>JALBGG010000023.1:7759702-8479702 GCA_023653625.1 Triadica sebifera | reverse complement strand
TTTAAAAGCTGTTGAATGTATTCGTTTAAAAGCTCATGAATGTATTCGTTTAAAAGCTCACAAATGTATTCATTTAAAAGCTTACAAATGTATTCGTTTAAAAATTTACAACGTATTAGTTTAAAATCTTACAAATGTATTCATTTAAAAGCTTACAAACGTATTCGTTTAGAACTCGTTTATATTATATTTTATTATTGAACTCGAGTTTTATCATTATTAGTTAACGAGATAAACTCAAACTTTTGTCATTATTAATTAACGAGTCCAACTCAAGTTAAACTCATTAAGCATAATAAACAAGCTATTTACGAATCGAGTTTGAGTCGTTCTTAAACTTAATAAATTTAAAATAAACCGAGCTCATGCTAAAACATAAAAGATCTAATTGAACTCAAGCTTGTGATATTTTTAAATGAACCGAGTTCGAGTTCAAGCTCATCAATATTTGACTCGGTTCGGTTCATTTACAGCCCTAACCTTTTATACCTTTTCATTAAAATATATCTCATCACTACTCTCTGTCCCGACCTGTAATCTTATATAATGTTAACCTTGAGGGGTATTTCCGTCATTTTGATGATAATAAATAATATAGCAATATTGTATTTAACATACTTGTTTTTGAAAGTATATTATACAGGACATGAATTAAAATAGCAAGAAAGGAGAATTGGAAGAATAATCCTTGAGAAACAAAAAGCATGAAGTAGCATGTTCACTGTCGTGACTCTAGGAGTCACCCCCGTGAAGAAAGCTAACCGTTACCAAAACCAACATTTGAAGTTCACGGCCATGAAGGAAAACCAAACCGTGAAGTAAGCATTTCAGTCACCCCCGTGAAGAGTTGTGTAATTTCAACCAGAGAGCTTCACGACCAGAGTCACCATTTTGGTCACGGCTGTGAAGATTGTCACCCCCGTGAATGAAGGTGTCACCCCCGTGAAGGATTCATTCAATTTCATCCAGAGAGCTTCACGACCTGAGTCACCACTTGTCTCACGGTTGGGAAAAGTGTCACGCCCGTGACTAATTAATGTCACGCCCGTGACTCTATATGTCAAGACATTCCAGAGAGCTTCACGACCAAGGTCACCACTTCAGTCACGGCTTGGGAAGAACTGTCACCCCCGTGACAAAAATATTCACGCCCGTGACCAATGAAAGAGAAAAATGTCATGCGCAATTTTTTGGTTGGTATAACGGCTAGTTTCTTAATTAATGCACCCCAACGGCTATATTTAGCCATGAGAGTATAAATGGAAGTCATTTATGCATTAAGAAATAAGAGGATGATAAGAGAATGATAAGAAAAACAAAAGATTAGCATATACTTCAAATCACAAGCTATCTTGTACTTTTATACTTTGAGAACAAATATATTCTCTGTAAAAATCTTTTTGCTCCTCATATTTGAGCAATAAAGATTTATAAGTGGTTCTCTCTGTAATCTTTACTCAAGTGAGCATTGGGTAGTTCTGGATTAAGAGAAGAACACTTGTAAGGGTTAGTTGTGTGAACCTCCAAAACACAAAGTATAGGTTGTCTGTGTGAGCATGTAAAACACAAAGTGTAGGTTGTTTGTGTGAGCCTGTAAAACATAAAGTGTAGGTTGTTTGTGTGAGCCTGTAAAACACAAAGGAATTGGTTATTGTGTGAGCCATTAAAACACAAAGGATTTCTGGGTTAGGTGTGAGCCATTGTGAGAAATAACATAGTTGGGAGTGAGCTTGTAAAACTCCATTGTAACACTTAGTGTGTTAGTGAAACTCCCAATTGCGATTGGGGAGAGGAGTAGGGTTTGTTAATACCCGAACCTCTATAAATCTTTGTGTTTGATTTTCTCTATCCCTTCTAAAATTAGCAATTTTATTTCCGCACTTTAAAGTTTAATTTTTGAAACTCCAATTCAACCCCCCTTCTTGGTCTAATATCTGGGCAACAATTGGTATCAGAACCTTGTCTAGCATCGAAGCCTAAAAAGCGCTAGTAAAGAGTAAGATATGGCCAGTGAAGGATTCCAAAGTCTCAAGCCTTACTTCGATGGAGCAAATTATGCTCATTGGAAGTTTCAGATGGAGACATATTTGGATAATGAAGGAATTAAAGTTTGGGATAGTATTCGAAAAGAATGGAAACCACCAACTAAAAGAGGAGTTAATGGTGAAGAAGAAATCCTGTCAAGAGATGATTGGACAGAGTCTCAAAGAAGAGCAAATTTCAAAAATAAGAAGGCAATGACAATTCTCTCAAGCTCATTATCTGTTGAAGAATGTGGCAGGATACAACACTGTTCAACTGCATATAGCATGTGGAAAACATTAGA
Source organism: Triadica sebifera (assembly GCA_023653625.1). Classification (NCBI taxonomy): domain Eukaryota; kingdom Viridiplantae; phylum Streptophyta; class Magnoliopsida; order Malpighiales; family Euphorbiaceae; genus Triadica; species Triadica sebifera. The sequence continues at coordinate 8,477,376 of JALBGG010000023.1, read as the reverse complement.
AAACTATCATGAAGGCGACAAAGCCACATGGGATAACGAAAGCTCTTCAAGTGAAAAAGATGATAATAAAAGTGAAGAGGTCAACCTATGTTTCATGGCTATTGAGGATCACGTCTCGGACAAAGTAAGATCACTACACTCATACTCTTTCAATAATGATAGTCGTGATAATGATAGTGATAGTGATGATGATGATGATGATGAGCAAAGCCTAATAGAAGAATTAAATATAGAATTAGAGAAATATAGAAGTAAATTTAGTACTTATAGAAATAATATCTCTAATTTAAAAAATAAGATAGATGGTTTAGAAAAGGAAAACATAAAACTTAAATCATCTAATGAATCTCTCCAAAAGTCATTAGATGAATACTCATTAAGACCCTCAACAGCTTCCTTGCTAAAAGAAAATAATACTTTGAAAAATGAAGTTGAAGAACTTAGAAATTCCATTTCCAAATTTCACAAGGGTAAAGAGAGCTTAGATACTCTCATTGTGTCTCAAAGACCACCTTTAGTGAGACATGGTCTAGGGTTTAAAGGCACATCATCATCTTCTAACAAAACAGTATTTGTTAAAGAACATAACATCTCCACACCTGTTAGAACTACACTAAGAAATAAGAATGCTAAAACCTCTTTACCGAAAAAGAATCATGCTTTTATATATAGGAAGAATGTGTCTAGAAAAATGCAAATTGATTGTGCATGCCATTGTTCTCAAAATCAGTCTAATCAAATTATGGCATTTAAATACAGTACAAGACCAAAAAGCAAGCTTAGACCTAAACAATGTAATTATTGTATGAAAATGGATCACATAAATAAACATTGCTGGATAAGGAAGGCTCATTGGGAACCTTCATGTGCTAACCCCCAAGGACCCAAACTCATTTGGGTACCTAAATATCATACTTGATTTCTAACTTTGTAGGTATGCCTCAAGTCCACAATAAACAAAAATGCATCGCTAGTAGACAGTGGATGCTCAAGGCATATGACAGGAGACAAGAAAATCTTCAATGAAATCAAAAGTATTGATGGAGGTAAAGTTACCTTTGGAAACAATGCAAAGGGTAAGGTAATTGGCATTCGTTCCATTGGTGTTAATAGTACTACTTTTATTAAGGATGTTTTACTTGTTAATGGCTTGAAACATAACTTGTTAAGTGTAAGTCAATTATGTGATAAAAGAAACAAAGTAATTTTCACTTCAAATGAATGTCTTGTAATCTCTATTGATGGTCAAGAAATATTTAAAGGAAATAGAGATATCAATACATACATAATAAACTTACATGAACTATCTAACCATTCCTCTAAGTGTCTTGTGACTACTAGTGATGAATCTTGGCTGTGGCATATAAGACTTGGTCATGCTAACATGGACTTAATACAAAGTCTCAGCACAGGAGAGCTAGTAAAAGGATTATCAAGAGTTAAATATGAAAGAGGCAAGACATGTGGTCCTTGTCAAAGAGGAAAGCAACACAAGTCATCTTTCAAAGCCAAAAACATAGTAAGTACTTCAAAACCTCTTCAACTCTTACATTTAGACTTATTTGGACCTACTAGGGTTGCTAGCTTAGGAGAAAAACATTATGCATTTGTCATCGTAAATAATTACTCTAGATTTACTTGGGTAATTTTCTTAGCTCAAAAGAGTGATGCTTTTGAAAATTTCAAAAACTTTGCTAAAAGAGTTCAAAATGAAAAAGGGTACTGCATTTCAAAAATAAGAAGTGATCATGGGAAATAATTTGAAAATGAAAACTTTGAAAATTTTTGTCTTGAACATGGCATTTCACATAATTTCACATCTCCTAGAACACCTCAACAAAATGGAGTAGTTGAAAGGAAAAATCGAACATTAATTGAAATGGCAAGAACAATGCTTAATGAATATGAATTACCAATTTATTTTTGGGCAGAAGCCACAAACACTGCATGTTATATTTCAAATCGAGTTTTCAAAAGACCTTTTTTAAACAAAACCTCATTTGAGCTATGGAATGGAAGAAAGTCCTTGGTATCATACTTTAGAGTATTTGGATGCAAGTGTTTTATATTGAACACCAAGGACAATCTTAGAAAATTTTCCTCTAAGTCTGATGAAGGTATCTTTTTAGGATACTCTACAACCAGCAAAGCATATAAAATATTTAATAAAAGATCATTAACAGTGGAAGAATCCATGCATGTTGTTTTTAATGAATCTAGTAGATTTGATCTTGTGAAAGGTAGTGCTCTTGATGATATTGTAGATAATATGGAAAAACTTGTCATTGAAAATGGAAAAGAAGAAAATGATCAAGAAAATCTACTACCTCAAAATCAAGAACAAATGGAGCAAGAACTTCCAAAAGAATGGAGAATGAACAGAAATCATCCAAAAGAGCAAATAATTGGTGATCTATCAAAGGGAGTAAGTACTAGATCTCATTTCAAGCATTTAGTCACTGACATAGCTTTTATTTCACAAATTGAGCCTAAAAACATTGATGAGGCTCTTAATGATGAAAGTTGGGTAATTGTCATGCAAGAGGAACTCAACCAATTTGAGAGAAATAAGGTATGGAACCTAGTACCAAGACCTAATAATCATCCAATCATAGGCAGCAAATGAGTATTTAGAAATAAGTTAGATGAACAAGGGTTAATAACCAGGAATAAAGCAAGACTAGTTGCAAAAGGATATAATCAGGAAGAAGGTATAGACTATGATGAAACATATGCACCTGTAGCTAGATTAGAAGCTATAAGAATACTCTTAGCATATGCATGTCACATGAATTTCAAACTTTTTCAAATGGATGTGAAAAGTGCATTTCTAAATGGCTATATAGATGAAGAAGTGTATGTAGAACAACCACTAGGTTTTGAAAGCTATGATTTGCCAAATCATGTTTTTAAACTTTCAAAATCTTCGTATGATTTAAAACAGGCTCCAAGAGCTTGGTATGAGAGACTAAGTTCTTTTTTATTAGAAAATAATTTCACAAAGGGAAATGTTGACATTACACTATTCATCAAAAAGCATAAGCATGAGACATTAATTGTTCAAGTTTATGTTGATGATATAATATTTGGTTCTACTAATGAGCTGTTTTGTCAAGAATTTGCTAAGTGCATGACTAGGGAATTTGAAATGAGCATGATGGGATAACTTAAGTATTTCCTTGGTCTACAAATCAAACAAAGCAATGAAGGGATATTCATTAACCAATCCAAATATGCCAAAGACTTAATCAAAAAATTTGGTATGGAAGGATGCAAAAATGCCAAGACTCCTATAAGCACATCAACAAAATTGGACAAAAATGAAAAGGGTAAGAACATTAATGAAAAGCTTTATAGAGGTATGATCGGATCACTTTTATATCTCACTGCTTCTAGACCTGATATTATGTATAGTGTTTGTTTATGTGCACGATTTCAATCATGTCCTAAAGAATCTCATCTAAATGTTGTAAAAAGGATTTTAAGATATTTACATGGTATATTGCATCTAGGTTTATGGTATCCTAGGAATTCATCTTTTTATATTATAGGGTATTCAGATGCAGACTATACTGGTAGTCTTTTAGATAGAAAAAGTACTTCAGGTACTTGTCACTTCATTGGAGAATGTTTGGTTTCTTGGTTTAGCAAGAAACAAGTTTCAGTTGCTCTCTCAACTGCTGAAGCTGAATATGTAGCAGTTGGATGTTGTTGTACACAAATTCTTTGGATGAAATAACAACTTAAGGACTATGGTCATGAGATGAACCATATACCTATAAAATGTGACAACACCAGTGCTAAATCTTTCAAAGAATCCTATTCAACACTCTAGAAGTAAACATATTGACATTAGACATCATTTTATTAGAGATCATGTTCAATATGGAGATGTTGAATTAGAATTTGTATGCACAGAAAAGCAATTAGCAGACATTTTCACTAAGTCTCTAAATGAGGAAAGATTTAATTTCATTAGAAGAGAACTAGGTATGATTGATGGATTAACCTTGTGATTACAAGAATAAGAAATTTTAATTGTTGATATTAAAACATATCACAAGTTATAAGATAAATTTTTTTATGAGAATTTATGCTTTATGAAGTAAAATATTTATTGAAATGATTTAGTATTGTTGCAGAACTTAATTTCAATCTGATGAAAATTATGGGGGAGTCACTCCCGTGACTTATCCTCACGTCCGTGACTCAAGTGGCCCAAAGAGGCAGTGTCATTCACGGCTTCGGGTCACGGCATGTTTCACGGCTTCAAGTAGTGAAACATAGTTTCACGGCTTGAGTCACGCCCGTGGCAAAGAACCTTCACGCCCGTGACACAGTTTCACTCCCGTGACCAATTACACCCCAAACTAACAGAAGCTTTCACGCCTTGTGTCACGGCTTGCTTCACGGGTATAAATGGTGAAATTCAACAGTTCACGCCCGTGACAATATGTTCACCCCCGTGACCTATGATCATTCACGCCCGTGAACGTATTCACACTTTTATTCACGGGTGGAACACTGCTTCAGCAAACCGTGAACACGACTATTCACGCCCGTGAACAATTAAGTCACGCCCGTGAATGTATCGAATATATAAGAAAACAGCCGGTTACACTTTTTATTTCAACTCTCCAACTCCCAAAACCGCTCTCATTTACTCTCATTCATTAAGACATTGATGATTCCGACCCCAAAGACTTGAAATTTCACTATAAATACCATCAAAAGTTCGAATCTTCAACAGAAATCATACATTTCTAGGGTTTTTTCATCACATTTTCATTCAATTTCTTTTCTCCTTTAAATTCCATATGGAGTCTGCTTCATCAAAGGGAAAGAGAAATAAGTCCCATGCACCAAAGAGGTATTCAGATTACCTCATGAACATTATTCCAGAAAGTTGTCATCCTCGGTATGCAACTTTGAAGAAGAGACCTATTTTATCTTCAAGGACCTTCGAATGGCAAGCAGTCCGGAATCTCGGGCTCGAGATGGCTATGACAGCGCAACTTCAAGTCTGTCATCTAAAGGAATTTGTTGACATTCATCTGCCAACTATACGGGAGCCAACGCTGGAATTTCTCAGCACCTTGCAGGTTTCACCAACTGGAGTGGTGAAATTCTAACTCTGCAATAATGCAACCACCCTCAGCGCCATCGCATTTGGAGAATTGTTCAACCTACCATCTGATGGCATTCTGAATGAGACTGAGGTAGAATTCTCTACTCTTGCAGCATGGACACATTTTGGCACGGATTGCAGCTGGGATGTCAAGAAAACTAAGAGCACACATCTTAGGACCCCAGTACACAGGTATTTGCATAGGTTTCTAACCTATAGAATTTTTTTCTCGGGGAGAAAGCAATGGAACTATTAGGAAGTCAAAACTCTTCCTATTCGAGATGGGTCGACGGGGAGTCACAGTGGCACTTTCAAGATGGTTTGCAAACCATCTTCTCTCCATCGCCACCAAGCCCACAGGAGATATCTTGATTGGGGCTTATGTCACTCATATGGCAGTAAAGCTCAATTACTTGAAGCTGGATAACCATCACTTCAACATCATTCCTGCACACCCACGAGATAGGTTGGATGTAGAGTCATTCATCAAGATGGGAGCAGCTGTCAGAATCGTTTTTCAAAACGATATCTTCTACCGCTTCACTGATACTGCTGGAGAGATTATCTGGGAAGATCATGACACGGAGGATTTTAAAGCAGGCCTCCAGGGAGTTCAGCAGAAAAAGAGGGCTAGGATTGAGGAAACAACTCCAGCCATCGAGCAGGACATTGGACAGTCCTCAGCCTCTACACCATCTTTATCACAGCAGGTGGTCGACCTCTTGGCCCCACGTTTCGAGCAGCTGCAGACATCCATGGATGAGAGGTTGGAAAACCTCAAGGACTTCATGGAGTCTCGGATAGACAGCCTTGAGGCTGAAGTAGCTAGGCTTCGTGATAGGATGTCTGGCTAGGATATAGGCTAGAGTATAGCCTAAATTTGCTATGTTTGATCATTTTTTCTTTGATTGTTTGTTATGTTTGCGTAGGAAATCTTAAATTTCCTTTCTTAGTTTGTATCCTTTCCTTCATAAATATATATTTGCTTTTGTTTACTTAAATCTACATATTCTTTTTGATTGATGACAAAAGGGGGAGAACACTAGCAATATATGATAGATAATATATGATAAGGGAAAGTAGTATCAAACTAGAAATAATAAGAATAGTGAATCAAAAAGTGAAACAAACTTTGAATTGATTTAAAAAATCTTGATTCAACTTTTCAGATGCAAAGTAGATAATTGAAAAACTGAGCTTCTATATACTTTAAGTATACTTTGCATACACCTTAAAAGCAAGTTACAACATGCCATATCTTAAATGCACCTTACATACACTTTATGTCTTGAAAAGGAATTATGGTATGTATTGGATATACTTCTCATATAACTTGCATATACTTAAAATCTAGTTAAATGCTACATCTTTATTTACTATTCTTGCACATTATAATTTTTTATCCTAAGTATATTTTGAGGGGGAGACTTCTCAAAATCACATATTGCTAGATTATTTGTCACCATCAAAAAGGAGGAGATTGTTAACCTTGAGGGGTATTTCCGTCATTTTGATGATAATAAATAATATAGCAATATTGTATTTAACATACTTGTTTTTGAAAGTATATTATACAGGACATGAATTAAAATAGCAAGAAAGGAGAATTGGAAGAATAATCCTTGAGAAACAAAAAGCATGAAGTAGCATGTTCACTGTCGTGACTCTAGGAGTCACCCCCGTGAAGAAAGCTAACCGTTACCAAAACCAACATTTGAAGTTCACGGCCATGAAGGAAAACCAAACCGTGAAGTAAGCATTTCAGTCACCCCCGTGACTAGAGGTGTCACCCCCGTGAAGAGTTGTGTAATTTCAACCAGAGAGCTTCACGACCAGAGTCACCACTTTGGTCACGGCTGTGAAGATTGTCACCCCCGTGAAGGATTCATTCAATTTCATCCAGAGAGCTTCACGACCTGAGTCACCACTTGTCTCACGGCTGGGAAGAGTGTCACGCCCGTGACTCTATATGTCAAGACATTCCAGAGAGCTTCACGACCAAGGACACCACTTCAGTCACGGCTTGGGAAGAACTGTCACCTCCGTGACAAGAATATTCACGCCTGTGACCAATGAAAGAGAAAAATGTCATGCGCAATTTTTTGGTTGGTATAACGGCTAGTTTCTTAATTAATGCACCCCAACGGCTATATTTAGCCATGGGAGTATAAATGGAAGTCATTTATACATTAAGAAACAAGAGGATGATAAGAGAATGATAACAAAAACAAAAGATTAGCATATACTTCAAATCACAAGCTATCTTGTACTTTTATACTTTGAGAACAAATCTATTCTCTGTAAAAATCTTTTTGCTCCTCATATTTGAGCAATAAAGATTTATAAGTGGTTCTCGCTGTAATCTTTACTCAAGTGAGCATTGGGTAGTTCTGGGTTAAGAGAAGAACACTTGTAAGCGTTAGTTGTGTGAACCTCCAAAACACAAAGTATAGGTTGTTTGTGTGAGCCTGTAAAACACAAAGTATAGGTTGTTTGTGTGAGCCTGTAAAACACAAAGTGTAGGTTGTTTGTGTGAGCCTGTAAAACACAAAGTGTAGATTGTTTGTGTGAGCCTGTAAAACACAAAGGAATTGGTTATTGTGTGAGCCATTAAAACACAAGGGATTTCTGGGTTAGGTGTGAGCCATTGTGAGAAACACCATAGTTGGGAGTGAGCTTGTAAAACTCCATTGTAACACTTAGTGTGTTAGTGAAACTCCCAATTGCGATTGGGGAGAGGAGTAGGGTTTGTTAATAACCGAACCTCTATAAATCTTTGTGTCTGATTTTCTCTATCCCTTCTAAAATTAGCAATTTTATTTCCGCACTTTAAAGTTTAATTTTTGAAACACCAATTCAACCCCCCTTCTTGGTCTAATATCTGTGCAACATATAAAAAATAGCGGAGTTCTCTTATGGAGCTAGGGTTTCACAAAGAGGACGATAAAAAGAGAATTGAGCATGTGTCATGTTTTTCAATAATTTGAAAAAAGGTAGAAAAGTAAAGAGTTATTAGGAGAAACATAATTTTTGTCTAATACAAAAAAAAATAAGGTAAAAAAAAAGAATTTTTTTAAAAAGTATTGTGTGTCATTTTTCTAAGAAATAAATTTGATGGGTCTAGGACCTTAGTGGAAACTAAGAACTATTAGAAAATGTGAAAGAGGAAATTAGGTGAATTATCATTTTAAATTTTTTTTCTTAAATATATTATATTAGTTTTGAAAATTTTATTTTTATACTTTAGTCTTTTAAAAATGAATCTTTTTAAATTTTAGTGAATCAAAAATACATTTTTTTTACATTTTTAATGCTATTTTGTCCTAATAACTCAAAATCCTTGATTCTAACCACAAAAAACAATAGAGTTCAATCAAAATCCAATGGCATATCGAGACACGAAACCTTATAAGCCATCCAACAATCATGCAAATGACATATGTAGTCTCTCGAATTTGAATTGACATTATGGTTCCGACTCTTTTAACGACGATGATGCTTTTTAAGATTACTACATTGGTGGCGAAAAATGGTTCTTTCTTTTCCATTAATTTTCTCTCTTCTCAATTTTGTTAATTTTTATGTTAATTGAAAACCAACTATTCCATCTTTCTTTGCAAGTGTTTAAGAATTTTGATTTAATAATTGTTAAATTTTTGACTTTTGAGTAAAAGGCAATGAAAGATAAAATGAGAAATTTTTGTATACTATTTAATTTTTTTCTACAGTCGTTTGACCTGATTGACGTTGATAAAGTTCGGAGTTTGAGGATAAAGATGTTCATTATTTCAATTTGAGAACTTTAGAAATGAATATTAAATTTGTGATTGCCGCATTCATGGGTTATATATGTAACGCCCATAAAAGTGGGCCTATAAAAACACGCTTAACAGAGTTTAAATTCATTTTTACAAGTAATTGGATATTAAGAGAGTATTAAAAAATAAAGAGAATGAGTTACTGAGATGAGAGAGCTAAATTAAAATGACTTTGGAAATTATTTTTTGCATGATTAAGAAAAATTCTAAATTCACACCCGTGAATGTATGCCAGGAGAAATACTACATTTAATACGACATTCACGATCGGGAATGATGTCTCATGACTGTGACAAATCGGGTAAAAAAGAAAAAAATTACGGCAAAGCTCTCATTCTTCTTCCACATGTTACAACTACCTCCCTCTTCCCTTTCTCTTTTCTCTCACACTCATATCAATATTCTTCCATATTTCTCACTCCACTATATAGATCCATAACCCAAATCTTTGTTTGAAACCAGTACATAATAAAAAATAACTAAGAAGGAATTCGATTTTTATCAAGATGAAAAAGATTTTAGGGAAAGAAAAGAAAATTTAGAGCTAGATTTGGAGTGTTTCACCAAACTCTAAGAGATGATTAAGGCAATTTTCAAATAAGAAGAGAGAGAACAAACTTAAAGTATGATTGAAGGTTTCACAATATAAGTTAGTCATATATATATCTCCACAATATGAGAATTTACGGTGCATTGTTTGATGTTCTAGTAAGGTAAAAATGTAAACTTGTTGTGCTATAGATTGGTAGTAAGTAAAGTTAATAATCCATATTATAAATGCTTCCCATTATGATAAATAAGTTTAAATAAGTATAATGGTATGTATGAGACTTAAAATGCGTTAAAAATGGTTTAAAGGTATAAACTTGAGTTAAATGTGTGAATAATTGTTGATAAAGGTAATTGATATTAACCAATTTTAGAAATTTTGCATGTGAGTTGTTGTATGATCTGTTTTGGCATAAACTAGGGACATTGGGATTTCCATATTCACGATCGTGAATAAGTGTTTATGATCGTGAATCATGTTTACGCAATATGGTAGGATTAGGTATAAGCATTTAGGGTAAGTTTAAGATCATCTTCACAGGTTGAAACTTGTAAAGGTTATATTCAAAGGTGCAAATTTATAAATTTTGCATGTGGGTTGTTGTATGATCTATTTTGGCATAAACTGAAGACTGGAATTTCCATATTCATGATGGTGAACAAGTGTTCATGACCGTGAATCATTTTTATGCAATATGTTAGGTTTGGGTAGAAGCATTCAAGGTAAGTATAGGATCATCTTCGCGGGTTGAAACTTGTAAAGGTTATATTCAAGGGTGTGAACCATATGTTCACGACCATAAATACTGTACAAAGTTTTTATCAGAAATTTTAATCATTAAACCAGTACATACGAGTCTTTATCAAGTTTATAGGCTGGAAACGCGAGCTGATATGCTACTGGCTGAAATGACGGATTAAATTTACCGCTGTGCTTGCGAGACAACGCCATGAATAAGATAAAGACGATACTGAAAATGATTAATATTTTTAATGAAATATTTGTTTTAATTTTATGCATATTTTCTATTGTAATAGAAGTTACTTTAATTAATATCTGTATGGTTTTGTATTTTATTTTAGATATTAAAATAAAATATATTTAATTATAATTTTTTGAGTATTCTTTGCTAACGTTAGATTAATAGTAAATAAACAAATCTATAGTTAAACAGATCCACATGGGAAATGGTATTAGAGCATTCTAGTTTAGTTTTTACAGTTAAACTTAAAATATGTTTATAAGTTTGATTAATTTATATGTTTATAAGTTTATTTAATTTGATTTAGAATATAATTGACAATTCGTGTCGTGTTGTGTATAAATATGTCGTGTCACTTTATGTATTGTTTCATGTCGTGTAGTTGTTTAATACTTTTATAAATATATATATATATATACACACACGCAATTATATACATATCATTTAAATATATATTTTCATATTATATAATCGTTTAATATATTTATAAATATATACATAAAAATATATTACTATAAACAATTAAAATTAATAAGTATTTATTAATTTTTATAATATATTAATAATTTGACAGAATATAACATGTACATAAATATATATATATACATATATATAGACATAATAAAATTTAATCATATAATTATTTATATAATTATCACTAATACAAACTATCACTAATTTATTAATTTTCATTCACATATATTAATATAATTAATTATAAAAGAATATATTTTAAATTCATTCATATATAAAATTATATATATTTAAAAATATTAATATATAATTGAACACTTCAATTATAAAAGTTTTTATATATTTTTTTAGATTTATCTAATCCTATCTTAATCATTTAAATATATATTTTTGTATTATATAATAGTTTAATATGTTTATAAATATATATATAAATATATTATTATAAACAATTAAAAGTAATATTTAATGAGTATTTATTAATTTTTATAACGTATTAATAATTTAACATAATATAACATGTATATAAATATATATAAATATATATATATATAGACATAATCAAATTTAATCATCTAATTGTTTATATAATTATCACTAATACAAACTATCACTAATTTATTAATTTTCATTCACATATATTAATATAATTAATTATAAAAAAATATATTTTAAATTCATTCATATATAAAATTATATATATATATATATTTAAAAATATTAATATATAATTAAACACTTCAATTATAAAAGTTTTTATATATTTTTTTAGATTTATCTAATCCTATCTTAATATATTAGATATATTCCTGATCCAATTAATTATGGACAGGACAGCGCTTACTTGGTTATAATAAGAGAAGCCCGTGCTGCTCTTAGGATTGCGTCACACGCCCTCTTCCCGCCACGAAAATACTAGCACAGACATAGGCATTCTCTCCACTCCTAGGCTCAGTTAGCCTCCCCGTTCTCCATTGTCATGCTGTAACTAGCATTTTTTCTACACGATATCATCGTTCTCTTTTCCCACTTCCAATCTTACGGCTCGCTACGGAAGAAAGACAGGGTATTATCGCCATGGGCGATTCTACGGTTTTCGCCGATTTCAACCCTAGCGCGTCACGATCCGGGGCAGGTACCATTACAAGGATCCGATTAGAGAACTTCATGTGCCATAGCAACCTCCAAATCGAGCTCTGTCCCTGGGTCAATTTCATTACCGGTCAAAATGGCAGTACGTTCTCTGTCCTTTCTTTACTGTAACTGATTATTTCTAATTGATTTTTTCGACTTTCGCACGTTCTTTTGGAGCCTTCTAATTTTTGCTTGCTTTGGCGCATTCTGGTGGCATTTGTGCTGATTTTACGAATTTTAGTGATAATTAAAAGTCAACGTCTAAACTAGGCCAGGCAATGTTGTTTGTTTTGAGTTCTGCAGGCGGTAAAAGTGCAATACTTACTGCTTTATGTATTGCTTTTGGTTGCCGAGCGAAAGGGACGCAGAGGGCATCCACCTTGAAGGATTTTATCAAAACTGGTTGCAGGTTTCTGTTCTTTGCCTTCCTGTTATTTTTGCTTTCTAGACGAGAGCGTGGCAAGATCTGTAAATTGCTCTCTTCATTTGTAGTGTGTCTCTGTCTGATAATGTTTTGTCGAGGTATCAAAAAGGTAGAAAAGTTAAATTACATTACAAAAAGGTTCAGCTTGCTGCTAAGTTTAAAACTGGATGCGATGTTGTTGTCCAATGTTTTGTTTCGAGGCATTTTTTCTCGTACCTCTTTCTGATCTTAAATTCTTGACAACATTTCTTTGTTTCCAGCCGCATTCCCTCAATTTATTAATATTCCTAAAATAATCATTCCCTTTTTCTTTTAATGATATAATACTTCTCTTTTCCTCACATTTTTCAAAATTTGTTTCTTTCCAGTTATGCTGTTGTTGAAGTGGAAGTCAAAAATCACGGGGACGACGCTTTCAAGCGAGAAATTTATGGTGATGCTATAATCATAGAGCGCAGAATTAATCAATCTACAAGCTCGACGGTTCTAAAGGATTTCCGAGGTCTGAGTAATTTTCTGATTATAAATATTTAATTCATTTTAGAACATTCCAGGATTTGTGATCCTGTTAAGACATCTAAATGGCAGAAAATTTTTAAGCTCATCCCATACAATGTGGTATGTTGAACTGAATTTCTATAAAATTGTTGCTGAACATATGGCAGTAGGAGTTCCTAGTACTACAACAAGTAGGCAATGACAGATGTTTCTCAAAGGTGTAACTGAGGAAGACAGCTAACGATGAAATAATGCATTCACTTTTTTTTTTTGTTGCAAGATTAACTTCTTTCCATTTTTATGATTAATAGCAACTACTATATATGAGGTAGGAATTTTACAAATTGGTGAAAATGAACTATAAAGTTTATTATGGAGTTATGTAAATGCATACTCTCTTCTGTTTTAGAATTTATATTTTGTGTGTTTGGTTACTATATTCCATTTGAACATCTCTTTTCTCTTGGCGCCTGAATTCATTCATCATTTCAAAACTAACTAAAATAGAAATATCTTGGTTCTATTACTACCTGGATGGACAATAGCATAATTTAGAAAAATTAGGATAAGCTAAAATTCATCATACAGAGAGTCTTGCTACAATTTCAGATTGATGGATGATTTCTAACCTCTATAGTTGATTCAGTGTGAATTCTCCTCCAAATTTAATGAAGGAATGTGAAAATGAACATTCATAAAAAATTTCCTCATATTTAGCTTTGTTCTGTTTTCATTGAATTTCTTCATGATTGATGCAAGTAGCTTTATTCACTTGTTCCTTTCTGAGATATTGACAGGAAGAAAGGTTGCTAGTAGAAAAAATGAACTTCGGGAGCTCATTGAACATTTTAATGTGAGTGTTTATTTGTTTAATAGCTTAATGCTTTTCTAGGGAACATGAATTCTTTTTCACCAATTTTACAGAGTATTTTTAGTTATTTTTTCTAAAAGTTCCCTTGATTGATCATCCGAATTCTAACTGGAACTAGAAGCAATCACTCATTATTGTTCTTGATGATGGTCGACTTGATATTCTAAAATCATCTAAAAGAATGGAAACCTAAGCAATGGAAGGCTAGAGAATTTTGCTTCTGTTAAAGCTATGAACTTCCTGAATCCTGCTACACAATTTTTTTTAATTTTTTTTTTAATTTTGGTTAGCATGGACTGAATGTGCTTAATGTTTTCTCTTCCCTTTCTGCTGTTAAATGAACTGAAAAAAAACACAATCACTCTGTACTTCTATATCCTTTTCTTTCTTCTTTTCATTGTTTCATTGAATGTTCTACAGATTGATGTGGAGAATCCCTGTGTAATAATGAGTCAAGACAAAAGCAGAGAGTTTTTGCATTCAGGGAATGACAAAGATAAATTCAAGGTAATATTTTCCATCTGTGTATGTAGATCTGAAGAGAAACTATATGACCACTAAGTTGACACATTGTTGCTCAGTTTTTTTTCAAGGCAACTCTTCTTCAACAAGTTGGGGATCTCTTACAGAATATTTATGAACAATTGGAGTCTGCAAATGCACTTATTGATGAATTGGAGGCGGCAATAAAACCTATAGAGAAGGAACTTCATGAATTGCAAGTCAAAATAAAAAATACTGAGCATATAGAAGAAATATCTCAACAGGTGCAGCAATTAAAGAAAAAGCTTGCATGGTCATGGGTTTATTATGTAGACGAGCAACTCAAAGATCAAAGTGTGAAAATTGGAAAGCTTAAGGATCGTGCTCCAACATGCCAAGCTAGAATTGACTGGGAACTAGTGAGAAACTCTTGATGGCATTAAATTTTTCTGGCTGTAGATTCTATCCATTTCAATTGCTTATGAATGCACGATCTATTTCATTTTTGTTCATCCCATCTGTATTGAATAAGGATAATTGCAGGGAGAGCTCTGAGTCAAAGGAGGCACAGAAATTTCCCCAAGCAATGTTTTGATTGGAAGTCTTGTTCTTAATTTTCATAGTTTTACACCGACAACCTCCTATTTTTTTTTTCTTTCCTTTTTTTTTTCAATATCAAATGATGGGTTTTTCCATTTCTTCAGCATTTTTAACCCTAGTTTTATTCAATATAAAATTCGTCAAAGTTCTCACTTTTTTGCTTGACAGCCTGTTATGGAGAAAATTGCACATGGCCTAGTGCTGCTCTATCTGTTTTGATTTGAATATCTATAGCACTAACTGTTTAACATTTGGCATGAACATTGTGCTACAGATTTCTTCATCTGTAGCAAATATGTTCTGTGTATGATGTCTGTAATTTTCCTTTTATTTCATAAAGATCTAATCTAAATAAAGCACAATACTTGTTTATTTGCAGGGCAAAGTGGAGTCATTGAGGGACCTGTTCACAAAGAAGAAGGCCCATATTGCACACATGATGCAAAGGACATCAGAAGTGAGGAGAATGCAGGGTGAATTGCAGCATTCGCTTTCCTTGGTATGTTGGAATTTGGTTATCCTCTTTTCTTTTGCAAGGCAGTGAGCACTGGGCATGATTAAAATTCCACTGCATGCATTATTTCCAAATTTATTCTCTGTTCATTTCGTTTATTCCCACTTGTGCATGTAGTAAAGGAAAGAATGAAAGCAAATAAAAATCACTATATACTATAAATATTCAATCATGCAAAGTGAATTTTCAGTCTTTCAAATGTTAAAAGAATAAGTTAAATCTGCGTGCTTATCTAATGAGTACTTCGGTAACTTTTTTTTTGGTTTGAGTTTCAGTTATTTAATATCTTATTGATGCAAAGAATATTTTATCAGGCTACGAAGCGGAAGCTTGAGGTAGAAGACGAGCTTGGTAGAGGAACTAGCCACATTCAGAAAAAGCAGAAAACTGCAAAGTTGCTTCAACAAGAAGTCCAGGATATTCAGGAGCAAAATGTTAAAAATACGCAGGTTTTTCTATTTGTGTTTAGTAGAGTTTCTCTTTGCCTTTTTCTCCATGTGAAATGTCCTGTATTCTGTTATTTTTTAGAGTCTCTGGCTTTGTTGTGATTATGAAATGAAAAACCTTTCTATTCTTTTGAAAGATAGTTATTTTTTTTTTATTTTTTGCAAATAATCTAATTTAACTTTTCATGGATAAGAGGTGGTTAAGTTATTATTACTTGTGATGTAAAAACCGCGAAGTTGCATAACATTCAGAAAAGTAGAAAACTGTAAAGTTGCTTCAACAAGTCCTTATATTCAGGAGCAACGTGTTAAAAATATGCAGATTTTTCTATTTTCGTTTAGTAGAGTTTCTCTTTGCCTTTTTCTCCATGTGAAATGTCCTGTATTCTGTTCCTTTTTAGAATCTCTGGCTTTGTTGTGATTATGAAATGAAAAACCTTTCTATTCTTTGGAAAGATAGATTTTTTTTTTTTGCTAATAATAACAGTCTTTTCTTCTAATTTAACTTTTCATGGATAAGAGATGGTTAAGTTGTTATTAGTTATGATGTAAAAACTACCTTTTTTTATGTGATAATCTTTGAAAGAGAGACTTGCCATGCAAGCACAACGTGCCATAATTTGTAATCCTGTGGTTTTATTATGTTGTTGCAGCAGTTTTGATTAGAGACATGCTAATAAAAATCATATTCTAGTAGGATTTGGGTGAGTGTCTTGGATTTCTTGAAATGCTAGGACCTCATATTTCAATTCTTCTCATGATGCTTTTGTATGTGGAGAATTAGAGAAGAAAGGGAGAGTACAAATAATCTTGATTATTCCCTTAAACTTAATGGGTATTTATACTAATTGAGTGATACAAAATAGGAAGTAAATCAATATTTACAGGACATAATTACACAGATTCTAGCCTAAGATCATGCATCTAATTACAAAAATCATGCAAACAACCCTTGCAATCAAGGTGATATCTCAACACTCCCCCTCAAGTTGGAGTGTATATATCATATGCTCCTAGCTTGTTACAAATGTACTCAATCCGCGGTCTTCTTAGAGCTTTAGTTAGAATGTCTGCCAACTGATAATTTGAATTCATGAAGTTAGTAACAATGCAGTCAGATTTAATCTTCTATCTGACGAAATGACAATCTATCTCCATGTTTAGTCCTTTCATGAAAGACTAGGTTTGAAGCAATATGCAGTGCTACTTGATTATCACAAATCAATTTCATTGGACTATCTCCACACCTTAATTCTTGAAGTAATTGTTTTAACCAAATAAGTTCACAAGTAACTAAGACCATGACTCGGTATTCTGCTTTTGTACTTGATATTGCTATATCTTGCTTTTTGCTTTTCCAAGAAATTAGATTTCCTCCAATAAGGACACAATATCTTGAAGTGGATCGTCTATCTGAAGGAGAACCTACCCAATCAGCATCTGAATACCCAACAATCTGTGTATGTCGTCTTTCTTCATATAACAAACCCTGCCTTGGAGCTCTTTCGATATATCTAAGGATGCGTATCACTGCATCCCAATGACCGTCACACAGGGCTTGAAGAAATTGACTGACCACACTACAAAGGAAATATCTGGGCGAGTGATAGTGAGATAGTTGAGTTTTCCAACAAATCTCTGATATTGTCCAAGGTCTTTTAATAGCTCCCCCTGTCCCGAAACAAGTTTAACGTTTGGATTCAACATTCCTGTCTTTTCTAGAATATTTAAAGCTCTGTGAAATAGCAATGCCTGTATCTGACTGTGCTACCTCAATGTCCAAAAAATACTTCAACTTCCTTAATTCTTTAGTCTGAAAGTGACTGAAGAGATGTTGCTTGAATTGAGCAATTCCTTCATGATCATCACCTGTTATGGCAATGTCATTCACATACACCACAAGGTATATATATGTGCCATGAACTATATGATGATAAAACACTGAGTGATCTGCCTCGCTCTTATGCATCCCAAAATCTTGAACAACGGTACTAAATCGTCTAAACTAGCCCTTGGGGACTGTTTCAAGCCATAAAGAGATTTCTTCAGTTGACAAACTAGGATTACGAGAAGAACAAATACTTTTTCGAATGACTTCTGTTTGAGGCATGACCGGTGTTGGAGAAGTTGACAACATAGGAGATGAGTCACTTGGAGTATCTATATGGTCTATACTTGCAAGAGGAATATCAAGAGTATGCATAGAAAACCGCCTAGAATCTACTTGTAACAGTTTAGGATTAGGTGTAGTAGGAATGGGAAGAATAGGAATTGGAAGAGTGTCTATTATGCCCATTTGGTTCATGGTCTGTGAAAAATAAGGGGATGTCTCAAAATATGTTATATCTGCTAAGATATAATATTTATTAGTTGGATCATAACATTTGTAACCTTTATGTAGGCGAGAATACCCTAAGATGACACTTAATGGATTTGGGATGAGGCTTATCCTTACTAGGGGTAGGATTATGAACAAAGCAAATACACCCAAACACACGTGGAAAGAGAGAGGGTAAGATGGTTGATCTGGGAACAAAATAGAATGAGGATTCTGATGTTGCAAAACTGAAGAAGGCATCCAGTTGATTAGATAACAGGTAGTTAGGACAACATCCCCCCAAAAACAAAGTGGTACATTATGATGGATGAACATGGTTCAGGTTGTTTCAATGAGATTTCAATTCTTTCTTTTAGCCACACCATTTTGTTGAGGGGTTTATGCACAAGAAGATTGATGAATAATCCCTTGAGAAGCCATGAATTCCTAAAAAGGAAGAGACATATTCTCTTGCATTGTCGCTACACAATTTTAATTGAGACACCAAATTGATTATGAATTTCAGCACAAAAGTTTTGAAAATAGTAAACAACTCAAATCTATATTTTATTATAAACAACCAAGTGTAACGAGAATAATTATCAATAAAAGTAACAAAGTAATGAAAACCCAAGTTTGTACTAACATGACTTGGTCCCCATATGTCAGGGTGAATAACATCAAACATAAAAGATGCTATATTATTCAATTTCTTAGGAAAAGAACTACCGGTATGTTTTCCAAGTTGACACGGCTCGCATTTAATGGAAGACAATTTTGAAACATCAAGAGCCTTTATCTGAAGTTTGGAAAGGCTAGGATGACCCAAACGATTATGAAAAAGATCAACTAAAGGAGTATATGTAAAGGCGGTAGGGATGGCAGGGCAAACAAGATAATATAATCCATTTGACTATAAACTTTGCCAATCATCTTCCCCGTATGCCGGTCTTGCACAAAAATAGAATGAAAGTCAAATATTATTCTACAGTTATGTTGTTTAGAAAGTTAACTAATGAAAATTAAATTGTAGGGGCATTTTGGACCATATAAGACGGAGACTAAAGGAATAAAAGAGAGATGTTTACTTTCTTCTACTCCTTTAATCATTGTTTGTGATCCATTAGCTAAGGTGACTGTAGATGAATGGATGGAGAGTTGAGAGTAGACAAAATGTTTTTATTACTAGAAATGTGATCAGATGCACCAGAATCAAATATCTAAGATCCACTGAGTGATGATTGTGTTAGGCTAGCAAAGGAATTACCCGATTGAGTAATAGAAACCATAGAAGAAGGTGACTATTGTTTCGATGCTCGATATTTCAAATATTTATAATAATCAATCCCGGTTGATGAAACTGAATTGCATCCCTGAGTTTGGATAGTTGGTAGAGGAATAATCCCATCTTCTTGTGACTAAGCATATGAACAGTAAATCGATTACTCTGAGTGTTCCTTGGGGGTCGACTATGAAGAGCCCAACAAGTGTCATGTGTGTGACGATCTTTATCACAATGAGTACAGTGAAATTTAGATCCTTTCTCTTTCCATTTTTGTTTGTCTCTTTGCTAGTTGTTTTTTTTGTATGACTAGTACATATGACTCAGTTTTAGTCTTGGTGGAGGAGATACAAAGTAATCGGGCAAATACTTCTTCAATAGTAGGAATGACTAGACCGACTAGAATCTGATATCGTATTAAAGCCAAATTTGCTCGAAGCCCTATTAAGGCTAACACTATAAAGAATTTGTCTCGCTGGTTCTCCTGCTCAATAATGCTTTTAGAAAAAGTTATAAGAAAATTAAATTCATCTTTCAGTGTTTCAACTTGGCCCAAATAACCAGCCATATCTTGAAAACTTTGTTGCAAAACATCAATAGTATAAAGTGTCTTAGCCTTTGTCCAAACTTTGTAACATATTTTGCAAGACTGAAAAAGGGTTAATAATTTTGGCTATAGAGAATGCCACAACAAACTACATAATTGTGCATCAATTTTAATCCATGCAACCCTATTCTTTTCTTTAATATCAGTAACATTTTTTTTTCTAAATGATCACTATATCTTGTCCCATAAACCACAATTCAACAAATGCTGCCCATGAAACATAATTTTCACCGCTTTGTATTGTAATAGTAGTGATGACTGGAGAAATAGAAATAGAAGAGATAAAAGGTTTCAAAAAAATTGAAATATCGGCCATGTCAAACAGAGACTGGAATTTCAGAACACAAACTGGGCAACCCTATTGGTGAAAACTTAGAAAATTCGATGAAGCTGGAACAAGAAATGGACATCACCGCGAGGAGCGGAATGACTGGGGGACCCTATTGGTGAAAGTGCGTCCAAACCGGTGGCCAGAAATGGGCTCACTCGCTTGCACGTGGGAACTCGATGAAAAATAGGGATGGCGCATGTACTCACACATGAGGGTGTTTGGTGATGAAATTTCATCGGAGTGCTGATCGGCATCCAAAGAACCTAGTGAGAGTGGTGGTGAGATGAAAAAAACGTACGGACAGTGGTGGGTTTAGTCAACAAAGAGAGAGGAGAAAATGAGAGAGATAAAGGGTGGAACCAGTAGTGGCTCTGATACCATGGATAATTAGAGAAGAAAGGGAGAGTACATAAAAGAGGAAGACTGAATCAATCAACTTGATTATTCCCTCAAGCTTAATGGGTATTTATACTAATTGAGTGATACAAAATATGAAGTAAATCAATATTTACAACACATAATTACACATATTCTAGCCTAAGATCATGTATCTAATTACAAAAATCATGCACACAATCCTTGCAATCAAGGTGATATCTCAACAATATGCCTTTTTCCCCCCTTAATTTCTATTTATTCTAGTGACTTCTGCCATATTATGAGTTACGAGATTGATAGATTTAATAGTTGGGAATTTCCAATCGAAGAGGAAGATTTAGTGTTGTATGCAAGTAATAAGCAAATGTAATAAGGAATTGAAAGTGGTGGGAGAGGAGGAACATGTAATTTGAATCCACTTAAACACCATTTTGTAGGTTAGGATAATTGATTATCGTGGAATGTGTTTCAATCCAGGGGATGGATTGGATGATATGAAGAGTTGACATAATGTTTATGAGCATGGGAATGTTAAGTATGGGAGTTATGGATGATATAAATAGATGAAGTGATAACATAAATGATGAGTCAATATTTTCTAGAGGGAGAATTAGAGAGTTGAGAGTAGAGAACTATACAATTGGCATACATGCAAATATGAGAGGCAGAAATAAAATGTGATGACTCTGAATGAGAGAATGTTTATCAATTGCGGAGACGTGATATTTCTTGAAGGGATAATAACAAATGAATTGATGATGATATATAAGGGGAAACAAATCTGCAGAGATGTGATATGCATGACTTGAAGAGTCTAGTGGAAGGAGTAAATAGGTATGTATAGAGGAAAGGGAAGGCATTGATCCAATCTGTGATGCCAAGTGCATATAGTTGTAAGGGAAAATGTTATTGAGGACATGTGGTATTCATTCAACTCATGAAGTAAAGTTAAAGATTGCAACTTTTTTATTGGCCTTGTTCCAAGTCCAGCAAGTTAAAATTTTCTAAAGCATCCAACAGTTTGTATTTGAATGGATCTTACAGCTAACTAACAATTTTCTCTCTTGGCTTGGGGAACTGAAAATCCCTTTCTTATTTTCTTTAGTCTCAAGTTGATTGCAATGGTAGTGATTGTTTTTTAAATCATGCTGATAAAAGATGTTGAATTCTAGGAAAGACCTTAGTGTGATAATATTTATGATAATGTCCATGATGGTTAGAGTTTTTTTTTGCCTCTATTTTTGTTTTTGTTCCAGGCTGAAGAATCTGAAATAGAGGAAAAGCTAAAGGAACTCCAAGACATGGTTGATTCTGCTAGTGCCACACTGTTAAAGTTAGTCTTTGTTTATTTGATCACTTTATGTGCCTATGTTTACCTTAATCTGAAGTTATATTTTATTTGACTAGCAAATCAAATTGTGATTCAGGTTAAAGAAAAATGAAAATGACTTATCAGAAAGTGTGTCCAAGGGAATGAATGAACTTGGAAAAATAACTGAAGAGGTATATAGATCTTTAAAATAATCAAATGCCTTGATCTTGGTGGAACATGCTATTTATTCTTGCTATATAAGTTATCATTTCTTGTCAACTATTCTTTAAATTCAAAAAAGTTAGTTTTGAATCTAAATATGTGACCATCTTTTGATAAGATTGAGTTAAATGCCTCAAGTCCTAAGGTTTGCAGTCACATACATGGAATTTAGGCTTCAATATGGGAATAGTTCTTGGTGTAAAGTACTATAACTATTAATACTAATAATGGTAGCAATTTATCCTTGGTGTATAATTTGGTTTGCTTTTCGAAGTTTCTCGTACTGTTTATACTTAATGTGTTTGTTTGAGTTATCTTTAATAGCTTATAAATCATGCTTCAAGACTTATTTTTCCCACTAAAGGTCAGTAATGTTGGTTTAATATGGCTTCTAAGTTATGTTACTGACACTTCATTTTTGAAAAAGTATCCCATACTTTTCGGGTATGACATTGGTATGGGTATGAAATTTTTACCGGATCCTTCACTTTAAAAGTGAGTTCTCATAATCCCGGTTTCATTTAAATTATAGGTGCAGATTAACTGGACTTATAAAAAAATGATTTTATGGAGTTAGAAGAATTATTTCTTAATGACTCACAATTAAAGACTATGATTTGTGGTGGTGACAAAAATTAATATAAATTATATATCAAACTGGGATGATTTACAATTTAAATGGACTTAGAATTATCATTTTATTGTTTATTTGTAGTTTGAATTTTAGACTTTAAGTTTGTAATTTAAAATATTTTATCCAATTTTATTTTATTTAACAATTTAGTGTCATAATTTGATCTATCTTTTAAATTAAATTATTATATATAAAAATTAAAGTGTTTATATATATATATATATATATATATATATATATATATATATAGACATATTTTCGTATCTGTATCCTAATTTTGGGTATTTTTTAGGCATACCCACTAATCCTAAAATTTTAAAAAAAGAAACCGGACTTCTAGATATGTACTCTTGTTGGATACTCATACTTGAGTCTAACCAACATAGCTTCTAAGTTGTGTTGTTCTCATAGGATGCTTTGCTAGGAATAATGTTTCCCTGTGAGGCTCATTGTGAGCATTCATGTTAGGTCAATGGTTTTGTTATCAAATTTTGTTGTTCTTAGGAAGCTTTGCTAGGAATAATGATTTCCTGTGCATACATATTATATTTATCCCTTCAAAGTTCAAAATAGTTTATTGTTTTATAAGTGTAGTCAAATAATTCAAGCTTTTGGTTGTTTAGATTGAAAATCATAAAAAACGAGAATCTGAGATCCGTACAACCATTAGACAGATCCGGCAACACAAAACCAACAAGGTTCGTGCGGCTCTTTTGATCTTCTTGTTATAGCTGTGCACTGTGACCTTTTGTGTTTGGCATATGCAACTGATTCATTTATTTCTTTTTCTTTTTATGTTTTTTTCCCTTGAGTGTAGGATATACATGCTGATGCAAGTCCTGTTTTATAAGACAAACTTGATCACAACATTATTACTCAACTTTAGAGCCCTTGACAGGTTACAGCATTTGGAGGAGAAAGGGTGATTAATCTTCTTCACATAATTGAAAGATTCCACCAGAGGTTCAACAAGCCACCTATAGGTCCAATTGGTGCCCACCTGGTGAGTAATAATAATAATAATAAGTAATTTATTCATATGCTAATTTATTGATGATGTCAAGGAATTGATCCCCTTTAGGCTGTATATAACTGAATTGAATATGGTGTAGGCCAAGATTTGGTGCAAGAGTAAGGTTGTTTTTTTTGTGACTAGAAGGTTACAAGATCAAGTTGTAAAAACAACTGCTTGACAGAAAAACAGGAATTATAGGAAGGCTGCTTATGATGGGGGATTTATTCTCAACCTTTGCCAAGTTGGGTTCTCTTGTCCCCTTTAATTGATGTGCTTTTGGTGGCTACCAAGATTTTCATGAATTCTTGTAGTAAAACGCTGAGGAAGGTTTGGAAAAGAAAAAAAGACACCATGTTAAAGTATTTTGAAAAATTAACCCATGATAGTGCAGTGGTCAAATATATTAACACACATTATATGTATAATGAGTTCCAGAATAAACTACTTACCGTAGAAAACATTACTCTCAGTTTACAGTTTGCAACAAACACCTATTGTTGGCCAGTAATAAAAACAATGCTTGTGCTAGATAAGTATTAATTTTTATATTTATGATAAAACATTACTCTCAGTTTACAGTTTGCAACAAAGACCTATTGTTGGCCAGTAATAAAAACAATGCTTGTGCTAGATAAGTATTAATTTTTATATTTATGATAAAACATTACTCTCAGTTTACAGTTTGCAACAAAGACCTATTGTTGGCCAGTAATAAAAACAATGCTTGTGCTAGATAAGTATTAATTTTTATATTTATGATAAATTATTGTGATATTCTTCCAATAACTTACTAATGGACTTTGGGTCATGATTGCATTGTAGACATTGATCAATGGTGATAGATGGGCTCTTGCTGTTGAAAATGCCATAGGGAGGTTGCTTAATGCTTTTATTGTAACAAATCATAAGGATTCTCTTCTTTTGAGAAGTTATGCAAGAGAAGCAAAATACAATAACCTTCAAATTATCATATATGACTTCTCAAGACCAAGGTAGATGGATGACTTCAATTGTTTGCTTACCAGTATATTCAGCTGGATAGTTATTTTTCTTTTTCTGTTTGATTTATCTTCTTATTCTGCTTTTGCTTTTTGACGTAGGTTGACCATACCATCCCACATGCTTCCCCAAACAAATAATCCAACTACTCTTTCTGTCATACATTCTGAAAATGACACTGTACTAAATGTATTGGTGGATATGGTAATTTTATTGGACTCATAGTGGGTTCCTTAGCATTTAACTTGATGTAGCTTGTTTGTTACTTGAAGTTTTACTTCTCTGTTCTCTTTATGACGTATTTATCGGTTTGTTTTTGCAACTTATTATTTTACTTATATTTCTAGGGTGCTGCTGAGAGGCAAGTGCTTATAGAAAATTATGATTTGGGAAAAGCTGTTGCTTTTGACAAGAGGATCCCGCATGTGAAGGAGGTTTACACATTGGATGGCTATAAAATGTAAGTTATTACTAAGTATCATAACATCGTTATTTATAGAATATTTGATGGCATATGATGAAATGATGAAACAATAGAGCAGTGATTTTTTTCCCAGTAAATTCCATTATACTTTTGTTGATTTTCACGAAACATGCATGAAATGGTTAGTAAAGTACTTATTCAAACAATAGTACTAACAGCCCTTTTGTTGTTACAACTAGCGTCTAGGGTAATAGAATTGTACATGCTCATCCATTTATCTAATGGATGGGAAACAAGTTGGTATACTAAATGGTTCAAGCTCTTGCTTTATATGTTGGTTCAGCGTGATTGTTTGTTCTGCTCTTGCAGATTGTAATTCTATAATTCTTTAGACTATGGAGTCTCTTAACTCTGCGAGAGGAACACAGTTCCTGGTCTTATGACTACTTATACTGATTCCTTTTTAGGTTTTCTCGTGGATCAGTACAAACGGTGCTTCCTCCAAATAGGAAGCTTAGAACTGGCCGTCTTTGTAGCTCTTATGATGAGCAAATTAAGAATCTTGAACAACAAGCTTCAAATGCTGAAAAGAATGCTGCAGAATGCAGGAAAAGGAAAAGGGATAATGAGGCATATCTTCATGATCTTCAAAGTGATCTCAGGAAAATAAAGGTAAATAGTACTTGGTTTGTAAATTTTTCTTAGTGTTTGAATCTGCTTAATGATTTTGATTTTGACATTGTTGTACCTAACCCTTAAAATGTTTTCTGCATTTCACATTTTATGCATGCATTTTCAGGTAAATGGTAAGGCTATGAACCCATCTGATTTTCTTTATCAATTGTGCACGCTCTTTGATACAGCCAACTAATACAACCTGATTTAATAGCAAAATGGGTGAAGTGTGCACATTCTAATGTGTTACTCACATGGTTCTATTAAAGTTGTTGATACACCAGTAAAATAAAACTTTTGAATATTTATATTTACATCTTTGAACACATTAATCAGTTCGATAATAATACTTGTGTGCATGTTATGCAAGAGGCAAACATATATTCATTCAATACTGTTATCGAAGTTGTTTGTCCACCTTTCATAACTGTACTTACAGTTTTGAGACACATTCTCACTGTGTTGTTTGTTCTTTTTCATGGATGTGACCTTAGGGGAGCTTCCTATTGCCACATTGGAGAGAGCAAGCTGGGAATGATAGAGATGCCACACACCAATAATTTTGTAGTTTTTGAGTACAACTCATCAAAATTTTCTCTCCATTACACATGGTTTTCCTTCAGTGTTCATGATGACAAACAAAATGAGAAAATGAAAACCATATACCTAACCTGTGGAACCTTTTGATAATTTTGTTATTATTACAGGGAGAAAGTTTGTCTTATTTTTTTTCATGTTTTAGAAGTATATGGCACCATCTATGCTAATTTGTTATTGAGGTTGGTGTTTTAATGTGAATATAAACATGGAATGCCACAAGATAACCCTAGAATCTAGTGGAACTCATAGAAGATCTAATATGTGATAGAAAGTTTGTCGGGGCATCTTTATATCCTCCTCTAGCTAAAAATAGATGGCTCAGTTGTAAAGATGTTCTATTGCTGATATGGAAAAGAGCATATTTGAACCATTTTACTTGATATTGGAGTACTTCTCGTATGCAAAGTAGAATTTGAACATTTTGTGAATAGGTATGCCTTTCATGACCCTCCCCCAAGACTTGCAATACCTCCCTTTTGACTTCTGTGTTCTCCATGGGGCCTTCAGCGATAACTTCTCAATACAGTGGGACTCAATTTGATATCTCTCGTGTTACTGTCATCTCTATTATTGATGAAGTCTGATTTAATTTCCAATTACAATTATAAGGATATTAACATTGCCATCCACATAAAGCTCGTTGAGTTATTCAGGCATTTCAAATGTGGTGTCATTGCTTGCATGTGTGCACATGTATGTAAGTACCATTTCATTTGCTTCATGTAGGAGAGACGCTTGATTGCTGAGCGGGATGTAGCATCTAAGGATCTAGCAGTTCGAGATCTAAAGAATTCATATACTACTGAAAGTAGTTTGTCATCAGCTGCATCAAATGTTGACGAGCTTCATCAAGAAATTTCAGTTTGTTCCTTGTTACCTAATGTTCCCAAGATTTGCAACTTATCCATTCAGTATGAGGTGCAAATTTTCTTTTTCCATATAAAATTTTCTTTGTGAATGTTCTCTAGAGAATCCAAGAGGAGATTAAAGAAAAGGAAAATTTTCTGGATAAGCTGCGAGCCAAAAGGGATGAAGCTGAGAAAGAGGCTATGGAACTGAAATTAGCATTTGAAAATTTCTGTGGTATGAATATGATAAATGTCTATATTTTTATTTCTGATCACATGTATCACTGCTTCTCATCTTTTGACCATGTGTGGAAAACTTCTAGAGTCTGCAAAAGAAGAGCTTAATGCCTTTGAAGAAGCAGAGAGTGAGCTAATGAAGATTGAAAAAGATTTGCAATCTGCCGAAGCGGTCACTGTCCTTCCCATGATCTCTTCTACTTGATGGTTTACTACATTTTTTTTAATAAAATAATAGTTTCTGCAAGCTTACACAAACCCCCACTCAACATTTTTTATTTAAATTCAGGAGAAGGCTCATTATGAAGGTGTAATGGCTAACAAGGTTCTTCCTGATATTAAAGCTGCAGAGGCACATTATCGAGAAATTGAAGAGAACCGTAAGGTATATTTACTCTGCTATATATGGAGCAGTGTACTTGAATAATTAGCTGATAATTACCTCATCTTTTCTTTTTATATGTTTTGATATCTTGTTATGACATTAATATGTATTTTCACTGGTGATTTTTCATAAGATTGGCTCAATCTATAAAGCATTGTGGAACTGAATATCCTTCCAACAGGGATGATGAAACGTCTGGCTCATTATAATTCAAATAACTTCGATCAGACTAATTCAGAATGACATTTAGCTCCATCCAATAGTCAAATATTTTAATTCCACCCAAATGGAAAATCTAATTTACTGAAGACATTACCCCTTTTTTCTGAAGATGATAATATATTCTGTCAGTTGATCTTCCTCTGCCCATAAATGAGGCCGAACTGCCATGGTTGTGGTGTAAACTGGTTGAGAACTTTGTGCTGCACATATTGAAGGATCTGAGTTGAATGCCCCACAGGTTGAAGAAACCTCATGTTTTGTCAGCTAGGTTTACAGCAACTTCATGTGTCCTACTTAAATCTTCTTGTCTTGGGTCCTCTTCTTACCTGATATGATGTTGGCCTAACTGTTACAAGGAAAAAGAAAAAAACTATGTAATAAAGCCATTAAGCTAACACAACTTAGATCAAATGTTGCATCTAGGAGTGTTTTGACGTCATTTATGAGCCTTCTGCATATGACATGTGTCACATTTATTATTTTGAAATGCTTTGTCGGAAAATTAGGAGATTTGAGGAAATCAGGAAATAATCATATAATATTTCCTTTTCTATATTTTGATTTTATTTCCTTTTGTATGTTGTTTTTTTTTTTTTCCATTTCTATTCCTTGATTTTAGGGACTTAAATCCTATATAAACCTATGCAACTCTTTTTGAAAAAATAAGAAATTGGGAGTACAATTTCTCACATTTTTCCAATATGGTATCAAAGCCAAATTCATAAAACCTAGACTTTTTTTGTTTGAAGAAGCTCTAGAATAGGGCTGCCCCACCTTTAGCACTGTCTTAGAGTGATTTTTTGTTCTTACTGCCGGCATAAGGAGCACCACTTGAAGTCGAGTTGGTACCCAAAATCCGATCACTAGAAAGCAAATGTGGGATCCGCACGTGTTGCATTTGTTTCTAATGCAGTCTTCATGTGCCGACACGTGTGATGGCGAGATTGTACTAGGTTCTCTCTTTCGGCGTCACCTGACCTTCTACAACATTTTTCTGGCCTTAGTGGTGAATATCGAAGGGATTTAGAGGTGTTTATTTGGTCTCTAGTGTTCGGGTCTACTAATGGAACCACAATATATGGAAAATCGTTTTCATTAGTGCAACTAGCAAAGAGATGGGAGGAATATGCTGGAAAATACATGACAAGTCTAAAAATTTGATAAAAAATTATGGTGAAGGGCGTGCACTTCAAGCTAGTGTTTTAGATTAGGACCAACAATTTTCTCTAAGTTTGTTTCCTTTTACCAAAGAGCAGATAGATCAATTGTACAAGACTATTGAGTCTCAAAAAATTTCTTGTTCTTTAGTTCAAAAAGGTAATTACTTGTAAATGACTCTAATTAGTGTCAATTCTGATCATATCTTGATCATTGATTCAGGTGCAACTAACCATATGATCGGATCATCAAATCTTTTTTCTTCATATAGTCCTTGTGCAGGTAATTAAAAAATTAAAATTGCAGATGACTCTCTTTCAGCCATTGTAGGAAATGGTTCTATTGTAGAGTCTCCATCTCTTACTCCATGATGTTCTTCACGTTTCTAAACTCTTATAATTTATTGTCTATTAGTAAGCTAGCCCGTGATCAAATTGTCAAACTCATTTTTTTTTTCCAACGCACTGTGTATTTCAGGATTTGAACTCAGGGAGGATAATTGACAATGCTAAACAGAGTGAAGGACTCTACTTTTTTGATGATGATTATGAATCGGAGGACAATTCTACCAAATAAGTACCTGCTTTGAATCTATCTCTGTTTCTGATAATAATGTTAATGTTATGATATTTTAGATTAGACCATCCAAGTTTTAAGTATCTAAAACATTTAAAGTCTAGTGCATCTATAGCAAATGACCAAGATTTATGTGTTGAAACTCCTCTTGCTATAAGCGATGTTTCTCCCAAGTCTACACCTATATTTGAAAATCAAAATTTTGAACAATGTTTTTTGAAAATTGAAAATAAGGAACAACCTACTATAAAATCACACCATGATAATATTAAAGAAAGTCAATAGATTCACAAAAGGTGACCAAACTTGGAAATTGATTGTTTACTTGAAGAAAAATCATAAGCTAAGGAAAGACGAATTGACTCTTAAGCACGACCATGATTTCGAATTGAGGACAAACCAACAATCCGAATCAAGTACAGATAATTCTCATTCTTCTTCTGAAAATTCAGATTTTGATTTCCCTATAGTCCTTTGCAAAGGAGTTAGAACCTATACTAGATATCCTTTGTCTAAATTTGTGTCACTCTCAAAATTGTCTCAATCTCTTGCTGCTTTTACATCTCAATTGTCCATTATAGAAATTCCTAGCAATATACAGGAAGCTCTAAAAATTCCAAAGTGGAAGGAAACAGTACTTGAAGAGATGAAAACTCTTGAGAAAAACAATACTTGGAATGTTGTGGCATTGCCAATAGGGAAAACTACTGTTGGTTGTAAATGGATCTGTACTGTGAAATACAACTCTAATGGTTCAGTGGAGAGATACAAGGCTCGGTTTGTGGCTAAGGGATTTTCCTAAACATGTGACATAGATTATTTTGAGACTTTTGCTCCTGTTGCAAAATTGAATGTGGTAAAAGTACTGTTATCAATTGTTGCCAATTTGGATTGGTCTTTGCAACAATTAGATGTGAAAAATGCCTTCCTCAATAGAATCTTGGAGGAAGAAGTATACATGGATAGTCCACCGGGTTTTGAAGAGATTTATGGCTTCAAAGTATGCAAACTAAAAAGGTCGCTATATAGCCTTAAACAGTCTTTGAGGGCTTGGTTCAAGAAGTTTACACAATATGTTAGAAAACAAGGATATTCTCAAGGATAAGCTGTCCATACCTTGTTTTTCAAATTCTCTTTTGAAGGAAAGATTACTGTGTTAATAGGCTATGTGATATTATTTTGACAGGTGATGATGTGGTTGAAATGGAAAAATTAAAGAAGAGTCTTGTATTAGAATTTGAAATCAATTTGGGACCTCTTATGATATTTCTTGGAATGGAAATTGCTAGTTCAAAGAAAGGGATTGTTGTATCTTAACGCAAAATATCATTGATCTCTTGAAAGTTACTAGGATGAGTGGTTGTAGACTGGTCGAGACTCCTATAGATCCCAATATGAAGTTTTGAGAAAGGGAAAGTGTTCCTATTGATACTGGTAGACAGTGTTTTCAGATTCGGTCTAGTTAGGGAACCGGGATATACAAATGGTCAAGGATTAGAGGTTCAACTGGGATCGAACTGGTGTTGAACCGGTCAAGTGAGATGCCACTTTTAACATGACCATATATAATAAAATATGTAAAAAATACTTATACCAAACTCATTTTAAGCACAATAATATGTTTAAAAATAAAGTATATGTAATAATATCCATAATTCAAATGAATACATAACTCTATTAAAAAATATATATTTTAAATATAATCAAAACTATTTTAAAAATATTACAATATTAATTTTACCAATTAAATAATATTCTTTGATAGAACTTAAAATAATTTTCAAAATAAATTTTATTAATATTTTGTAATATTGTATACTAATAATAAAAATAAAAATAATTAAATTCAATCTTTTTAAATTCATATGACTCTTGAATAATGTGAATAATTAAAGTGAATATTTTTTATGATTTATATGGTATTAATTTTACTAATATTAAAACTTTTTGGCAAGAATCACCATTTACGTGTATATAAATATATATAATTCATTTTTAAATTAATTTCTTGCAAAAAATAAACAATTTTTTTAAATACTTTAGATTATTGATTAAAATAATCATATATATTTATTAAATAATATAAATAATAATTTGTAAATTATTATATATATAACTCTTTGTAATTTAAAGCAAGGTGGCCCATTTGACTTGGTGGTAAACTGTTAAAAAGATTCATCTGAAGGTCACATATTCAAGTTGTAGGAATTGCAACGAATTTTGTGTCATTTTTTGTTGAAACTTTCTAATCGGTCTAATTTGTCACCCATAATTGGGTTGACCGGTTTCTAGTTCTATCGACTGGGTGAGCGGTTTTTCCATTAGTTCACAGTGCATTTAGGTTAATGCTCAAAATCCGACCGGCTTGAAGGCCGATTCACGATTAAACCGGTTGAACCGGCCGAGCCGGTTTAATAACCATGCTGGTAGATATAAGAGATTGGTTGACAAATTAATCTACTTGTCTCATACTCGATTAGATATTGCTTTCTTAGTTAGTGGTGTTAGTCAATTCATGCATGCTCCTTATGAAGAACATCTTGAGGCTATGTACATAATTTTAAGATATTTGAAGTCTACTCCTGGAAATGGTCTGTTTTTTAAAAGGACTAATCAAAGGAGTGTTGAAGTATTTACTGATGCAAATTGAGCAAGTTTAGTAACTGACAGGAAATCTACTTTAGGGTATTGTACCTTTGTGTGGGGGAACCTAGATACTTGGCGAACTTAAAAGCGAATTCTTGCTCGGAGTAGCGCAAATGCTGAATTTAGAGCAATGACTCGAGGAATTTGTGAGGTATTGTGGATATATAGAATTCTCAAAGAGCTTAAGAAGAAGGTGAAGTTTCCTTTGAATCTATACTATGATAGTAAGGTTGTAATAAGTATAGTTCATAATCCTATCCAGTATGATAGGACAAAGCATATTGAGACTGATTGATACTTTATAAAGGAAAAACTTGAAGCTGAAACTATTTATTTACCATTTGTTCATTCTAGTCAACAAACAATAGACATTATGACCAAGGGACTTACAAGGCACAACTTTGAGCATTTGATAAGCAAGTTGGACGTGATTGACTTCTATGCATCAACTTGAGGGGGAATGTATGAAAATTAGGAGATTTGAGGAAATCAGGAAATAATCTTAGAATATTTCCTTTTCTATATTTTGATTTTATTTCCTTCCGTATTTTGTTTTTTCCGATTTGTATTCCTTAATTTTAGGGACTTAAATACTATATAAACCTATGTTCCTTTTTATGAAAAAATAAGAAATTGGGAGAAACATTTCTCTCACTTTTTCAACATATGTTCAACATGAGAACTTATAAGGTTTTAAAAAAAGAGGACTAGAGTATCTTCATTTAGTTAACTTTTTAGTAAAAGTAAAGGACTTGTTTTTCTTCTTCTTTGTGCCCTCCTTTTTCTCCATGGTGGATTCACTGCTAATTCCCGTAGCATCACTGCTAATTCCTATAGCATCAACCTGTCCTTTACAGGAGAGTTGCAGGAAGGCTTCTATCATCTGCTCTGAAAGTGAAATTGAAGCTTTAGGTGGTCTGGATGGAAGGACCCCAGAGCAACTCAGTGCTGAATTGAACAGATTGAATCAGAGACTTCAGCATGAGAGCCAAAGGTACACAGCATGAGCTTTCTTCTTGTCAGTAGAACATAGTCAAAAATTTAAATCAAGAGGATAATTTTGAAATATATTGTTGCAGGTATTCAGATTCTATTGATGACCTGAGAATGTTGTATGAGAAAAAGCAGCGTAAAATTCTTACAAAACAACAAACATACAAGGGGTTTCGAGAAAAGTTGAAGGTAAGTTCTATACTTATTTAGTTTATATTTTTATTTTTTATTTGGACACTGAATATTAGCTGGTTAGATCTCATATTTCTTAAATTTGTAGTGATAAAATTCTTTTATTCTGTAAAATGCAACCTCTCCTTTGAATTCTGTAGTTTTGCTTCAAATTTGTACTTCATAGATTATCATATTTAAATCTGTATTTTGAAGCTAAGTTATTTACGCGTTAGTCTTTTTTATTAAAGGTAACATTCCTTCTCTAAAATCCACCATTGAATTTAAAAAGGAAAAAAAAATGTAGTTGTTACTTATGATTAAAACACGTTGCGAGGGCATATAAAAGATGCAGTAATAAGCGATGACTAGCCATTCTACGCATACTTCTGTTCACTTGCAATTGGATATTTTTTGTACTTGCCTAATGCCTGGTGAATGTTAACATTGCTTTTCTAACAGGTGCTTGATATTTATACTATCTTTAATTCCTTTATTATCATTATTATTATAATTTTATTAATGCTCATTGAAACTGAGGCACAAAAAGTAAGAAAGAGGAAAAAGATAGGATATAAAATCAAGAAAAATATCTGAGAAAGAGCAAGGAATGGATTTCAAAAGGAGAAAAGGAGTTCCCATTACTGAAAATTAAATAAGAATTAATGCTTGCCTTTAGGTTAGGTGCGTAAGTGGTCCATCGGATGTCCTTAGATCATGGATTACCTGCCTATGAGCCCATAGCAATTAGAGTTGTGTATGGTGTTGAAAATTCTTAACCGTACTAAATAACTGAGAAAAAAATATCCAAAACAAGAATCATATTGTTAACTTTTTTATTAGAATTGAACCGAACTGTACCATTGATTTTAAATTGGTAGAATTCTGGAGATCAAGTTGTATCTGAACTGAGAATTGGATTGAATTATACCGAATTACATCGAATTGTATTGAAATATTTATTGAATCATATTTATTTATTTATTCCATTTTATATAATATGAATGACATACTTTATATATTTCTTGAATATTATTTAATTATATTTGTACAACTCAATTAAATTACCATATAATTATTTTTATATTTTAATATAATTTGAATTATCAAAGATTTATATTAAAATTTATAAAATGCAATTAATTTTACATTATCTACTAATGTATCTCGTTGTTAACATATTTTGCCAAGAACTACAATGAAATATTGATTAGTTTTGATGATGATTTTGATTAAATATTTCTATTTCATTTCTAGTTAAATTTGTTGTCTATAATTGGATAGTGCAATCAACAAAGAATTGGGAGAATAGATGATTTTCTTATTGACAGTAATCATATATATACATATAGTTTTATGAATCATAGAATAGGAAACAAATATACAAAATAGAAAATGATATCTCTACCTACCCCTAATCACATAAAACAAGCTAAATAAGGCTAATTAGGAAAGCTAATTACAGTTGTACATTACAACACTTACTCTCAAGTTGGAGCATAAATTTCAAGCATGCCCAATTTGTTGCAAATGTAAGAAACTCGAGTTCCATTTAAAGTTTTTGTGAAAATATTTTCAAGCTGTTATCCAGTTTTGACATAGTTTGTTGAAATTAAATTGTGGCAACTTTTCATGGACGAAATGACAATCAATCTCTATATGCTCAGTTTGTTCATGAAAGATTGGATTAGACTCAATATAGATTGCAACTTGATTATAACACCACAATGTTGTTGGTGTTGAGAACTTGAAACCAAACTTTTTTAAGAGGTGAAAGATCGACATTATTTTACACGTGGATTGAGTCATGACTCTATACTCTGGTTCAACACTAGATCGAGATACAACATTTTTTCTTTTTGCTCTTCCACGAAATCAGAACCACCCACAAATACACACTAACTAGTAGTGGATCTTCGATCAATTTTAGAACTTACTCAATCTGCATATAAAAAAACTCAATTCGAGTATGACCATAGTTTTTATATAACAAGCCTCATTCAAGAGCCCCTTTCAAATAGTACAAAATATGTTTTAGAGCTATTCAATGAACTATTGGAGTAGAGATGTACTGGTTCAAAGTATTAACTGCATAAACTATGTCTGGATGAATTACTGTAAGATACTTCAATTTGCCAACCAATCTTCTATATCTCTTTGGCTCTTCAAATAGATCTCTATCATTCATGAGTTGAAGATTAGAAATCATTGGAGTACTACATGGCTTGGCTTTCAACTTTCTTATTTCAGTCAGTAAATCTAGGACATACTTCATCTAAGACAAAACAATGTCTTTCTTGCTTCTTGAAATCCCAATTCCTAGAAAATACTTCAGCACCCCTAAATCCGTCGTATTAAATTGATTCTGAAGAAACATTTTTAAAGATGAGATCTCTTGTGCATCACGTCCACAGATAATATCATCCATATACACAACTAGAAGTATACTCCCAAATACAAATTGTCTATAAAAGACGGTATGATCGGATTTACTCTTAATCATCTTGTAGAAAAGTTAGCAGATTTTATTCCATAAAATCAGGACATTATTTTAGCTCCTTTTTATTTTATTTCCTTTTCTACTCGTTGATTGTTCTATTTATATTTGTGTAATTCATTTTATTCAATAAGAAATTGGGAGTACAGTTGTCTACCTCTCTTCCAACATGTTATTAGAGCCTGATTAAAAAAAAATTCAAGTTTGTTTTTTGAGGAAATCCTAGAACAAGGTTGCCTCACCATTACCACCACCTTAGAGGTGTTTTTTGTTCTCACTGCCAACACAAGGAGGAGCATCGCAATAATTCGAGTTTGTCCCCAAAATTCGGTCACTGGAAAGTAAGAGTGTGAACTACACGCACCCCATGTTGTTCCTACTTTAGATTTCACGTGTCGACTCGTGTTAGATGACAAATCAACTCCGGTCTTTTCCGGCATTGCCTAACCTTCCACAAAATATTTAAGGGCTTCGTGGTGAATATCAAAGTGATTTGGAGGGATTTTTTGGTTTGTTAGTGTTGGGGTTTATTAATGACGAGCCAAATTCAGTGGGAGATAGATCTGATGGGCGCAACTAGCAAGGACACGTAATAAATATGTTGGAAAATACATTGCAAGCCTAAAAATCTGATAAAAAATTCTTGTGAAGAGGGGTGTACACTTTAGTCTAGTGTCTTAGATTAGGAGCAACAGTCTTCTTCAAGTTTGTTTCCTTGCACTAAAGAACTCATAGATCAATTGTACAAGGTTTCCGACTATCAAAAAATTCATTCTTGTTCTGTAGCTCAAAAAGGTAATTATCTGCAAATTGCTCTCATTAGTGTCTGTTATATTATAAGAAGATATTATTCCTAATTAACCTCTGTAAATATTCCTAATTAGTAAATGTTGATTTGTTTCTTAATTAGGTTGATTTACTTCCTAAATTGTACTCCTTAGGGCTGTATATATAGTGCCCTTTACCTATCAATGAAAGATATAATTCTCTCAATTTTCTGTTGTTTACATGGTATCAGAGATAGGAGGGAATTTTTTGGGTATTTACTTTCTGCCCTAGAGAGCAGAATTACCCCTGTGAGTGATCACCCCTGTGAGTAATCAGTTGTTTTTTTTTATCACCGCCTGTCCTAGGAGGAGCGCCACCTTCCGATCGGTGTTTTCCCAGAATCCGGTCACCGGACGATCAGCGCTTGACATTCACGCGTGACTCAAAGCTCTGCCCAGTTTCTCACGCGCCGGCGCGTGTGGGCGCGTGCGCGGTACCCACTTTCGCCAGTTTCCTCTCCGACGGTCGCCCCGGCCAGAGGGTTGCTTCTGTCGTGTTGGTTTGCTCATCAGGGAAGTGTCTCCGTTCTGTCCTCTCTGTCCTATTGATTTTCAGTGCTGCCTTTTATTATTTGTTGCTGTTTGGGTGTTGCTGATTTTATTTTAAGTGAAGTTGACTTGCTGGGTGTTGTTCGGGTGTTCCTTGAGTTTATAATGACTGGTGAACAGAAAAATATGGTTATGTCTAGTGTTATTCCCATCTTGTCTAAAATCACAGAACAAAAATTAGATGAAACTAACTATTTAGACTGGAGCAAGACTGTCCGTCTGTATCTACGGAGTATATCTATGGATAATCATTTAACTGAAGACCATCCTATTGATGAAACACGTAGTGAATGGCTAAGGGTTGATGCTCAGTTATATCTGCAAATCCGTAATTCTATTGAAAATGAGTACGTTGGTCATGTCTCTCACTGTGAGTTTGTCAAAGAACTAATGGACTATTTATCTTTTCTATTCTCTGGTAAATGAAATATTTCACGTATCTTTGATGTTTGCAAGGCATTTTACCGGGCTGAACAACAGGACCAGTCCCTTCAGAATTACTTCATGAACTTCAAACGTACTTATGAAGAATTAAATGCTCTGTTGCCTTTCAGTACTGATATCAGAGTTCAACAGACTCAACGTGAACAAATGGCTATTATGAGTTTTCTTGCTGGTCTTAGTGCTAAATCACAGGTTCTATCTAATCCTGAGATTACCTCTCTAAAAGAGGTCTTTACTAGGGTCCTGCGTACAGATACCAGCTCTCATGTCTCATTTGTTCAACAACCTGGTGCACTTATAAGTCACAATAACGGATCAGCTAGCCGGTTTCATTCTCAAAGTAGTAACAGAGGTGGTAGCAATAGTGGACGAAATGTTGGAGCTCAAGACTCGGGAGTAGTAGTTTGCTACTACTGTCATGAATCAGGTCACACTAAAAGGACCTGTTAGAAATTGCTTAAGAAAAATTAGAAGTCTTCTGGGTTTCAGTCAGCTCATGTTGTCACTATAAATGATGTTCTTCATCCATCTGCAGATCAAACCATTACAATTTCTTCTGATGAGTATGCAAAATTTACCCAGTATCAAGAAGCACTAAAGAACTCCTCTTCATCCACCATTGCCCTGGCTGAGACAGGTAAAACCAATACATGTCTTCTTTCTTCTTCATCCCAGTGGGTCATTGATTCTGGTGCAACAGATCATATGACAGGTAAGTCTAGTATCTTTTCCACTTTTCAATCCCACACCTTTTCTTCTTCAGTCACTTTAGCAGATGGTTCTACGTCTTCTGTCCTTGGCTCTGGCACTGTCAATCTCACACCCACAATGTCTTTGTCATCTGTACTAAGTTTACCAAAGTTTTCTTTTAATCTGGTATCCGTTAGTAAACTCACTCGTGCTCTTAATTGTTGTATCTCATTTTTTCCTGACCATTGTCTGTTTCAGGATCTTTCGACGAAGCGGATTATTGGTAAAGGACGAGAATCAGGAGGTCTGTACATTTTGGATACCCAGATACCCCAGACCATTGCCTGTTCCAGTACTTTATCTCCTTTTGAAGTTCATTGTCGGTTGGGGCATCCATCTTTACCTTTGTTGAAGAAGTTATGTCCTCAGTTTACTAGTATATCTTCTTTAGATTGTGAGTCTTGTTAGTTTGCAAAACATCACCGTTTATCTTATGTTTCTCGAGTTAATAAAAGGGTTAGTCATAGTTTTGAGTTAGTACATTCAGATGTTTGGGGACCATGCCCTATTATGTCTAAAACTGGTTTCAGATATTTTGTTACTTTTGTAGATGATTTTTCTCGTATAACATGACTTTATTTCATGAAATCTCGTTCTGAGTTGCTTTCACATTTCAAGAATTTTTGTGCTGAAATACAAACTCAGTTTGGTCGGCCTGTACAAACATTAAGAAGTGATAATGCCAAATAATATTTTTCTGATTCGTTCCAGTCTTATATGGCTCATAATGGAATTCTCCATCACTCATCTTGTGTTGATACACCATCACAAAATGGAGTAGCTGAGAGAAAAAACAGGCATCTTCTTGAAACTGCTAGGGCTCTTTTATTTCAAACCAATGTTCCTAAACAGTTTTGGGCTGATGCTGTTTCTACAGTTTGTTTTTTGATTAATCGAATGTCATCTGCTGTACTTAATGGTCAAATTCCTTATAAAATATTGTTTCCTAATCAATCTTTGTTTCCTGTAGAACCTCGAATCTTTGGATGTTCTTGTTTTGTTCATGATGTTCGTTTGCAGGTTTCCAAATTGGATCCAAAATCATTAAAATGTGTCTTCTTGGGATATTCTCGTCTTCAAAAAGGATATAGGTGTTTTTCTCCTCTCCTGAATAGGTATCTTGTGTCAGCTGATGTTACATTTCATGAACATCTTCCTTTCTTTACTATTCCATCTACACCTATTGGTTCCCAAGAGGATGATAATCTATTAGTATATCATGTTACCTTTCCAGACTCCAGTGTACTTCCCATTCCGCTGCCACCACCTCCACCAAAACCACTTATTACCCAAGTCTATTCTCGCAGACTCAGTCCTCCTGTGACGACTCCGGCACCGGTCTCCTCTTCGTCATTAGATTCAATGTCCAGTGACACTGATTTACCTATTGCCATTCGAAAAGGTAAGCGCCAGTGCACATATCCTATTTCTTCTTATGTCACATATGATCGTTTGTCTTCTACTTCTTGTTCGTTTGTGGCTTCTATTGATTCTGTAGGAATTCCAAAGTCTGTTCACCAGGCCTTATCTCATTCTGGGTGGCGTGATGCGATGCTTGAGGAAATGGGTGCTTTGACTGGTAATGGTACTTGGGATCTAGTAGCTTTACCTGTTGGCAAGAAAGCAGTTGGATGCAAGTGGGTCTTTGCAGTCAAATTTAATTATGATGGAACAGTAGCTTGTCTCAAGGCTCGCTTGGTGGCTAAGGGCTATGCCCAGACCTATGGAGTGGACTATTCTGATACTTTTTCCCCTGTGGCTAAATTGACTTCAGTTCGTTTGTTTATTTCGTTGGCAGCTACTTATGATTGGCCACTTCACCAGCTTGATGTTAAAAATGCTTTTTTGCATGGAGACCTTGAGGAGGAAGTTTATATGGAGCAACCTCCTGGATTTGTTGCTCAGGGGGAGTCTGGAAAAGTCTGTCATCTTTGAAAGTCATTGTATGGATTAAAACAGAGTCATCGAGCTTGGTTTGGAAAATTCAGTCAGGCGGTAGAGAAGTTTGGGATGAGAAAAAACAAATATGATCATACTGTCTTCTATAAGCAGTCCACGTTTGGCATTGTTCTACTCGTTGTATATGTAGATGATATTGTTATCACTGGAAGTGACGTACAGGGAATCTCATCCTTAAAATCCTTCTTGCAAAGCGAATTCAATACTAAAGATTTGGGGCACCTAAAATACTTCTTGGGGATTGAGGTGTCAAGAAGTAAAAAAGGGATTTTCATGTCTCAGAGGAAATATGTTTTGGATTTGTTAAAAGAAACGGGGAAACTGGGAGTCAAACCATGCAGTACTCCAATACTTCCTAACCAACAATTCACAAAGGAAGGAGATGTTTTTGATGATCCAGAACGATATAGAAGATTAGTTGGAAAGTTGAACTATCTCACAGTAACCCGACCAGACATTGCTTATTCAGTAAGTACTGTAAGTCAATTTATGTCTTCTCCTACAACACATCATTGGGCAGCCTTAGAACAAATCTTATGTTACTTAAAAGGAGCTCCTGGACAGGGAATATTGTATCAGAATCATGGTCACACTAATATTGAGTGCTTCACAGATGCGGATTGTGCTAGCTCCAAGATTGACCGAAGGTCCATTACAGGATATTGTGTTTTTGTTGGTAATAATTTGGTGTCGTGGAAAAGTAAGAAGCAAAATGTGGTATCACGGTCTAGTGCAGAATCTGAGTATAGAGCAATGGTACAAGCTTCATGTGAGCTTATGTGGATTTCTCAACTCTTAAATGAGGTTGGTCTTAAAGTAACAGTTCCAGCAAAGCTATGGTGTGATAATCAGGCTGCAATTCATATTGCTTCAAATCCAGTTTTCCATGAACGAACTAAACACATTGAGATAGATTGTCATTTTGTTCGTGAGAAAATTCAATAGAACTTGATTTCTACAGCTTATGTGAAGACTGGAGAGCAGTTAGGAGATATTTTTACAAAAGCTCTCAATGGAGCTCGAGTTTCTTATTTTTGCAACAAGTTGGGCATGATTGATATCTATGATCCAACTTGAGGGGGAGTGTTATATTATAAGAAGATATTATTCCTAATTAACCTCTGTAAATATTCCTAATTAGTAAATGTTGATTTGTTTCTTAATTAGGTTGATTTACTTCCTAAATTGTACTCCTTATGGCTGTATATATAGTGCCCTTTACCTATCAATGAAAGATATAATTCTCTCAATTTTCTGTTGTTTACAGTGTCAATTTTGATTATACATGGATGATCAATTTAAGTGCAACTGACCATATGGCAAAATCATCAAAGGTTTTTCTTTATATAGTCCTTGTGTAGGTAATCAAAAAGTTAAAATTGCAAATGACTTTCTTTTAGCCATTGCAAGAAAGGTTTCTATTGTAGTGTCTCCATCATTTACTCATCACATTTCTCTTCATATTCCTAAACTCTTGTAATTTATTGTATGTTAGTAAATCATCTCGTGATCAAAATTGTCAAGTTCATTTTTTTTCCATCTTATTGTGTGTTTTAGGATTTGATCTCGGGGATGATGATTGTTAATGCTAAATAGAGTGGAAGACTTTTCTTCTTTGATGATAGTTCTG
This sequence comes from Triadica sebifera, assembly GCA_023653625.1. NCBI lineage: Eukaryota > Viridiplantae > Streptophyta > Magnoliopsida > Malpighiales > Euphorbiaceae > Triadica > Triadica sebifera. Next base: position 8,434,766 of record JALBGG010000023.1, on the reverse strand, counting down.
AATCGAGGCAACAATCCTACCAAACAAGTATTTGCTTTGAATTTATATCTATTCCTGATAATAATGTTATGTTATGACATTTTAGGTTAAGTCATCATAATTTTAAATATCTAAAACATTTGTTTCCTAAGTTATTTGGTAATAAAGACTATCTTTGTTTCATTGTGAGGTATGTGAATTTATAAATTACCATCACACCTTTTTTCCTTCACAACCATATAAATTGTCAAAGCCATTCATTGTGATTCACATGATGTTTAGTAAGATAAGTACACCTGACAAGAAATGGTTTATTATAAGTACACCTGGCAAGAAATGGTTCATTACTTTTACTGATGATCATACTCATCTTTGTTGGTTATATTTATTAAAAAAAAAATCAGGGGTTGAATGGGTTTTTAAAAATATTTACAATATGGTGCAGACTCTGTTTCAATTCAATAAACAAGTTTTCAGAAGTGACAATGGAAAAAAATATTTTAACATGATCTTGGAAATTTTTTTTCATGAAAAAGGAATAATTTATCATAGTTCTTGGATTGATACACTTTAATAGAATTATATTGTTAAAAGAAAAAAATAAGCATTTATTGGAAGTGGCATGTGCATTACTTTTTATAGCCAAAGTTCCTAATATATGTGGAGAGACTGAGAGAGGCTGTTTTAACTCCAACATACTTAATAAACATAATGCCCGCCAAATTTTTATAATATCAAACTCATTTTCAAGTTTTCCCAATTTTTTTTTCTATTACTAGATTTTTTGCCGATCTTCCTCTCAAAATATTTGGTTGTACAATATTTGTTTATGAATATAAAAAAATTGGAAAGCTTGAACCCAGAGCTATAAAATATGTTTTTATTGGTTATTCTCTAAAACATTTTTTTTTAACGATATTCATCTTCAGGGGGAGAATCATAAGGAAGGTTCATTTGTTAATTCTTGCAATGTCTTTTTTTCAGATGATATTTTTCCTTCCCAGGATTATGAGCCTAGTGCATCTATAACAAATTACCAAGATTTACTTGTTGAAATTTCTCTTACTAAAGTCTATGCCTACATTCAATCTCTGGAAATTGAGAATAAGTTTAACCTACTATAATGCCACAATATGATAATTCTAAAGCAATCAACAATAGATTCACAGAAGGTGACCAAACATGGAAATTGATTGTCTACTCGAAGAAGAATCATAAGCAAAGGAAAGAAGAATTGACTCTTCAACACGACTATGATTCCGAACTAGGGACAAACCAGCAATCCATATCTAGTACAAATAATTCTTACTCTTTCTAAAATTTTTGATTTTGATATCTCTATAGCTCTTCGTAAAAAGTTAGAATCTACATTAGATATCCTTTATCTAAATTTTTGTCATACTCAAAATTGGCTCCAACTCAATTGTCTAGTGTAGAATACTTAACAATGTATAGGAGACTCTAAAAATTCCAAAGTGGAAGGAAGCTGTACTAGAAGAGATGAGAACTCTTGAGAAGAACAAAACTTGGAGTGTTGTGGCATTATTAGCAGGGAAGCTTATTGTTGGTTGTAAATGGGTCCATTGTGAAATACAAGTCTGATAGTTCAGTGGAGAGATATAAGGCTCGGTTGGTGGCTAAGGGATTCACCTTGACATATGACATAGATTATTCTGAGACTTCTGCTCCTGTTGCAAAATTGAACATGGTAAGAGTATTGTTAACTATTGTTGTTAATCCGGATTGACCTTTGCAACAATTGGATGTGAAGAATGTTTTTCTCAATAGAGACTTGGAGGAAGAACTATACATGGATAGTCCACCAGGTTTTGAAGAGAAATTTGACTCTAGAGTATGTGTTGTATAAATGGACTTTGGGTCTAACTCATTCCAAAAGCTAGCCATTGGAAAAGGGATGTCCAAACTATTATAAGTAGTATCTAGATCTTTAGCCGATATGAGATACCTCAACACATCCCCCTCATGCCAAGGGTCGAATACATTTGGAAAATCTGGAGCGTGAAGTTTGCAGGACTGGACATCTGTATGTGACCCAATATTGGAAGACAACCATGTTCTGACACCATATTAAATAAATGGATTTTAGACTTAACTCATCCCAATAACTAGCTCACGAGAAAAGGGATGTCCAAACTATTATAAGTAGTATTTATATCTTAGAATTAGCCAATGTGAGATATCTCAACAGTATGTAATCGTAAAATGTCACTATATGACCTCAAACAGTCTCCGAGAGCTTGGTTCGAAAAATATGCACAATTCGTAGAAAAACAAGGATATTCTCAAGGACAAACTGACCATACCTTGTTTTTCAAATCATTTTCTGAAGGAAAAGTTGTTGTGTTAATAGTTTATGTTGATATTATTCTGACAGGTGATCATGTGGTTGAAATGGAAAGATTAAAGAAGAGTTTTGCATTATAATTTGAGATTAAGGATTTGGGAGCTCTATGATATTTCTTTGGAATGTAAATTGCTCGTTTAAGGAAACGAATTGTTGTATCTCAATGTAAATATATCATTGATCTCTTGAAAGAGACTAGGATGAGTGGTTGTAGACCAGCTGAGACTCGTATGGATCCTAATGTAAAACTTTGAAAAAAGGGAAATGTTCCTATTGATACTGGTAGATACCAGAGATTGGTTGGCTAATTAATATAATTATCCCAAACTTGAACGGATATTGTTTTCTTAGTCAGTGTTAGTTAATTCACGGATGCTCCTTATGAAGAACATCTTGAGGCTGTATACAAGATTTTAAGATATTTAAAGTTTACTCTTGGAAAAAGATTGTTTTTTAAGAAGACTAATCAGAGGAGTGTTGAAGTATTTATTGATGTAGATTGGGCAGGTTCAACAAATGACAGGAGATCTACTTTAGGGTATTGAACCTTTGTATGAGGGAACTTGGTTATTTGGCGTAGTAAAAAGCAAAGTGTTGTTGCCCGAAGTAACGCAAAGGCTGAATTTTAAAGCGATAACTGAAGGAGTTTGTGAGGTATTATGGATACATAGAATCCTCAAAGAGCTTAAGAAGAAGGCCAAACTTCTTTTGAAGCTATACTGTGACAGTAAGGGTGTAATAAATATTGCTCAATCCTATCTAGCATGATAGGACAGAACACATTGAGATTGATTAACACTTGGTAAAGAAAAAACTTGAAGTTGAAACTATTTGCTTGTTATTTGTTCCTTCTAGTTAGCAAACAACCGACATCTTGATCAAGGATCTTGCAAGACATGATTTTGAACATCTAATAATCAAGTTGGACATGATTGACATCTATGCACTAATTTGAAGGGGAGTGTAGGAAAATTAGCAGATTTTATTCCATAAAATCAAGGCATTATTTTATTTCCTTTTGTATTTGTTTCCTTTTTCTACCCCTTGTTTGTTCTATTTAAATTTGTGTAATTCATTTTATTCAATAAGAATTTGGAGTAGAGTTTTTTGTCCCTTTTCCAACACAACCCAAATGCTTCTATAGCTTGAATGAACTTGCCGAACCAAACACAAGGACTTTACTTCAAACTATACAAAGATTTCCAATGTTTGCATATTTTCCTTGACTCCCATTGAGCTACAAACCCAGTTTATTGCTCCATATACATCTTCTTATAAAGATCACCATATAAGAATGCATTTTTAATATCAAGTTGATTGAGGGGCTAATCATACACAGTTGCTGGAGAGATGATCAAGCGTACAAAAGCCAATTTGGCAACAAGAGAAAATGTATCAGAATAATCCATCCCATAAGTTTGTGCATAGCCTTTGGCCACAAGATAAGTTTTGAGCCGGACAACCGAACCTTCTAAATGGAATTTTATTGTAAACACCCAGTTGCACCTGACTGCTCTTTTGCTAGTTGGAAGGTCTACCAATTCTCAAGTCCTATTTAGTAACTAAAGCATCCATCTCTTTTATCATTGCATTTTGCCAGCCAGGATGGGAGAGGGTCTCTTTAACAGTTTTAGAAATTTCTACATAGTCAAGTGAGGCAACAAAAGAACAAGAGAAGGGAGACAAGTGATTGTAACTAACAAAGGAAAAGATTGGGTATGTACATTGACGTTTACTTTTCTGAAAGACAATGGTAAATCAAGATCACTAGGTGAAGGATTCGATTATGAAGAAGATACTAGTGCTAGGCTCGTATTAGGAGGTGAAGGCTTAGAGGATTTTAGTCCTCTGGAAAGGACATGAGTAATAGCTGGTTTGATAGTTGAAGTGGGATCTGGATAAGATCTCTGACATGTGACATGATAAACCAACAAATCATTATTTTCTAGGGAACCTATAGGAGAAGATGGAAGGGTACATGTTCATGAACGGTAATGTCAGCAAACACCAAATACCTGTGAAGGCTAGGATAATCACATCTATACCCTTTTTGTAGACTAGAGTAATCCAGAAAAATACATTTCAGTGACTTTAGATTTAATTTAGTAATCTGGAGATGAACATCTCGAACAAAACAAGTTCTACCAAAAATGTGAGATGGAATAGGAAATACAGTTTGGGAAGTGTACCATAAGAGGTCTGACCATGAAGAACTGAGGAAGACGTGCGATTGATCAAGAAACAGATGGTTGACACAACATCAGCCCAAAGCTGTTTGGGAACATTGGTTTGAAGGAGAAGAGCCCTGATTGTTTCAAAAAGATGTCTATTCTTTCTTTCTACAACTCCATTTTGTGAAGGAGTATCAACACAAGATGATTGGTGAAGTATACTATTACTGCTCATAAAAATCTGGAAAAGGATGAGAAAAATATTCTTTGGCATTATCTCTTTGCAATATTTTAACCAAAACATTAAATGGTGTTTTAACCTTGGCACAAAAGGCAAGAAAGTGTGAAAATAATTCATAATGATTTTTCACTAAATAAAGACCAGTCATATAGGAAAAGTTGTCAACAAAAGGAATAAAATATTTAAATCCAGTTTTGGACATAACAGGATATGACTATGAAGAACTGAGGAGGACATGCGATTAATCAAGAAATAGGCGGTTGACACAACATCAACCTAGAATTGTTTGGGAACATTGATTTGAAAGAAAAGAGTCTTGATTGTTTCAAGATGTCTATCATTTCTTTATGCAACTCCATTTTGTGATGGAGTGTCAAACGAGATGATTAATGATGTGTACCATTACTGCTCATAAAAATTTGGAAAAGATGAGAAAAATATTCTTTGGCATTTTCTCTTCACAGTATTTTAACAAAAACATTAAATTGTGTTTTAACCTTAGTACAAAAGGCAAGAAAGTGTGAAAATAATTCAATAATTTTTCACTAAATAAAGACAAGTCATACGAAAAAAGTCATAACAAAAGTAACAAAATATCTAAATCTAGTTTTGGACATAACAAAACATGAACCCTAAACATTAGAATAAACTAACTCAAATTTTGTACTAGCCCTTTTATTGATACGAGAGATAGATGATACACGATAGCAAACTGACATGTTTCACAAACTAAAGACGACATTTGTTCAAACTGAGGACACAATTGTTTTTACAAAGATAAGGACAAATGACCCATTCGATAGAGCGTTTCAAAAGGAGACATGACACTAGAGCGGACAACAGGCTGAGGTATCTTAACATCCAGAATATTGAGACCTTTTGATTCTCGCCATCTACTAGTAATCTGTTTTGTCATAAGATCCTGAAAAAGACAAATTAGGAAAAAAAAAATGAGAGTAATTAAGAGATTTAGTATTTTACTAACATAAAAGAGAACTATGGTAGACTTAAGACAGACGATAAGGAAATAGTTGAGGTGGGGTTACAAGTGCCAAAACCAAAAATCGAGGAAGCAGAGCCATCAACTAATGTAACAGCAAAGTTATGTGGTTGAAAAGTAGAGAAGATACTAGGATTACTTGTCATATGATCTGTGGCATCTGAATCAATAATTTATTGGGTGGAAGAAGAAAAAAGAGATGTTTGGTTTACCTGACTCAACAATGACAGAGATAGAATAAGATGGGTTTCTAAGTGCTTCCTGGGACTGGATTAATTTGACATATTCATTAACATAAATGATAACTGTTTGATCAGATCCAGAGATGAGAACTGCATTTGTAAGTACATTTGCATAGTAACTTTTGATTTTTGTCTTGGAGCTTTCGACGTCCACGTTTAGTATGCCCAAATTCATTACGATAGTAGCAAACAACTTTCTCTAACTCCTGATTCCCAATATCACTGCTACTATTACCTCTAGTTATTTGAGAATATGAACAACCAGTCTCAATCCCATTGTTATGACTGACAAATGCATTGGATTGCTACATTGGAGTAGCCATCATATTGGTATCAAGATGAAACACTCTTGTAAAGGCTTCATGTAATGATGAAATTTCAGGTATAGCAAAACCTTGAGATTTTACACTTTCAAATTGATAATCAAGACTAGCTAGAAAATCATAATTGCCACCTACTCACGTTGAGTTTGCTAGGTTTTCACATTAGGACTAAAAGGGAATAAGACATTTAATTATGAATAAGTCCGTTTAAAATTCATAAAATAAGTCTAATGTGACTGATCATGTTGCTCAACACGATAGAAACCCTTACCAACATCATAAATACAATAAAAATTGCCTTTGCTAGAATATAAAAAATCAAGTACTCCAACAATTCTTTTACAGTTTCATAGCGATTAACTAAACTGATAACTTAAGCATCAATAGAGTTTCTTATTTATAAAAACAAACGTGCATCTATTCTAATCCATTCTAGACGATTATCATTTGTTGGAGTATTGTTAGTAAGATGATCATCCTAAAATATATTTAATAAATAAAGCTTTACAGTCTTAGACTAGTCATAAAAAATAAGCTCAGATAACTTATGATCAGTAATTTTGGACAACACTAGAACATCAATCACAACCATATTTTTCTTATTTTTAGCAATTATAATTGCAACAAACAACTCCAAATGGCGATTGAACAATAGTTTTAGCAATAAACCCCAAACACAGTAACACGCAAAGAATGACAATATGTAAGAAAGTTGAGAAATGCTTTCCTGGTTTACACGAACCACAAATGAAATGTCAAGGGAGAAGAGGTGATCTGGAGCAAACTGGTTGGAGAAGGAATGAACAGCTTACTCGCTGGGAATCGAGTGACTAGACTTTCTAGAACGACCGATCAGAAGGTGGTACACTAGCTGGTAGGGGTGGCGAGACGCAAATGTCACTCAAAAAAGGTGATCTAAAAAGTCAACAGGTTTGCTCTCAATGGAAGAACCAAAACCAAACTAAAACCAAAATACTGAGGTTGGAAATTTTGAAATAAGCTCTGATACCATATAATCAATAGAGAATTGGGAGAATAGATGATTTTCTTATTAATGGTAATCATACATATATATACAATCCTATGAATCATAGAATAAGAAACAAATATACACAATAGAAAATAGTATTATCTGTCCTTAATCACATAAATCAAGCTAAATCAAATTAACTGAGAAAGCTAATTACAACTGTACATTTCAACATTAGATTATTGAATTAAACTTTCAAACACTTAAATTTGATCATTTTCTCGTAAAAATTTAATAATGTTTGTGAAAATTTTAACTTTTATTTTAATCTAAAATTGAAAATTTAGATTGTTATACAAAATCTCCATTGTATTGGATTGAATTGTCTTGAAAGAACTGAATTCTCAAATTGTGTTGGACTGAAATTTCAGGACATTTCAACTCTAGAAATTTATATTTCCCAATCCAATTTTGTAAATTTGGTTCCGGAGATTTTTAAATTCCTGGATTGGACCGCATTGTGCACAACTCTATTAGCATTTATCCTAACAAATTGTTTTGTGTTGCATGTATCATAAAGACATAAACTAGTCTTATTAATTTTATATAATATGTTTTTATTGACTTTGTTGTCTGACTTTTTATTTTCTTTTCTTTTTTCCAACTTTTATCACTTCCCGAGTCATATGGAATAAACAATAAATTAATGTTGTCACTTTAAAGTTTGGAATATCTTATTTAGTATTTCCTTTTCTTCTGTCTTGTTCCCTCCATTTTGGAACTGCAGGCTTGCCAGGAAGCCTTAAAATTGCGACGGGACAAGTTTCATAGGAATGGCACTCTTCTAAAGCGCCAACTAACTTGGAAGTATGAATTATTTTCCTCCTAAGCACAAAAATTCTCTTTTGTTTATTTATTTATTTATTTTACTTTCTGAGTTTTTGACTTATTCTGATCATTCCAAAGTTTTTAATTATTTATGTTACATCATTTAATTATTCAAATTTTGCAACTAGTTTTAATGGTCACTTAGGAAAGAAAGGGATTAGTGGAAACATCAAAGTTAGTTACGAAGAAAAAACCCTTAGAGTAGAGGTAAGCAACTTCTTCTCAGATGCTTAAACAAGTGTTAATATTCTTACTTCTATATATTTAGTTGAATAAGTCAACCACTTATGCCACATTCCTATCTCTGACTTTGATTCCTACTTAATATTGATCACTTGTACCTTGTTATCCTTTTTATTCGCCCATTCAGGTGAAGATGCCCCAAGATGCATCAGTCGGCACCGTACGTGACACAAGAGGGCTTTCAGGTATGGTTGCCTTCAATATACTACATGCTGTGAATTATTAGAAAGAATTTGCATTTGGTTTGCCTGATAAATAAGTTATCTTAAATATTTTTATCTCGTTGGAATCTTTAACCATTCTCAGTTAATTGATCTGTTTGTGGTTGCTTTTCATTCAGGTGGTGAGCGCTCATTTTCAACATTGTGCTTTGCATTGGCTCTTCATGAGATGACAGAAGCCCCATTTCGAGCAATGGATGAGTTTGATGTATTTATGGTAAGTATTACATCTTTGAATGTGCATTAAATGTTTGCTAAAATTTGGATATCTTTTGAATAATTTTAGTTAGCTGTGAAAGTCTCAAGTAAACATGCCTTTGATGATATCTAGAGGATGCGGTTGATGTTATTTCAAAAGTATGAAATAGTCCTCTTTTGAGGATTGCATTTTCTTAGATATATATTCCTTGCTTCTGTGGATGTCCAGGATGCAGTTAGTCGGAAAATCAGCTTAGACACTTTAGTGGATTTTTCATTGGCTCAAGGATCCCAATGGATATTTATCACCCCTCATGATATCAGGTTTGAAATTCTGCTTGAATATATGATTTACCAAATTTGCTCTGATCTTTTGCATGCTGCAACCTTCTTTATTTCAAAAATCCTCTTTTTAATTTTTTTAATATACATATATTGGGGCGGGGAATAGGTTTGATGCATGTGTTTTATTAGGTAATTCTAGTTCTTCTTGTAAGTTCCAGAAGCATCATTTTATAAGCCTCCTGCATTATTTACAACTGCTTTTGTGCAACACCATACTGCAATTGTTATAATCAATATAATTTGTCTTTCAAAACTAATCCAGTGCTTCATTGCTAATTCCAGAGTAATAAATTTGAGCAATAAATGTTTAATTTTGTTTTACAAGTGAAATGTGATGAAACTAGAAAAGTAAAGTACTTGAAGAATTCAGATGATGGATGCTGCTTTGGTTGTTGTTTATACAGTATGGTAAAACAAGGGGAAAGGATAAAGAAGCAGCAACTGGCGGCTCCTCGTTCTTGATTATAGCTGGGCAAGTTCTGGTTCTGAGCAGGTGCTGTGATGCCATTTTGCTAAGATGGTAAGATGTTTATATATTTTTGTATGATGCATAAAAAAGTCAGGATATCCTCATGATTTCTTTTTGCTTTTATGTTTCTTGTTATCTGAAAGTGAATAGTACTTCCCATTTTGCATTTGGTATTGAACAGTCCGAGTGAACTTTTTCTCTTGATTGAATATATTCACGTGACCTTTTTGAAGGTGTTTGGACTTTACCCTTTAATTGATCTAGTTTGTGTAAAGCCCTTCTGCGTAAATTATGTTGTATGATAAATCATGTTGTAGCATGAAGTGGATAATAAATACCATTAAAAATATTTAAAAGTTATTGACAAATATTCAAATATTGTGATTGTAAATTAATTTGCGACACATTATTAGAAATAAATGTGCACAGTAATTTTCTATATCCATAACTTATTGAGTAATTCATAAGTTGAAATCTAACGAGTAAGAACATTTATTGGAAATTTTTGAAGTTTTTGGTCATTTTCATAATCATAATTTCAATGTTTGTGGATGTGATAATAAAAATAAAATTGCTATTTTAATTGAAACTATTATACCACTCAAAGATTTCAAAATTTTTTGTAATTGTCATTCACTATCAATTTAATAATATGTAGGATCCATGTAAAAATGTATTTGCCAATTATTATTCCAAATATCGTTACAAATAAAAATACATCAATTCAAAGAAGAAAATATTTTGAACAATTTTTTTTTTATATAAATTATATAAAACACGTTTAAATATATTTCTAGTTATACATTTAGTAAATGAATTTAATATATTTTGATAATAATTAACAAAATCTATTTTTCACCAAAATTAAAAAATAAATGTTTTATACTTATAATTTTTGCCATTTTTTTTATTTTTTTAATTATTATATTGAAATAATTAAAAAGTTGAAGAAAATGTTGTATGCCCAGAAATTTGACTCTATTTTTTCTCTATTTTAATTTGAGCGACATGTTTATTTTGTAAATGCTTTTGAAACGTGTCATAATCACCTTAAACTTTAAATTTGTATGTTTGTGTACAATAATTGTATACAACATCAAATGAATTATCATTTTTTTTTTAATTTTTCTTCAAATGAATTTGAAAAATGTTGGATGTTTAAATTTTTGCGTCAAATGATACTGCCGCTAGCAAACCTAGACTCAGTTGTTCATTATCCATATTTTTTTGCCTTTTTTCAGTTGAAATTTCAAATTCTAATTTCTTATCTAAATTTTCAATAAAATTTTCTAAATCAACAATATTTTCATCAAAAAGTTGTTCATTCCACTATGACTTGTCATTATTTATAATTAAATTTTGTGAAAAAAATTGGAGAATATTAAAAAAAAAATTGTAGAGAAACATAATAAAAAAAGAATTGTAGGATTAAGGAAAAATTAAAAATTAGAAAAAATTAAAGAATTTAGGAAAAAAAAAATGTAGAAGTATAATTCAAAAGAAATTAGAGAATAATTGAGAGTATAATTAGAGAGAAATTAGAAATATATATAAAGAGAATTGAAATTAAATTGTAGATAAATTAAAAATTAATTGTGAATGAGATTGTAGAGAAAATGAAAAAATTAAAATGAATTTGATATTTATAGAGAAAAAAATTGAAAGTTGAAAATTCAATAATACCTATAAAATATAACTGTTATTTTTATATTATAAGATATATTTTTGTCTTTTAATTACATTTATATTTCAATATATTTAATTATTTATATAAAAAATTGCATGTGTGTAGTGTAGGGGGGCCGGGGCTTAGGGAGGGTAACGGTTTCATGATTGTTGTTTTTTTTTTAATTGAATTTTTTTTCGGGTTGGAATTGGGAACTGCCAGTTTCTGGGGAAGGGTCTAGACCGAATCTTTCTTCTATTGGACCTGGAACCGGCCTAGCTCGGATCGGGTTCGGATTGGACTGGGCCTGTTCCACGGGCCCAACCAGCCCGTAGCCAGACTTAATGTTGATGCTCAAATTGAACATACAAATGGATATGTGATATTCCAGAACTTTTCTTGAGTAGATATTGTAAGAATCTATTGTTTATTAATCTCTAGTATGTTTTTTGGTTAATGTAAGAACATCTTGAAATCTTTATATTTGCTAGATCTGAGGAAGAATCGAGAGAGATTAATCTGTGATATTTTTAGTATGCCTAACATGGGTATTGACCTTCCTGTGGGTGAAGTTCGTGCTACAATGGAAACTGATCGCGAATTAATTTTCTAAAGAATCCCAACTAAGGATAGTGTGGGAACCCTGTCTTGTCCCGTGTGTTGATATTCTCTACTAGTTTCAAAACATCACTTTTTTCAAATCCCAACAATTGTGAAATAGACTATTTGTAGGAGCATTTTTGGGAGTTCTACTCAGGAGTCTTGGACATGAGGTGGAAAATGAATAAGATTAATCGTCTTTTAGGCATTTATTCCATTATTTGTCAAAAAAAATCTAATTTTATTTAGTGTTTCCAAAGAAACACACTGTGACTGTCTCAAAAAAAAAGAATGAGACTTTTTTAAAATCTAAAGCATAAGTAATAAAGGTATGTATGACAATTTGTCAATCGAGTACAATTTCCTAGTGTAAAAATAATGAATTAAATTTTCGTTGCAATGATATATAAAGTAGAACATTAAATCTCTTGATGATGAGTTGTGTTTGGGTGTGGAATGGTGATTTCAAAGTTTTATGAGGGATTTTTCAACTTTTAAAATGATTGAACGTGTAATAATTTGTCTTTTTATAGTGGTAAAAATGAAACATGAAATTAAGGTCTCGGAAGGCTGCCACGAAACGAAGGAAGCATCAAAAGATGTAACGAAGGAAGCATCAAAAGATGTAAATGGCAATGTGCTTATGGTTTCTGTCCCCACCTCCCACCCGCAACGAAGTTTTAAATCATCAAACGGCTATTTTTAACGGCTATCTCATCTCTCTTGTTAATTTCACCTACCAACTTCTTTTTTGTGGAAAAATAATTAGGGTCGTTGAACTCATACCTATAACCCAAAAGTTATATCAAAAAATTAAAAAAAGAATCTCATTATCAAAATTTCAGTTCTCTTTGAATCAAGACTTTTTCATTGCATGATTAATTTGCATGGCTATTTTGCTCTAAAATTTTCGTAATTTCAAGTATGGTCAGCCAAGGCCTGACTCAGTCCTTAAACATAAACGCTAGAAAAGTGACGTAACTGAAAAAATTACAATTATAAAAAGGAGGCAAAACAAAAGTGCATTCAGTAATAATTTATATAATTTTTCTTTAAAAAAATAATGTATATAATTTTTAAGAGGTTTTTTCGTTTAAACAAAGCTTAGTAGACTAGTTGTTTCTTCTGTCTTGTTGTCAATGTAAAAATATGTTAACAGCTTGTGGAAAAAATTCAAATTTTATCAATAATAGTTTTCTTTATGCTTAATTATTAGGCGTTTCTTTCCTGTTATGGCTTAAAAAAAATAAAAATGACAACTTGCATTCTACTTATTCTATCCTAAAATTCCTAAATTCAGAGGAATCCAAACAAATACCCTATTTTATTGAAAAAAAATCCAAACAAATTGAAATGAAAATCTGTTTTATACTTTTTTGGTTTTCACACATCGAGTCAATAACTATGGTGGATAACAATTAACAAAGAACATTTAACCACGTAGCAAGTCTATAATAGCCTCAATTTCAAATTCAGATAAAAAACAAAAAGCGCCTCTTCAAAAATATATCCCCATTATACTAATATTTGTTCAGATGTAGAAACTTCAGATTGAATTGTAATGCCTCTTAGCAGTCACAGCTCTGTGTGTGTGTGAGAGAGAGAGAACGAGAGAGCGAGAGTAAAGAATCAAGCTTTGCCGAGAAAGATCTCTAGTAAGAGAAATATGAGTATCTGCTATCTACACAGTAAGCGGAGCTAAACAAGAAAACAGCAGTACCACCATCTTCTGCTCATCGTTACCATGTCCTTTTCAGTAGAAAAACCAACCACAGAGCCTAACCCACCGGTGAAGAAGAGGTCACCGAGCTGGTCTGACCTCTGGCTCAAGAATACCAAACCCTTAAAACATGTACTATTTGCTATGCAACTCCAGTCTCTCTCAAGCCCTACTCATAAAAACCACTCCAAAACCGAATCCCCTAACATAATTCTTAATCTCTCCAAAATCGACCGTACACTTCTCTTAAGCGACGAGCTTCTCCTCAAAATCCTCTCCAGATTACCCGATTCGCAGAAAAACGCCAACTTTCTGGTTTGCAAGCGGTGGCTTAATCTCCAAGGCCGCCTTGTACGGTCCTTGAAGGTGTTGGAATGGGAATTTATTGAATCAGGTCGGTTAATTGCAAGATTCCCAAATCTGACCCATGTGGATTTGATTAACGGTTGTATTATTACTCCTCATAATTCTAATGTTTGGTTAAGTCACAGGATTCTATCCATGCATGTCAACTCTGAGATTTCTGGGTTTGTTCCAAATTGGCGTATTTGTGAGGAGTATTTGTTGCCTGTTGAGTTTGTTGATAGAGTGCTTAAAGCATTAGCTAGCGCTTGTCCTAATTTGCGCAGGCTTGTAGTGATTGGTGCTAGTGAGTTAGGTTTGTTGGGTGTAGCTGAGGAATGTCCAACTTTGCAAGAACTGGAATTGCATAAGTGCACTGATAATGTCTTGCGTGGGATTGCTGCGTGTCAGAACTTGCAAATCTTGAAACTTGTTGGAAATGTGGATGGCCTTTATAGCTCTTTGGTTTCGGATATTGGGTTAACCATTTTGGCTGCAGGGTGCAAGAGATTAGTAAAGCTTGAGCTTATTGGATGCGAGGGTAGCTTTGATGGGATAAAGGCAATTGGCCAGTGTTGTCAAATGCTCGAGGAATTGACATTTTGTGATCACAGGATGGAAGATGGGTGGCTTTCCGCTCTGTCGTATTGCGAGAATTTGAAAACTTTGAGGTTTTTGTCATGCAAGAAAATTGATCTTACTCCAGGGCCAGACGAATGTCTGGGTTTCTGCCCAGCTCTTGAGAGGCTGCATTTACAGAAGTGCCAGTTGAGGGATAAAAAAGGGACCAGAGCTATGTTTAAGGTGTGTGAAGCTGTTAGGGAAATTGTTGTCCAGGACTGCTGGGGATTGGACAATGATTTGTTTAGCTTAGCAAGTGTTTGCAGGTAAAGAGCTATTGTCCTCTCTTTGATCACTTTGTTGCTTGGTAATGTTTCTAAGCCATTGAATTACTGCAGTTGAACTCTGTTATATGAATATTATTAGAAAGCACTTTTGATTTAGTGATTCACCATAATCTGTATGATTGACATGTGGAAATTAGTTGAAATGATGGCAAATAATTGGTATTTACGTTTAATCTTTGCCTGATGATCAGGTTTTAGATGTAATTAACATTGGCTGTTGGTGCCATGGGCGCCATCCACAGGATAAATTCTACTGCTACAACTGTGCTTGTTACATGATTTAGATGTATTAGACTAATTGGTCTGTTCAACTTTAGACTAATTGGTCTGTTCAACTTGACTTAGGGAAAACATAAAGGATATTTGTTCGTTGGCATTGACTACAAAGAAGAAATTATTACATGTTGGTTCAGCTAGACAAGAAAGAAAAGCTTATAATTATTTAGAGAACATTATTCAGTTGCTGAACAATTTACATTTTGGCAAATATTTTTTGGTAAATAAATGATGGCAACCTTGTTTAAAAAATTCTGAGGTGTTTTTAAATATGTTACATGGAAAAGCACTATAATTGAGACGGTTTTGATCAGTTGATGGGAATAAATTTATGCATGTCAGGGGAAATTATAATATCTATGGCTTAAATAGTGTTAATACTTGCATAATAATTTGTTGTAAATTCTAATGGTTTTACAGGAGGGTTAAGTTGCTATCTCTAGAAGGATGCTCCTTGCTAACAACACAAGGCCTAGAAGCCGTACTTCTTACCTGTAATGAGCTTCAAAGACTTAGAGTGGAGTCCTGTAAGCATATAAAGGATTGTGAAGTCTCTCCTGCACTTTCGACTTTGTTCTATGTTCTGAAAGAGTTGAAGTGGAAGCCAGATGCCAAATCCCTTATTGCATCAAGTCTTGCGGGGACTGGCATGGGAAGGAAAGGTGGCAAGTTTTTTAAGAAATCACAAGCCCTCAAGTTCCTATCTGATGATTAGCATATGCACTTTGACCATACCTAGCTGATCCACACATCCACCGGAAGTACTTTGCCCTTTCAACAGAATGGCAAATTATAATATGCCAACCTCTGCTGCCCTTTCAGTGCTCATCAGGTGCTCTGTCAACAGAATGGCAAGTTATAACATGCCGGTCTTTTTCCTATATTGTAATTAGATGTGAATTGCAGATCAGGTTATTATCTGACTTCAGAAGTATACTTACCCTTTTAATCTATATAACCTTGTTGATTTCGCAGGATGAATGTTTTTATTTTTGCTGGGAAAGCAATCAAAATTTTCTAATTCTTTCTACACTGTAATTATTTGTCTTTTCTTAGTCTTAAGATGTGCTAAATTGATGATATATCTGTCAATCTAAATCCATTGTTGAATCAAGAACGGAGAATTTTGTATGCTTTTTGCTAATTTAAGATCTTCACCTTCATAGAATGACATATTATTTTGCAAATTGATCGTCAACAACTTATAAGTTGAGAAATCAATCCAATGTTTTTTCCAATCTGCAAAGATAATCCTACTGAATTTGCACTTTCATTTACACACTTCAGCCTTCAAATCATCACTTACTTTTTTTTTTTTGGCTCATCCTCTATTTCAATGAATTGTTTTACCCATTGGTTTTGGACTATACTAATGGTCACCACATATGAACACACTAATAGATTGCTCGGTATCTAACTTGAAAATTTATTGTTATTATTAATTTTCAAGAAGTACCTTTTTAATTTACAAAATCTTTTTTTTAGAACTTACAGCCAAAATTTGTTGAATTTACTTTGAAAGTAATTTTGAACATATTCAATTTATAAATAATTAATTTCTTCGCTATTATAACTCAATTTATTATCAAATGCCTCTTATAGTTGTCATCAAATATTTAGTTTGACAGTGGTTATCCTTTGAAAGCTGTGAAAAGTCTCAATTTTTATGCCTTTTTGTTGAAGTGCGGGCTTCTGCCCTTCAGATATCTTCCTCTCCCTACCTCTAGAACGGAAGAATATTATCTAATTCTCGTGATGAAAAGAGAGAAAAATATATATAAAAAAAAAATTTTACAAAATTTTTCTTTCATTACTAACAAATTAGGAGATCAGTATTATAAAATGCTTGAAAAATGAAAATATTCTTAGCATTTCTTATTAATAGATACATTGTATTAAAAAAGAAATGCATATCTTAATATGCATTCACCTTATTGTCAAGGTGAATAAAATTTACAGCGGATTTTCTCTGCTTATGAGGATAAAGAATAAGGATCCATTTTTCTTTTCAACTAGAGAAAAAAGCTTGACAATGGAAAATAACTATACTTTTTTTTTTATCAAATTTTAAATGATTATTAATCGATGTATTCAATTTATTAATACGTCTCTTTTAACTTTACATTTCATATTTTACAAGAAATTACATATTTTACCTATTTATTATTCTATTCTATTCTTTTATTTTTTTAATTATTCTATTCCTATTTATTATTTTATTAATTAATGTGGCTAAGGAGAAAATATTTTCTCCCCCTTAAAAGATGCTTATAAAAGAATAAAATTGAAATGTACAAGCATGCCACAAAATCAAGCCAAAAGTATAAAGGCAATTGAGTTTAAACAAATCCAATCAAAGTTCAAAAAGGGTTCAAGTAGCCCAATTAATGTCATATGTCATAATACTTTTTACTGCATACAAATGAGATTTTTTAGGATATAATTAAAAATTAGCACATAAATATACATTAAATATGATATCAGATCTAGAAGCGGTAAGGTAAAAAAGTGAATCGATCATATATCTATAAAGTTTTTCATCTATAGTCTTACTCTTCTTATCTTTGTCCAATTTTGTTAATGTATTCATATGGTCTTGACACTCTTACATCTTTCCATTCCAAACTTTTTCAATAACTCTTTGGTGCACTTAGATTATTTGATGAAGATGTCTTTCTTGCTTTGTTTGATTTGAAGACCAAGAAAGAAGTTGAGCTCTCATATCATGCTCATCTCAAACTCACGAGTCATATACTTAGCAAACTTTTAGCAAAGAGATTCATCAGTAGCCCTAAAAATGATATCAACATAAATTTGAATAATTAAAGTATCATGCCCATGCTTTATAATAAAAAGAGTAGTATCTACATGTCATTTTGAAAAGTCATTCTCCAAAATAAATGCACTAAGCATTTCATACCAAACTCTTGGAGTCTGTTTTAAGTCATACAAGATTTTAATGAGCTTAAAAAAATGGTTTGGAAATGCATGACTTTCAAAACTGAGAGGTTGTTCAACATACACTTCATTTTTTATGTAATCATTTACAAATGCATTTTTAACTTTCATTTGAAAAAACTTAAAATTCATACGACATGTAAGGTTGTACACGGATCATGGATATTTTCGAACTGGACCAAAAAATCGAGAAAAAAATCTAGAACTGAATTGTATTGTTAACTTTTTTACTAGAACTAAACTATATTGTACCGTTAATTACAATTTTAACGGATCTGAATCTTTTGGTGATATTTAGATTGAGAATTGTATTGAATTGTACCAAATTGTTCTATATGAAAGAACTGATATTTAAATGTTTATAATTTTACTATATATAATAATTTATAAGAATAAAATAATTTATATATAACATTATTTATAACTTTTATATTTTTATTATACAAAAATAATATAACTTAAACTTTTAATTAAATATATTTTAATCCATAAAATTCAATTATAATAAAATTTATATGACATTTATAATAGTAAGGAATTCAAATAATTGAAAATTTTAAAGGCTAAAAATAATTTTATATGCTAAAATTTTTATGATGGTTGTATAGAAAATTGAATTCCTAACCTTCATGTAAGATTAAGATAAGTTCATCATCAATCTAATCAACTATCTTTATTATTAATATGTAAATAAAAAAAATATTTATAATATATTGCTAGTTTCTTTTTTATTATAAATTTTTTTATCACTAATTATATTTTTTTAGTATTTATAATTTATTTTAATTGTATTATATAATAAATCTACATTATATTAATTATTTGGTATATTAATTTAAGTAAATCAATTATAAAGTAATCTAATTTATAATAAATGTACTATAATTTTATGATAAATCAATAAAATTATGATTTGCTCTAATTATATTATATAAATTTTTGTCAAAATAATTATATTATTTTAAATTTAAATACTAATATATATTATATTATTAAATAAAAAATATATAATTGATATATTTAATAAATTTATATGCTTATATACTTTATAATTAGTAAAAATATTATATATATATATATTAAAATTAAATAGTCATAAATTTACATATTTTATAATTATATACTTATAGTTATATATTTATCTTTATACTTATAACTTCATATATTTAATAATTTAAAATTTAAAATAATATTATATGCATACCAAACTGTTTGCAAGAGCCAATTGATTTTCTTCCTTAAAATCCCAGATTAGGGAACCCTAGGAGAGTCGCTGACTCTAATTATCATCTATGTTAGATCTATGCTAGATCTGACTAGGGGTGTAATCGAGTCGATACAATGTTAGACTTGATCTTGACTCAATTAAAAAATTTGAAACTCGAACTTGATCAAGTTTATTTTTATTTGTTCGAAACTTGACTCAAAAAATATTCAAGTTACTCGAGCTCAACTCAATAAAACTCGAATCAACCAAAAATTTTAATAAATAGTATACTCGACTCGAATCGAGTTAATTCGACTCGATTAAGCTCAAATATATTTAAATACTGAGGGTATAAAAGTAATTTAATAAATAATAAAAAAAATAACTACTAGATTAAACTTGCGAGTTTTACGAGTTGGATATTATAATACTCGAGCTCAACTCGATAAACTACTTAAGTTCAATCTCGACTCGATTAATTCTAAGTTGAATTTGAATATTTTACGAGCCGATCTCGAGTAGCTTGAATCGTTTACACCCCTAGATTTGGCCAACTATCCATCTTACATTTTTTTACATCATTGATAGCTCATTTTTGTCTTAGTAGAGTCTTTTAGTGACATATTCGACTCTTTTTTCCATTATTTAGAAAAGTGAGTCACTTGTTATATGATTTTTTTTTATCAAAATAATTATATTATATTAAGGTTTTGTACTAATCTAAATTATATTAATAAATAAAAAATATATATAATTGATCATATACTTAATAATATTTATATACTTTTATTATTCATATGCACACTATAGTGTGTGTATATATATATATATATATTAAAATTAAATAATCACAAACATACATACTTATACTTTATATTATATACTTATAGATGTATGCTTATACTTATACTTCTGAGTTTATATACCTAATAATTTAAAATTTAAATATTAATATATATATATATATATATATATTATATTATTTTTTTATCAAAAAAATTATATTATATTAAACTTATATATTAATCTAAATTATTTTAATAAATAATATAAATAATTGATATACTTAATAAACTTATAAATTTATATCCTTTATAATTAGTGAAGATATTATAGTTATATATATACTTACATATTTATATACTTTTTATAATTAACACACACACACAGATATATATATATATATATTCATAAATGTATTTTTACTTTATAATTATATACTTATAGTTATATACTTATACTTTTGAATTTATATACCTAATAATTTAAATTTTAAATATTACTATATGTATAACTTACTATATATATTATATTATTTTTTTTATCAAAACAATTATATTATATTAAACTTATATAGTAATCTAAATTATATTAATAAATAATATATATAATCGGTATATTTAATAAACTTATATAATTATATACTTTATAATTAATGTAGGCACTATAATCATATACATAATTTAAATACTCCCAAATTTACATACTTATACTTTATAATTAAACATTTTAATTCATAAACCTTCTATATAAGAAAATATTATATTTTTTAATTTTAATTTAATGCTTTAAAGAAAATACTCTCATAAATTTTTCCTGCTTCTCAAAGATTAATCGTTAATTAGGAGTATTTTTATGTGATGAATGCAGATTTTTTATAATACTATTAAATATCAATTTTAGATTTATGCACTTTTTATTTAGTTCAAAATATCTGAATATTAGATTGTTTTGTACTGTATTATTTAGTACTGAAAGAACCGAGAAACCGTACCGAATTGTCCAGAATTTTCA
Source organism: Triadica sebifera (assembly GCA_023653625.1). Taxonomy (NCBI): domain Eukaryota; kingdom Viridiplantae; phylum Streptophyta; class Magnoliopsida; order Malpighiales; family Euphorbiaceae; genus Triadica; species Triadica sebifera. The sequence continues at coordinate 8,413,640 of JALBGG010000023.1, read as the reverse complement.
AGACAATACAATACGAAGATTTTTTCTTTTCAATACAATACAAGACTTAGATTTATAGATCTCTGAATTTTTAAGACAATATTGGAGATTTTTCAATATCCCAATTAGATCGAACCGTGTACACCTCTAACGACATGCATATGCTAAAAGAATCCTAATGACTTTTAATCTTGCAATCGGAACATATGTCTTATCATAATCTATGTCTTCCTCTTGGTTATACCCTTTGACAATCAATCTAGCTTTATTTCTAGTTATATTGTCTTACTCATCTAACTTGTTCATAAAGACCCATTTACTATCAATAATTAGGTAGTCTTTAGGTCTTGGAACTAAGGTCCAAACCTTATTTTTCTCAAAGTGGTTGAGTTTTTCTTGCATAACAGTCACGCAACTCTCATTATTAAGAGTCTCCTTAATAGTCATTGGCTCAATTTGAGAGATAAAAGCAAGATTAGAATTTAAAAGCTTAAAATGAGATCGAGTACTTACAACCTTGATGGGATCACTAATAATTTGCTCCCTTGGGTGGCTTCTTACAAACTTCCACTCCATTGGTAGCTCTTGGGTGCCTTATTCTTGAGCTTAAGGTAGAGATTCCTTTTGATGCTCTTATTTTCATTGCTTCTCTTGATCATAATTATTTTCTTTTTGTTTGAAGATTCACCATGAGTTTGGAGCTATTCTTTTTATAAATTTATATTTTCTTTTTATATCTTTCTATCTCTAGGTTCATAACCTCAATGATATCATCATCATCATCATCATCATCATCATCAATAATTAAATCACATACATAATCATAAGTTTAAGATGTAGAACATAACTCATTAATGGAGTTATGTTCAATAGCCATAAGGCATAAGTTGGCCACCTGCTCCACTTTCTTCAAGGAAATTTGATGAGTCATCATCCTATGTGGCTTTGTTACCCTTATCTCCATCTTCCTTGTACTTTTAGAGCTTGGGGCACTTCAATTTGATATGTACATTCTTTCTGTACTCATAACACTTGACTTCCTCTTTGCTTTTGTTGGATGAGGAGTTCATTTAAGTGCATTTTAAGGCTCTTTGTTTATAGTTCTTAATTGAGCCATACTTGTTGGTGATCATTCTCTTGATCTTCCTTGAGAGCATGGTTATCTCCTCATCTTTGTCATCACTCTTCTCCTCATCACTAAAAAGATGTTCATCGTAAGGCTTAGAGATTTAAGCTTTGAGTGTTATAGGCTTTCTCCTATCCTTTTCTCCTTCAATATTTTTATCCCTTGTTAGAGCCATCTTATGAATAAAAAGATTGCCAATGAGCACATAAGTAGGAATAATGCTCAAATCCTCATTTGTTTATTTAATACCGGTAACCCTTGAACCATAATCCTTCATTGGAAGACTTATTATAATTTTGTTATTTACATCTTCCAAGCTAGTATGCCTTCTTAGCTTTTTCATGCCATTAATGATTTCGCCGCAAGAAGTCAAATCTTTATAGACTTCACTTGTTTAGTTCCCTCATGGTAGTTCTCCAATGTCTTCCAAATTGAATAGGTGGTTAGACAATGTTGAACCCTACCACACTTTTCAAGAGATAGATAGCTTGTTAGAATTGCCATAGTTTTCTTGTTTTTGCCATTAGTCCTCTTTTGAGGCTCTATCTAGTCATCCCATGGAATGATTTCTTTTTCTCCATCAATGTTCCTTCTCGTTAAGGGTATCCATTCCTTTCGAACACTATCCAAAATATCAATTCCTTTACTGTCGAGATATGCCTCAATTCTAAACTTCTAATGGGCATAATATGACCCATCAGAATAAGGGTTGAGGCTTTGAATCCCTTCATAGCACTTGTTAAGCTTTGATGCTAGATGTAGCTCTGATACCAATTATTGCCCAAACAATCCCTAAGAAGGAGGGGGATGAATTTGTAATGGTCACTAATTAGAGTCTAGTTAGAATAAGTATATGATATGCATAGAAACTATATGATTGACGTTAGATATTAAAATAAATTGAGTAAATTATTAAATAAGAAATAAGAATGAACTAAATAGATTGATAAAATTAATTTGGTTAGACATATCGTAATAAAATTACAGTTTAATAAAAGCTAGTGCAATTTGGTACATGTAAAAATAAATAAATAATTAATTAAAATAGAACAAGTTAAAAAAAAAGAGGATAGGGGGGCCGAATATGGTTTTATGGGAGGGGGGAGTGTATTTGAGTTAATGACATTTATTACCATATTAAAACCAATCTTATCTCCACTTTTCTTCTTCCTCAAACCACTAGCCTCCATTTCTTTATCATCTCCTTCATGATTTGCAAGAAGTTCACTCCAAATAGATTTGTTCTAGGTAAGTAATCATCTCTCAATTATTTTTGTATTTTTAGAGTATTAGAACTGTATAGTATTAGTCTTTTGCATTCTATTTTCGAGGGAGTTATCAACCGAATTTGAAGAAGTATAAAACCAGAAAGTTGTTCATATATATCTTGTGTATCTTTCTGTCAAATTTTATTGAATGATTTTGAGTATATGAAGATAAATGGTCATTTGAGTGAGACTAATTCCTGGAAGAGTATCAACAGAATACTCCACGGTATTTTCTCAATTTGATCATCTTAATGGGTGAATCTAAGGTTTGGTAAAACATACAAGTTATAGATATATATATTATTTAGGTCTCTGCCAAATTTAGTATAAATATATCTTGTGTAGGTTGAGTTATAGCAAAATGAACTATAACTGTTCCTTGATTGAGCTGGTTTCATATACTTATATAGCTCCAGTAACTTCGTCCCTATATTTGACCTATTTTTAGATTGAACTAGCCAAAGTTCAAAACATAAAATTTTTATTTCTATGTCTTGTCGAAATTCCTGTGAAAGTATCACCTTAAAATGGCATGTATTTTGTGTGTTATGGGCTGAAAAATTTAACTGATCGGGTTGATACTCTTTGTTGAACCAGTTATAGATCCTCTAGTATTTGAGAACCTTAGAGACATAATCTGAAAATGAGGTAAACATGAAAAATATTCCAAATTAACTTATATAATCTTTTAGGAATTTTCATAATAAGTGAAGCTATACATGGAAAGATATAAATTTTTAAATATGATACCCTGAAACTGTCTAAAGGCAGAAAACAGAGCAACATTTAAAATTATACCAAAAATTGTGTAATGGTTCAAAAATTCTGATATTTTAGTATGTTTTAGTCTTACATGTTAAATTTAATTAGGATCAAGAATCATATAAATTGGATAAGTGTAAAAAAAAATTATTCATCCAACAGTCCTAGATGTCATGTTCTATCTTAAAAGAAATTGTAGTTATTTATTTAAATTATATTAAGAATAAATATTTTATCAATGTATTAATTAATTATATTTTTAAATTAGGATCTTAGCAAGAAAAATAACAACAAAAGTGAACAAGCTCTAGACTTATATTTTGGAAAAGAAAAATACTATCGAGGTTTGTACATATATGTATTTTGTTTTACCTTTATGCATGATTGTGTGTGCATGACATAAATTATATGTCACAATGATGAAATTATATATTATGACATGTTTTAAAATTATAGAAATGTTATTAACTATGAACTTAACATTATTTTAATATTTGATAAAATATCTTGCTATTACATGGTTTTGAAAAAAATTGTGAGTATATGATTGATTGTGTTAATATGAAATGAGTATTGGTTATAGAAACAAGTAATTAATGGTGTTAATTGCCCATTTCTCTACCTGAGGACTAACATAGTATATATGGTGCACCATTATGGGGAAGTTACAGTATCAATATGGATATGATTTAGGGACATGGTGGCTTAAGCTCTGGGAGCGCCCCTAATCCTAATTATACATAGATGACATGATTATATTTGGTCAATGTGGCTTAAGCTCCGCGAGTACCCTTGACTTGAGATTACGGTGAGTAGGGCGGCTTAAGCTCTGCGAGCACCCCTATTTCACATCCCATATCCGGAAAGTCCGGGAAAGAGATTTGGGTTGATACTAATTAAAGACTATGGAATGAAATGTGGAAAATTTATTATTGACATAAGTGACAAAACATGAAATGCTTACATGATGTAGTGAGAATTTAATTATTGAATATGGTTATTATGTTTATACTGTTATGTGATGTGATTATTTCTTTTATATGACAAATATGCAATAAAAATTTAGTGTGTCATGATTTATTTGAGACATGCATTTGTGTGATTGCTTGGAAAAAACTTAATGCCTATATGTACCACTAAGCTAGAGATAGTTTAGCGTGGGTTCTTCTCACGCAGGAATTGAAGCTGTAGCTAGTAGATAGTGAAGTTGATCAAGAAGAAATCCAAGCCTATATCAGCAGAGACACAAGAGACATAGTTAGAGGGTTGATTACTAATTTATTTATTTTATTTTGACCAGACATATGGGTTTTGGTAGACATGTCATGTATTTGGTTCAAAAGAATGTCTTATATTTTGATGTTATATTGTAAGTAGTCATGTGTGAGGCTGGTACGCCATAAATGATCAACTATATAACTTAATCAACTACCATAAATATATGTGATATGATGATATATACATTTATATATATATATATATATATATATATATTGATAATTAGAAAGATAAGCCAAATCCAATATAAATAAATGGATTATTTTAATTTAGACGATAGAAAAACTTAGTCAGATAGATTTATCGAGTTAAGCTTGTGATATCGTTCTTATATATATGAGATTATCCCAAATATATAAGTAGGGCATCACATTTAGTGGTATCAGAGTAGATCACATTTAGTGGTATCAGAGTAGATTTAGGCATTTCTAGGCCTAAGTGGGAAAAAGGATATTAGGCATAAAAATATATGTGTCTCATATAATTCTGATGTGGGCTTTCTTCTTGACAATTTGTAGGATTGTAGGAAAATATATTCGAATGAATGGGATATGGCTGAGAGTACCAGCTCTCCTGATACTAGGACTCCTCATTAGCCTAGTGCAGCGAATGGGAAAGGGCAAAATGCTGCTCCAGATCCCCCACCGCAGGCAACAGAATAGATTGATCCTGGTCAAAATCCATTTATTCAACAGATGACTGAATTATTCCAACAGATGGTACAAGCCATTCTTCAGCCTACCCCAGTGCCACCACCTAAACCAAGAGTAACAATTGATAAGCTTTGTAAGTGTGGGGCTTCGGATTTCTATGGCAAGAGAGATGAAAATCCAGCTACAGCTGAGTATTGGTTGGAAAAGACTGAAAGAATTTTTAAAGAGTTGCAAGTGGAAGCAAATGACAAAGCTAGATTTGCTACTTCTCTACTCCAAGATGAGGCATATGATTGGTGGAAATAAGTTCTTACCAAGCTAGATGTGGTGGAACCGGTCTCATAGGAATCCTTTGGGTCACAGTGTAATAGTGAATAAAGTATTTAGGAATTGTCCTTTGGTTGTTCTTGGGAAGGTGTTTTCTGCAGACTTGATTGAGTTGCCTTTCCATGAGTATGATGTCATATTAGGCATGGATTGACTCTCATATCACGAAGTAGTGGTGGATTGCAAGTCTAAATTTGTGATACTTAAGATAGAAAATCAGGAGGAAATTATTGTGAAAGGTGAATTATTTTCACAACATTCTCGAGTCATATCCATAATGAAAGCTATGACATTGATGAGAAAAGGGTGTGAAGCTTATTTGGCCCATGTGATTGACACCAGAAAGGGAGGTTCAAATCTTGAAAATATTCCGGTGGTAAATGAATTTCCAAATGTGTTCCCTGATGACTTACCTGGGTTGCCTCCAGAGAGAGAAGTAGAGTTTGTTATTGATCTTGTTCCAAAAACTATGCCTATATCAAAGATGCCATACAGAATGGCCCCATTAGAGATGAAAGAACTTAAGACACAATTGCAAGAACTCCTTAATAAGGGTTTCATTAGACCAAGTACATCCCTATAGGGTGCACCGGTATTGTTTGTGAAAAAAAAGGATGAATCTTTGAAGTTATGTATTGATTATCGACAATTGAATAAGGCAACCATCAAGAACAAATACCCATTATCGCGGATTGATGATCTCTTTGACAAATTGAAAGGTGCAGGAGTATTTTCCAAGATAGACTTGAGATCTGGTTATCATCAATTAAGGGTGAAGATGGAGGATATAGCTAAAACTGCATTCAGAACTAGATATGGCCATTATGAGTTTTTGGTTATGTCATTTGGGCTGACTAATGCTCCAGCAACATTTATGGATCTTATGAATAGGATCTTCAGGCCGCATCTTGATCAATTTGTGGTCGTTTTCATCGATGATATTTTGGTATATTCTAAAGATTCAGAAGAACATGAAAATCATTTGAGAATAGTATTGCAGATTCTCAGAGAATATAAGCTTTATGCCAAACTCTCAAAATATGAGTTTTGGTTGAAGGAGGTGACATTTCTGGGACACATTATCTTTGTATAAGGCATTAAAGTGGATTTTAGCAAAGTTGAGGCAATTGTGAGTTGGAAGCCTCCACGGAATGTGATCGAGGTCAAAAGTTTCTTCGGTTTAGCTGGATATTATCGGAGATTTGTCAAGGGTTTTTCAATGATTGCTTTTCCTTTAACAAGGCTATTGAGAAAGGATGTTAAATTTGAGTGGACAGATAAATGTCAAGCTAGTTTTGATAAGCTCAAAAGTATGCTCACTAAGGCCTCTATCTTGACACAACCGATTCCTAATAAGGAGTATGTCATTTATAGTGATGATTCTCATAATGAATTGGGTTGTGTATTGATGCAAGATGGAAAAGTAGTTGCTTATGCTTCTAAACAGTTAAAGCCGCATGAAAAGAATTATCCTACCCATGATCTGAAGTTGGCAGCTATAGTTTTTGCATTGAAGATTTGGCGCCATTATTTATATGGGAAGAAGTGTTTCTTTTACACGGATCACAAGAGTTTAAAATATCTTCCCTCACAGAAAGAATTGAATTTGAGGCAGAGAAGATGGCTAGAGCTAATACAGGATTATAATTGTATGATTGACTATCATCCAGACAAAGCTAATGTAGTAGCAGATGCTTTAAGCAGAAAGATTGTGGTAAAGTTGCACCTTCAACCCACTCTTACTCAAGAAATCAAGGATGCACAAAGACAGGATAGAAAGCTAATTGAAGTAGCTGAGTTGATCTCTAAGGGGGAGAGACCTGGATTCACTATGGACTTAGATGGTGGACTGTTCTATCAAGACATATTATGTCTGCCTGATGTAGAAGATATTAGATAGAGGATTCTTAGAGAGGATCATGAAAGCAAATATGTTATGCACCCAGGGAGTAACAAGATGTATCAAGAGTTGAAGACCAGATATTGGTGGATAGGTATGAAAAATGACATCTCGAAATACACTTCACAATGTTTGACTTGTCAGCAGGTCAAGGCTGAACATCAAATACCTTCGGGATTGCTACATCCAATTTCTATTCCATAATGGAAGTGGGAACGAATCACTATGGATTTTGTGACTGGATTACCTTTGACTCCAAAGAAACATGATACTGTATGGGTCATAGTGGATAGATTAACAAAGTCAACACATTTCTTACCTGTCAGGAAGGACTACACACTGAATAAATTGACAAAAATTTATATGAATGAAGTAGTACGACTTCATAGAGTGCCTGTTTCTATTGTGTTTGACAGGGATCCCCGCTTCACATCACAATTTTACGGTAGTCTACAATGAGCTCTAGGTACTAAGCTCAATTTCAGCACGACTTTTCATCCATGGACAGAGGGACAATCAGAAAGAGTCATTCAGATTCTAAAAGATATGATGAGAAGTTGTGTCATCGAATTTGAAGGTAGTTTGGACAAATATCTTCCTTTAATGAAATTCGCCTATAATAACAGTTATTAGTCTAGTATCCAGATGGCTCTATATGAGGCACTTTATGGTAGGAAGTGTCGAACACCTCTATGTTGGACAGAGCTCAGTGTAAGGAAGCTTATGGGACTAGACCTAGTGCAAGAGACAGAAGAAAAAGTGAAAGTCATTCGCGAAAAACTTAAGGTAGCTACAGATAGGCATAAATCATATGCTGATCTTAAGAGACGAGATAGTGATTATGCAGTGGGTGATAAAGTTTTTCTTAAAGCATCTCCCTGGAAGAAAGTTTTGAGATTTGGAAAGAAAGACAAGTTAAGTCCAAGATTCATCGGACCTTATTAAATATTAGAAAGAGTTGGGCATGTTGCATATAGACTTGCTCTACCACCGGAGTTGAGTCTGATGCATAATGTTTTCCATGTCTCAATGTTAAAACGATATAGATCAGATCCTAATCACATCATACCTGCTGAAAGCATTCAAGTGAGACAAGATTTGACATATGAAGAAGAACCAGTTCAAATCCTAGCCAAGGAAATTAATGAGCTTAGGAACAAGTGAGTACCAAGTGTTATGGAAAAATCATGCAATCGAAGAAGCCAAATGGGAAAACGAGGAAGTGATGAAAGCTCAATACCCCCACTTGTTCAATGACAACACAATAGGTATGTTTCGAGGATGAAACATCTTAAGGGGGAGAGAATTGTAATGGTCACTAATTAGAGTCTAGTTAGAATAAGTGTATGATATGCATAGAAACTATATGATTGACATTAGATATTAAAATAAATTGAGTAAATTATTAAATAAGAAATAAGAATGAACTAAATAGATTGATAAAATTAATTTGGTTAGACATATTGTAATAAAATTACAGTTTAATAAAAGCTAGTGCAATTTGGTACATGTAAAAATAAATAAATAAATAATTAAAATAGAACAAGTAAAAAAAAAGAGGATAGGGGGGCCGGATGTGATTTTATGGGAGGGGGGAGTGTATTTGAGATTTATTACCATATTAAAACCAATATTATCTCCATTCTTCTTCTTCTTCTTCTTCCTAAAACCACCAGCCTCCATTTCTTCATCATCTACTTCATGATTTATAAGAAGTTCACTTCAAATAGATTTGTTCTTGGTAAGTAATCCTCTCTCAATTATTCTTGTATTTTTAGAGTATTAGGACTGTATAGTATCAGTCTTTTGTACTTTATGTTCGAGGGAGTTATCAACCAAATTTGAATAAGTATAAAACATTAAAGTTGTTCATATATGTGTTTTTTATTTTTTTTTTGTCAAATTTTATGAAATTACTTTAGGTACAAAAAGAGATAAACTTGTTTGAGTAAAACTGGTTCAGGGAGACATGTCAACATAATAACCTATGGATTTTGTTTAATTTGATCATCTTAATGGTTGAATCTAAGGTTTTTTTAAACATGAAAGTTGTATATCCATGTGTTATTTAGGTCTCTGCCAAATTTCGTATAAATATCTCTTGTGTAGATTGAGTTATAGAGAAATGAACTATAGTTGTTCCTTGATTGAGTTGTCTTCTGGTACCTGTGCAACTCCAGTAAATTCGTGTTCATTTTTGAGCTTCTTAAAGGTTGAATTAGCCAAAATCCAAAACATTAAATTTTTATTTATATGTATTGTCTAAGTTCTTGTGAAAGTATCACCTTAAAATTTCATTTATTGTGTAATTTATTAGCTCAATAATTGAACTGATCGAGTTGGTACTCTATGCTGAACCAGTTATAAATTATCTAGTGTTTGACGACCTTAGAAACAGAATTTGAAAAAGTGGTAAAATGAAAAATGTTCCAAATTACCTTTTATAAATGTGTAAAAATTTTAGTAATAAAAAAGCTACACATTGAAATATATAAATTTTTAAATATGGTACTCCGAAACTGCCTAGGGGGTAGCAAACAGAAATATTTAAAATTGCACTAAAAATTTGAAATGGTTCAAAAATTCTGAAATTTTAGTATATTTTAGTCTTGTATGTTTAATTTAATTAGGGATAAGAATCATATTGATTGGATAAGTGTATAAAAAGTTATAGAGCCAATAGTCCTAAGAGGTCATGTTCCAACTTAAAAAAAATTAAAATTAATTATATTAATTTATTTAAACTATATCAAGAATGAATATTTTAACAAATTATTAACTATCATATTTTCAAATTAGGCTCTCAACAAGAGGGAGAACAACAAAAGTGAACAAGCCTTGAGTTTAAATTTTGGAAAAGAAAAATGCTATCGAGGTTTGTACATATATGTATTTTGTTTTACCCTTATGCATGATTGTGTGCATGACTTAAATTATGTGTCACAATGATGAAATTATACATTATGACATGTTTTAAAATTATAGAAATGTTATTAACTATGAACTTAACATTATGCTAATATTTGATAAAATATCATGCTATTACATTGTTTTGAAATAAATTATGAGTATATGATTGCGTTAATATGAAATGAGTATTTGTTATAGAAACAAGTAATTAATGGTGTTAATTGCCCATTTCTTTACTTGAGGACTAACATAGGATAGATGGTGCACCATTATGGGGAGGTTACGGTATTGATATGGATATGATTTAGGGACAGGGTAGCTTAAGCTCTAGGAGCGCCCCTAATTCTGATTACACACAGATGACATGATTATATTCGGTCAAGGTGGGTTAAGCTCTGGTAGCGCCATTGACTTGAGATTATAGAGAGTAGGGTGGCTTAAACTCCACGACCACCCCTATTTCACACCCTATATCCAGACAGTCCGGGAAGGAGATTTGGGCTGATAGTAATTAAAGACTATGGAATGAAATGTGGAAAATTTATTATTGACATAAGTGACAAAACATGAAATGCTTACATGAGGTAGTGAGAATTTAATTATTGAATATGGTTATTATGTTTATACTGTTATGTGATGTGGTTATTTATTTTATTTGACAAATATGCAATAAAAATTCAGTGTCTCATGATTTATTTGAGACATGCATTTGTGTGACTAATTCGGAAAAACTTAATGCCTATATGTACCACTAAGCTAGAGATAGCTTAGCGTGGGTTCTTCTCACACAGGAATTGAAACTGTAGACAATAGAAAGTGAAGTTGGTCAAGAAGGAAATTCAAGCTCATATCAGAAGCGACACAAAAGACTTAGTTAAAGGGTTGATTGCTAATTACTTTTATTTTTTATTTTGACCAGACTTTGGGTTTTGGTAGACATGTCATGTATTTGGTTCAAGAGAATGTCTTATATTTCATATTATATTGTAAGTAGTCATGTGTGAGGCTGGTATGCCATAAATGATCAACTATGTAACTTAATCAACTACCATAAATATATGTGATATGGTGATATATATATATATATATATATATATATATATATATATATATATATATATATATATATATATATATATATATATATATATATATATATATATATTGATAATTAGAACGATAAGCCAAATCCAATATAAACAAATGGATTATTTTAATTTAAACGATAGAAAAACTTAGTCGGATAAATTTATCAAGTTAAGCTTGTGACATCTTTTTTTTACATATATGGGATTATCCCTAATATATAAGTGGGGCATCACAAGGATGTTCTTGACAGCCACTTAATGCCCCTTGCCATGATTTGATTGATATCTGCTCGTGACACTTTGAGCATATGATACATTGGATCTACTACATAACATAACATACATGATGAATCCAATAGCAGAAGCATATGAAATCCTACTCATGTGAGCCCATTTATCCTGTGTCTTTGGACACAAATTTAGAGAGGATAATCTCATTAGTCACATGAGTAAATCCTCTCTTAGATTGTTCCATGCTAAACCTCTTTAACATCTTATCTATATATGTAGACTGAGAAAGACTAAGCAATCCTTTATATCTATCTCTATAGATCTTAATCCCCAATATGTAGGTTGCTTTTATAAGGTCTTTCATGGAGAAATTCGTAGAAAGCCAAAATTTTACTGATTGAATAACTAAGACATCATTTCCTATAAGAAGTATGTCATCTACATGCAACATTAGGAATACAACCGCACTTCCATTGACCTTCTTGTAAACACAAGGTTCATCCATATTTTGTGAGAAACCAAACTTTTTGATTGTCTCATCAAATCAGATGTTCCAACTCATGAATGCTTGCTTCAATCCATAAATGGATTTGAGCAACTTGTATGCCTTTTTGCCATCACTGGATATGTAGCCCTTAGGATGTGTCATGTACATATCCTTAATCAAATTTCAATTAAGGAAAGCAGTTTTCACATTCATTTGCCAAATCTCATAATCATAATGAGCAATAATGGCTAGAAGTATCCTGATGGATTTAAGCATAACAATTGGAGAAAATATTTCATCATAGTTAACTCCTTGTCTTTAATGATATCCTTTAGCTACCAGCCTAGCTTTATAGGTAACTATATTACCTTCCATGTTAGTCTTCTTCTTGAAGACTCATTTGTACCCAATGGATTTTATCCCTTCAAGTGGGTCAACCAAAGTCCATACTTGAATTTCATACGTGAAATCTATTTATAACTGCATGGCGTTTAGCCATCTGTCAGATTCTGAACTATTTAGAACTTCTTCATAGTTAGTAGGCTCATCATCCTATATGAATAATACGTCATTTTGTTTACTTATGAGAAATCCATATATCTCAAGAATAGTTCGTATCTTACTTGATCTATGAAGTTTTAGTGTTTTAGAAGGTATATCTGTTATTTTCTTTGTATGAGTAACAAATTTGGGTTTAGTCAGTTGATTTGCATCTATTTGAGCATCTTGAACTTCATCAAGTTTAATCTTGCTCTCATTATCTTCTTTTAAAAGAAACTTTTTCTCTAAGGAGATGAGAAGCTTTGAAACAAAATTTTTCTCTTGGCGCTTGAATTAACAAAGGATTAACGACGAACAGTTAGTGATGGATAAAAATCTGTCACTAAATTTAGACACAGATAGGGACTTCGTCACTAAAATTAGAGTCAGATTAATTTTTTGTCACTAGGTATATAGATGGATATGAAATCGGTCACTAAGTTGGTGATGGATGTCAAATCTGTCTTTAAGCTAGTGACAAATTTTATATAAATTGAAATAAAATTATAAAATTATGAAATTATGCAATTATATTATTATAATTAAAATTTAATATTGAGAAAATAAGTATATAGATAAAAATAAGAAAAAATATATACTAATAAAAAATATATTAAATAACAACTATATTATATAATACAACTAAAATATATTTTAATAATATAACTATAATTAATAATTTAATATTTTGAATCAATTTTGAATAAAAAGTAGATATATATACATAAGAAATATATATAGAAGAAATATGTTTAACATAATTATATGTAATTATAAATTATATATTCATATTAACTAAATAATTTGAGATTTACTACTACTACTACTACTACTACTACTACTATTATTATTATCCCAATTAAAATATGTATAAGAAAAGTAAAAGAAAGAGTTACTTTTTAATATTTTCTTTTCATTCGAAGAATTTCATATATTCATCAATTATATTTTTCTTTTATAATATACAATCTCATGTAATTCATCTCTCAATTAGTATAGTTTTCATTATAATAATTAATGAAATCATCTCTTTATATGAATGAAAATTTAATTAATTGATTATAATTTAGCTCTCATAAGAAATAAATTACTGAATTATTGATACACACATCTTTCAATTACATGAGCTCCAAGAAATTAATGTGATATCATATTAGGGAAAGAAATTGCTAAATGATTGAGAGCTCTTAGGCTATGTTTGATTCAAAAAATATAATACATAAGGAATAGAATATGCTATGAATGAAATTGTTATTCTTAGTCCACAATTTGGTTCATGATTCAAAATTATTATTGGATTTATTTTCTAATTGTTCGGTTTGTAAGCATAGTTATGTGGAATAATAAGTATATACAACCATAAATGACTTTCATACCCTTATAATTAAAATTAAAATTAAATCATATAAAATAAATAAAAAATATAAATATATCATATAAAATAAATAAATTAAAATTATAAGATAAACAAAAAAAAACTTGAATTTATAATTTTAATATTAAAATTAAAAAAAATTGACATGATTTTTGAATTGAAAATATGTATCAATTAAACAAAATAATTAAAATTATATCATATAAAATAATATATATATATATATATATATATATATATATATATATATATATATATATATATATATATATATATATATATATATATATTATGGTTGTCAAACCTGAATTAAATTAAATTAAAAGAAAAAAATTAGAAAATTGAAATTAAAATATAATTTTATTTGATTATATCAAAACTATTCAACAAGTTTTTTAAAAGAGTTGGATAAAAAAGTTGATATGACTTTTTTTAAATAAAAATAAAATTTTAATATACTGACAAGTTAGCGACGACTTAATCTATCGCAAAATCTTAAATTTTTGTACCCCTAAAACGACTGTTTCTTCTTTCTCTGATATTTAATCCATTTGAACTCTAACCCTTGTCATCCGATCAATGCCCCCATATATAGCAAATTCCTCTTCCTCACCAGCACTCTCACTGTAATGCCTATAAAGTAGGGTCTATGAGTTATGTGTTTAGTAAGAAAAAAATTGAAGGCTAAGGAGTCTTAAAGTTTAAGTTTAAATTTGTAAAATGGAAAGCTTTATGCCCATTAAAAGCTGTGCTATGGTTCAATTGATAGAGTTTTGAACATGACGGGATCATTTTGAGAAGATAGGACATTCACGCCCGTGAAGGATTTTCACGACCATGAAAGACATTCACCCTCGCGAAGTTAAGTATCATATTTGTGAATGTAGGTCGATTGGTTAGAGTGCACCCAATTTGGGGTGTGTGTACATTTATGACATATTAAGTATTTTTGTTTATAACATGGGATTATGGGTTTTTGTTTTAGATGTGTTGGTTTTAAGAACATGTAATGATGTTTATTATCATGCATTTATAAACTAAGGCTAATGAAGCCAAAAAAACATATTTTATGTCTTGTATTGAATTTATTGTTGGATTAGGTTTTATATTATGATGGTTTTAAATGCATAATTATGTTAATCAGGTTTTAAATATGAAAAGTTTTAATTTAATCAGTTTTTTGCAAAAGAACCCATAACATCTTTCGGTATAGTTAGGAGATTTTCTCGACTACATTAGAGGGTGTTACATTTATTGGTATAAGGGCTTAGGTTTAGGCATTTTTGAACCTGAGTGGGGTAATGTATTTAAATAATGCATTCATTATTTCTCATCTGACTCTGAAATAGGCTACTTCTTTATCAACTTATAGGTGTAAGTGAGCGTTTATGAAGGGTGATGAAATATATCCTCCTGATGATGCAGAAATCAACAATCCTACCAATACTCGGGTTCAGGATCAGCCTAGTATTGCTAGTGTACATGTTCCAAGTGTTGGTTTCTTCGTAGCACACTGCAGGACAGGCTGAGCAATGCTAGATACCATTTATATGGAAGATAATAGGTTTGCTACAACAACTAGTACAAAATATGCCACAAACAGCTCCATAGCTAGTGCCACCTCTAATTCCACTGCCTCCACCACCGAGACCACATATACAAATAGTTATGCTCAAAAAGTAAGGGGTTACTGATTTCACTAGTAAGAGCAAGGATGATCCAGCATCTGCTAAGTTTTAGTTAGAGAAGACCAAAAGAGTATTCGAGGAGCTAGAATGTGCCGATGAGCACAAGATAAGGTTTGCAATTTTTTTGCTTCAAGATCATACATACGATTGGTGGAAGACAGTTCTGTTGAAGCCACATAAAGCAATATGGGATTTTTTTGTGGCATAATTTAAGAAAAAATATGTGACATGAGTGTTATGAATGAGAAGAAGAGGGAATTCTAAGATCTACAGTAGAGAAATCTGACTATTATTGAGTATGACAAGAGTTCGTTAGGTTGAGTAAGTATGCAGCCAATATTCCTAGGAATGAGGCGGACCAGTGCCACCGGTTCAAGGATGGTTTACATGAGGATATTAGCTATCAGGTTATAACACTTCAGAGTGAGGACTTTTGAAGTAAGTATCTGCAGCCATCAGTGTTGAGAGGAAAAAGAGGAAGAAGACAGATGAGCCTTCCAGAAACCCTTCAGCTAGTATGGCACAACCTTCAGGAAAGAAGGGTCATTTTTTCTTCGAGCAATCACAGTTTAGGGGAAACATCCAGGGTTTTTCATAGCCGAATTCCTTTGGAAGGGGACCATTCTCTAGAGCTACTTTTGTCACCACTAGTTCACAGCCGTAAAACTTGAGAGGAGTTGCACCAGTATGTGGAATTTGTTGCAAGAGACATTGGGGCGAGTGTTGGACAGCCGCTAAGGCTTGTTATGGGTGTGGGTCCCGAGATCATTTGAAGAGAGATTGTTCGATGTTGGGTAGTACAATGCCTACACATATTGTGGGATTGGCTATAGTATAGTTTCAACAGCAGTACTGAGGAGGTTGGTCAAGACCTAGTCAAACTGCATCAGAGGCAGTCAATAAATTAGGATTGAGTAGGACTCTAGCGAGAGCTTATGCCATGAGGACACGGGAGGATAACGAGGCCACTGACATTATTGTGGGTACATTTTCTCTTCATGGCTTATGTTTATGTGCTTTGATAGATCCTGAATCTACACACTCATATGTTTGCACAAGAACACCTAGCCAACACAGTATGATAATAGAAAACTTAGAATATGAGATTGAAGTCACGAATCCTCTAGGTCACAGTGTGATTATGAATCGGGTGTATAAGGGTTGTCCATTGGTTGTACATGGAAAAGAGTTTTTTGTAAACTTGATTGAGTTGCATTTCAATGAATTTTATGCTATTTTAGGCATGGATTGAATTTCTTGACATGAGGCAATAGTGAAATGTTGGTCTAAGAAATTGATTCTTAAGACCATAAAACGAGATGAGATAGTAGTGGAAGGTGAAAAATTTTCACAGTTAACCTAAGTCATTTCCATGATGAAGGCTCAAAAGATGATTAGAAATGGGTGTAAGGCTTACTTAGCTCACGTGATTGATACGAGAAAGAAAGGACCAGATCTGTAGGATTTCCTGACAATGAAGGAATATTTAGAGATATTTCCTGATGACTTACCAGGATTACCTCCAGACAAGGAGATAAAGTTCTCCATAGAGCTTGCACCAAGTACAGCTCCGATATCAGTTGCACCATATAGAATGACACCTTCAGAGTTAAAGAAATTAAAGGCATAGTTGCAAGAGTTGTTAGATAAAGGTTTTATTAGGCCAAATATATCCCTATAGGGTGCACTGGTGCTATTTATTAAGATGAATGATGGATCAATGAGGTTATGCACTGATTACAGACAGTTGAATAAAGTTACTATCAAGAACAAATATCTTTTGCCAAGGATAGATGATCTATTTGATCAATTACAGGATGCATGAGTTTTTTCAAAGATAGACCTCAGGTCAAGGTATCATCAGTTGAAAGTTAAGGCAGATGATGTAACAAAGACAACTTTTAGGACTAGATATGACCACTATGAGTTTTTGGTTATACCATTCGGGTTGACTAATACTCTAATAATTTTCACAGATATGATAAATCGGATCTTCAAGCCTATATTGATCATTTTGTTATAGTTTTCATTGATAACATACTGGTTTATTCTAAGAATAAAGAGAATATGATCAACACTTGAGCATAGTTTTACAGATCCTTAGGGATTAGAAGTTGTATGCCAAGCTCTCTAAATGTGAGTTTTGGCTAGGGGAGGTAGATTCCTCAGACATGTAGTATTAATGGATGGAGTTAAAGTACATCTTAGCAAAGTTAAGGCACTATTGGAATGAAAGCCTCCAAAGAACATGATAGAGATCAAAAGTTTTCTTAGTTTAGTGGGTTACTATAGGAGAATCATTAAAGGATTCTCCATGAGAGCTTATCCATTGACCATATTGTTGAAAAAATATGTGAAGTTTGAATGTTTAGACAAGTGTCTTTAATGGTCAGACAAGTGTCAGCTCCATTTTGATAAGCTTAAGACTTTGTTAACAAAAGCTCTAGTTCTGACACAACCAGTTTCGGACAAAAAGTATGTCATTTATAGTGATAATTCTCATAGTAGTTTAGGATGTGTTTTGATGCAAGAAGGAAAAGTTGTTGCCTATGCTTCTAAGTAACTGAAACCTCATAAAAAGAATTATTCGATGATATAGAGTTGATAGTTATAGTCTTTGCATTAAAGATTTGACATCATTATCTATATGGGGAAAAGTGTTTCATCTACATCAACCACAAGAGTTTGAAATATCTTCCTACTTAAAGGGATTTGAATTTGAGACAAAAAAGGTGGTTAGAGTTAATCAAGGATTATAATTGTGTAATCGATTACCACTCAGGCAAGGCCAATGTTATGACTGATGCCTTGAGTAGAAAGGTCATAGTAAAGTTGCACATTCAATCTGCTTTGAATCAGGAGATTAGAGATGCACAGAGGCAGGATACCAGATTAGTTGAGTTGATCAAGTTACTCTCTAAGGGGGAGAGACCTGATTTTTCAGTTGAGTCAAATAGTGGGTTGTACTATCAAGGATAGTTATGTGTGTCGAATGTACCAGATTTGAGACAGAGGATATTGAAGGAGGCATGTGAGACTAGATATGTGATGCATCCAGGTATTAATAAGATGTAGCAAGATTTGAAGGTAAAATATTGGTGGTTAGGAATGAAGAAAGAGATTACAGAGTTCGCTTCAAGATGCTAGACATGTCAGCAAGTTAAGGCAGAAATCAAGTACCATCAAAGTTGCTACAGCCAATTGCTATTTCATAATGGAAATTGGAAAGAATCATAATGGACTTTGTGATTGGGTTACCTCTGACACCAAGGAAAGATGATACTATATGGGTCATAGTAGATAGATTAGCGGAGTTAGTTCACTTCTTACTTATCAAGAGAGATCATCAATTGAATAAAAAAGCAAAATTGTATGTGAATGAAGTGGTAAGACTTCATGGAGTTCCATTTTCCATCATATTGGATAGAGATTCGAGGTTCAAATCACAATTTTGGAAAAGTCTACAGCAAGTGCTGGGTACAAAGCTCAACTTCAATATAGGCTTTTATCCTTAGATGGATGATTAGTCGGAAAGGGTGATTCAGATATTAGAAGATATGATGAGAAGTTGTGTTATAAATTTGAGGGGAGTTGGAAGAGATATTAGTAGAGCATTTAGATGGCTCCCTATGAGGCACTTTATGGTAAAAGGTGTCAGACACAATTATGTTGGACCGAACTTAGCGAGAGAAAGTTAGTGGGACTATAATTAGTGTAAGAGACAAAATAGGAAGTAAAGATCATTCAAGATTATTTTAAGGCAACTTCAGATAGGCAAATGTCATATGCAGATCTCAAGAGGAGAAATATTGAGTACATGGTAGGAGACAAAGTGTTTCTTAAAGTCTCTCCATGGAAGAAAGTTCTTCGGTTTGGAAAGAATGGTAAGTTGATTCCTAGATTCATTTGACCGTATGAGATCCTTGAAATTATTAGATTGGTTGCTTATAGACTAGCATTACCACTAGAGTTAAGTAGAATACATAATGTTTTTCATGTATCTATTTTGATGAGGTAAAAATCGGATCATTCTCACATCATTCAATTCGAAAGCATTGATGTTAGACTAGACTTGTCTAATAAGGAAGAACCAATTGAGATTTTGGCTTAGGAAATCAAAGGATTGAGGAACAAGCAAATAGCACTAGTTAAAGTGTTATGAAAGATTCACGTTACCGAAGAGGCAACATGGAAAAGTGAGGATGTGATGAAAGTTTTGTATCCTCAGTTATTTTCATCTGACACGATAGGTAAATTTTGGAACAAAATTTATATAGAGGGGAGAGAATTGTAACGCCTATAAAGTATAACCTATGAGTTATGTGTTTAGAAAGGAAAGATTGGGGGTTAAGGAATGTTAAAATTTAAGTTTAAATTTGTAAAATGGAAAGCTTTCACACCTATGAATGGTTATTCACGCCTGTGAAAAATTGTGTTATGGTTCAAACGACAGAGTTTTGAACATGGTAGGATCATTTTAAGAAGAGAAGACATTCATGCCTGTGAAGGATCTTCACTCCCATTAATGGCATTTCACACTCGGGAAGTTAAGTATCATGTCCATGAACGTAGATCAGTTGGCCATGAGCAGCCACATTTTTCTCTTTCCTATGCATCTTATCTTACTTTTAAATCATTTCCACTACTCCATATCATCCTCTGACATACTCAGAGATGTCTTAGTCATCTTCTCTTAACCCTAAAACACCATTGTTGAAACTTGAAAGCTTGAGAAACATGGAGGTTTGATAGAGTTTTACCAAGATAGAGGTAGAACTCCGTTGTTAGAGTTTTTGTTTAGCTTGTTTATGGTTATAAGGTTTTAATAGGAATATTTTGTAATGATAGGTTTGGCTAGTGAACAAAGGAGCACATCACAAAGGGAAAACAAACTTGAAAAGGTTGTAAAGCTAATTAAGGCTCCATTTTAGTGAGAGGTATGTACATATGGGTATGTTAATTCATTTATCATGCATCTTGATGTATTTTATATTTTGTAAATGTGATAGAGTGATAAAATGACATGTTATGGTTGATAAATAACATCAAAAAATGGTTTTAAGTGTTAAATGACATATATAATATGTTATGGTTTAAAATGACCAAGAAATAGTTTTAATGATGTAAATGTCGTGTGAACATATTGTAGATATGGTATATGAGTAAAAATGCTGATAAGAATGGTTAACATTGGTTGAACTTTAGAGATTTTGCATGAAATACATGTTTGTTATATTTTGGGTTGTTAGAAATGTATGATTCATGCCCGTAAACAAAGGTGTCACAGTTGTGAATGTCGAGGTTGATGAACTTGCATGAACCCATAATTTCACGGTTTTATATCACAGTTGGGAAGTCTTGATGAAGTGGTGTCACGGTCGTGAATAGATAATTCATGCCTATGAATACTATGTTTCATTCACATGATGGTTCACGGGTAAAGTAATCGTAAAAGTATACCTTCACGATCGTGAATAAGTATTTCACGCCTATGAAGTAGGATGAATGTATTATATGTACATTTTGGTTTACGATCTTAATTGATGGTTGGCTAAATACATGTTATGGGATGTATGTATACATAGAAAATAACATGTTGAATATATGATTTAACATTTATGTATTGGTATGAGAATGCATAAATGAGACATAATAATAACAATAACATGTGACAAAATGAATTGACAGATAAATGGTTATGAGTTAAATGCCCAGTTTTCTAGTCTTAGACTTGTCATAGGATATATGGTATTCTATTGAGGAAGGTGAACGATATTGTATTAGTTACTTTGATATGATATAAGGATAAGTGGTTAAAGCTTGGTATATGAGCGCACTTGATCCTAGATTTGTTAGTGTGATATATTATTTTCAGCCAATGTGGCTTAAGCTAGGATTGATGAGCGCCATTGACTTGAGGGGGTTGGATGAGTTGTTGCTGGTTGTAAGCCATATGACTTAAGCTCAGATTGTGAGCATTCATGTCTTATGTCCCGCATCCGGATAGTCAAGTTTAGAGTTTTAGGGCAGGAACATATGTAATAATGAATGATAATTGCAAAACATAAGGTAATGTTAATATCAGACAATTGATATGGTAATTGGAAATATAATATATGTATGATATACATGAATTATTATAGTATGTTTATGGTAATATAGGCATGTTGGTATGATATTAGAGCATGAAATGGGTAGAATGTATGATTATAGGAAAGATCATGAAATAAATGACATGACATTGTATGAATATAGAATTTCTACGCACATATGTACCACGAAACATTAGTTTACTTACAGTGTGAGTTTCCTAGACACAGGTTTGGAGTTCGTAAATAGGAGTTGACTGGAAGAGTCGCAAGCCTCCAGATATTAGTCAGAGTGCACCCAATTTGGGATGTGTGTACATTCATGACATATTATATATTTTTATTTATATCATGGGATTGTGGGTTTTTGTTTTATATTTTTTGGTTTTACGAACATGTAATGATGTTTATTATGATGTATTTCTAAACTAAGGCTCATGAATCCGAAAAAATATATTTTATATCTTGTATTGAATTGATCGTTGGATTGAATTTTATATTTTGATTGTTTTAAATGCATAAGTATATTAATCAGGTTTTAAATATAAATTTTTTTTTAATTTAATAAGTTTTACGCAAAACAATCTTTTGTGTGGTAATTGTTTTAAAGAAATAATTACTACTACATTTTTCATGGTATGGGCTTCTGCATTTCCCATTACCAATTAGTAAAAAATTGTATCCATTCAATCTGTAACAGAGGAACGACACATTCTGATTCTAGGAAAAATCGGATGAAAAATGTACGGTGAAGGTTGACTAGTGTAGTTGGAAGACTGTAAGAAGTCAATCTCTTCTAACTCTGGATGGAGGAAATGAGATTCTTATTCTGAAATCTGCTGCATTAGTTTTGATCAGATACGTTCATGTTGCTTTAGGTACCAATAACCTAGAAGATAGTAAAGTGCTAACACTTGTACGTATTAATTATAATTACCAATCAATTCATTTGTTAGAAAAGTTGATTTAATATGTAATAAGAAAATTACCAATATGAAAGTAACTTGTGTGCTTGTGAATTGCTTACCCATCTGAATATTTTAAGTCTCTTTTATTTAATAGTTTTGTTTTGATCTATAAGCTAGCAACATATGAATGGATATAATTTAAATCAACAGGGAGATAGGTAAGATGAACTTTTCAATAAATACAAGCTTGATACATATCTAATCTATTGTAGGTACACCTCTAATTGTTTTACTGCTAAATTTAGCTTTCCAACTAGGTTTATGCTAAAAAAATATTAAGAACACAAGGTACAATTTGAAACTGGTCCCACTACATGTTAGTATCCAATTTTTTTGTGGCTAAATGTCTGCCCTTGGGTGGGGTTTATGCAAAGCTGGAGCAAAAGTGTATCAAGCAGGATTTCATGCTTTGTTCACTTATTTTTTCTTGATACTTATGCCTGTACTTTTGTATAAATTGTAGGATTCTGAGATTTAGTAAATCTTCCTAGATTATCTCTTTCGTAAAATCTAATTAGGATTTTGATTTATTTTGAATTGTGTTATTGGCTGTAAAGGGAAATTGGTTATTTTTGTAATTAATTATCAAGTAAAAAGTTTAAAACCTTAAATTTCTTTTGGAAAAGTTTTATACTTCCTCTAAAAAAATTTCCTACAAAACAAAATTTGCAAGAATATTTATTTATCAATTGAAAAACTGACTTTTATCTTAGAAAATTTTGTTTTTTGCTGTTAGAAGGACTCTGGAAATTACTCTTACTCTTTTATGGAGTTTCTATTTATAAATCTGAAAGTGAATTTGTCTAAAAAGTTCAATGTAATATAAGGAATGGGATTTTGTATGAAATAATGTAAATTGATACTGCTCAATAATATTAAAATTGTCCGTAAAATTATGTGACTATTAATTTGAACATCGATTACGCTCTCAAAAATTAAACTAATGTAAATATGAAAAATATATAAATTAATTTGCTATACATTATAGTTGGCTGGGATATTAGATATATAGGAATTTAATTAAGAAATTAAACTCTAAAAGAGTTTTACTTAGTTAATTTCCTGATAATCTAAGACAACTCTGAAATCACTAATGTAAGAGAAAATTTGAATTGAACATCTTAAACATCATATTTAGGTAGAGAAGAATGGGCAATGATTATGTCACTGTGTAGTACATATAGTTCATTCTGATTAACTTAAATAATTTGTACTTGCCCCATTTTCACTAATTACAATGCTATTGCCTATGAGAACAGATTACAGGTGCTAAAAGTCTTCTTAGTACAAAAATTTCTATCTAATCCCATTATTAAATTACAAAAATTAAAAAAGATGACAAATATATATACAGGGGAATGTGCATAATGGACTGTCTTGAATAATTTTTCAAAAGTTATAAACACTACCTCTGCACGTAGGAATGACACAGGTGGGTTGGGCCTATAGAAACGGTCCAGTCAAATTTGAATTCAACTGGATTAAGTCGGTTTCGGGTTGGTCTGATAGGAAAAGAGTTTAGTACGGATTCTTCTTCCGGGAACGGGAAAATTAAAAGAAATTTGAAAGAAAAAACAACAATGGTCATGAGATTGTTGTTGCCCCCTACACGGGACACAAGTGCATATTTTGCACAATTTTTTAAAAAAAATTAAATATATT
Organism: Triadica sebifera; assembly: GCA_023653625.1. Classification (NCBI taxonomy): domain Eukaryota; kingdom Viridiplantae; phylum Streptophyta; class Magnoliopsida; order Malpighiales; family Euphorbiaceae; genus Triadica; species Triadica sebifera. The sequence continues at coordinate 8,389,309 of JALBGG010000023.1, read as the reverse complement.
AAAATATAAATATAATAAAAAGATAAAAAAATATTCATTATAATAGAAAAATAACAGTTATATTTTAGGGATATTATTAAAATTTAATTTTCAATTTTTTATTTAAAAATACCAAATTCATTTCAATTTTTTTAATTATTTCCTACACAATCTCATTCTCAATTAATTATTCTCAATTTTTCTATAATTTAATCTCAATTTTCTCTACATATATTTCTAATTTCTCTCTAATTACACTCCCAATTATTTTTTTTATCTCTCTCATTTCTTTCTAATTATAAATTCTAATTGTAGAAAGCCAAAAAATAGGAGTGAAAAACAACCGGATCCGGATCCAGCGGCGGCAACATCATCTGAAGCAAAAATTCAAATATCCAATATTTTTCAAATTCATTTTAAGAAAATTCAAAAAAATAATGGGTTATTTGATTTTGTGTGCAATTATTGTACAAAAACATACAAATTTAAAGCTGGATGTGGTTATGATATATTCCAAAAGTATTTACAAAATAAATAAGCTGCTTAAATTGGAATAGAAAAAAGCCAAAGTTAAATTTTCAGGTATGCAATATATTCTTTTACTTTTCAATTATTTCAATATAATGATTAAAAAAATAAAAAAATTTGACAAAAACGATAAATATGGAAGATTTATCTTTTTAGTTTTGATAAAAAAGTAGGTTTCGTTAATTATTGTTAAAATAGATTAAATTCATCTGTTAAACATATAACTAGAAATACTGTTAAACGTATTTTATATAATTTATATAAAAAAATAAAAAATAATTGCTCAAAATATTTTTTTTATTTAAATAGACGTGTTTATATTTATATTAATATTTGGAGTGATCATTGGTAAATGCATTTTTAGATGAGTCTTACATGTCGTTAAATTAATGGTAAATAACAATAACAAAAATAATTACTTTTATTTAAAGTTTTTGATAATTGTCATACCATTGATAATAATTTTAAAATGAAAAAAATATTTTAGAAGAATATGGATTAGTTCATAAATTTTTTTCAATTTCTTAATATGGAGACAAATATCGCCTCAATTCAAGATCTTCAAGTATTATGTCAAACTAACATTAGAAGTAGATTTTTTCATGTTAGATGTGTATGTCATATGTTAAATTTATATATTTAAGATAGTTTAAAATTTTTGAATAGTATAATTGCTCTAATTAAAGTAACAATTTTATTTTTATGGTCACATGTACAGACAATGAAATTATAGGCTTGATTTTATCATGAAAATAATAAAAAACCTAAAAGATTTTCAAGGAATGTCTCTACTCATTGGAATTCAACTTATGAATTACTTAATTAGTCATATAAATATAGAAAATTATTGTGCACATTTATTTTCAATAATGTGCAATAAATTAATTTATATCCATAATATTGGGATATTTGTCAACAACTTTTAAATATTTTAAAGTTTTAATGAAATAACATATATTTTAAGTGGTGTATATTATCCAACATGTCATTTATTATTATGTAAATGTATTAATATTATTGATGTATTTCAAGATTATATTAATGATTCAATTTTGTATGATTCAATTTGTATGATAAAAAATAAATGGTTGACTTATTTTAAATTTATTCATTTGATAAATATTGTATGTTGTGTTTTTGATTATAGATGTAAAATAGATGATTTATTTGATTATTTAAATATTTATTATTCATTGTTAAGTTTAAGTGATGATATTAGTATTGATTCTATTATTAATGATATAAAAAAATTAACTTATGATTTATTTATGAAATTTAGTTTCATTTATAATATTTCTATTACTACTAGAAGTGACACTACTATTCAAATTTCGTGTGAATCGATAAAAATTAAAGGGAGTGATCGTTTGATAATGCAAAAATATAAAAAACTAAGATCATCCTCTAGTTTACCTAAACTTAGACATTTATTTAATAACTACATTTGAGTTTGATAATAATAGGATTTGTAAAGATTTTTCAATCCTTGATTAGTGGAGTCGACATCAAAATACTTATTCGATACTCTCCCAAATCACAAAACAAATTTTTTGAAGTTCAGTCTCAATTGTTGCAGTTGAATAAGTTTTTAGTGCAGAAAGTAATATTTTGGATGAGACGCGATTTAGTTTAACTCTGAATCGTTAGAAACTCAAATATGTATTTATGATTGGATCAAAGTGACATTAAAACAATAAGAAATAGAGAAAGATCAATTTGATAACTACTATGACTTCACCACTGAAGAAATGGTTGACATATCTAGTACCGACGGGTCCGATTATAAAAAATGTAAAATGAGTCAACAATTAAAATTTAAAAGATAAGAGAACTACGAAATTTGATTCCTCTAAACTCCAAGAGAATACATAGACAACTTAATTAATAGTAAAAAAAATAAATTTTAACCCCAATTATTAATATTATAATTTTTAAATATAAATTCAAACTTTTATAATTAAATTATTTTTTAAAAATAAAAAAATTAAATTGATTAGGTTTTTAGCCTAGTTATAATTTTTATAATTTATTAATTTATCAAATAAAAACAAATTTTCTAAATTCCAACTTATAATTTTTCAAAATCAAATTTTTTTTACAACAATCTAACTTATTAGTTATTACACAAACTCACAAATTAATATTCAATAAGTTATTTTTTCTCAAATTTTTCATTTTTTTATAATTTATTAGTTGTAAAATTTTATAATTTACTCAAATTAATATTTCAAAAGTTAATGTTTTTTTCTCAAAATTCTTATCCTTTCTAACTAATTTATTCCCCAATTTTTTTTGACTTATTTCTAATTTAATATTTTTTTTGCTTTATTTATAAAAAAAATTGATAAGTTAATTAATTTTTTTGCTTCAAATTAACCCAACAATTAAGTTTAATTTCTGAACTTTAATAATTTTAATTGTATTTATTTATTGTGTTAATTATAATTTAAAAAAATATGGAAATCGACTGAACCACTTGTTCATGAATTGAAACCGATTTCTCTCTAGTTCCACTCCGGTTGCATATTTCTAAAACTATAGAACCATCGATTTCAAACCAAAATCAGTTGGTTCTGAATCGTGGCTGGAACTACCTGCATGTGGGCTTTTGTATGTTTAGTTTTACTTTAAAATAAAATACTAAAAAGAAATTACTCACTTCTATTCCTCGATTCAGACATCAATTTGACTTGAATATCAAAAAGTTATCTTAACCTTTGTCTCGGTTTCAGCCACTCCTCATTTTGAAAGTTCAAATCGTATTACTGCATGCAATTAATCTTTTTCTTTTTTGCCAATTAAAACAAAATCTGAGGACTGAAATAGCTTCATTTATATACTTTCCTTTTATGCTTGTGGAATAATAACATATCCAAATTTAAATCCGAAATAACTATATTGGTACCTCACAAAACTTACGGGTAACAATTAAAATATAATATTGGAGTTATAATAATGATATGCATAGAAACAGTTGATAGTTAAGAGATTTAAAGAACAAACTTTGGTTCAAATATGCATAGAAACAGTTGATAATTAAGAGATTTAAAGAACAAACTTTGGTTCAAAGATTTAATTGCACAGCAAATCTATACAACTCTTATGTTATAATTTTTCAGCTTGCCTTTGCAAATTGGGGTGACATTGTACCTTCTCTATACACAAGTCAAATTTGCTTTTTATTTCTGGACTAGTAATAACTGTCTTACTTATAACATATATGAATTGTTATTAATGTTTAACTATTGCATGAAATCTGCAATAAGGACTTTTTTTTTATTGTTGGATAATAACCATGATTCTTTAATATTATAGATCATATCAACTATACATTTAAATTCTTATTACATTAACTAGAAACTTTTAAGACATAGTTCAGTTGTTAGATAATAATGTAATTATGTAATCAAACCATTATTTAAATTTTCAAATATCTAGTGAAAAGATTACTCTCATATTTACACAAAAATTAAATTAATTAGAAAAAAATGCTTTGCAACTTAACTTACTTTTAACCTAGCCTTAATATTATATATTGAGGGATATATTGCGATTGGTTTGTCACTATATCTGTACTTTTGAATATGCCTTTTGTGATTGTGGTTGTTTAGATATATTATTATTTTGTACACTCATAGGTGAATTAAGTAAATTATGGAAATTAATTATTTTTAGGAAAAAATCTTTCAAAATTTGTGTAGATTTATAGAAAATAACATGACTAAAATATAAAAATGAATATACATTTTTATAAATTTTAATTATAGAAATATGTTCGGTGTCATTCTCATTAGATTATGAGAATTCACTTTGGGAATGCGTGTCTATATAATTGTACATAGTTGTTTATATATTATATATATACATACGTAGAAATTTGGTATTATATCCCTTCACTCTTCGAGTGTATAAAGAAATTATCTATATTATGTTCTTGAAGAACTGTAGAGATATGCATGGCATATAGATGATACATTCTTGAATGGGATATGTTTCTATTTTTCTAATGAATACAGGAGCGATAAAGATGATAAATAAAAAATAATAATATTTTCAAAAAAATTGATATTATTTAGGAATTATTTAAACAGAAATTAAGAATCATCATTATGAATGTCTCAATTAAATGATTGCTGAACAATTTTTTTTTTTTGCAAATATAATAGTGCAAAATGAGTTTAAACCATCAGTAGATATATAAAAGGTTTACGAATGACTTACTCAATCAAGATTTTGTAGATGATATAGAAACTTTCATTAACTTTGCTTGTGTGAATGGGTTAAACATTTGAAATTCCCTGATGGATCTGTGTCAAATATGGGTAAATGAGTGGATATGAAGAAACTGAAGTTGTTTGGAATGAAAAACCATGACTATAATATATTTATGTTGAGACTAATACCAATTGTATTTTGGGAACTAATTCCCCCAAATGTTTGGAAGGTTGTTACAGAACTGAGTTTATATTTTAAAGAGCTAACTGCAACCACCATTAGAACAGATGACATGGAAAAACTTCAAAGTGACATACTTGTTATTCTCTATAAGCTTGAAAGAATTTTTCCACCAAACTTCTTTGACTCAATGGAACATTTGCCAGTCCATTTGGCTTACAAAGCTAGGGTACTCAGTACAGTGCAATACAAATGGATGTATCTTTTTGAGAGATAAAAATAACTACATTTGTGTTATAACTCACATGAAACAACAAATTAAATTAATTAAAAAAAATGGTTGTAGGTACATTCAAAAGTTGAAAAACAATGTCAAAAACAAAGTAAAGGTTGAAGGCTCACTATACAATGCATATTTAATGGAAGAAGCATAATCTTTCTATTCTTACAATTTTGAGGACCATATCAGTACAAAACATAGAAATATGCCTCAGAATGATGATGGTCATGTGTGTTGAACCTTAAGGGATATTTTCGTCATTTTGATGCTAACAAATAAAATAGCAATAATGTATTTAACAATGCTTGTATTCTAAGTTTGTTGAATAGGGTATGAAATATGGTGCAAGAATGAAAGACAATCTTTAAATGTCAAAATAAGAAAAATAACATGTTCACGTCCGTGACTAATTATGTCACACCCATGATAAAAGCTAGGCCTTATTGGTTCTTGTAAATCTACTTCATTGAAATTCCATATAGTAAAACGGAAGAATTATAAATCTCCAAATTAATAGATAGGAATATCGTAAATAGAGCCATTGAGACTCCCATTAAAGGAGTGCTGATTGAGTCAAAATCTGAATTTAAAGATGGAAGGAAGACACCCGGATGGACTAAATTAGGAGCATGGGCAACCCTTCGCGCACGAGATAGCAATGATAGGAGATTGACAGGTCGGGGTCGAGTGATCAACACCTCAGGGGTTTAGGGGTCCTTCTACTGCTGTGACTACAAGTGCTTTCATGAATGAATGTGGTAAACCAATCAATTTTTTTGTTACATATCTGGGACAAGGAAATAAAATATAAGTAATAAAATATATTTTATATATATTAAGAAAATTTAATATATATATATATATATATATATATATATATATAAGTAATAAATAGAAATAATAAATTACTATGTAAAGCGTAAATTGTCTTTCAGAGAGAGGGTATTACCAATCCGAGATCTTTTCCACTATAGGATAGGAAAGAAGGGGCTTTCTACAGTGATAGCTCAGTGTGGAACAAAATGGTGTCAAATCATGACTATTCTGGGGAAGGGAGAATTGAATGGTGATTACCAAGTTATCTGAGGTAGTGAAGAATGTCTCTCTGAGATTGGCGATGCCCGTAAGACTCGTCATTGTCTTTCTGATTTGCACAAACAAAATGGTTCTCCTTTAATAGGACCTCGATAAAGTAACTTCCAAACCGAATAGAAAGAAATGAAATAAGGATTGATAAGGAGTGACTCTAACTTACTGAGTTAAGCTCGTCCTGCAAAATTCTCACTTTAGCTCTCTAAGAAGCAAGCTTGGCTAGTGACGAGGAATCCAACAAACGAAGGCTTGAAAGCCATCAGGTTGCTTATTAGTTTTAGGTCAAAAAAGATGAATAAAAAGAAGGAGAACATAAAAGAAAAGATACCAAGACTAGAGTTTAGCGCCAACTCTCTAACATTTAAAGTTTACGACCATGAAGAATCATACCAACCGTGAATGATCAAATCAGTCACGCCCGTGAAAGATAGTCACACCCGTGAGATAACATGTCAAATTCTTTCAGAGAGCTTCACGGCCAAAGTCACCACTTGGACCACGGCTTGGAAGGATATTCACGACTGTGAAAATATAAAGTCACGGTCATGATCAAACATTTCAAATTCTTCCAAAATGTTTCACGGTCAGAGTCACCACCTGAGTCACAGCTTGGAAGAACATTCACGACTATGAATGAGGAAAGAGAAACATGTCAAGTGCAAAATTAAGAGTTGGTTCAACAGCTATTTTCGTACTAAATGCATTCAAACAACTATAATTCGCTAATGAAGTATAAATGCAAGTCATTTATGAATCCTAAATAAGAGAACAACAATTACTTTCGAATCAAAATCTTGTTGTAGCCATTGTGCATTAATTACTTTTAATGAAACTTTCATTCTCTGTAAAAATCTATTTGCTCATAAATTATGAGCATTATAGATTGGTAAGTGTGTTCATTGTAATCTATTACTCAAGTGAGTTTGGGTATATTGGGTTAAAAGTGAAACATTTGTAAGGGTTATTTGTGTGAGCCATAAAATACAAGGGAATTTATGGGTTAGATGTTAGCCATTGATAGAAACACCATAGTTGGGAGTGAACTTGTAAAACTTCATTGTAACACTTAGTGTGTTGATGAAACTCCCAATTGAGATTGGAGAGAAGAGTAGGATTTGTTAATACCCGAACCTCTATAAATCTCTTGTGTGATAACTTTTCATCCATACTCTATTTAATTTTATTCTGCACTTAAAAGTTCAATTTTTTATATATATCTAATTCAACCCCCATTCTTAGTTCATTATCTGGGCAACAATTGGTATCAGAGCTTAGTCTAGTATCAGAGCCTAAAAAACGTTAGCAAAGATCAAGAAATGAACAATTATGGATTCTAAAGTCTCAAGCCTTACTTTGACAGAGCAAACTACGCTCATTGGAAGTTCCAGATAGAAACATATCTCGATAGTGAGGGAACTGATGTCTGGGATAGCATTCGAAAAGAATGGACACCACCAACCAGAATAGGAGTTAACGGTGAAGAAGAAATCCTTTTAAGGGATGATTGGACAGAGCCTCAACGTAGAGCAAATTTCAAAAACAAAAAGATAATGAAAATTCTCATAAGCTTACTATGCATCGAATAATGTGGCAGAATACAACACTGCCAAACGCGTATAGTATGTGGAAACATTAGAAAATTATCATGAAGGAACAAAGCAAGTTAAATCCAAGAAGATTCAACCTCTCACTTTAGAGTACGAACTCTTCAAGATGAAATCTAATGAGTCAATCACCGATATGATGAACCATTTTCTAGCCATCATAAACGACATGAGAAAGCTTGGGAAACACTTGAGCTTGGAAGATGTAAACGACAAAATTATGAGAAGTCTTCCTCTTAAAGATTATGGTTCAAGAGTTGCTGGTATAGAAGAAGCCAATGAAGACATGAGCATCATGAATACCGATGTGCTTATTGGCAAACTTCTAACACATGAAATGACAGTAAAGAGAGATAGGGAACTTGAAGCCGAGTAGAAAAAAAAGCCTTTAACACTAAAAGCCTCTACTTCAAAATCTCAAGAAGAAGTTAAAGATAATGAAGAAAATAGTGATGATGCAAATGAGGACATTGCGATGCTCTCGAGAAGACTGAAAAGAATAATTGAAAAGAGAATAGGCAACTTTCAAAACTTCAAGCAAAGAAATCTCAAACACTCCTCAAATGACTCTCAAAGGAATAAAGAGGATGTAAAATGTTGTGAGTCTGGGAAGAAGGGACATATCAAACTAGAATGTCCAAGGCTCAAGAAACACAAGAACAAATATAAAACAGACAATAGGGAGAAAGGTCACAAAGCCACATGGGATGACGAAAGCTCTTCAAGTGAAAAAAATGACAATGAAAGTGAAGAGGTCAACCTATGATTCACGGCTATAAAGGATCACATCTCGGATAAGATGGGATCACTTTACTCATACTAATTCAATAATGATAGTAGTGATAATAATAGTGATAGTGAAGACGATGATAAGAAAAGTCTAATAGAATTATTGAACCTAGAATTAGAAAAATATAGATGTAAATTCAATACTTATAAAAATAACATCTCAAGTTTGAAAAAGAAAATGAAAGTTTTAGAAAAGGAAAATATTGAGCTTAAATCTTCTAATGAATCTCTTCAAAAATCATTAGATGAGTACTCCTCAGGACCTTCAACTAAATCCTTGCTTAAAGAGAATAATGTTTTTAAAAATGAAGTTGAGGAACATAAAAACTCCATTTCAAAATTTCATAAAGGTAAGGAGAGTTTATATACTCTCATTGTGTCTCAAAGACCACCTTTAATAAGACATGGTAAAGGATTTAAGGGAACATCATCTTCATCTTACAAAACCACTTTTGTTAAGTCAAGTGAACCCTACATCTCCAAATTAGAAGTAACAGCCCCAAAGGCTAAGTGCACAATATACACTAAATCCTCTATACATAAAAGGAATGATCAAGGGTCGGTAAGCCTAAGAAGAAAACCTAAAAAATCCAATCATGCTTTTATGTATAAAAAGTATGCACCTAGGAAAGCACCAAGTCATCATGCATGTGCATGTCATTGCTCACAAACTCTACCTAATAGGAAAATGGTAGTTAAAAGCATGGGAAGACCGAAAAACATATTTAGAACTAAACAATATAATTATTGTATGAAATTTGGTCATATCAATAAACATTGCTGGATCTGGAAGGCTCATTGGGAACTTTTATGTATTAACCCCTAAGGACTCAAGCTCAATTGGGTACCTAAAAACAATACATGAATTGTGATTCTATAGGTATGCCTCAAGTCCACAATAAAAGAAAATGTTTGGCTAGTTGATAGTGGATGCTCAAGGCATATGATCGGAGACAAAGAACTATTCAATGACATTAAAAGTATTGATGGAGGTAAAGTAGCCTTTGGAAACAATGCTAAGGGTAAGGTAATTGGCATTGTCTCTATTGGTATTAATAATACTACTTTCATTGAAGATGTCTTACTTGTTGATGATTTGAAACATAACTTATTAAGTGTAAGTCAATTATGTGATAAGGAAAACCGAGTAATCTTTACTTCTAATGAATGTCTTGTAACCTCTTTTAATGGCCAAGAGATATTTAAAGGAAGTAGAGATGTCAATACCTATATAATAGACTTACACAAAATATCTAACATTTCCTCTAAGTTTCTTGTGACTACTAGTGATAAATATTGGCTGTGGCATAGAAGGCTTAGTCATGCAAGCATGGATTTAATTCAAAGCCTCAGCAAAGGAGAGCTGGTAAGCGGACTACCAAAAGTCAAATTTGTCTGATCATGTATTTAAACTTTCAAAAGCTTTGTATGGTTTGAAACAAGCCTCAAAAGCTAGGTTTGAAAGACTAAGTTCTTTTCTTTTAAAAAATATTTTTTCAAAGGGAAATGTTGACACTACTTTGTTTATTAAAAAGCATAAGTATGATATTGTAATTGTTCAAATTTATGTTGATGACATCATATTTGGTTCTACTAATGAATTGTTTTGCCAAGAATTTGCTAAGTGTATGACTAGGGAATTTGAAATGAGCATGATGGGTGAGCTTAAGTTCTTCCTTGGTCTACAAATAAAACAAAGCAATGAGGGCATATTCATCAACCAATCCAAATATGCCAAAGACTTAATCAAGAAATTTGGAATGGAATGATGCAAAAATGCCAAGATTCCAATGAGCACATCAACAAAATTGGACAAAGACAAAATAGGTAAGAGCATTAATGAAAAGCTCTATAGAGGTATGATTGGATCACTCTTATATCTTATTGCCTCTAGGCCTGATATAATGTATAGTGTATGCTTATGTGCTTGCTTTCAATCGTGTCCTAAAGAATCACAGTTGAATGCTGTGAAAAGAATCTTAAAATATTTACATGGCTTATTGCATCTAGGCTTATGATATCCTAGAAATTCATCATTTCATATCATAGGATATTCAAATGTTGATTACACTAGAAGTCTCTTGGATAGAAATAGTACTTCAGGCTCCTGTTACTTTATTGATGAATGCTTAGTTTATTGGTTCAGTAAGAAACAAGTTTCAGTTGCTCAAGTCTAAGGATACTTACATCATTGTTATGATGAGACTATCATTGACATTTGAATAGATTATTCATATAATTATCTCATAGTTGGTCACCCAATGTACTTAGCTACACTTACCAAGCATCCACATGTTAACTCTAAACATCTCATGTTTATAAATAATGAGATCTATTACTCGATCCAATCAAGGAGTGTAACATGTGTTAGTCTGTCTGGATTAATAATGTCCCGTCTCATTAATCCTATGACTAGGGATAATTTTCATACTGACATAATTACACATGATAAGAATCTCAATATCATGATCTCATTATGATTTCCTTCATGCTATGTTATGTATCAAGGACTTCATTAATTGATTTAAGATCACTTATCTATTCATATATCAAATGAACATCAAATTAATGAAAAAGTCTTTTATTAATCAAATAAATTTGTACAATAAATGCTAAAGGTGATTGCCTTTAGAGCATTTCTCTAACACACCAGAGCCACGACTTGGAAGAACATTCACGACCGTAACACACATATTCACGACCGTGAATGAGGAAAAAGAAACATGTCATGTGCGAAATTAAGAATTGGTTCAATGACTATTTTTGCATTAAATGCATCCAAACGGCTATAATTCACTGAAAAGGTATAAATGCAAGTCATTTATGAACCCTGAACAAGAGAACAACAATTACTTTTGAATCAAAATTTTGTTGTAGCCATTGTGCATTAATTACTTTCAACAAAACTTTTATTCTCTATAAAAACCTATTTGCTCATAAATTCTATGCATTATAGGTTGGTGAATATTTTCATTGTAATCTATTACTCAAGTGAATTTGGGTATATTGGATTAAAAGTGAAACACTTATAAGGGTTAATTGTGTGAGCCATAAAACACAAGGAATTGGTTTATTGTGTGAGCCATTAAAACACAAGGGAATTTCTGAGTTAGGTGTTAGCCATTGATAGAAACACCATAGTTGGGAGTGAGCTTGTAAAACTTAATTGTAACACTTAGTGTGTTAGTGAAACTCTCAATTGAGATTGGGAAGAGGAGTAGGGTTTATTAATACCTGAACCTCTATAAATCTCGTGTGTGATATCTCTTCATCCCTACTCTATTTAACATTATTCCGCATTTAAAGTTAAGATTTTTTTTATTTATTATCCAATTCAACCCCCCTTCTTGGCTCTTTATCTAGGCAACAATTGGTATCATAGCTTAGTCTAGCATCAAAGTCTAAAAAGTGCTAGCAAAGATCAAGAAATGGCTAATGAAGGATTCCAAAGTCTCAAGCCTTACTTTGATGGAGCAAACTATGCTCATTGGAAGTTCTGGATGGAGATATATCTCGATAGTGAGAGAATTAAGGTCTGGGATAGCATTCGAAAAGAATGGACACCACCAACCAGAAGAGGAGCTGATGGTGAAGAAGAAATCGTTTCAAGAGATGATTGGACAGAGGCTTAACGTAGAGCAAATTTCAAAAACAAAAAAGCAATGACAATTCTCGTGACCCCAAAGGTTAAGCAAGTGGTTGGTCAATCCTCGACCTTTACACCTAACTTGGCTCAATAGGTGGTTGATCTTTTAGCACCTCGTTTTGACCTACTACAGGTTTCCATCGATGAGAGGTTGGAAAACTTCAAAGATTTCATGGAGTCTCGCATGGATAGCCTCGAGGCAGAAGTAGCATGCCTTAGAGATGGATTGTCCAGTTCCAAGCCTAGTTAGAGTTCTAGTTCTTTCATTTTGTTTACTAGTTTTGAGAATTGTGAATGTAGAATTTTAATTTACTCTTCCAAACTTTGTACTTCCTCTATTTTGTGTTAATATAATTGCATCATTTTCACTTTATGGTTTATTTTTATGTTCTTTTTGTTGATATGAATATGCAAATATATGAATGCAAATGTGTTGATATACTTTGAATATACTTTGCATATACCTAACTAGTTAAAAGCAAACAATTTGATATACTTTGAATATACTTTGCATATACATAACTAGTAAGCAAAGATCCATGCTATATGTCGCTCAATTATTGCACTCTATTATTTTTTTGACTTAAGCATCTTTTGAGGGGGAGACTTCTCAAAAGCACATATTGCTAGATTATTTGTCACCATAAAAAAGGGAGAGATTGTTGAACCTTAAGGGGTATTTATGTCATTTTGATGCTAACAAATAAAATAGCAATAATGTATTTAACAATATTTGTGTTCTAAGTTTATTGAATAGGGTATGAAATATGGTAGTAAACAAAATGAGTCTGAGTTGAGCACTTCTCTAACACACCAGAACCACGACTTGGAAGAACATTCACGACCATGACACACATATTCACGACCGTAAATGAGAAAAGAGAAACATGTCAGGTATGAAATTAATAGTTGGTTCAACGGCTATTTTTGCATTAAATGCATCCAAATGGCTATAATTCGCTAAAGAAGTATAAATGCAAGTCATTTATGAATCCTAAATAAGAGAACAACAATTACTTTCGAATCAAAATCTTGTTGTAGCCATTGTGCATTAATTACTTTCAACAAAACTTTTATTCTCTGTAAAAATCTATTTGCTCATAAATTCTGATCATTATAGATTGGTAAGTGTGTTCATTGTAATCTATTACTTAAGTGAGTTTGGGTATATTGGGTTAAGAGTGAAACACTTGTAAGAGTTATTTATGTGAGCCATAAAACACAAGGAATTGGTTTATTGTGTGAGCCATTAAAACACAAAGGAATTTCTGGATTTGGTATTAGCTATTGATAGAAACACCATAGTTGGGAGTGAGCTTGTAAAACTCCATTGTAACACTTAGTGTGTTAGTGAAACTCCTAATTAAGATTGGGGAGAGGAGTAGAGTTTGTTAATACCTGAACCTCTATAAATCTCTTGTGTGATATCTCTTCATCCCTACTCTATTTAATTTTATTCTGCACTTAAAAGTTAAATTTTTTTTATATATCCAATTCAACCCCCTTTCTTGGTTTATTATCTGGGCAACAATGTGTATGCAGAAGATGAATTTGATGACAAGCTTTTTGTCTTCAAAAACCTTAGAAGAGCTAAAATAAGATTTATGTTGGATGATAAGTACAGAGCAATTTGAAGCTACATTTTACTTAATTACGAGGAGATCGCACCATATATTGATAATGTATAATAAAACTAGAGAGTACATGAAATATGTGATAGTTTTTAACTAAATATGGAAAATTAAAACTTGATGAGATTATTGGGTTTGTTTTTATATTTATGCAGTTTTTATATTGATCAATTAAAACATAGACAACCAACCATTTCCACAAACGAGGAGGACTATAAGCTTGAAACTGAATTTGTAGATTGGTTTAAGAAATATGTGAGAACTACTCTAACTTAATGTTTTCAATATTTTTATATATCTATGTCTCAAATGTCTAATGAAAATATTTGTCTAATATATGAAACAGACAAATGATCCTTCAAACAATGTTTGGAACAAATTCATACATGATCTCAGCAAAGGCCCATTTATAACTATGACTACTTGCCCTAGCTATTTTGTTAATGGATATAAATTTCACACATTAGGTCATGGTTCATTTAGAGAAATTATGAATAATGGTGTTTACATAAAAGGTTTAAATTATAGAGTAGAAGAGAGTCACTATCATGGTCACCTAATAGAAGTCGTTGAGCTGGAATATCTTGGATTGACAAACAGTAGGATCATATTATTCAAATGTGAGTAGTTCGATCCCACACTAAACATGGATACCAAGATTCATCTAGAGTATAAGTTAGTCAAAGTTAACCAGGTAGATTTAATCGATATAAACCATTTGTTCTAGCAGTTTCAGCCACTCAAGTCTATTACTACACATATTCGAGTTTATCCCCTGTTAACAGTGATTGTTGGACCATTTGTAAAATAAAATCTCGATCAAATACTGAACTACTAGATTCTTTACAAAGTAGTGCAAAATTGGTTATTGCACCACCATTTCAAGAAGATGATATAAATAATATTAAGCTTATGCATATAGATGAAGATCCAAAAAGCTTATGTGATTTAAATGATGACATGATAGAAATTGATGACAATCATATTGACATTGAAGATGAGTTGGAAGTTCCATTTGCATCAAATTATATGTTTGAAAATTCATTAGAGACTGATAATAATAGTGATAATTAAATTATTGTAATTGTATCAGAAATTTATAAATTGAAAGACATTTTTTTGCATTTATTAGGATTATAATATTATAATATGCATGATTGTGGTATATACTTGTTGTATGTGCTATTTTTTTGGTGTACTGGTGTAGATGGCACATATAGGCCACATACAAGGATGCGATAGAGGTAGAGTTAGATGTGGATGTGGACGAGATTATGATGTTTTAGTATAACACCTCTTACCATTCCATATACGCCATCATATACGGTCAGATAATGAATGCTACTAGATATAAATATAATAATGTAAAAAAAAGAATACATATAAAAATATTATGTTATATCATATTAATAAAAATATATTTTTGTTATTCTCACTATTCTTATCCCTTATATTTAGTTTACAACACATGCTTATGCATAACACTTTGTATACTTTAATATAGATCAAATAAAATATATAAAATATATATATATAAAATCCACCCTAACGAGGTGATTACCACTGTTGCTCGGTCTATAGGTAGGACCTACTAATTCTATTAACTGCTTCTATATACACTCTTATCGCCGCTTAGTTCTACTAAAACTTACGTGAGAGAAAATAACTCATGCACTGAGTATAAAATTTAGTGGTACAAAAACATATAATGAAGGTCAAATAAAATGTGAGAATATAGTAAAAATTCATGGAGTTCCTAAAAATTTTTTTTTCATAAATCAAAACCGCTGATAAATTTTGTTGTCTTTTATATTAAAATAGACATAAAAACTATTTTCAGTAAACAGATGTATCAACAATATTTTTATCAAAGATAAAACCATTATTGCATATAAAAACCAACATATGATTATGAGCACAACAATTTACTAAATAAAAATTGCATCTAACCTGTATATTAAGATGCCTTAGATCTATTCCTAAGAAAACAAGGAGTGTCGTCAATCGATGAAAGTTTTAGGATCCATAATAACAATGGGACCATGGTCAGAGATAACCACATGACCCAAAATAATATCATCTAATTCAATATAATCATATAATCGGTAAATAAATAATATGTATAGTCCAAATTAATTATAAAAGCTCATGATTAAGATTGTCACAGGTCATGTAGTTCCTACCTTATTGGCAAACTAACAATTCTTTAGTTCACTATTTATACTAATATATGAGTTTAAAATCATATATACGATGTTATAAAATTTATTTCATCAATGCAATTTTTATACCAAAATATTTTATTTCCTTCATGAAAT
Organism: Triadica sebifera; assembly: GCA_023653625.1. Classification (NCBI taxonomy): domain Eukaryota; kingdom Viridiplantae; phylum Streptophyta; class Magnoliopsida; order Malpighiales; family Euphorbiaceae; genus Triadica; species Triadica sebifera. Next base: position 8,373,047 of record JALBGG010000023.1, on the reverse strand, counting down.
ATACTTTTCATTCCATATACAAAAATATTTTTATTATTTTTATTATTATATATAGGTTTTTCAACCTAAACAAGAACAATAAACTTTTCATAAAATAATTTCATACCAAAAGCACATAAAACCAATTTAAAATATTATTGGTCTATATTATAAATTGGTTTACAAATCTTTATTGTAGTCTGCCTGAGACTGTCAGTTCTGTGCCATTTTATACTCTTGGTGCTTGTCCTAATGGTGCACCTGAATAACCATTAAATTTTTAATAAGTTACTGAGTCAATAAAATTATCAAATTCTGATGGAAAGTAAACTACCTATTTAATTTTTCGGTTCTCACATTTTATTGGCATTTTTCTACCAGTTTTATTTCACACTACGTACTATTAATGCGAAATTTCTAAATATTTCAAATACTCTAAATTAATTAAAATTTTCTCTTCAATTTATTTTTTTCTTATATTTTTTATTTTTATTTCACATAATTTAACAAAAAATTCCAATCTCCACCCAACAAAAATTCCTTAAAAATTTCTTCAATTTTTTTCGTAAATCCAAAAGTATTTTTTCCTCACTTAACTTCACCACAACTAAAAAATCATCCAAATCAAGCTAGAGTTCCAAAATTCATCTCCATTAATTTTCAGCCATAATTTAATTAATTCCTAAAAATTCACCAAAAATTCATTTTTTTCTCAATTTCCATCATTATTATTCTTCTTAGCTTCCAATTAGCTAATTTCTTCATTTAATTCCATTAATTTTCCCATTTTTCATCAGACCCTAGCTTAAAGGTTCATTCAATATCCCACAAATTTTTTTTCCAAATTCTAGCAATACCATAATCAAGTTGAACAACATTATGCCAAGAAGAAAAACAAGAAATTGGAAGAATTTCTCACATTCAAAATTCCTTGAAAATTTTGCCAAGCTTCCTTTCGCTCCAAACGAATTTTCTTCTCCCTCAAATAAATTCTTCCCGCCCCTAAACTTGATTATAAATATTTTCAAGAGAGAAATGGAAGAAAATGGAGAAAAATGAGCCATGGGTGGGTCACCCAAGGAAGAAGATGGAGAATTTTCCTTCATTTTTGTATTATAAAAAATGAAAATAAATTAACAAAATTTGACTTTTATACCCCAATTAGTAACTAATTAATCCACATTACCCTTAATCTCACACCCTATTAGCAACTTAAAATTTAATTAACCCCTTAAATTGACACATGGCCCAATCACACACTATCACATTTGACTTAGACTAAATTTCCATCAATCACAAATTTTCCTCCAAAATAATTCATAATTTAATTTATTTCTCCAGAATTCGACCTCTAAACATTTTAATTCTGATAACTTAAATATACCAAAAATTATAAAATAATTTTCTCTTCAAAATGGTCTCTTCGATTTTGCAAATTGACATCTGATGAGAAAATCACATTTTTACGGTGTAATCACTTCTCCTAACTCGACCTATAAAAATTCTTCCACCGTTCAATTTCTAATTTAAGAGTTTTAAAAATCTTATATCATATTTTCATTGTCGAGTAAAAATCTTGTATTTCTGATCCAGTGTATTGATTCAATTTGCGTACATATTACGAAATCACAATAATTTATCAATTCAATTTAATATTCATATTAGACATTTTATTATCATATGAAAGACTCGTAGTGTCACATCCGCGAGTTAGACCCTGACCGTATACGTGTACTGCAGTCGTTTATACTGCAGTATAGAGTCATACGATCGGAGTCTAAATACGGATAAATACATAAAAATTTAATTATATTAATATGATAAAATGAATAGGAATTTTATCAAATGAAACAATGCAATTTCGTATTATGCACGTAAATCGAGACGACAATCCGGGCCAAAAATTGGGTTTTTCGCTCGGTAGTAAAATTGTAATTTAAGCATACCAAAATATGAAAAATATTATTTTAAGGTCATAAGTTGAGTTATAAGGTGAAATTTTAAGATTTAGGGTTTGAATTATGAAAATAGGATTCTTAGTCCCGGTTTACAGTCTGATATTTCAGATCAGGAGTTAGAGAAATGCGACCATGATCACAATGGAGCTGATATGATCGAAATTTAATTTTAAGATTTTTAAAACTGATAAATTAGAAATCGGACGGAGGATGAATTTTTACGGGTCAAATTAAGAAAAATAATTAACCCGTAAAAACTCGATTTTTGCACCAGTGGTCATTTTGCAAAATCGAAGAGAGCGTTTCGAAGAGAAAATTATTTTATAATTTTTGGAATATTTAATTTGATGAAATTGAGTTGTTTAGAGGTAGAATTTTGGAGAATTAAAATTAATTATAAAGAAAAATGAAGAAAATTTTTGATTGGTAGGAAAATTTTTAAGTCAAAATTAATGGAAATATGATTGGGCCATGTGTCAATATTATGGGATAATTAATTATGCTATTGGCCAATGAGGAGATGGATTAAGGAATTAATTGTGATTAATTAAGTTAATTGGGGTATATATATAAGAATAATTAGAAATTCAATAAAAAAATCACAAAATCCATCTTCTTCCTTCTCTCCTCCATGGCCGAGAATCTCTAAGCCCCAAATTCCTTAAGTTCTTCAATTTTTCTTCTTCCAATTATATTAATCACCAATTAAAATGATTAAAGTTAGATTAGTGTAGGGGAAAAGAGATAAAGGGGGAAATTTTGGCAAAAAGAGAAATCAAAAAATTCTTGATACCCATTTGAAGAAGGTGAGATTTTGTTCCTTTCTCCATGTGATTTGTTGGTTTAATTATTACTATAATTATTTGTTGAATTGTGGTGTAATTTTGTTGATATTTGGTTGATGGAAAAATTAGGGTTTATGACAAAAATCTTGAAAAATTAGAGAAAATAGGGAATGAAGAGAATAAGGCTTGAGGATGATGGATTGAGTGAATAATTGATGAAAATAAATTTTAGAAATTTTTGTGGAATTTTTAGAGAATTTTCATAATTATGGTTAAATTTTGGAAAATTTATTTTGGAGGAATTTTGCCTTAAATTGAAGATAATGGAGTTAATTGGAGTGTATGGAAGTGGAAAATAAATTTTGGGATGAAAGAAAAATTTAATAGGATTTTTGGAGAATTTTTAGATTTTTAGCCAAATTATGGAAAAATTTATTGGGAGTTGTGGAATATTATTTTGGTGAAATTGATGATGGAAAATGAAAGAAAATGAGTTATAGTGATGATAGGAATTTATTTGGAATTTTTAGAGTATTTATTGAATAAATGAAAATTCTTGAATTGGAAATGGACACTAGAAGAATAAAAGAAAGAAATGGAGAAAAATAGTTTTGGAGGCAGAAAAATAAAGAAAATAAATTATTATAAAATAAAATTAATATTTGAATTTTTGGTCGTACCAGGAAGCGTGATAACGACCAAAACCGGAATTTATGCATTAAACATGCATAATAAGAAAATTTTAAATTATAGGATCTTAAAAAATTAAATTTTGCTAGATTTTATGTCGTAAAAGGTTCAATAGCTAATCGAAAATTTTTATCTCTAGGCGCGACGTTGGATCAGACGTCAATCCGAAATAAAGGGAAATAACCGGCGGATACCGACAAAGCGTAAAAAGGTTAGTGCGACTACTTTTATAATAATAGTCATGTAAATATGTTTTATGTGAAAATTGGAATTTTTGCAATTATTGTATTGGAAATATATTTTTGTATTCCAGAAAATTTAAATGTTAAAAATTCTCTATGATGATAATTATTTTGGTATTGAAAGAATATTTATTAATTTAATGAAAAATGAAGTGAACTATGAATATGAGAATTTTTCCCACATGTTAGCCTAGACGTGAACTAGTGTATTGTTGGCATGCCAATATGGTAGAAATTATGGTCCTGTGCATTTCTGTGGACCAATGAAATATTGTGATCATGTGCATTTCTGTGGATCACCTGATACAATTGTCAGTCCTGTGCATTTATGTGGGCTGAGTCATATTACATTTGGATCCTGTGCATTTCTATGGATCCTAAGTTGGGATGTAATATGATACCCCTTTGATTCCCTAGGAGCAAGTCTAGGACGTTATAATATGTGGGTATATGAAAAATATATTATTAAGAACTCAACTATATTTGAATTATAAAAATATTGTATTGTGGTATTTACAAAAAAAGATGTAAATTTTGAATTGATCTCATTTTAAATATATATTTTATTTTAATGATTATTATTATAAGAGTTTTTGCACCACTGAGTTATATACTCAGCGCGAGAGTTTATTTTCTCTCGCGTAGGTTACCAAAGTAGCAGAGAGCGTTCTGATTTGTAGATAGAGACGCTGGTTGGAGACTGCATTATGGAGCACAACAGTAGCAGTGGTAGCCACCCAGAACGGGTTGGTCCCTTTATTCTATTTTGATATGTATATATATAAGTTTTTAAATTTCATTACAACATGTATATAAATAAAATAAAAAGGTGTGTATGTATAATATTTTAGTATATATTTTAAAATTTCTTATATTAAACATGTTTAAAATTAAAAAAAAGTATTTTTTTGAGAGTTTTATTTTCTGTAGAACCTTTTATCCGTTTGGTATAAGGATGAGTGTACGGAAGGGTAAGAGGTGTTACACGTAGCCTATCGATTGAAGCTGCCTTAGGAGTTGGAAAAGATTCATGATGTGTTCCACATGTCAATGTTACGGAAGTATAGGTCAGACCCTAGCCACGTAATCAAGCTAGAAGAAATTCAAATACAAGCTGATTTGACTTATAAAGAGAAATCATTAAAGATCCTAGCTAGAGAGGTTAAACAACTCAAAAGCAAGCAAATTCCACTAGCGAAAGTGTGAAGGAGTCACCACAATGTGGAAGAAGCCACATGAGAGCTAAGCTGCAATGAGGCAACAGTATCCATAACTGTTCAATATATGTAAAATTTTGAGGACGAAATTTTTATTAGTAGGGGAGGATTGTAGTAGCCCAAATACTGGGTTAGTTTGACCATACTATGAAAATTAGCAAACTAGACTCTAAATAATATGTAAGATTATTTGACAATGAAAAAACAATTTTATGGTAACACCGAAAATTGAATTATCAGTCCGGTTTGAGTGAGCTGAATAGAAAACTGACTCTAATTGAGTTAAAAAATTTTATGTACACATATAAAAATATTTTGTGAATTATGGAATCAAATTTGGGTAAAATTGAGCTTAAAAAGTAAGAAAAATAATTTATAGTGCATAATTAGGCCTAAATGGGTTGGGCTTTGTTTGGCCCCAGCCCACCCAAATTAAACCACTATAAACAGACTCAAGAATCAGAATTCTCTAGAGATAATTCTATTTCATCAATTTCCCCAAAGTTCCTTCTTGGCCGAACCACATCTTTCCCTTTTTCTCTTTCAAATTCTTCAATTTTCTTCACTTTTTACACCAAAATCAACCACCCAAAAATATTTTCAGAATCTCTAGTACCTAGTAGAAACCTTTATTCTTCATTTGGAGAGGTAAAGTAGAAGGAAATCAAAGGAGATAAGTTATGATATAAATTTGAGGTAAGTGAAATTTATAATTTTAAATTAGTTTAATGGTTCAAATAGGTAGTTAAAGGTAAGTAGATGATAAATAGGAAGTTTATTTGAGTTAAGGAAGCAAAATATTGGTGGATTAATGGATTGTAATTTTTTTTTGGCATATATCGGCTATAATTGTATTAACCCACGTAACGTACATATAAAATGATTGTTATAAAGGTGTCACATTTGGCATATGTGACTGATACTAGAACCACTGATAGCTTGCTTGAAAATATACCAATGGTGAGGGAATTTTCTATTGTATTCCTTGATGATCTACCTAGTTTACCACTAGATAGAAAGATAGAATTCGCTATTGAACTAGTACCAGGAACAACACTAATATCAATGTCACCTTATCGAATGACCCTTATTGTGTTAAAAGAACTAAAGGACCAAATGCAAGAGTTGTTTGATAAAGGGTATATCAGACCTAGAGTATCACCTTGGGAAGCACCAGTATTGTTTGCTAAAAAAAGATGGAACAATGAGATTGTGCATTGATTATAGGCAATTGAATAAAATGACCATTTCGTTGCTCATAATAGATGATTTGTTTGACCAGTTGTAAGGAGCCCAAATATTCTCCATGATTGATTTGAAATTAGGCTATTACTAGCTAAATGAAGCAAAAGTAGATGTTCTAAAGACTATCTTTCGAACAAGGTATGTAACACCTAACACTTTATACATCTATATACCATATATGTTGTCTTTATATTGTATTATCATGTATGAAACAAGATTAAATAAAATTCATGTTTACGACGAGAGTAATTTTTTTTTAACTCATCTCATATTATCAACAATAATTTCATAATCAACGCAGAAGCTTTAATTATAGCCTATAACATCACATATATTAATAACTTAAACATTACGTTTAAAAAGTTAGTAAATTTGCAAGTATTCAATCCCCAAATATAAATGATATGTTCTTATGCTTATGTGGAATGCAAGGAGAGATAGTGATGAGGCTCGGCCGATGACCTTTGATCCATGACTTTTATATGCACCTCAATATGAACTACTAATCTTCTCTACCTGAAAAATGATGCAATTTGGTGAGTTGCGACTCAGTGAAAATAACCATCAAATGAGTTCTAAAGCACCAAGCATTTCATAATAGAAAATAACAAGTATAATTAATACATACTTTATACTCCATTTCATCAGTTAATAACATATAAATATAGATAAAATCAAGTATTCAATAATTGTTATTTACTTATGCTTATGCTTATACTTGTACATTTTATTTTGTTGTGACCAGGTTAAACGAACATTGCCCTGGGTTTCCATGTGAACATTTGCATTTGCATTTGCATTTGCTAGCTAGCTTGATCATTTGTTTCATTCGCACATTTGTTGGGCCATAGGCCTCTTCTTTTGCTTTGCACATTTGTTGGGCCATAGGCCTCTTCTTTTGCCTTGTACATTTGTTGGGTCATAGGCCTCTTCTTTTGCTTTGCAATATCGATTGACTAGTCACAACGCCTTTTAAATCATTATGCATATGCACTTGTACTTATATATTCATCAACCATTGTATCTTATCACATATACCATACATATACCACATATATACCTTATATGTCAACACATATACCATACATATACCACATTTATACTTCATATGCAACACATATACCATACATATACCACATATATATACTTCATATGCAACACAGATACCATACATATACGACATATATACCTCATATGTCAACACATATACCTTGCATATACTATACATATACCATGTATATATATCATATGTCAAACATATACCTCCAATATACCACAAGTACACAAACTTATATGTACTACAAATGTCACAAATTATTCATCATCATATTTTCAAGGAAAAATCATCACAATCATATAAGTCACATAGCAAGCAACATTCATATGCACTAAAGAATTCAATTGATAATTATACTCACCTTTTTCCTTTGATTCCAACCCTTAACTTATTGTCTACCCCCTTCTTATATATCTCCAATTTGTCTTGAGCCTAATATTGAAATATAATTGATTAATTTATGACTAGAGAAACTTAATGTGGCTTAAACAAATTAATATACATTATTCATATCAATAATTAAAATTTTTCCTATGAGGCAATGTGACCTTATGAGACTTTTTTGACTATAACTTTTTCTATATTTGACCAATTAATCTGATTCTTATTCCTAATTAAAATTAACATCTTTATATATAACATATTAAAATTTCAGACCAATTGGATTACTGTAAAAATTTTGGTGGAATTTCTAATCGTGTTATGATTTCTACTCTGTTTTCTGCCCTTAGGCAGTTTCAGGGTACTCATTTGGGTTCATCATAACTTATAATCTGTATGTCCTATTTTAATGAAACTTTACAAAAACTTATATGAGTTCATATGGAACATTTTTCATGTTTACAACTTTTATCAATTATGTCTCTAAGGTCTTCAAATTATAACAAAACTTTTACTGGTACAGAATAGAATTGGCTTCCGGTCCAGTATGCCTTACCAAGACCATAACTTATTATTTACATAATATATTAAGCTCCAATTAGTACCAAAATTTATATAAGACATATACCTATAACTTTAATTTTTTGATAATTTACATAATCGATCTTTAAGAAGCTCAAAATAATTAAACAAGTTTCGGGACCTGTACAGGGCACTCAGTAGACAGTTCAAATTATGGAACAGTCATGTTTCCATTCACCATAACTCAAACAGTACAAGATCTATGAACCTGAAATTTGGTTTACAGATCCCTAACACATATATCTACAACTTTTATGTTTTGAGTTACTTCCAATATTGATTTTAACATACCCAAAACTAACAAATACAGCAGCTAATTTACTTAAGGTTCCCCTCCGGAGCAGTTTTAGTACGAAGAGGATATCTCATTCTATACACCACATCTTGCAAATATATTTACATATCCATAAATCTAAGACATAAAGGAACAAATGTTATGTTTTAAGATTTTCTAGAATCAATTTATATGGATATCAAAATCGGAGTTCAAATCAGTACCTATTAATGAACCTTAGCAACTCAAATCAACCTTATAGCAATAAGAATTGATTACTTACCAAGAATGAACTTTCAAAGGATTAATTTGCCTCAAAAATAAAGTGAAATAAGGAAGAATTTGTGGCTGGAACTTGAGAGAAAATAGGTTGAAGAAATGAAGATAAGAAGAAGACGAAGATAAGAAAAGAAAAGGAAGATAATGGAGTCTAATAGGTTAAAATCCACCTATCCCATTTATTTCTCTTTTTCTCTTTGCCGTCCAACTCTTCTTATTATTATTATTATTATTTTTTTATTTTTATTTTTATTATCATCATACATACATACGTATACATATATTCATATATACATATATACATTTACCCAATACTAACCAATAATAAATAAATATATAATTTAATCACTTATTTTAATTTAATTAAATTAATCATGTCAAATTTTTATTAATTCAATCTAGTCTCTTTATTCACTTAAATATTAATTTCATGTCATTTTCATCTATATTATAAAACGGACATATGCATTTCAATACAATTGTAAAATATTTGAAAATAAACTAATTGTATGTCATGAATATATTTAAATAAAAATGCATATTATGCATGTGTTCAAATGATATTTATGCAAAATACATATGCACAAATGTGATGCTGCAGAAATGCATATGGGAAAAGTCAAGGATATTACAATTCTCTCATCCTTTTAAAAATTTCGTCCTCGAAATTTAATACCTGGAAATAGGTGTGGATATTGGATTCTGCCACATTCTTCAATGGATAGTGAGCTTGCGAGAATTGTCATTGCCTTTTTGTTTTTGAAGTTTGCTCTACGTTGAGGCTCTGTCCAATCATCTCTTGAAAGAATTTCTTCTTCACCATCAACTTCTCTTCTGGTTGGTGGTTTCCATTCTTTTCGAACGCTATCCCAGACTTCCATTCCCTCACTATCGAGATATGTCTCCATCCAGAACTTCTAATGAGCGTAGTTAGCTCCATCAAAGTAAGGCTTGAGCCTTTGGAATCCTTCATTGGTAATTTCTTGATCTTTGCTAGCACTTTTTAGGCTTTGATGCTAGACTAAACTCTGATACCAATTGTTGCCCAGATAATAAACTAAGAAGGGAGGTTGAATTGGATATTAAATAAAAAAAAATTTAACTTTAAGTGCAAAATAAAATTAAATAGAGTAGGGATGAAGAGATATTACACATGAGATTTATAGAGGTTCGAGTATTTACAAATCCTACTCCTCTTCCAATCTCAATTGGGAGTTTCACTAACACACTAAGTGTTACAATGGAGTTTTACAAGCTCACTCCCAACTATGGTGTTTCTATCAATGACTAATACCTAATCCAGAAATTCCCTTGTGTTTTAATGGCTCACACAATAAACCAATTCCTTATGTTTTATGGCTCACACAATTAACCCTTACAAGTGTTTCACTCTTAACCCAATATACCCAAACTCACTTAAAATATTCAGATGGGTAAGCAATTCACAAGCACACAAGTTACTTTCATATTGGTAATTTTCTTATTACATATTAAATCAACTTTTCTAACAAATGAATTGATTGGTAATTATAATTAATACGTACAAGTGTTAGCACTTTACTATCTTCTAGGTTATTGGTACCTAAAGCAACATGAACATACCTGATCAAAACTAATGCAGCAGATTTCAGAATAAGAATCTCATTTCCTCCATCCAGAGTTAGAAGAGATTGACTTCTTACAGTCATCCAACTACACCAGTCAACCTTCACCATACATTTTTCATCCGATTTTTCCTAGAATCAGAATGTGTCGTTCCTCTGTTACAAATTGAATGGATACAATTTTTTACTAATTGGTAATGGGAAATGCAGAAGCCGACACAAAAGATACCATGAAAAATGAAGTAGTAATTATTCATTTAAAACAATTACCACACCAAAGATTGTTTTGCGGAAAACTTATTAAAGTAAAAATTGTTTATATTTAAAACCTGATTAATATAATTATGCATTTAAAACAATCAAAATATAAAATCTGATCCAACGATCGATTCAATACAAGACATAAAATGTATTTTTTTGGATTCATTAGCCTTAATTTACAAGTACATCATAATAAACATCATTACATGTTCGTAAAACCAAGAAATGTAAAACAAAAACCCACAATCCCATAATATAAACAAAAATATATAATATGTCATGAATGTACACATATTTCAAACTGGGTGCACTCTGACTACTCTCTAGAGGCTTGCGACTCTTCCAGTCAACTCTTATTTACGAACTCCAAACCTGTGTGCAAGAAACTCACACAATAAGTAAACTAATGCTTAGTAGTACATATGTGCATAGAAATTCTATATTTAGATAATGTCATACAATGTCATGTCATTCATCTCATGATATTTCCTATAATCATATATTCTACCCATTTCATGCTGTAATATCATACCAACATGCCTATATTACCATAGACATACTATAATAATTCATGTATATCATACACATATACATATATTATATTTCCAATTACCATATCAATTGCCTGATATTAACATTACCTTATATTTTGCAATTATCACTCATTATTACATATGTTCATGCCCTAAAACTCTAAACTTGACTATCCGGATGCGGGACATAAGATATGGACGCTCACAATCTAAGCTTAAGTCACCTAGCTTACAACCTACAACAACTCATCCAACCCCCTCAAGTCAATGTCGTTCATCAATCCGAGCTTAAGCCACATTAATTGAGAATAATATATCATGCTAGCAAATCTAGGATCAAATGCACTCATATATCAAGCTTTAACCACTTATCCTTATATCATATCAAAGTAACAAATACAGTATCATTCACCTTCCTCAATAGAATACCATATATCCTATGACAAGTCTAAGACTAGAAAACTGAGCATTTAACTCATAACCATTTATCTATCAATTCATTTTGTCACATGCTATTGTTATTATTATATCCCATTTATGTATTCTCATACCAATACATAAATGTTAAATCATATATTCAGCATGTTATTTTCTATGTATACATACATCTCATAACATGTATTTAGCCAACCATTAATTAAGATTGTAAACCAAAATGTACATATAATACATTCATCCTACTTCACAAGTGTGAAATACTTATTCACGATCATGAAGGTATACTTTTACGGTTACTTTACCCGTGAACTATCATGTGAATGAAACATAGTATTCATAGGTGTGAATTATCTATTCATGACTGTGACACCACATCATCAAGACTTCCCAACTGTGATATAAAATCGTGAAATTATGGGTTCATGCAAGTTCATCAGCCTCGATATTTACAATTGTGACACCTTTGTTTACGGGTGTGAATCATACATTTCTAACAACCCAAAATATAGCAAACATGCATTTCATGTAAAATCTCTAAAGTTCAACCAATGTTAACCATTCCTATCAACATTTTTACTCATATACCATATCTACAATGTGTTCACATGACATTTACATCATTAAAATTATTTCTTGGTCATTTTAAACTATAACATATTATATATGTCATTTAACACTTAAAACCATTTTTTGATGTTATTTATCAACCATAACATGTCATTTTATCACTCTATCACATTTACAAAATATAAAATACATCAAGATGCATGATAAATGAATTAACATACCCATATGTACATACCTCTCACCAAAATGGAGCCTTAATTAACTTTACAAGTTTTTCAAGTTTGTTTTCGTGATGTGCTCTTTTGTTCATTAGCCAAACCTATCATTACAAAATTTTCCTATTAGAACCTTATAACCATAAACAAACTAAACAAAAACTCTAACAATCGAGTTCTACCTCTATCTTAGCAAAACTCTATCAAACCTCCATGTTTCTCAAGCTTTCAAGTTTCAACAATGGTGTTTTAGGGTTAAAAAGATGACTAAGGCATCTCTGAATGTGTCAAAGGATGATATGGAGTAGTGGAAATGATTTGAAAGCAAGATAAGATACATAGGAAAGAGAAAAATGTGGTTACTCATGGCCAACTGATCTGCATTCATGGACGTGATACTTAACTTTCCAAGTGTGAAATGCCATTAATGGTAGTGAAAATCCTTCACGGGCATGAATGTCTTCTCTTCTTAAAATGATCCTACCATGTTCAAAACTCTGTCATTTGAACCATAGCGCAGCTTTTCACAGGCGTGAATAACCATTCATAGGTGTTAAAGCTTTCCATTTTACAAATTTAAACTTAAATTTTAACACTCCTTAACCCCCAATCTTTCCTTTCTAAACACAAAACTCATAGGTCATACTTTATAGGCGTTACAATTCTCTCCCTTTTATATAAAATTTTTTCCAAAATTTACCTATCGTGTCAGATGAAAATAACCGAGGATACAAAACTTTCATCACATCCTCACTTTTCCATGTTGCCTCTTCGGTAATGTGAATCTTCTATAACACTTTAACTAGTGTTATTTGCTTGTTCCTCAATCCTTTGATTTCCTAAGCCAAAATCTCAATTGGTTCTTCCTTATTAGACAAGTTCGGTCTAACATCAATGCTTTCGACTTGAATGATGTGAGAAGGATCCGATTTATACCTCATCAAAATAGATACATGAAAAAAATTATGTATTCTACTTAACTCTAATGGTAATGCTAGTCTATAAGCAACCGGTCTAATCATTTCAAGGATCTCATACGGTCAAATGAATCTAGGAATCAACTTACCATTCTTTCCAAACCAAAGAACTTTCTTCCATAGAGAGACTTTAAGAAACACTTTGTCTCCTACCATGTACTCAATATTTTTCCTCTTGAGATCTGCATGTGATGTTTGCCTATCTGAAGTTGTCTTTAAATAATCTTGAATGATCTTTACTTCCTATTCTGTCTCTTACACTAATTATAGTCCCACTAACTTTCTCTCACTAAGTTCGGTCTAACATAATTGTGTCTGACACCTTTTACCACAAAGTGCCTCATAGGGAGCCATTTGAATGCTCTACTAATATCTCTTCCAACTCCCCTCAAATCCATAACACAACTTCTCATCATATCTTCTAATCTCTGAATCACCCTTTCCGACTAATCATCCATCTGAGGATAAAAAGCTATACTGAAGTTGAGCTTTATAGCCAGCACTTGTTGTAAACTTTTCCAAAATTGTGATTTGAACCTTAAATCTCTATCCAATATGATGGAAAATGGAACTCCATAAAGTCTTACCACTTCATTCACATACAATTCTGCATTTTTATTCAACTGATGATCTCTCTTGATAGGTAAGAAGTGAACTAACTTCGTTAATCTATCTACTATGACCCATATAGTATCATCCTTCCTTGGTGTCAGAAGTAACCCAATCACAAAGTCCATTGTGATTCTTTTTGTTTTCCATTCTGAAATAGCAATCGGCTGTAGCAACTTTGATGGTACTTGATTTCTGCCTTGACTTGCTGACATATCTGGCATCTTGAAGCGAACTCTGTAATCTCTTTCTTCATTCCTGACCACCAATATTTTACCTTCAAATCTTGCTACATCTTATTACTTCCTAGATGCATCACATATATAGTCTCACATGCCTCCTTCAATATCCTTTGTCTCAAATCTGGTACATTCGACACACATAACTATTCTTGATAGTACAACCCACTATTTGACTCAATTGAAAAATCAGGTCTCTCCCCCTTAGAGAGTAACTCGATCAACTCAACTAATCTAGCATCCTGCCTATGTGCATCTCTAATCTCCTGATTCAAAGTAGATTGAATGTGCAATTTTGCTATGACCTTTCTACTCAAAGCATCAATCATAACATTGGCCTTGTCTGAGTGGTAATCGATTACACAATTGTAATCCTTGATTAACTCTAACCACATTTTTTGTCTCAAATTCAACCCCCTCTAAGTAGGAAGATATTTCAAACTCTTGTGGTCGATGTAGATGAAACATTTTTCCCCATATAGATAATGATGTTAAATCTTTAATGCAAAGACTATAACTATCAACTCTATATCATCGGATAATTCTTTTTATAAGGTTTCAGTTACCTAGAAGCGTAGGCAACAACTTTTCCTTCTTGCATCAAAACACATCCTAAACTACTATGAGAAGTATCACTATAAATGACATACTCTTTGTCCGAAACTGGTTGTATCAGAACTAGAGCTTTTGTTAACAAAGTCTTAAGCTTATCAAAATGGAGCTGACACTTGTCTGACCATTCAAGACACTTGTCTGAACATTCAAACTTCACATATTTTTCAACAATATGGTCAATGGATAAGCTATCATGGAGAATCCTTTAATGATTCTCCTATAGTAACCCGCTAAACCAAGAAAACTTTTGATCTCTATCATGTTCTTTGGAGGCTTCCATTCCAATAGTGCCTTAACTTTGCTAGGATGTACTTTAACTCCATCCACTAATACTACATGTCTGAGGAATCTACCTCCCTTAGCCAAAAATCACATTTAGGGAGCTTGGCATACAACTTCTAATCCCTAAGGATCTGTAAAACTATGCTCAAGTGTTGATCATATTCTGTTTGTTCTTAGAATAAACCAATATGTTATCGATGAAAACCATAACAAACTGATCAATATAGGCTTGAAGATCCGATTTATCAGATCTTTGAAAATTATTAGAGCATTAGTCAACTCGAATGGTATAACCAAAAACTCGTAGTGGTCATATCTAGTCCTAAAAGTTGTCTTTGCTACATCATCTGCCTTAACTTTCAACTGATGATACCTTGACCCGAGGTCTATCTTAGAGAAAACTCATGCATCCTGTAATTGATCAAATAGATCATTTATCCTTGGCAAAAGATATTTGTTCTTGATAGTAACTTTATTCAACTGCTTGTAATTAGTGCACAACCTCATTGATCCATCATTCTTCTTAACAAATAACACCGGTGCACCCTATAGGGATATATTCAGCCTAATAAAACCTTTATCTAACAACTCTTGCAACTATGCCTTTAATTTCTTTAACTCTGAAGGTGTCATTCTATATGGTGCAGCTGATATCAGAGCTATACTTGGTGCAAGCTCTATGGAGAACTTTATCTCCTTGAATGAAGGTAATCCTTGTAAGTCATAAGGAAATATCTCTAGATATTCCTTCACTATCAGGAAATCCTGCAGATCTGGTCCTTTCTTTCTCGTATCAATCACGTGAGCTAAGTAAGCCTTACACCCATTTCTAATCATCTTCTGAGCCTTCATTATGGAAATGACTTAGGTTGACTGTGAAAATTTTTCACCTTCCATTACTATCTCATCTCGTTTTGGGGTCTTAAGAATCAATTTCTTAGACCGCATTTCACTATTGCCTCATGTCAAGAAAGTCAATCCATGCCTAAAATAGCATAAAATTCATGGAAATGCAACTCAATAAAGTCTGCAGAAAACGTTTTTCCATGTATAACCAATGGACAACCCTTATACACCCGATTCATAATCACACTGTGACCTAGAGGATTTGTGACTTCAATCTCATATTCTAATTTTTCTAATATCATACTGTGTTGGCTAGGTGTTCTTGTGCAAACATATGAGTGTGTAGATCCAGGATCTATCAAAGCACATAAACATGAGCCATGAAGAGAAAATGTACCCACAATAATGTCAGTGGCCTCGTTATCCTCCCGTGTCCTCATGGCATAAGCTCTCGCTAGAGTCCTACTCAGTCATAATCTATTGACTGCCTCTGATGCAGTTTGACTAGGTCTTAACCAACCTCCTCAGTGTTGTTGTTGAAACTATACTAGAGCCAATCCCATAATATGTGTAGGAATTGTACTACCCAACATCGAACAATCTCTCTTCAAATGATCTGGGAACCCATACTCATAACAAGCCTTAGTGGCTGCCCAACACTCGCCTCAATGGCTCTTGCAATAAATCCCACATACTGATGCAACTCCTCTCAAGTTCTACGGCTATGAACTGGTGGCGACAAAAGTAGCTCTAGAGAATGGTCCCCTTCCAAAGGAATTTGGCTGTGAAAAACCCTAGATGTTTCCCCTAAACTGTGACTGCCCGAAGAAAAAATGACCTTTCTTTCCTGAAGGTTGTGCCATACTAGCTGATGGCTTTCTGGAAGACTCATCTGTCTTCTTCCTCTTTTTCCTCTCAACACTGATGGCTGCAGATACTTACTTCAAAAGTCCTCAATCTGAAGTGTTATAACCTGATAGCTCATATCCTCACGTAAACCATCCTCGAATTGGTGGCACTGGTCTGCCTCATTCCTAAGAATATTGGTTGCATACTTACTCAACCTAATGAACTATTGTTCATACTCAATAATAGTCAGATTTCTCTACTGTAGATCTTAGAATTCCCTCTTCTTCTCATTCACAACACTCATGTCACATTTTTTCTTAAATTATGCCACAAAAAATCCCATATTGCTGTTTGTGGCTTCAACAAAACTGTCTTCCACCAATCATATGTATGATCTTGAAGCAAAAAAATTGCAAACCTTATATTGTGCTCATCGACACACTCTAGCTCCTCGAATACTCTTTCGATCTTCTCTAACTAAAACTTAACAGATGCTGGATCATCCTCGCTCTTACCAGTGAAATCAGTAGCCCCATACTTTTTGAGCATATCTATTTGTATATGTGGTCTCGGTGGTGGAGGCAGTGAAATTAGATGTGGCACTAGCTATGGAGCTGTTTGTGGCATATTTTGTACTGTTGTTGTAGCAAACCTACTATCTTCCACATAAACGGTATTTAGCATTGCTCAGCCTATCCTGCAGTATGCTACGAAGAAACCAGTTTAACTCTTGGAACATGTACAGTAGCAATACTAGGCTGATCCTGAACTCGAGTATTGGTAGGATTGTTGATTTCCGCATCATCAAGAGGATCTATTTCATCACCCTTCATAAACTCTCATTTACACTTATAAGTTGATAAAAAAGTAGCCCACGTCAAAGTCAGATGAGACACAATGAATGCATGATTTAAATACATTACCCCACTTAGGTTTATAAATGCCTAAACCTAAGCCCTTATACCAATAAATGTAACACCCTCCGATGTAGTCGAGAAAACCTCCCAACTATACCGAAAGATGCTATGGGTTCTTTTACAAAAAACTGATTAAATTAAAACTTTTCATATTTAAAACCTGATTAACATAATTATGCATTTAAAACCATCATAATATAAAACCTAATCCAACAATCAATTCAATACAAGACATAAAATATGTTTTTTTTGGCTTCATTAGCCTTAGTTTACAAACGCATCATAATAAACATCATTACATATTCTTAAAACCAAGATATCTAAAACAAAAACCCATAATCCTATGTTATAAAAAAATACTTATTATGTCATAAATGTACACGTACCCCAAACTGGGTGCACTCTAACCAATCGACTTACATTCACAAACATGACACTTAACTTCACGAGTGTGAAATGCCTTTCATGGTCGTGAAAATCCTTCACGGGCGTGAATGTCCTATCTTCTCAAAATGATCATGCCATGTTCAAAACTATATCATTTGAACCATAACACAACTTTTCATGGGCATAAAGCTTTCCATTTTACAAATTTAAACTTAAACTTTAAGACTCCTTAGCCCTCAATATTTTTGTCACTAAACACATAACTCATAGACCCTACTTTATAGGCGTTACAGTGAAAGTGCTGATGAGAAAGAGGAATTTGCAATATCTAGGGGCATTGATCGGGTGACGAGGGTTAGAGTTCAAATGGATTAAATATCAGAGAAAGAAGAAACAGTGTCGTTTTAGGGGTACAAAAATTTAAGATTTTGCGACAGATTAAGTCATCGCTAACCCGTCAGTATATTAAAATTTTATTTTTATTTAAAACAAAGTAATATCAACTTTTTTATCCAACTCTTTTAAAAAACTTATTGAATAGTTTTGATATAATCAAATAAAATTATATTTTAATTTCAATTTTCCAATTTTTTTTTCTTTTCATTTAATTTAATTCAGGTTTGGCAACCATAATATATATATATATATATTATTTTATATGATATAATTTTAATTATTTTGTTTAATTGATATATATTTTCAATTCAAAAATCATATCAATTTTTTTAATTTTAATATTAAAATTATAAATTCAAGATTTTTTTTGTTTATCTTATAATTTTAATTTATTTATTTTATATGATATATTTATATTTTTTTATTTATTTTATGTTTTTAAATTTTAATTTTAATTATAAGGGTATGAAAGTCATTTATGGTTATATATACTTATTATTCCACATAACTATGCTTACAAACCGAACAATTAGAAAATAAATCCAATAATAATTCTGAATCATGAACCAAATTGTGGAATAAGAATAACAATTTCATTCATAGCATATTCTATTCCTTATGTATTATATTTTGTGAATCAAACATAGCCTAAGAGTTCTCAATCATTTAGCAATTTCTTTTCCTAATATGATATCACATTAATTTCTTGGAGCTCTTGTAATTGAAAGATGCGTGTATCAATAATTCAGTAATTTATTTCTTATGAGAGCTAAATTATAATCAATTAATTAAATTTTCATTCATATAAAGAGATGGTTTCATTAATTATTATAATAAAAATTATACTAATCGAGAGATGAATTACATGAGATTGTATATTGTATAAGAAAAATATAATTGATGAATATATGAAATTCTTCGAATGAAAAGAAAATATTAAAAAGTAACTCTTTCTTTTACTTTTCTTATAGATATTTTAATTGGGATAATAATAATAATAATAATAATAATAATAATAATAATAATAATAATAATAATAATAATAATAATTATTATTATTATTATTATTATTATTATTATTATTATTATTATTATTATTAGTAGTAGTAAATCTCAAATTATTTAGTTAATATGAATATATAATTTATAATTACATATAATTATGTTAAACATATTTCTTCTATATATATTTCTTATGTATATATATCTACTTTTTATTCAAAATTGATTTAAAATATTGAATTATTAACTATAGTTATATTATTAAAAATATATTTTATTTGTATTATATAATATAGTTGTTATTTAATATATTTTTTATTAGTATATATTTTTCCTTATTTTTATCTATATACTTATTTTATCAATATTAAATTTTAATTATAATAATATAATTGCATAATTTCATAATTATATAATTTTATTTCAATTTATATAAAATATGTCACTAGCTTAAAGACAGATTTGACATCCATCACCAACTTAGTGACCGATTTCATATCCATCTCTATACCTAGTGACAAAAAATTAATATGACTCTAATTTTAGTGACGAAGTCCCTATCTATGTCTAAATTTAGTGACCGATTTTTATCCATCAGTAACTGTTCGTCGTTAATCCTTTGTTACTTCAAGCGGCAAGAGAAAAAGTTTGTTTCAAAGCTTCTTATCTCCTTAGAGAAAAAGTTTCTTTTAAAAAAAGATAATGAGAGCAAGATTAAACTTGATGAAGTTCAAGATGCTCAAATAGATGCAAATCAACTGATTAAACCCGAATATGTTACTCATACAAAGAAAATAACAGATATACCTTCTAAAACACAAAAACTTCATAGATCAAGTAAGATACAAACTATTCTTGAGATATATGGATTTCTCATAAGCAAACAGAATGACGTATTATTCAAATAGGATGATGAGCCTGCTAACTATGAAGAAATTCTAAATAGTTCAGAATCTAACAGAACGCTAAAAGCCATGCAGTTATAAATAGATTTCACGTATGAAAATCAAGTATGGACTTTGGTTGACCCACCTAAAGGGATAAAACCCATTGGGTACAAATGAGTCTTCAAGAAGAAGACTAACATGGAAGGTAATATAGTTACCTATAAAGCTAGGCTAGTAGCGAAAGGATATCATTAAAGACAAGGAGTTAACTATGATGAAATATTTTCTCCAATTGTTATGCTTAAATCCATCAGGATACTCGTAGCCATTATTGCTCATTATGATTATAAGATTTAGTAAATGAATGTGAAAACTGCTTTCCTTAATTGAAATTTGATTAAGGATATGTACATGACACATCCTAAGGGTTACACATCCAGTGATGGCAAAAAGGCATACAAGTTGCTCAAATCCATTTATGGATTGAAGCAAGCATTCATGAGTTGGAACATCTGATTTGATGAGACAATCAAAAAGTTTAGTTTCTCACAAAATATGGATGAACCTTGTATTTACAAGAAGGTCAGTGGGAGTGCAGTTGTATAATGTTGCATGTAGATGACATACTTCTTATAGGAAATGATGTCTTAGTTCTTCAATCAGTAAAATTTTGGCTTTCTAAGAATTTCTCCATGAAAGACCTTATAAAAGCAACCTACATATTGGGGATTAAGATCTATAGAGATAGATATAAAGGATTGCTTAGTCTTTCTCAGTCTACATATATCGATAAGATGTTAAAGAGGTTTAGCATGGAACAATCTAAAAGAGGATTTACTCATATGACTAATGAGATTATCCTCTCTAAATCTATGTGTCCAAAGATACAAGATAAATGGGCTCACATGAGTAGGATTTCATATGCTTCTGCTATTGGATTCATCATGTATGTTATGTAGTAGACCCCATGTATTATATGCTCAAAGTGTCACGAGCAAATATCAATCAAATCATGGCAAGAGGCATTAAGTGGCTGTTAAGAACATCCTTGTGACGCCTCACTTATAAATTAGGGATAATCCCATACATATAAAAAAGATGTCACAAGCTTAACTTGATAAATCTGTCCAACTAAATTTTTCTATCATTTAAATTAAAATAATCCATTTGTTTATATTGGATTTGGCTTATCGTTCTAATTATCAATATATATATATATATATATATATATATATATATATATATATATATATATATATATATATATATATATATATATATATAAATGTATATATCACCATATCACATATATTTATGGTAATTGATTAAGTTATATAGTTGATCATTTATGGTGTACCAGCCTCACACATCACTACTTACAATATAATATCAAAATATAAGACATTCTCCTGAACCAAATACATGACATGTCTACCAAAACCCATAGTTTGGTCAAAATCAAAAAGAAAAGTAATTAGCAATCAACCCTCTAACTAAGTCTTTTGTGTCGCTTCTGATATGAGCTTGGATTTCCTTCATGACCAACTTCACTTTCTATCGTCTACCGTTCCAATTCATATATGAGAAGAACCCACACTAAGCTATCTCTAGCTTAGTGGTACATATAGACATTAAGTTTTTTCGTAACAGTCACATAAATGCATGTTTCAAATAAATTATGACACACTGAATTTTTATTACATATTTGTTATATAAAATAAATAACCACATCACATAACAGTATAAACATAGTAACCATATTCAATAATTAATTTCTCACTACTTCATGTAAGCATTTCATGTTTAATCACTTATGTCAATAATAAATTTTCCACATTTCATTCCATAGTCTTTAATTACTATCAGTCCAAATCTCTTTCCCGGACTGTCTGGATATAGGGTGTGAAATAGGGGCGCTCGTGGAGCTTAAGTTACCCTACTCTCTATAACCTTAAGTCAAGGGTGCTCCCAGAGTTCAAGCCATATTGACCGAATATAATCATGTCATATGTGTGTAACCAGGATTAGGGGCGCTCCCAGAGCTGAAACTATCCTATCCCTAAATCATATCCATATCAGTACTGTAACTTCCCCATAATGGTGCATCATCTATCCTATGTTAGTCTTCAGGTAGAGAAATGAGCAATTGACACCATTAATTACTTGTTTCTATAACAAATACTCATTTCATATTAACACAATCATATACTCACAATTTATTTCAAAACCATGTAATAACATGATATTTTATCAAATATTAGCATAATGTTAAATTCATAGTTAATAACATTTCTATAATTTTAAAACATGCGATAATATATAATTTCATCATTGTGACACATAATTTAAGTCATGCACACACAATCATGCATAAGGGTAAAACAAAATACATATATGTACAAACCTCGATAGCGTTTTTCTTTTCCAAAATTTAAACTCAGAGTTTGTTCACTTTTGTTATTCTCCCTCTTGTTGAGAGCCTAATTTGAAAATATGATAGTTAATAATTTGTTAAAATACTCATTTTTGATATAGTTTAAATAAATTAATATAATTAATTTTAATTTGTTTAAAGTTGGAACATGATCTCTTAGGACTATTGGCTCTATAACTTTATATACACTTATCCAATTAATATGATTTCTATTCATAATTAAATTAACATATAAGACTAAAACATACTAAAATTTCAAAAGTTTTGAACCATTACAAACTTTTAGTGCAGTTTTAAATATTTATCTGTTTGCTACCCCTTAGGCAATTTCGGGGTACCATATTTAAAAATTCATATCTTTCAATGTGTAGCTTTTTTTATTACTAACATTTCTACACATTTATAAAAGGTAAATTGGAACATTTTTCATTTTACCACTTTTTCAAATTCTGTTTCTAAGGTCGTCAAATACTAGATAATCTATAACTGGTTCAGCATAGAGTACCAACCCGATCAGTTCAATTATTGAGCTCATAACTCACACAATAAATGAAATTTTAAGGCGATACTTTCACAAGCACTTAGACAAGACATAGAAATAAAAATTTCATGTTTTGGATTTTGGCTAATTCAACCTTTAAGAAGCTCAAAAAGGAATAAGAATTTACTGGAGTTGCACAGGTACCAAAACACAACTCAATCAAGGAACAACTATAGTTCATTTCTTTATAACTCAACCTACACAAGCGATATTTATACGAAATTTTGCAGATACCTAAATAACACATAGATATACAACTTTAATGTTTAACAAAACCTTAGATTCAACTATTAAGTTGATCAAATTAAACACAATTCGTAGGTTATTTTGTTGATATGTCTCCTTGAACCAGTTTTACTCAAATAAGTTTATCTTTTTCTGTACCACAACTAATTTCATGAAATTTGATAGAAAAATAAAAAACCCATATATGAACAACTTTCATGTTTTATACTTCTTCAAATTTGGTTTATAACTCCTTCGAACATAGAGTGCAAAAGACTGATACTATACAGTCCTAATACTCATGAAGGAGATGATAAAGATTACTTACCAAGAATAATTGAGAAAGGATTACTTACCAAGAACAAATCTATTTGGAGTGAACTTCTTGCAAATCATGAAGGAGATGATAAAGAAATGGAGTCTGATGGTTTGAGGAAGAAGAAGAATAAAGATAAGATTAGTTTTAATATGGTAATAAATGTCATTAACTCAAATACACTCCCCCTCCCATAAAACCACATTCGGCCCCCTATCCTCTTTTTTTATTAACTTGGTCTATTTTAATGATTTATTTATTTATTTATTTTTACATGTACCAAATTGCACTAGCTTTTATTAAACTGTAATTTTTTTACGATATGTCTAACCAAATTAATTTTATCAATCTATTTAGTTCATTCTTATTTCTTATTTAATAATTTACTCAATTTATTTTAATATCTAATGTCAATCATATAGTTTCTATGCATATTATACACTTATTCTAACTAGACTCTAATTAGTGACCATTACAATTCTCTCCCTCTTAAGATGTTTTGTCCTCGAAACATACCTATTGTGTTGTCGTTGAACAAGTGGGGGTATTGAGCTTTCATCACTTCCTCATTTTCCCATGTGGCTTCTTCGATTGTATGATTTCTCCATAACACTTTAACTAATGGTACTCGCTTGTTCTTAAACTCCTTAATTTCCTTGGCTAGGATTTGAACTGGTTCTTCTTCATATGTCAAATCTTGTCTCACTTGAATGCTTTCAGCAGGTAAGATGTGATTAGGATCTAATCTATATCGTCTCAACATTGAGACATGGAAAACATTGTGTATCAGACTCAACTTCGATGGTAGAGCGAGTCTATATGCAACAGGTCCAACTATTTCTAATATTTCATAAGGTCTGATGAATTTTGGACTTAACTTGCCTTTCTTTCCAAATCTCAGAACTTTCTTCCAGGAAGATGCTTTAAGAAAAACTTTATCACCCACTGCATAATCACTATCTCGTCTCTTAAGATCAGCATATGATTTCTGCCTATCTATAGCTGCCTTAAGTCTTTCGCGAATGACTTTCACTTTTTCTTCCGTCTCTTGTACTAGGTCTGGTCCCATAAACTTCCTCTTGCTGAGCTCTGTCTAACATAGAGGTGTTCGACACTTCCTACCATAAATTGCCTCATATGGAGCCATCTAGATACTAGACTGATAACTGTTATTATAGGCGAATTTCATTAAAGCAAGATATTTGTCCCAGCTATGTTCAAATTCGATGAAACAACTTCTCATCATATCTTCTAGAATCTGAATGACTCTTTCTGATTGTCCATCTGTCCATGGATGAAAAGTCGGCTGAAATTGAGCTTAGTACCTAGAGCTCATTGTAGACTACCCCTAAATTGTGATGTAAAATGGGGATCTCTGTCAAACACAATAGAAACAGGCACTCCATGAAGTCATACTACTTCATTCATATAAATATCTGCCAATTTATTCAGTGGGTAGTCCTTCCTGATAGGTAAGAAATGTGTTGACCTTGTAAATCTATCCACTATGACCCATACAGTATCATGTTTCTTTGGAGTCAAAGGTAATCCAGTCACAAAATCCATAATGAGTCGTTCCCACTTCCATTCTGGAATAGAAATTGGATGTAGCAACCCCGAAGGTATTTAATGTTCAGCCTTGACCTGCTGACAAGTCAAACATTGTGAAGTGTATTCCGAGATGTGCTTTTTCATACCTACCCATCAGTATCTGCTCTTCAACTCTTGACGCATCTTGTTACTCCCTGGGTGCATAACATATTTGTTTTCATGGTCCTCTCTAAGAATCCTCTGTCTAAGATATTCTACATCAGGCACACATAATCTATCTTGATAGAACAGTCCACCATCTAAGTCCATAGTGAATCCAGGTCTTTCCCCCTTAGAGATCAACTCAGCTACTTCAATGTGCTTTCTATTCTGTCTTTGTGCATCTCTGATTTCCTAAGTAAGAGTGGGTTGAAGGTGCAATTCTGCCACAATCTTTCTGCTTAAAGCATTTGCTACTACATTAGCTTTGCCTGGATGATAGTTAATCACACAATTATAATTCTGTATTAGCTCTAGCCATCTTCTCTGCCTCAAATGCAATTCTTTTTGTGTGGGAAGATATTTTAAACTCTTGTGATCCATGTAAATGAAACACTTCTCCCCATATAAATAATGGCGCCAAATCTTCAATGAAAAAACTATAGCTGCCAACTCCGGATCATGGGTAAGATAATTCTTCTCATGCGGCTTTAACTGCCTAGAACCATAAGCAACCACTTTTTCATCTTGCATCAATACACAACCCAATCCATTATGAGAATCATCACTATAAATGACATACTGCTTATTAGGAATTGGTTGTGTCAAGACAGGGGCCTTAGTGAGCATACTTTTGAGCTTATCAAAACTAGCCTGACATTTATCTGTCCACTCAAATTTAACATCCTTTCTCAATAGTCTTGTTAAAGGAGAAGCAATCATTGAAAAACTCTTGACAAATCTTCGATAATATCCAGCTAAACCCAAGAAACTTTTGACCTCAGTCACATTCCGTGGAGGTTTCCAACTCACAATTGCCTCAACCTTGTTAGAATCCACTTTAATGCCTTCTGCAAAGATAATGTGTCCCAGAAATGTCACCTCCTTCAACCAAAACTCACATTTAAAGCTTATATTCTCTAAGAATCTGCAATATTATTCTCAAATGTTTTTCATGTTCTTCTGAATCTTTAGAATATACCAAAATATCATCAATGATAACGACCACAAATTGATCAAGATGTGGCCTGAAGATCCTATTCATAAGATCCATAAATGTTGTTGGAGCATTGGTCAGCTCAAATGGGATAACCAAAAACTCATAATGGCCATATCTGGTTCTGAATGCAGTTTTAGCTATATCCTCCATCTTCACCCTTAATTGATGATAACTAGATCTAAAGTCTATCATGGAAAATACTCCTGCACCTTTTAGTTGGTCAAAGAGATCATCAATCCACGATAATGGGTACTTGTTCTTGATGGTTGCCTTATTCAATTGTCGATAATCAATACATAACTTTAAAGATCCATCCTTCTTTTTCACAAACAATACTGGTGCACCCCATGGGGATGTACTTGGTCTAATGAAACCCTTATCAAGGAGTTCTTGCAATTGTGTTTTAAGTTCTTTCATCTCTGATGGGGCCATTCTGTATGACGTCTTTGATGTAGGCATAGTTCCTAGAACAAGATCAATAGCAAACTCTACTTCTCTCTCTGGAGGCAACCCAGGTAAGTCATTAGGAAACACATTTGGAAATTCATTTACCACTGGAATATCTTCAAGATTTGAACCTCCCTTTCTGGTGTCAATCACATGAGCCAAATAAGCTTCACACCCTTTTCTCATCAATCTCATAGCTTTCATTATGGATATGACTCGAGGATGTTGTGAAAATAATTCACCTTTCACAATAATTTTCTCCTGATTTTCTATCTTAAGTATCACAAATTTAGACTTGCAATCCACCACTACTTTATGATATGAGAATCAATCCATGCCTAATATGACATATACTCATGGAAAGACAACTCAATCAAGTCTGCAGAAAACACCTTCCCATGCACAACCAAAGGACAGTTCCTAAATACTTTATTCACTATTACACTGTGACCCAAAGGATTCCCATGAGACCGGTTCCACCATATCTAGCTTGGTAAGAACTTATTTTCACCAATCATATGCCTCATCTAGGAGTAGAGAAGTAGCAAATCTAGCTTTGTCATCTGCTTCCACTTGCAACTCTTTAAAAATTCTTTCAGTCTTTTCCAACCAATACTCAGCTGCAACTAGATCTTCATCCTTCTTACCATAGAAATCTGAAGCCCCATACTTACGAAGCTTATCAATTGTTACTCTTGGTTTAGGTGGTGGCACTGGGGTAGGCTGAGGAATGGCTCGTACCATCTGTTGGAATAATCCAGTCATATGTTGAATAAATGGATTTTGATCAGGATCAATCTATTTTGTTACCTGCGGTGGGGGATCTGGAGTAGCATTTTGCCCTTGCCCGTTCACTGCACTAGGCTGATGAGGAGTCCTAGTATCAGGAGAGCTGGTACTCTCATCCATATCTCGTTCATCCGAAGTCATTTTCCTACAATCCTACAAATTGTCAAGAAGAAAGCCCACATCGGAATTATATGAGACACATATATTTTTATGCCTAATATCCTTTTTCCCACCTAGGCCTAGAAATGCCTAAACCTACTCTGATACCACTAAATGTGACGCCCCATTTATATATTGTTGGACTTTATGGTATTGGGCCGCCCATGTGGGCTTGACCCAGTCCAGACCCATATATTCTTATATATAAAGTTATGAAAAGATATAACTTTTAAGAAAGATAATAACGAAAAGATATAAGAAAAAGAGATAACTTTTCATCATAAGTTTTCTCTGAAATACGGAAATTCTTAGAAAGGAATTTCTTCATCTCCGTTCAACAACAAGATAATCAAAGCGTTCGTACTGTGGAATTGAGTCAAGTTCTAGTAATTTGTCTCCGCCTAAAGCATTGAAAGCGCATGATTCACGCTCAACAAGTAAGTATCCACTGCTCTAGTAGTTTCCTTCATTGGTATCAGAGCCCCATTTGTGCGTTTTTGTGCTTAAAATCATAATTGTGATGATTTTTAAGAAATTTACTATGCAAATTCGAAATTTCTTCAATTTTTAGAAAATTGATTCTTCAGTTTCATAGTTCGAATTTGGTATCATTGGAAAGCTCTCATCACAAGCTTTCGAACGAGTATTTTTGCATAATTTTCTGATGAGTGGTTGAATTTTTATGATTTTTCAAAGTTTCTGAAAATATTTTTTTGAAAACACTATCATTAAAACGATTCCCACTCTCAGATCATGTATGTGTTGTTCAAACACGGCCAAAATGGTGTTGAAACAGAATGAAAATGGTCTCAGTGTTTTTAAAACCGTAAAAAATGTGCAAATTTTCAAAAACCGGTGCAAAATCAACCCTGGAAGACGGCGCGTGCAGTGCAGACGCTAGCGGTTAGGAAAACGATTTGCCACGTGTCAATGACACATGGCAACGGTTCTTGACAGTTTTTGCCACGTGTCATGACACGTGGAAAACGGTTTTTACCGGTTTTGCCACGTGTGCATGACACGTGGCAATGGTTTTCTGACGGTTATGACACATGTCATGCCACGTGTCCGTGACATGTGGCAGTTCAGCCACGTGGCTTCCACTGGTTGGTCCACAAATGCTGACGTGGAGGGACAGGTGGCAGCGCGTGCGTGTGAGCGTGTGGGACAGATTCGTTCGGCGCGTGGGGCGCGTGAACGAATATTTTTGGTCAAAATATTTTTTTATAATTCTCAAAATTTAATTTCCAATTTAATGAATATTTTTTCAAAATTTTGTGTGACTGTTTTGATGAGAAATTTGGAGAAAAATATGCAAATAAGAACATAATTACATGTAAATGTTTTTTTTTTTGTCACATAACATATATGATATTTAATTGAGTCTAATGTTGGTTTATACAATGAGTTATATGATGAATGTATTGTGGAAATATTAGATTGGTAGATTGATGAATCTCATCTAATATAGAATTAATTGGCGTATGTTTAAATTAAAAAATGATAACTGGACTTTGTTAGTAGGAATTGATTGAACTGTATATACAGTTTTTTTGTTTCTACTACTTATGTTAGGTTATTATTGATTAATTTAAAGCATTGTGACTTGAAATTGATAAAAATAATAATGAATTGTGCTAATTCTAATTATAATCATTGTTTCTAAATAGTTGAAATGGCTGCAACATAAAGCATTATTGCTGACTTGAATCAAGGAGATAAACTGAATGATAAAAACTATGACATTTGGCATCGTAAAATTCAATATCTCCTAGAAGAGAAAGATATGCTATAAACAATAACACAACCAATGGCTGAGCCTGAGCATGGAAATACTGCTCAACATAGGCGAGATATGGAAGCATATCAAGCCTATAAGCGCAAGGATAGAGTTGCTCGCATATTGATGCTGAGCAGCATGAGAAAGGACTTGATGCTACGCTTTGAAAAGCACCGCTCAGCCCAAGCAGTTTGAGATGTTGTTAATGTTCAGTTTGGTGGAACCTCAACAACAAGACTGCGTCAGTTAACTCTAAAGTTTGATGCATATAAGAAAAATTCTAATCAAACAATGAGGCAACACCTTACTGTCATGTCTAACATGATAAGTGAACTGAAAGGTGCTGGCTATGAGATGACTGACGAGCAACAAGTTCAAGTTGTGATTCGTTCTCTTCCAAAAGCCTGGGAACACATGCGTGTCAACCTTACCCATAATGATAATATAAAAACTTTTGATGATGTTACCCGACATGTTGAGCTAGAGGAGGATCGTCTTCTCGCTGATAAGCCTGAAGGAGAGGCTTATATGACTGAGTCTAGAGGCAAAAGGGCTTCTAGCTCTAGGCAAAAAAAATGGAAAGGTAAGGGCAAATGGCAAGGAAAGGGAGAAAATAAAACAAAATTTAATGGAAATAAGCGCAAGCGTGGGAAACGCAGCGGAAAGAAAGGCAAGAACATGAATTGCTTCAATTGTGGGAAGCATGGTCACTTTGCTCGTGATTGCACTGTGCCAAAGGTATTGTATGACCAAATTAGTCCTTCGAATTTATATGTAAGTAGTTGCTTAATATTAGCTGAAACTGTTCCTTATTGGACTGTAGATTCAGCAGCAATAGACCATATAGCAAGAGACCGATCTGCCTTTGTGGAATTTCGTCGAATTCCAAAGGGGAATAGAAAAATCTATATGGGGAATAATGCTTCGGCTGACGTGCTTGGGATCGGTTCTTGCAGGCTAGTGCTGCGGGGAGGTCGTACGCTTTATCTCCATGATGTACTTTATGCTCCTGATGTTCGACGAAATTTAGTTTCTATTATTGTTTTGCTTGGACTTGGCTTCAAAATTATTTTTGAAGATGGTTGTGTTAAAATATTTTTGGACAAAGTTTTTTATGGTTCTGGACATATGTTGAATGGTTTTATAGTGTTAGACACTATTTTTATAGTTGTTAAGCAATCTATATTTCTTGTTGGAAATTCCAATAATGTTTCATTAATTAATGATACTAAATGGCATGCTAGATTAGAACACATTGGGCAAGATCGTTTAAAAAGATTAGCAAAAACTGGTCTTTTAGGATCTGTTAAGAAAATAGATTTGCCTATGTGTGAGCATTGCCTAGCTGGAAAAACAACAAGATTACCATTTGGCAAAGCCAAAAGAGTCACATTTCCTTTACAACTTATACATTTTGACATCTGTGGCCCAATGAATGTTAGAGCAAGACATGGTGCTCACTATTTCATCACTTTCATAGATGATTTCACTAGATACAGTCACATTTATTTGATCTCTCATAAATTTGAAGTATTAGATTGCTTCATACGTTATAGTAAATTGGTTGAGAATCAATTAAATTTGAATATAAAATCATTAAGGACCGATCGAGGGCGTGAATATCTATCTGATTTATTCAAAAGTTATTGTGATTATAAGGGTATAGCTAGACAACTAACTATTCCTTCTACTCCGCAACAAAATGGCGTAGCAGAAAGAAGAAATAAAACCCTATTGGACATGGTTAGGTCAATGATGGCGCAAGCTAATTTACCAATTTCCTTTTGGGGAGATGCATTAAAGACTGCTGCCTATATTCTAAATCGTGTACCTTCAAAATCTGTTCATTCCACCCCATATGAATTGTGGAAAAGCGAAAAGCCTGAATTAAGCCATATGCGCCCATGGGGTTGCACAACTTATATCCACAATGCTTCCCATGAATATGGAAAGCTTGGTCCGAGGGGGAAGAAATATATCTTTATAAGATATTCAGAATTCTCTAAAGGATATGTATTCTTGGGGGAAGACACAAATGGAAGAATAACAGAAGTTGAGTCACGAGATGTCATTTTCTTAGAAGAGGACTTTCCTGAAAGAGGTGAGATAAATAAGGATTTCCAATTTTATGAAATGGAAGATCTTGAAACTAGTGGGAGTGCAAAAATAATTGATTTAGCACTCACAGAGCAAGAATTTATTGCTCTTCCTAAACCAAGTGGGAGTGAAAGAATGTCAGATTTTGTTCCAATGGAGCAAGACCATGAACAATCTTAACCTCGACGTAGTAATCGTGACAAGATTCCCCGTCGTCGATTTGAGATTGAGGGGGAAGCTTTTATGATTGCTCCAGATGAAGAAGAGCCTAAAACAGTAAAACAAGCTCTTTCTGGTCCTAAAGCAAAAGAATGAATTAAAACTATGAAAGAGGAAATGGATTCGATGATATACAATCAAGTCTGGGATTTGGTTGAGAAACCGCCTGATCGTAAAACTATTGGGAACAAATGGATTCTCAAAATAAAACGTAAGGCGGATGGGACAATAGAAAGATTTAAAGCTCGATTAGTAGCTAAGGGCTACACACAAAAAGAGGGAATTAACTATGAAGATACATTCTCACCTGTAGTCAGGTTTGCATCAATTCGCCTCATTCTGGCTATAGTTGCACGAATGGACTTAGAATTATATCAAATGGATGTTAAAACTGCTTTTCTCAATGGAGAACTAGATGAAGAGATCTATATGGATCAACCTGAGGGTTTTGAACTCAAAGGACGAGCGCAAAGTTTGCAAGCTCAAAAGATCCATTTACGGTCTTAAGCAAACATCAAGACAATGGAATCTCAAATTTCATCAAGCTATATTAAAGGATGGTTTTACGATGATGAAGGAAGACCATTGTGTATATGTTAAACGTTCTAACAATGGTTTTATAATTATGTCCTTGTATGTTGATGACATTTTAATACCTGGAAATGATAAGAAGTTGATTGATACTACCAATAAATGGTTATCATCAAACTTCGAAATGAAAGATATGGGTGAGGCTAGTTATGTACTTGGTGTTAAGATCCTAAGGGATCGCTCTAAAAGACTTATGGGTTTGTCTCAGGAGACTTATATAAAGAAAATGTTAGAGCATTACCATATGCATGAATGTAAGCCCATAGATACCCCTGTCGAAAGGAATCTGAGCCTTAGTCTAGATATGTGTCCTAAAACATCGGATGAAAAAGAATGAATGTCTAAAGTACCCTACTCCAATGTTGTCGGTAGTCTGATGTATGCAATGATGTGCACACGTCCAGACATTTGCTATGCCGTTGGGCTAGTAAGCAGATTTCAATCTAATCCAGGTATAAAACACTGGATGACAGTCAAGAGAATATTGAGATATCTAAAAGGAACTTCAGACTATGTTCTATGTTATCAAGGGAAGCATTTGGGCTTAATTGGTTATACTGATGCTGATTGGGGAGGTGATATAGATCAACGCAAATCGACCTCTGGAGATGCGTTCTTGCTTAATGATTGCGCAATCTCATGGAGTAGCAAGAAGCAATCTTGTATAGTTTTATCAACGATGGAAGCTGAGTATGTAGCATGTTCCTCAGCTATACAAGAGGCAGTTTGGTTAAAAAGATTTTTGCAGCACTTAGAGATTGTCAAGTCAGCATCTGAGCCTGTGACAATCTATTGTGATAGTATGACTACATTAGCTTATGCTAATGATCCAAAATATCATGGAAAGACCAAATATATCCAGATTAGATATCACTATGTTAGAGACATGATTGCGGAAAATGAAGTGACTCTGAAACACATTTCTACAAACAAAATGGTAACAAATCCATTTACTAAACCAATAGCTAGGGATGTGTTTGCAAGGCACATAAAATTCCTAGGCTTATGTAGAATGTAATCAATATATGTTATGTCAGATCACTTGGTTTTTTACAATTGATTAATGATTTTTCAATTATATGAATGTATTACAAATGACAGTTAGCACAATTCGAGTAAGTATGTCGATAGACTTAGATTGACTCACTCATATGAGTAATCGCCTCTAGCGCTACAGAGTGAGCAAAGATGAGACCATAAATGCAGAGGCATTAAGTGAATGACTAAGATGCAGTGGGAGCGGTCTTAGTTTTCATTCAAATTTTATAAGGTCGCCTTGATGAGGATCAAGATGAGATTCTTCGTATATATAAGAATCAACATGAATGACTTCCCCACCATTCATGTGTCTATATAGAGGAAGCTGAGTGTGAAATTTGTTATTTAACATTGTTGAATGTATAAATAAAAATTTCAAGTTTTGCGCATTTAGAGAGACAAGAATAATACTCATATGGTGTTTATTCATTTTGAACTAAGAGCAAGACATACACTCTTTCATCTTTGACAAGAAAAGAGTAGCTCCACCATAGCATGCATTTCATACTGCATGTGTTATACGACCTATTAGGAAGCTAAAGAATGGATCCCTGCTTATTCGCTATGTGAGTCCTAGAAATCCTAGAAATGAATTTCAAACAATTTTACCCTTTGTGACTTTTGACTATATCATGATGTGATAAATTAATGTTGGCTATCTTAGGATGTATCCTATAGTCATAGAATGATTCGACTTAACGGAACATTCCTAAAAAAACGAGTTAATTCAAAACTGATTGATATGAGGGCAAAAGAAAGAGTACTTTGCTTATGCACTCACAACTTGTGTTCGCCGGCCGGAGTTATTACGCTTGATGAAGCGAGAAGTAACTTAGAATACAAGAGATTGTAAGAATGATTTGAGTATAGATTCATGAGGGATTGAATGATACTCGAATTAAGTGTATTGAGAAAGATACTTGGGGTAATTAAGCACATTATCGAAAATAATTACAATTTTGAGTTGATGTCTCCTATATGACCTATAATTAGGTTTGTATTGGAGCTCCCACAATTTGTGTGCTTTGGGTCGCACGGTCCGTTCGCTTGTATGAAAGATTTTTATTTAAGTTTGAAATGTGAGATGATATTTGGATTGAGCCAAACCCACTTTGGGCGAGTGGGAGATGTTGGGCTTTATGGTATTGGGGCGCCCATGTGGGCTTGACCCAGCCCAGACCCATATATTCTTATATATAAAGTTATGAACAGATATAACTTTTAAGAAAAATAATAACGAAAAGATATAAGAAAAAGAGATAACTTTTCATCATAAGTTTTCTCTGAAATACGGAAATACTTAAAAAAGAATTTCTTCATCTCCGTTTAACAAACAAAATAATCAAAGTGTTCGTACTGTGAAATTGAGTCAAATTCTAGTAATTTATTTCCGCCTAAAGCATTGAAAGCGCACGATTCACACTCAACAAGTAAGTATCCGCTGCTCTAGTAGTTTCCTTCATATATAATCAAATTCTTTTTCTCTTTTACTTAATCCAATCCAAAATTCATTATATATTTCTTTCATTTTTTCCATGAATGTGACCTAATAGTTTTTTTATTATATTAACAGCTCAAATTCCTGAAGGAATTATAATCCAATCAAAGTTTTGTTTCGAAATCTTTAAACACATAATTGATTTATAATTAATTTTTTTATAATTAATAAAATTATGAACAATATATATAATCACCTGATTAACTAAAAAGTAGCAGTTTGACTTTAACCCTTCAACTTAAATATAAATTGCATAAAAAATTGAAAAGAAAAAAATACAAATTTAAATAATATTTATTCACCTTCTTTACTTTTTATCTTTGACCCATTGAAAAGTTATGCTGATGCAGCTGTTGTAGCTGATGCAGCCCACGCAGTAAGATCGCACCGAATCTTGACCCCATTTTATTGCCATATTTTTCGGGCTAAATAACACTATTCACTCCGCGATTATAAAATGTATTTTTTCCTTTTCCTGCATTATTTATTTCCTTTTGCTGAATTATTTAATTTTTTTGATATATGGATTTAAATTATTATCCCGAGAGAATGGATCGTTTTGATTTTTGAGGGATTAAAGAAAGTATTGTTGATTGTAACCGGATCAGATCAGAAATCAGAATCACAATTAACAACACTCAGCAAAGGAAGGTGTAATTAATGCACATTCTGATTCAAATTCATACGAGTAGTTGAGCAGCCCAACAGTCTTGACCTACATCTTAAATTGTTAGTAGTTGCTTGTCTGATCCACCCTCTTTCTGTCTATAAATTCCTTTAAAAACCATATTTTCTCTCCCTCTGCTACACTGTTATCGAGCTTTAATTCTCCTCTCATGGCGGGGTTTTTGTCACTTCTCAGGCGTCTATATCTCTCCGTCTATAACTGGGCAGTGTTCTTTGGCTGGCAAGTTTCGATCTTTTTGCTCTTAAATCTTTTCCCTTTTCAATCCCGTATGCAGATTTTATTTAATTTTTGAAAATTCCTGTTTCAGGGCTCAGGTGTTGTTTTTAGCTGTCAAAACTTTGTCGGAATCCAGTTATGAACATGTCTACAATGCTGTTGAGAAGCCTCTCTTTCTCGCTCAAACCGCTGCCGTTTTGGAGGTACTGAAAATCCTTACATTCTCATTTATCTAC
This sequence comes from Triadica sebifera, assembly GCA_023653625.1. NCBI lineage: Eukaryota > Viridiplantae > Streptophyta > Magnoliopsida > Malpighiales > Euphorbiaceae > Triadica > Triadica sebifera. The sequence goes on along the minus strand of JALBGG010000023.1, from coordinate 8,336,711 downwards.
TTCATTTCTATTTTATGCTTCAGATTAACTTTCGTTTCTAAATTTATTTAATTTTTCTGAGTTTGGTGTTGTCTGTTTTGAGGCAGATTCTTCATAGTCTGGTGGGTGAGTATGCTTTTCTCTCTTTTTCTTTTTCTGTCATTTTATTTTTATTTTTATTGAAGTTCTCCTTTATATTTCCCATGCTTTTGCATTGAAAAATTATTGAAAAGAACAAATTCGGTCTTGTTAATTTGCAACTAAGGCTTGGTGAGGTCTCCAATATCAGCAACGCTGCCACAGATTTTTTCAAGATTGTACCTAACATGGGGGATCTTATATAGTTTTCCTGAGGTTGGATTCCTCCTCTCACTAACTGATTATTTATTTGTTATTTAATATGTTGATTTCCAAATCAGAACGTACTCTGGGCTAATATAGATGAAGCTTTGATTAATTGGCAGATTCGGACTCACTTTCTTGTTAGTTCTTTGGTAATCAGCTGGTCAATCACCGAGGCAAGTATTTTATAAAGACATTTGATTTTTTTTCTCAATAAAAAATTACAAAAACATAGACAAGGTATAGAGTGTTTGCCGATTGGTTTGATGCAAATTATACATAATATTCAATCCAATTTACAATTTGTGGATTTAAATTTATTTATCTAGCCCAACCCACGAATATGAAAAAATCAATTCAAACCACAATTGCGGATTAAATTGGATTGGTTCGTGGTTAAGTTAATTTTATATACTTTTTAGTAATAGTAATAATAGTAATAATCAAGTCATTGTCTGAGTAAGGATTTACAATTAAGAATTAGATTACCAAACTCACAAACTTTCATAATCCTTTAATTTACTATATAATTTACTTAATAACAAGTTATAATATGAAAATTATAGCAACAATTTTCTTAAAAAAAATTACAGTATCAATTATCAAAATATTCAAGATCAAAAATCTATAACACATGAAATTAACACCACAAATGAGATAGCAACAGTATTGCAATATGCATATGTTCATTTTGATTTAAAAAATGTTGTTTACCTCTTTTATCATTCATTGTCTTCATCCACTTCAACTTCATCATTAATTATGGTAATTGTACTAGGCCTAGAAATTTCTATAAAAAAAATATCAATATTAGAACTTGGGCATCAAAGAGATAATTTTACTTTTTTTGAAAAAAAATGAAAAGTTCATTACCAAGTAATGCGAAGAAGAAGAAATATACCAAGTAAAGAAATCCTTCAAAGCATGGATCTAAATGTAATCCCTTGAAAGATTGAATTGTTAGGTTTGTTGCCCAAAACAATAACTAAAAAGAGGGGAGGAGGATTAAATTGGTTGGTAAATAAAATTTTACTCTAAGCAAATGAAAAAAAATAAGCAAGAAGAAAAATTAAAGAGATAGAAACTCAAAATTTATAACCCTACTCCTTTGCTTAGTTTCAATTGGGTATTTCATTAATACACAGTGTTATAATAGAGTTTTACTAGCTCACTCCTAACTATGATGTTTTACTTTATTTGCTAACACATAGCCCAATAACAAACTTGTATTTTAGTGGCTAACATAATATCCAAATCCTTGTATTTTTTATGAATCACACAAAAAATTTTACAAGTGTTTCACTCACAACCTCAAATCACTCAAATCCGTTAATGAGTATTTGATTATAGAAATGAAAGCACTCAATAACCAAAAGAGCTTAACAAACTGAGCAATAATGGTTTTCACAACATAAGTTATAAAAATGAAATTTGAATTAATATACAAATGACTTTACAAAGATTTGATGTTTGATAACTTGTTATCTAACCTTTAGAAGTTCATAAATAACTGTATTTATACTTTATTTTTGATTATAGGAATGAAAGCACTCAATAACTAACATAACTCAACAAATTGAGCAATAATGGTTTTCACAACATAAATTATAAAAATGAAATTTGAATTAATGTACAAATGGCTTTACAAAGATTTGATGTTTGATAACTTGTTGTCTAACTCTTAGAAGTTCATAAATAACTGTATTTATACTTTCTCTTTGATTATAGGAATGAAAGCACTCAATAATCAAAAGAGCTCAACAAACTGAGTAATAATGGTTTTCACAACATAAATTATAAAAATGAAATTTGAATTAATGTACAAATGGCTTTACAAAGATTTGATGTCTGATAACTTCTTGTTTAACTCTTAAAAGTTCATAAATAACTGTATTTATACTTTCTCTGAGAAATAATGTTATTTGATGTGCATTCAATGCAAAACTAGTTGTTCAACCACTTTTTCGTTTGCGCCTTTCAACATTAAATATGTATATTTACGGGCGTGACTGAGGTGTCACGTGTGTAATTGTTCTTGGTGAAGCCGTTACCGAAGTGGTGAAACTGACCGTGAATGCTTATGTCTAGAAATTGCATAATCCTTCACATGCGTGACTGTTTGTGCTTTACGAGCAAACCAAAGCTTCACAGCTATGAACAATTGAATGTCAAGGTTTGGTGCGCACAAGCTTTATGGGCATGATCTTGTCTTCCATATGCATGAAAATTCAGTTTCACAGGGGTGGTTGTTTACATTAACGTGCATGACTATTTTCAGGGGTGTGATCTCTATATCATTGGTGTGAATGACTTATTAATTTCATTCTTTTAACTTCAATCCACTTAAATCAACTGACTTTTGTGGTTTAAGGAACATTTAACCTGTCAAAACACTTAGAACATAAAATATGGTTAAATTTCCTATTGCCCAATTGTTTGTTATTATCAAAATTATGATAATACCCTTCAAGGTTCAATAAAGTCTCCCTTTTTGATGGTGACAAACACATGTGCAATATGTGGCTTAAGGAAAAATTATTTTCTCCCCCTCAAAATATGCTTATAAAGATTTAATACATATGATCACAAGCATGCCACAAATTTAAACCAAAAACATGAATATAAAGAAGTTCAAAGGAATTCACTTAGTCTATCAAGTGTACTATGTATGTTTTAATAAAAAACAAAATGCATGTACCATATCAAAGGAGCATAACTCATATATAAATGGCATAAATATGGCATATATAAGACATTTAAGACATACATAATACATATTGTAAGACATGGTATATATAAGACATTTAAGACATACGTAATACATATTGCATATCCTTTTCCCCCTTTTGACACAATCAAAAAGATACAAGTAAAAAGAGAAGAAATGAAGCAATAAACAAGAGAAAAGCAAAAACATATGCATTATTAAGTCAAAAAGTTACATGATTTGATAACAAAGTTAAGGAGTTTGATTACATATCAAAAAATGTCTTTGTTTTCCTATTGCTTCTAAGGCAGAAACTAAAGCTAAGATAGATCATGGTTTGTCGCCAGATAATTGATCACGTAGATGAGCCACTTCCTCCTCAAAGTTCTCTACACAAGACTTAACAAAGTCCTTGATATCCTCCATCTTATCATTAATGGACTATTGAAAAGCATTCATGCTTTCCTGAAACATGTCAAAGCGAGGAGTGAGCAGGGCCATCAATTGCTGAGCCAAGTCTTGTGTCTAAAAAGAAGCTGCCTCTCCAGCTTTATGGGCTTCAATATCACAATCTAGGGCCTTAGAAAGCTCCGCTGGAGCTTACGATGAAAACCTTGTAAACCCGCTTTGAACTCATTAGTCATTGGTCTCCCATGCTATTTCTTCTTTAGGTGTGGTAAACCTGTGAAAGATTTCATCCTTGTAAAGGATGAGGACAACAACTCCCATCTTGACAAATGAATCAACATCAAGACAATCACGAGGAGAAGTCGGGATGATGGTGTATGAATGATTTTGAAGATCCAGATAACCAAGCTTCACCGCCAAATGAGTAACATAGCTTCCAATGAGAATATCATCGGTATGTTTCGTGGTGATGGAAAGGAGATGTGAGGCAAACCATCTTGATAAGGCTATTGGCTCATTCTTTTGAGCCCATTCTAGCAAGAGCAATTTGGACTTCCATATCAAGCCATTGTTGTCCCCTCGAGCAAAAGAGTATGTGAGAAACCAGTGAATGTAGCAATGAACTGGATTGGTTAAATGTGTACTCTTGGTCTTTTTCATGTCCTAGCTATATTCACTACCAAATGTGCCCCAAACTGAGATGGGATGGAAGTCTTTTACTTCACTCTCATGAATCAAACCCTCACGTGGTAGCTTGAAAATATTGGCAAATTCCATGGCAGAGAGAGATGTCTCGTGTTTGCACAATGAAAATGAAACCTTGCCGATTAGGGAAACTTACAGGGTACTCAGAAATTCCAGGGTTGGCTCTTTGAAAGTCAAGACTTCAACTATGTCATAATCATCATCATCATCATCATCATCATCATCAATTAAGTTATATAATTCATCACAAGGTTGGTATGTAGATCATACCAAATCAATGGAGTGATCCTCAATAACCATGAAGCACAAGCTAGCCACCTCTTATTCTTCTTCTTTAAGGAATGTTGAGGAGTCGTCATTCCAAGGGTTTTGTGACCTTTTTCTTCATCTTCTTTATTGGGTCTTCTCTTATACTTCTTGAGCTTGGAGCACTCCGACTTGATGTGTCCCTTTTTTTCACATTTATAGCATTTGACTTTCTCCTTGCTTTTGTTGAATGAGGAGTTTATAAGAGTGAATCTTGACGCTTTTTGCTTATAGTTCTTGATTGAGCCATATTTGTTGGAGATCAATCTCTTGATCCTCTTTAAAAGTAAGACTATTTGTTCATCTCTTTCATCAACCAACTCTCTATAACTTAGAAGATATTCATCTATAGGTATGGAAATTGAAGCTTTGAGTGGTATCTTCTCCTTTTCTCCTTCAAGCTCCTTTTCTCTTATTAGATTCATTTCATGAGTGAGAAGTTTGTCGATAAGTACATTGATAGGAATTATGCTCAAGTATTCATTGGTTTCTTCAATACCCGCAACCATTGAGCTATAATCTTTTATTGGAAGTTGTTTACGTCTTCCAAACTATAATGCTTCTCAATCTTCCTCATGCCATTGACGATGACAAGAAGTCAGTTTGTCATTTCGATTATGGTCTTATTGGATTTCATGTTCAAGAGTTCATATTCAATGACAAGAAGTTAACCTTCTTGGACTTCACTTGCTTTTTGCTTTTGTGGTAATTTTCCAAATAAAGTAAGCAGTTAGACAATGTTGGATTCTATCACACTCTTCAAGTGATAGAGAGCTTATTAAAATAATCATGGTTTTCTTGTTTTTGAGGCTCCGTCCAATCATCTCTCGGAATAATTTCAACTTTTCCTTCGGCGTTCCTTCTTATTGGAGGTGTTCATTTCTTCTGAACAGTGTCCCAAATGTTTATCCCTCACTATCAAAATAAGTTTCCATTTTGAATTTTCAGTTTGAGTAGTTTGCTCTATCAAAGAAAGACTTGAAGTTATGAAACTCTTCGTTGGCCATAGTTCGATCTTTACTAGCGTTTGTTAGGCTTGAATGTTAGACTTAACTCTGATACCAATTGTTGCTCAAAACAATAACTAAGAAAATGAGGTTGAATTGTTTGGTAAATAAAATTTTGCTCTAAGCAAATGACAAAAAATAAGCAAGACGAAGAAGTAAAGTGATAGAGACACAAGATTTATAAAGGTTCTGGTGTTAACAAACCTGCTCATTTTCCCAATCTCAATTGGGTATTTCACTAACATACAAAGTGTTAAAATGATGTTTTCCTAGCTCACTCATAACTATGGTGTTTTACTTTCTTAGTTAACACCTAATCCAATAATAACCCTTGTATTTTAATAGCTTACACAACTACCAAATTCTTGTGTTTTTTATGGCTCACACAAAAACTTTTATAAGTGTTTCACTCACAACCCAAATCACTCAAACCTATTAATGAGTATTTGATTATAGGAATGAAAACATTTAATAACCAAAAAAGCTCAACAAATTGAGCAATAATGACTTTCACGACAAAGATTATAAAAATGAAATTTGAATTAATGCAATAATGGTTTTACAAAGACTTGATGCTTGATAACTTCTTGTCTAACTTTTGGAAGTTCATAAATGACTATATATATACTTTCTCTGAGAAATAATCTCGTTTGGGATGCATTCAATGCAAAACTAGTTATTCAACCATTTTCTGTTTGGGCATGTCAACATTAAATGCGTATGTTCACGGGCATGATTGTTCTTGGTAAAGTTGTGACTGAGGTGGCGAAACTGGTCATGAGCGCTTCTGTCTAGAAATTGCATAATCCTTAATGGGTGTGACTATTTGTGCTTCACGGGCAAATCAAAGCTTCACATCTGTGAACAATTGAATGTCAAGGTTTGACGCGCACAAGCTTCATAGGAGTGATCTTGTTTTTCATGGGCGTGAAAATTCAGTTTCATAGGGTTGGCTGTTTGCATTAATGGGTGTGATCTCTATATCATAGGCGTGAATGACTTTTTAATTTCATTCTTTTAACTTCAATTCACTTGAATCAACTAACTTTTGTGGTTTGAGGAATATCTAACCAGTCAAAAACTTATAACACAAAATATGGTTAAATTCTCAATTGCCCAATTATTTGTTATCGTTAAAATTACAGGAATAACTCTCAAGGTTTAACAGGTTTTTTATAGAACTTATTAGAATATTTTATTAATGCGAAAAATCTATGTTTAATGAAATTGCAGCTTAGGAACCTAACTACTTGGGTTTTCTAAGTTTGAGAGGGAATAATTCTTTAATCTCTTAATCAACCTCCTTGCTCAGTGACCAAATGCAGCAAAACCATGATAAGGATAGAGGCAACTTTTTTTTTTTTTTTCCCGTTAATCAGCTTAGGAACTTGACTATTTGTTAATTGTTTTAATAAACAATTTTTTTCATTTTTTTTAGAAAAACATATTAAATTATATTTTAGACCAATTATTAACTTATATTTTACATCATGTCTATAGTTTATTTTAGACCAATTATTATCAAATTATACATTTATATTTTACCTAGCATATATTCTTTTCATTTTTTAAATTAGAGCTCATTTTGCTTTTTAATTAATTACTCCATCCATAAATATAATAAGCATATTTTTTTCTTTTTAGATTTCTCAAATTATTAGTAATTTCTGTTAGTAATTTTTTATCATATATTTATTTAATGCACTGTTATGACTTAATTGATGTAGATTATACTAGAAAAAACATTACTTTAATTATATTAATTAAATTTTTTAATGATTCTATATTTATAAAATAGAAGAAATATAATTTTATAAAAAATTTCTTAACTTTCTAATTATTCAATGTCTTTTTACAAATAAATATAAACTATCATCTTTTAATTTTTATAATAAGTAATAAATGTAATGATATATTATGGTAGATTAGAATTTAGGAAATATTAAAAAAATATAAAAAAAATTATGATTTCAATTTTGCATTATGGAATATAAAAAATTAGTACAAAAAATAAATAAATATTTATAATCTTGGTTATATATATATACGCACACAAAAATTGAAATATAAAAAGTTCAATCCAATCCACCACATTTGAAAAACCATGGTTTGATGCGGGTTGGTACGAAACTACGAATTAGTTCCATTTAAACGGATTTGACTGTTTATGAATACCCTTTACACTAGGATATAGGCTCTTTTGCAGAGTTATGATGTTAATATGTAGTTTTTTTGACTTTTCATTATCAAAGCTTACTTGACAAATTTTTCATTATCAAGTACTGATTATTTCATTGCTTGCGTATGCAGATCATTCGTTACTCGTTCTTTGGCACAAAGGAGGCTCTTGGTTTTACACCTTCTTGGCTCTTGTGGCTCAGGTATAATCTGTGTAATTTGCATTTACAGGAAAGAAATTAAAGTTTAGGGATATATAATATGTGCTTGATTCGTTAACATTCAATTTGTGCTGTGCAGATATAGCACGTTTCTGGTGTTGTATCCCACTGGTATCAGCAGTGAAGTTGGTCTAATATATTTTGCACTGCCATGCATGAAGGTAAATGATGATACCCTGTAAATTAGGCACATCAATATAGTTTTGCCAACATAACTCTACACGGACTGATACCAACATGAAAATGTCTTGCTGAGTTTTATATTAAATATAGTTACTGTTATACAGATCATGTGAATTGTACACAAAATGCTATTGGTCCCCGAGTTTTTGATTGGCTGGTGTATACACACATGAAAATGTCTTGTTGGGGCTATGAGGTGCATATTACATATATTGACTTTTTGTTGCGAAGCTATAATGTAATTCATGGGAAATTAGCAGGGTATGTTGTAAGTATCTATTTTATTCTCTGTTGCGAAGCTATAATACTTCCACAGGAAATTACATATATATGTGTTCTGAGAGTGTTGAGCTCTATTGTCATTCTTGTGTATAGATGTGAAGGGAAAGAATGTGAATTTGACATAGGATGTTTTGCAGCCACTTATTATTATTAATTCTTTTGCATTCTTCATTGTATTATCATTATTATTATTATTATTATTATTATTATTATTATTATTATTATTATTATTATTCATATGAACCTCAATTTTCATTATTTGATAAAAAGTTGCATATTCCTGTGGAAGTATGTCTGAGATCTACGTTACTGAAAACTGAGTTGTCTGCAGAAATCTGAGAAGTATTCTATAAGGATGCCCAACAAATGGAACTTTTCTTTTGATTACTTCTATGCTGCAGTTCTGGTACTTGGAAGCTATGTACCAGGTATGAACATGGAATTTTCCGTGGCAGTCAAAGCTCAATTTATTGGTTGAATTACTTATTTTTGCAAAATATTGATGATCAAATGTCATGAACTGTTGCAGGCAGCCCTCACTTGTACGGTTATATGCTCGGGCAAAGGGAGAAAGCTCTTGCAAAATCAAAAAGGGAATAGAATGGAAGCAAAATTTCCTGTCATACTTAACAGCTTATCAATACTCTATCCACTGTTGTACTTTATTCTGGAAAGATTTTTTCAATGCTCGACTTTGCTTTACATGTTCATGTTCATTACATAGTTGCTGACTTTGCTGTGTTCATATGCGAAGTTCTTGGCGGGAGAGCGCTACGCCCTATTCTGTAGCTTATCTGATGGAAGAAAGATTGAAAGCATTTGCTTTTTTATTCATCATTTTAAATTACTTGGACTTATGGTCTCAAAAATTACTGCAATAATTTTCTTGAATCTCCTCTCTCCACTCTTATCCATCTGTGTCAGCCTTCCTGGATTTTCTGCAGCCAAGGATGTCAAATGCTAATGTACTGGCATGGATGGCAGTCTAGCTGAACAAATTAGAGATTTATTAATATGGGTTGAATCTAATTTAAGAGGCTGATGAGCCAGAGTTATTATATCCAAGGTAGCTTTTAAATACCATAAGAATTAATTACAACTCAGAATAAGCAAGCTATTGTAGAAGTTGCAAGCATAAGAAGCAAGTCATTAAATCATCAAGTTCATGACAAAGTAATGAAAATATTTATTTATAAATGCTCTTTCTACTGTTTGTTTCATTTGAGTAGATTTTACTTCTTTTTCCCATTGTTTCTAAAATAAAATAGTCAGCCCACGTATTCTCATACGAAATCTCAAAAACTGTATCTTGAAATCTTTCAATAAAATAAGGTAAATAAATCTTGAACTAATGTCAGTGTTGTAAAAATTAAACCAATTCAGCCGGAAACTGGACCTTAGGTCAGTCAGTTTTGAGCACGTAACTCAAGGGTTATATAGCCCGGTCCGAAAACCGATGACCTAGCCGGTTTAATCAGTCAATTTGGTTACTGTTTATCTAATTTGACCGGTTTAAAAATGCATGAAAATAGTTATTGGGAGGGTTTGAACTCAGGTGTTGAAGGTATAAATGTAAAACTAATGCACCACTTTTACGCTTTGAGTATCTCATACAAAGTATATTGAATACACTATTTAGTATAAGTTATTTGAAAATTTAGTATATGTTATTTCTATAATAAAAAAAATTAAAATTAGTTTAATTTGAAAACAAATTAATTGTATTAATTACTAAAACTTTTTGATATATATAACTATTTATTTTAATTATCCATAAAATTATTCATATTATTTAAGAGTCGTATATATTTAATAAAATTAAATTTCAGCATTTTTATTTTCAGTATTAATTAATATACAACATTACAAAATTTTATATATAAATTATTTTGATTTATATTGAAAATATTTTTTAATTGAAAAAATTGATACTCTAACAAAATATTTAAATTTTTTTGCCTATTTTATATTTAAAAATAAAAAATATATAAACAAAAAAATTCTGTTATTTATTAAAATTATATTTAAATTTTTTTGAACATGATCATGTATTAATTTAAATTATAAAAATTATGAATATTAACATTTTGAACCCTTAATCTATTGTCTTTTTTGGTTCGTTGACCAGACCGGATCTAATAACCTTAGCTAATGTGATCAAATTGCAATCCGACCCAAGCTAAATTGAAGTTAGCAAGAAGCAAAGTGATATGTATATTAAGATTTAGCAAGAACCAAGATTATATGTATATTAAGATTTAGCAATGCCACAAGCTATACAAGTTGATAAATAACAAAATTTCAAATATAATAAATAAATGCAAATTTATCTCACTTTATGAAAAATACTCAAAATTTATTTAAAATCATAATATGCATGTCATACATATCCCAAAGGCTTTTATAGTCCGAAAGTTATTGATTCCTTTATAGAAAAGGAAAACTAAAACCTATCTATCTAGACCTCCTTGAATAGGAACTGTCCTTTGTACTTTCTACCCGAATTTCAACATAAAGCTTCAAGATCCTCATACTTTAACTACACAATTCAATCTCAATCTAAATCCCTCAAAAGTGGGGATATGACAACTAATATTCTCAAATCTTTAATAGAAAATGAAAATTCATTAAAACTTCTAGAAACCTTGATGAGGTGGTGGCATGAGCTTAGTTTACTTGGTCCACATGCCCAAACTAATATAAAAGCCTAACAATTAACTTAAGGCAATCCACATTACATAATTAAGCCTAATTACAAAGTTAGCCCAATAACCCATAACTAAGCACATGTGTGGTACATAATGTTGAACACATGATTGGTACATGTTGTCACATGATTGGTACATGTTGTCTTGCGCATGGTTAGCACATGTCTTGAATATAACTCCTTGCACATGAGTTGTAGTCTTCAAATTTATAGACTTTTGTCATGATAGCCCACTAGGCTAGCTCATGTAAGGTTGGTCTTCACACGCCCCAAGGTATATAATGGGCATTGGGTCTTCTAACAGCTCATTTTCAACACTTATGCACGCCTTCTCCTTGATCTCCTTGGTTGTCAATCTTTAAACATAGTCTTGCATTGTTTGTCTCAACTTATTGGCCTTTGATCTTGTGATTGCACCACTTGGCATGACAAGTATTTCATCCCCCTTGTTTGAAAATTGGCTTAGATGAATTTGATCTACATCATTTTCCCCTTTTCAAACGGATTTGTGCTCGAATCTACTCTTCCTACATTGTCAAAAGGATTTGTGCTCGAATCTACTCTTCCTACATTGTCAAAAGGAGTAAGATTAAAAATATTAAATGATGCAGAAATACCATACTCACCAAGAAGCTCAATTTTATAAGCATTATCATTGAAACTTTCAAGCACACAAAAGGACCATCTTTTCTAAGGTCAAGTTTACTCTTCTTTTAGTGAGAAAATCTTTCCTTTCTTTTATGCACCCACATTCAATTGTCTGGCTCAAAGATAATTCTTCACCTTCCATTGTTAGCTTGGCGTGCATATGATTCATTCTTCTTCTGTAAGTGTTTCTTTATCTTCTCATGCAGAGCTTTCACAAAATATGCCTTTATGTCGCTTACTGAGTTTTATTTATCCCTTCAAATGCTTCAAATAGTCATAATTAGTATGTATGAAAAACTCCTTAGGAAGAAGATAGTGTTGTCATACGTCTAAAGCTCTCACTAAGGCATATAACTCCTTATCATAGGTGGAATAATTTAATTAAGCTCTAGGCAACTTCTCACTAGAGTATGCAATTGGTTGCCCTCCTTCACAAAAATAGCTCAAATGCCAACTCTTAAGGCATCATATTGAAACTCAAAAGTTTTGTTAAAGTCAGGTAAAGACAAAATAGATGCACTGCATAACTTATCCTTAAGCAAATTAAACGTTTTTTTTTCTGAGATTCAGTCCATTTAAATTTAACATATTTTTTAACTAATTCATTCAAATGTGCTACATTGGAACTAAATCTTTAACAAATCTTCTATAGAAACTAGTCAAACCATGAAAAATTTTAACCTCACTAACATTGGAAGGTGTTGACCAATTTCTAATGGTTTTCACTTTCTCCTCATCAACCTCAATTCCATAAACAACAAACGCAATAAACACAAGTTTCTCACTAGCAAATGTGCACTTTTTAAGTTGGCATACAATTTCTTTATTTTGTTTTTCAATACTTCTAATACAGCCTTAATATGCATAATATAATCATCAAAACTCTCATTGTACACAAGTATATCATCAAAATAAACCACAATAAACTTACCAATAAATTGCCTTAAAACATGACTCATTAATCTCATGAAGTATCAGGTAAATTAGTTAAACTAAAAGCCATTACTAACCACTCATGTAAATTAAATTTAGTTTTAATAGCAGTTTTTCATTCATCGCCTACTTTTATTCTAAATTGAAAATAATCACTTTTAAGATCAATTTTGGTAAAGTAATATGCCCCATTAAGTTCATCAAGCATATCATCAAGTTTAAGAATATGATGTCTATACTTCAGAATGATTTTAATAATTACATGACATAAACACACATCCTCAAACACCCATCTTTCTTAGGAACAAACAACATAGGAATGACACATAGGCTCAAACTCTCTCACACATGCCTCTTCTCCAAAAGCTCATCAACTTGTATTTGTATCTCCTTTGTCTCCTTGGGGATTGGTTCTATAGGCTGGTTTATTTGGTATGGCTACCCTGGGAACACAGTCTATTTGATGCTCAATGTCTCTCAATGGAGGGAGGCCTTTTGGAATCTCTTTGAGAAATACATCCTCAAATTTCTACAACAAATACACAAAAATACTAGGAAAATAAGGGTCAAGGTCAATTAAAGAAATGAGATTCTCCTTGTACCTAAGTACAATGAGGCTATTTTATTCATAAAAGTATCTCTCTAGTCTTTTTCCCTTTGCATATAAGCTCACTATCTCTTTTGTCCTCACATTCCCACCTATACTTTTCTCTCTTACGCCAATTTCTTTCTTTTTCTCATTAGCGTTACTATCACCACTAGGCCTTTATTAGTATTTCTCTCATTTTTATCATTCACATTCTCTTTTCTCTCAATTCTTTTACTTGAATTAGCCTCACTCCCTGAATTTTTCATAATAGAACTTTTGATTTTCATACACTTCTAATGTAGATAAAGGAACAATAATGCAAATTTGTCCATTTAAGCTAAAAGAGTAACGATTTCTATAACCATCATTCAACACGTATCTATCATATTGTCATGGCCTTCCAAGTAAAACATGACTAGCATGCATAGGTACAACATCACATAATACCTCATCCTTATATCTACTAATAAACAATGCAAGCATCATTTTTTTTATTCATTCTTATTTCACCACATTCATGCAACCATTGTAATCTATAAGGATTAGGACGCTTAATACACTCCAAACTAACTTATCCATAAGTGTTGCACTAGCCACATTAGTATAATTATCGCCATCAATAATCAAACTACATGTTTTTCCATTCACTATGCAATGCATATGAAATATATTTTCCCTTTGGTCACTATTTTCTTCTTTAATATGCATATTTAAAGCCCTTATATCATCCAAAGATTCAACATGACAACATTACTATATTGCACATCACTATCATCATCACAATCACTAGCATCAGTTAATGGTGGCATTTCATCATTATCACTACTTTTTACTTCACTTTCACTATCAATTACACCATTATCTTTTAATATCACATTTTCTTTTTAGGACATTGAGATGCAATATGTCTCATCCTTAAACATTTAAAACATTTAATTTCACTATGTTTATCATTAGTACAAGGTGTTTTTTTTTAATTATTTTTCATCATCTTTAGATCCCATTTCTTTCTTTACCTTTTTTGGGTCAGTCCCTTTTTCCTTGCTCTTCTATCCTCTTTTTAGGTCATTTTGAACTCCATTTTGATGTGGAATTCATCTAACACTTTATTGCCCATTTACTCTTCAATTGCTTTTCCACTTTCATAGCCATATTGACCATGTCTTCAAGCTCCACATAATGTTGCAATTCAACAACATTGGCAATGTCTATATTCAAACTACTAAAAACTCATGTCATGGTGGCTTATGGATCCTCCACATTGGCTTTAATCATGACTATCTCCATCTTCTTATAGTAATCCTCTACTTTCATAGATCCTTGAGTAAGGCATTGTAATTTTTGATGCAACTCCCCATAATAATAAGATGGCATAAAATGTGTTCTCTATAACATCCTCTTATATAATAGGACTAAATCCCACTATATAAATGAATGCTACAACGCTATGTGTTAAATCCGGTAAAATTAGAACTTTGTAAAAGATATTGACACATCATAGCCATGATGCTTGTTTTTAAAAAACATTACATTATACGATACATGTTTAAAATGGATTTTATACAACTTTAGAGATATAAAATTTACAACCCTTTTTATCTCATGGGATATACAATATTAAAAAAAAATTAATGCATGGTATCACCCTGAGATGGCTATTTATCCATATGATTCTTAGCGAGCTTGCTCTTTTCTTCGGTTGACCTTTCGAATCTCCATACCTATATATGAGAAATACCCACACGTTAAGCAACTAGTGCTTAATGGTATATATGTGCATACAAACTATAATTTTCGTACATAAGATATGTTACATGTATGGCATCTATCCCAAACTTGATCTATCTCATGCTCATGTGTGTGTCAGATTATTTAATTCCTAGTATAACCATGTATATTTCAATCGGCATATCTATGTCCACATGTCATTTCATATCTGGTTTATTATTCTGCCTACACAATATCACTAAAGTATTCTTACATGCAATAAGAACATTACTATGATGTGCCTTAGCAATGTTACATAACTTACCATATTTAAATGTCCGTTAACACATATGACCTAATCAACATTGATTTCAATGCCAACAATACTTTCTACATGTCATGCCAATTTTGTGTCATTTCGTATCATGTGTTAACTCATTCTTTTCCATGTTTAAAGCATGATTACATAACAAGGAATGTATCTCATCTTGTTCCTCTATGAATGGCACTTGTCAAGCATACAAAATGACATTCATTTGTGCAATATCATAATATGAATTTAATATTCCTACACTCATAATTGTGATTATGAATGGAAATATTTAATCATGGAAAAATTTACTTAACATGTTACAACCACCATTTCTAACCCTGAGTCACATCAAGATACTTTTAGAAATAATTTAACATAGCCATATACAATGTATGAAACAGAAAATTGTATCATCCATTAATTTACAATAACATTCTCACACCATACTTATCCTTTTTCCTTAATTTTCCATATATGGGTTGTGACATAGAAACACTTCTAGAACTTAAACCACCCTCTCCACTAACTGTATTTTCTCGTCCGAACTTCTCAAGTCAAAAGTACTCCTAGAGCTTAAGCCATATTGACTAAGTATATAGAGCATTGCATACATCTGAGGATCAAGGGCACTCCTATAGCATAATCCCCTTTGCCCTTATAATATAAATTTTGTGTCATCATATATTCCTAAGGTACCATAAACTCCCTCAATGATATGTCATCTATCCTATTTCTAGTTCTATATTAGAGAAATGAGCTTTTAAACTTTATCCTTTATTGTTTATATAACTCATCATATATATGTTCATATGATCAAGATTATAACATTTCATCAATCATGTATTATGATGACATCATGTCATACATGTTTAATGCTTATCCCAACATATATATATATATATATCATATTCTTTTAACCAATATCATAGTCATCACAAAAACATAATATCATGTCATACATGTTATATATGAATTTCAATGTATAATATTAATGGTACTCCTAGCTCTCAAACCAAGTTCATGTCTTATGCCTTTACTTTCATCATGTCCTTACATATTCATTGTGTTACATATACATTTATTCATCTAGGGCATGCAAATCACATCATAACTTGTCATATCATTGTTATTTCTGTTTCACATGTCATACGTATATTTCATACTTTTTCCTTCATCATAATTTTATGTTTTCATGATGTATTACATGCATATCTATCCATATAAAGATGTGTATTTCATGTCGAACCATGTCTTTTTGGGTCATACAAACCTCGTACATTCATACTATGCATGTGACCCATCAGGTTCCCAGTTATGTTGGTAACTCAAATTATCATATGATTTCGAGCATATCATGAGCGGTATCTAGCAACACATCATGACCCTTATTTGACTGGAATGTCAGTGATCTGACTGTAAACCCTTAAATAGAAAATTACTATGCAAGTCATCCTTTCACCAAACTATACCTCATTTGGTTCAGAGCATGGTCTGTGTGTTAGCTCCCACTAGATATACTACATCACATCTAGTCCAAATGATATTAGTTTTTTTCTATGAGACTCATTACTCTGATAAGATATATCCTTGAAGACCTTCTTCAAGACATGTCCATCTCGACCAATGATTTTTGAGTAATGATCTCTATAAAAGGCTATAGGTATACTCTTCTTCTATCAAGAGTGGCGAATCATTTATTAACTACTCAACTACCTTTGAATACCTTATGTTATACCTGTTCACCACTCTATGAGCAACCTTTGAGAGGCAACAATTAACCTCTGATAGGCAACAAGGAATGGGGTCAAAGTATAGGATTCAGTATCCTCAATAACCTTGAGTATCTCAAGTCTAAGGATACTTACACTGTTGCTATGATGAGACTATCAGTGACATTGAATAAATACCCATGTGATTGCCTCATAGCAAGTCATCCAATGTACTTGGCTACTGTAGTAAGCATCCATATATTAACTCTAAATATCTCATGTTATTAGCTTATGAGATCAACTATTTGACCTAGTCAATGAGTATAATATGTGCTAGTCTATCTGGATTAACAATGTTCTATCTTGTTAACCCTATGACTATGGATTATTTAAGTATAAATACAATTGTACATGATAGAAATCTCATCATTATGATTTCATCATAATTTCTTTCATGTTGTGTTACATACCAAGGACTTCATTAAATGGTTTAAGATCTATATCAATTCATATGCATTGAATACCACATAATGAAAAAGTCTTTTATTAATAATAAATGAGTACATCAAATGCCTAAGGTGATTGCCTTTAGGTTACGTCTCTAACATGGATCACGAGCATGAGCTTGTTCACAGGCATGAACAATTCGACCACAGTTGTGAAGTAGTGTGTCTTGACTTGTTCACTGACGTGAACAATGAATCACAACTAAAAAGGGCATGTTTTCAGTAATGTGTTTACTTATTCATCAATACTAACTATCAAGTGAAGAATCAATATGTGGTATTTTAATGAACTTGTATATATTTGTATGTTCATACAAGTAAATATATGGCATTACATGAACCATATTATACTAAGTGAGGAAATAATGAAGAAAACAAAAGAAATATGAGATTGACAAAGAGAAAGGAGTAAAAACGGGCTAATGATAAGGATTAAGCCCTAGAACACCTAGTCCAGAACTATAATTTTGGATAGTTTGACATGCCAATTAAAGTTCATATTATGTCAGTGATGGCACTTATATATTATACCATTGATGGCACTTGTATGAGCATGCCACTATGTTCGGGTGGCAATTTTGCATTGCATGAATAGCTAACCCCGTTATCTTGATTATTGATTCAGTCATAGGTGTTATAGGCTAAATTATACTGAGAATGGTATAAATAATCTTAAATAATTTATATTTGTTGATTGTATATGTATGATAACGAATATAATATAATAATGTGTAAGTATGAGATTATTTACATAAGATTTGTAGGTGTTATGAAATGTGTGGAATGTCTACATGCTGCATGAATATAGTATATTTTCTTCTTTATATGCACCATTAAACCTAGTGCTTAGCGTAGGAGTTTCTCTCGTGCAAATATAGCAAAGATAGAGCTAAGAAGAGTAGAAAGATTTTACAGTGACCCAATCGAGTAAAGCAACTCATTTTTGGCATTGTAGGTTAGACGACTTTTGTACTCTTCGAATTTTGTTTTATAGCATTATAAAGTATACGCTATGTTTGTAAATAATATTTTTGTAGTTAAAATGTATATATTTCTTTTATAATATGTAAAGTTAAAGAAAAAAAAGTGTCATTTTTCATTGATTATTAAGTGACATTTTTTTAATAAAGATAGCATAGCATTCCCTTATCCGGGTATATGTTGCTGGGGTAAGGGGGTGTTATAGAGTTTTTGGTATCAGAGCCCTAGTTGGGTGGTTTTGGATTTTCAAACAGAGTTTTAAAATATTTATGAAATGAATGTACCCATATTTGTATATATATAAGTTGTTGCTTATTGATTAGGGTCATTACTTTTTATGGTATAGGTAGGGTATGGCTTCCGAATCATAACAAATAGTGGCTGAAGGGGTATAAAGTAATGAGCCTACAGAGATAGAGACTTCATCGCAAACAAGTCATTGTCGAGCTATTCTATTGAGATCTGGCGCAAGAGCTTCACATGGGTAATCTATTACTAGCATGAGTTAGACGAAGCTCTTGCAAAATATGGTCAATTTGCTATAGAGAGTAGCACAAACATTCCTATCTATTTTATAATTGAAAAGGCTACAAAAGTTGGGTGCCCCAAATTTCTATGGTAAATAACAAGATGACCCCTCTACAACTGAATTCTAGTTAAAACGAACTGATAGAGTTTTTTATTAACTACATTGCATTGATGAGAAAAAAATATGAGTATGTAGTGTCCTTGTTACATGATAATGCATACAACTGGTGGTGGTCTGAGTCATAGAGTTCAAAAGCACCCGATCCCCTGACCTGGGGTTCTTTTTTGGATAAGTTCAAGGAATAATACATTCCACCAATTTACATAGATGATAAAAAAAAAAAAGAATTTCTGACTTTGAAACATGGGGATATGCCAGTATCAGAATATGAGACAAAATTCACACATTTGTGTAAGTATACTAGTGGCATTATGTCCACTGAAGCTGATGAATGTAGATGATTTGAAGATGGGTTGAGGGATCCGATCAAGTTACAAGTTTTAGCTCTACGTCTAATGAACTTTTCCAGTTTGCTAGCATATGCTGAGAAAGTTCTAGCAGCACAAGAGAAAGAGTTCAGGAGACCCATCCCATAGCCATGTGGAGGACCATCTGGTAGCAAGAGGGTAAGATCTTTTGGTGGCCGATTTCAAGTTGGGAGTACCAGCAAGCCTTTGACATTGAGCTAGGAATAACAGGTAAGATCTATTTCTTCAATAGTTAGTGCACTGACACAGGCACTGTGCAGGTCTTTACCTCTACCTTTATATTAGTACTGTGGTCATCTTCATGCAGGAATGTGTTGGTGGATGACATGAGCTTGTTTGAGATGTAGCTCCAAGGATCACATGAGGAGAGATTGACTCTTGCTACAGTATAGTAGATGTTTGGATAACACTGAGTCGATACAGACACAAGCTTCTGGTCAGGGCAGAGGCTAAGGTAGAGGACAAGGTAGAGGAGGTCGAACGAGGCCCTATTTAGTTTAGATATGAGACAGTGGAGAGGCAGGAAGGAAGTAGAGTTGCACTAACTAGGGCTTATGCCATGCGAGGTTAAGAGGAGCAAGATGCACCTAACATCATAGTGGGTAAATTCCTTCTCTTTAGCTTTAACAATCATGCATTGATCAATTTGGGATCGACACATTCATACATATGCACACTTGACATCATAGTGGGTAAATTCCTTCTCTTTAGCTCTAACAATCATGCATTGATCAATTTGGGATTGACACATTCATTACAATCTGCTTGAGCTGAGCGATGTTTCTCAAAGAGTAGGATCATGTCATTTCTCATGTTGCTCAGCATTAGTATGCAAGTAACTCTATCCTTGCACTTGTAGGCTTGATATGCCTCTCTATCCCGCCTATGTTGAGCAGTGCTTCCATACTCAGGCTCAATCATTGGTTATGTTATAGTTTCTAGCATATCTTGTTCTTCCAGGAGATATTAAAATTTTTGATGCCAAATATCATAGTTTTTATCATTTAAGTTAGTAATTTTTGTTGCAATCATTTCTACTATTTAGAAACAATGATCATAATTAGGATTAACACAATTTATTATCACAACTATCATTTCATATCATAATATTCTAAATTAATCAATAACAGCCTAACACAAGTAGCAGAAACAAAAACATTGTAACATAGCTCAATGAATTATTGCTGACATAGTCTAGTTGTTGTTGTTTAATTCAAACATGCGCTAATGATTATATTAAATGAGATTCACTAATCTACCAATCTAATATTTTTACAATATTACATGTATATTTTTGTGCAACAAAAACAACGAAAAAAATTATGTATATATATATATGCAAAATAAATATTATCTATGAGTCATATAAGCATTCATTATATGTTTAAAATAAAAACAATACTAAATGAACTCAGAAATAACAGTCACATAAAAAAAAACTAAACATATTCTAATATTTAGTTCAATTCATTCATTCTCTAGATGAACCGATTGTTCTTTCTTAGCAAACTCTCTTTTTGTCAATGTACTAGTCATTTTTCTCATATAAAGAAAAATATTCATTGACTTGGTAAATCACCTAATACTATCTTGTATTCGGCGCTCCTGTTCCCGAGTCAACTCTTCCTTTATATTCTATAAATCAAGTTGCTTAGTCTTTCTTTAAGTGCAATCCTTTCATCTTCTTATGAATCAATCAAGGAATCAAGAATTATGGATATTTATTGTTTTATAGCTAAATTATAACGCTTACTAAACATTACATAGAAAGTCCACAATTTATAGTACATTTCATTGATGTGCTGAGTTAGAGAGTGTTATGAATATTTTCTATATGCAAATAATTGTTCCAAAGCGATAAGCATTTGATTCCTCGCTATATATTTGAACAGATCAAAAATAATTAGACCCTTTTTTTTTAAATATAAGATGTTTTATGTGATAAATAAACAATATATATATATATATATATATATAATTATGTACCAATTTGCATATATTTTCTCCAAAATTTACATCAAACAATTATCAAAAAATCCTAGAAAAATATTCATTAAATAGTATATTGAATTTTGAACATTTTTTTAACAAAATTTGACAAAAAAATGACATCTCACGAGCTCACGCACTGGAAGAAAATTGGGCACGCGTTGTCGAACAACTTCACACGCATACATGAGCTAGCTCACCTGCCACATAAAGCATCACGTCAACATCAAATGGACCAATCAGAGGGTCACACATGGCAGAGCTAAGACACATGGCATGACACATGTACAACCACATCATTTATGTTGTCCACATGGCCTTACCTAAAGTTGATACATGACAAAATTTGCCACATGTCATGATGTAGCTGTCATGACACGCCCCAATACATGTCATGAACTTTCCACTTCATCCATTAGGTGAGTGGCACTTGTATCATATGCATCATCTTCCATTTGCCCGTTTTTTAATTTTTGTACATTTTGGGCAATTTTAAACTCATTTTGACCATTTTTAAATTCGTTTTATGTTCAATTATTTCGTGTTTAGACAACACATAACACTTATAAAAGTAGGAATCACATTTTAAGAGTTTCCAAAAATTAATAAAACTCTAATTTCGATCAGAAATTTTAAAAAATCATATAAAATCAATCATTTATCAGAAAAATATGTAAAAATACTCGTTAAAAAACTTGTAATTAGAGCTTTCGAACCATGAAACTGAGGAAATAATTTCACAAAAATTGAAGAAATTTTCAAATTTTCAGGATTAATTACTTAAAAATCATTTCAAATTACCAATTTAAGTACAAAAATACATGATTAAGAGCTTTGATACCAATGTAAGATTGTTAAGCTGCAAAAACTTACTTTTCAAACTGAAAAGTATGCGTTATTAATACTTCTTCGAGTACACTGGATTATTAAAATTGGATTTTAATCCACAATATGAATGTTAGAAAATGAAGAAGTTACAACCTTACCTTTTATGGAGGAGCAGTTTTTATTGAAATAAAACTATTTAATAGATTTTGGAATGAGACAAGTCTATATGAGCAGCCCAGACCAATTAAAACCCAACATTACAATTTTTTTACTATATTTATAAATAAATTAATTTATTAACATTTTTTGTTTTTTTGAATGAACTCATTAATTTTTTTAATTTATATTCAAAACAATATAAATAAAATAAGTAAAAATAAAAAACAATTTACTATATTTTTATTCTTAAAAATAGCTTTAGAATATTAAATTATTAAAGACAATTTTAGAATAAAATAATCTTACAACAAATTCTCATTAACAAAAATAGTGGATTTTAAATTTTTCTACCTACAATAAGAAAATCAAATATTTTGAAAATATTTTCAGAGTTTTGGCATATGTCAAATTTTTCAAAATTTATAAATTTTAATATTTTTTAAATTCATAGATTATTCAAATTTCCTTAATTAAAATCCCTCACCATAACATCTTGTTTGTCAAGCTAAAGACTTAACTATAAACTTTTAATTAACATTATTTTACTAATAATTCTTTCACAAATTTAAATATTGCAGCAAATAATTATACTAAGATTTGATATTACATAGATATTTCGAGATGAAAATCCACAATACTAATATAGTTAAAATAAATTTAATTATAAATTACTTTCTAATATAATTATAATCATTTTTTTATAATCATTTTTTTCTTTTTAATTCGAAACTGAAAAATGAAAAACTATTTCAAATATATATATATATATATATATATATATATATTAGCGGCAGCTTCATTATAAAATGATAAATTGATAATAATTATGGGTCCATACTGGCTTCAAGGATTTCTCCAAGGCAGAGTTGGGTTGCATTACATGGAAGCATATTTAAAACACAATACATGAGTCAGTTCGAAATATAAATCACAGTATTTGCGCTCTCCCATAATGTCAATTGTACGGTAACCTACCCAAAAAAATTACAAGACATTAATACATATTAATATTAGCGTATGATAACAATCTATCATAAAAACTCGTGGATAAATGTAAGAAACAAACATGGCATAATTTGAATTTAATTATATTTATATGCTTGCAAATAAGTAATTGTGTTAATATTTTTTTCTAATCTTTTATAATTTAAACAAACAAAATTTTTTTCAAGGAATTTCGGATAATATATTTCTCGTACCCATTTGAAGCTAAAAATTTGTGAAGAACTAGGCAGTATCGAGTCTAATTTTATGTTACTTCGATTCACATATAGATGAACGCCGCTAGACCATCTAGCACTTATAATATTAGTTGGTAAGTGATAATTAAGCCACAGAAAATATTAAAATTATAACTCTCCGTCCCAAAAATATATTAAAAAATTAAGTATTATAATTACATGACAATATTTTCAATCATTTTTCTATTATATCCTTCATTTGTATTAGATAACTAATTATTATTATAAAATTTAAAACTATGGGCAACATTAATATAAGATAGAAAATCTAAATTATCATCAATAGATTTGACAAATAGCCAAAACAACAATATTAATTATAACGAGCTAAAATAATTTTCATTTGAAAAATATATAAGATTAAATAAGTAGTAGATTGTTATAAAAGGATAATTAACAAGTTAATCTCAATAGAATGAAATATTTGAAATTGTTGTTGGATATTAAAAAAAATATATTTATAATTTTTTTAATTTTTTATAAAAAAAATTCTCCAATTTTACTTTTAGAGAAAATATATATTTATCTATTTCTCTACAAAAACCATTTTTAAAATTAAAAATAATTTTTTTTGAAAAGTACCCCGGAAGTGGGTATATTATGCTGCTACAAAAAAGTGGGATTTATTATTTTTGGGACGAAAGAATAATTACTTTTTTGTTTTACTCTTGCTAACATTTCTGTGTTTTAAAAAAATCAAAAATAAAGAAAGAGAGAGATTCGATATACTAACCCCAACTTAAGGGATGTATCCGAGCTTTCATAGTCATGTGGGGGTCCATTATAGGAATTGCAGACATTGGTCACAGATTCTGATGACTGCCCTTCCTCATAAACCACATTCTCCGAATCGGCAGTAGCCTGCTTTCGGCCATTGCTCATCTCCCTGACCTTCAACATTCGATCGCCATAAGCAAATTTAAGAGCAATATACAATCAATTCATGTGCAACGTGAACGTGTACGAAGGAGAGAGAGTGAGAATTCTTACTTGTTGTTTTAGTCGTTCATTCTCTTCCATTAATTGCTTTCCCTACAATTGTTTCAAAACATGGGAAAAAAAGACTAATATTTAAAAATAAAGTTGCATATGAAGATATATCGATTATTGTATCAACCAGTCGAATTAAGGTGAGCTGACCTTTCTTTGAAGTTCACTGATCTCATTCATAATTTTTTCATCCTAAGAACAAACAAGATGTGATATTAGCAGCTAAACCAAGTGAACAACGCTTAGAATCAAATTCAATCCCACAGAAAAAGAGACATTTCGTTTACCTTCTTCTCTATCACACGGCTTAGTCCAACTTCAAGAGACTTCTCTAGCTGCTGTAACTCTTCCATATTTAATCCCTGGAGCTCTTCTCCCCTCATTTGCCTGTTTTACGTGAAATTGAACATATTTATATTAACTATATAAACAAAATAGTAGAATCTGACATTGTCTTATACCTCAATTGATGGCTTTTCTCTGCAACTTCCTTGCTCAACAGGGACAAGTTGCTGTTCTCAACCAGCTAGAATACAAATATTCATCACTCTTAGCAAGCAAAGATTGAGAGAGAAAAAAGAAATGAAGAGTTATGATAAATTAATTACATCTTTTTAAGTTTGTCATTTCCAATTTTAGGCTACCAGTAGAAAAGCTAATGGCATACAAAATGTGATGGCAATAACAAAAAATATTAAATACAAATAGAAAACTGCCCACCTGCAATTCAAGAGATGGTTGTTCCAGCTTCTCAAGATTCTTCGAGTGCAGGTTATGCCTTTCTAGTATTTCCCTCATGCTTCAAAAGACAACATTTTAAACCGCAAGTTTAGATGAATACTGTATTTTAAGGCCACAACATCTTCTAAAAAGAGAACTTTTTAAACCTTAATCCCATTCTTAATTGACATATGATGTATAATAAGCTCTAGCAACGTACATTTCCACGTTATGTTAGTAATTATATTTTTGGTTTTGTCATTAACTATCTAATGACGGATAATTAAATAAGTGATGTTTTGACTTTCACTAATCTGTAGCCGAGAGGACTCTATTTGACACTTCTCTCTTGTAGGCTTATATTGATATTGAATCAAACTCTCATTTTATGTTACACAATGCATATGCAAAAGGTTATTATTTCGTACTAACATCTCATTTTCTGTTTACATTCACTTCTCACTCCAAGCAATTAGGTGCTTTTCTTGACCTTTTTTATGTTTTTCTATTTGCCTTTTCTCACTTGCAGTAACACTATGGCATCCAAACACGTTCAGCTTAAAACTTAAAGCATAAAGTCAATTAATGGATTAATCCGCGATAGATCAAATCTATGCAAGAAATTTCTATGAATTTAATACACTTGAATACTTCCTTCCCTATTCTTTATTTTTCTATCTACATATACAGCAAGTGAATCATTAATTATTTGTTCAACTGAAAGTTTAATGGTGAATTAGTTCTTTTCATCAGTGAATGGAGGTATTTAATTGTCCCCCCCCCCCCCCCCCCGTCCAGCCGATCAACTTAAATCCGAGCTAAGCTCATTTATAGAAACCATTATTTTTCAGAGACCAGATTTCCCTGGAAAATGACAAATTAAACATGATTCTATTAAATCCTAAGAGAGTAGCATGTCTAGAAATCACATATTTTACGTAGGCAGAAAATAAAGTTGTAAAAAAAAATTGCAAAAGTAACACATGAAAGATATGTTTACCGTAATGACCCATTTGACTTCCTAATTTTCAACACTCCTGCATGCGAACTAACCGATATTTCTAATATAATTGTTTTAAATTACATATAGTCAGTCAACTAAAAGTGTTTTGACTTATCAAAGGTTAAATATATAATATCAGCATAAAAAAAAAAAAAAAATTGGGACAACCCAGAAGATATGGAAGAAGAAGGCAAAAAAAAAATCAACGTATATCTGTCGATTTTTTCTTTAAGGAGAAAAAAATAAAAGCAAGACAGGAATTTCACAGCAATTAATGACATTAAATTAATCACAGACAGTTGCTGGCCAATGGCCCAAGTTTTTGTTAAAATTCAGACAATAGATACCACGTTTAGGAGCCCATGGCTAATATAGCCTGCTAGCTAAGTACATAATGCACATGGCAATATGGTAGTGGTCCTTGCAAGTTGCAATACACAAGCAACTATACATATATATATATATATATATATATATATATATATATATATTAAAATTCCCTAGATGCAAGCGTTACAAAGGCATTTCTTCAAATGTTACATATTAAGAGATGTTAAGTAATTCCAGTTCAACATTGATTGAACATGCATTAGTCACTCTTATGCTTGCGAAGAGTGTATTAATCAGTAATCAGTAATTGCTTGAAGCTTTCCAAAATCTCACTGCTAGGCATGTTTAGAGGCAAATAATGCAATGAATATCCCCTCAATAACGAAATGCTACATTTCGACTAAATTATATAGTTCCCATTTTTCTTAAGCTGGAAAATTAAAAAAAAAAACATATTAACATTATTCGAGAGCAAAACTTCTAATTCTTTTTTTGTCATTATGGATTTATTTCTTTCTGTTGATTAAGACACAGCATTATCACATGATGCAAACAATGTAATAACTACCATGTCAAATCTAACTTGACATTTATCTGGTTTCCTTAATACTGATTCTTATCTAATTACAACTTTTTGCTTTACATAATGTTCCCTTTTTTTACATGTTTTAAACATTGGAGACTGGAAAACAAAGGAGAGGAGAAATAGCAAAATAAACTCAACAAGAAAAAAAATTAAAAAAAAAAAACTAATCCAAACCCTTAATCACAACATTCTCATTTGAGTAACATAACATTTGCACACAAGATAACTTAGATTATTAATATTATTTAAATATATAAATTTTCTAAAAGCAGAAGTTCTCAAGTGATGATAAAACCTACAAACAGAAAATAATAAATTAATAAATCCTCAGCAGTTCATAGTCTAAATCATGATATCTTGTCAACACACAATAATCCTTAAAAAAAAAATTAACAGTACCAACACTTTACTCTTAAAATCTTGTATTTTAATATTTTCAGCTACTTTTAACACTAAAATCCGGGAATCTGCAACTTCATAGTTTCATTTTCCTCTCAAAGACTCGCTTCTTACTCATTTAGATCAAAAAATCATGAAACCCATCCTTTAAAACTGTAACTTATTCAAATATAGTCAAAAAGATAATGAGGAGATAAAGAAGAAGACCTGGAGCTGCAATAATCAAAGACCTTGCCCCTAGACGAGAAGATAATTAGAGCAACATCGGCATCACATAGAACAGAAAGCTCCTCAGCTTTCTTAAAAAGCCCTCTTCGCCGCTTGGAAAAGGTAACCTGCCTGGCCGTGTTGTTATCGATCTTCTTGATCTGAATCTTCTCTCTTGCCATTCTTAGACACAAGAAAAACAATAAAGAAGAAAAAGAAGAAGAAGCTTCCGTTTATTTCTTTTTTTTTTGGTTGATCTTGTTTTGGTATTAGCACAGTGAATAACCCAGCATACAAAGAGATGAAATGGGTTTCTATTTCTAACTAAATAAGAACAAAAGACAGAATGTTGAGTGATGGTGGCGGCATTTTGCCAAATTTAGAGAAGAATCTGAGACAAACCCTAGTTAAAGGAAAGAGCGGAGCATTTTCCCAGATCCAAACACCAACATAGAAAGAGAGAGAGAAAAAGAAAAATCCACCAACTGCAGGTGAGGAACCGAAAGAAAAGGAAGAAGTATGGGGAAGACGGTGATTGGTTGATGGAATTTTTACTTGCTAGTTTGGGTAGCCAAGTAAGTGATCGCTTTTGTGGTGAGAGAAGGAATAATTAAATACTAAAAAAATTAAATTGGATAATAAATATACAAAAAGAAAGACCCTTTTATAGAGAAACAGGAATGTTCCCTCTTTTTACCCCTTTGGCTCTGGACTTTTTGTTGCCAGTTAGGGTTAATGGGTTATTGCCTTGTTGGATTAAGAAGGACAACAGTATAATCCAATCGAACCGGTATAGTAATTGATTTGAACTCAATTGATTAAAAAATTTAAAATTCGAATTCGATCAAATTTATTTTTATTTATTTGAAACTCGATTTAAAAAATATTCAAACTATTTGAATTCAACTCGATAAAACTCGAATCAATTAAAAATTTTAATAAATAGTATACTCAATTTCAAATTAACTCGAATATATTTAAATACTAAATGTATAAAAATAATTTAATAAATAAAAAAATTATTACTGATTAATTTCGTGAGATTTACGAATTAAATATTATAATATTCGAGCTCGACTCGATAAACTAATCAAATTCAATTCGATTAATTCTGAATCGAATTTGAATATTTTGAATCGAGTTTAAATAATTTAACTCATTTACACTCCTAAAAATAATTATCCAGTTCAGGAGATTGCCGAATATGACTTTTCAAAAGTGGACTAATGTGTTATATTAGCAATTTAGAGAGGTTCTTTTTTTATTTTTCTATTTCTATTATCTTTTTTGTAATATTATGTTTTTATCCCCGTTATATAATGAGTGGGATACCAAGGGTATTTTTGACTATTCGCCCCAGACCGAGCCTAATGGAAAAAATATTGATAACTTTTGAAAGGGTTTAAGACAAGTAGAAGTATTTATTTTACTACTACTAGAATATATTATGTTTGTAGCTGAATTTAATTTTTTTTTTTTGGTTTTTTAGTTTTTTATAAATTTTTAGGCACTTAATTATAAATTTAAACTTAACAATATAGTTTGTGTTTGAAGTTATTTATTTTCTTAATTAAATTTAATTTTATTGTACATTGTATGAGTATGAATATATATATAGAGAGAGAATAGATAAACAACTAATTAAATGGGTATTAGTTCTATGCATATAGTCCTTATAGAGAAGAATATGGATAATATATAGATATTTTTAAATGAATTTATAATAGATATGAATATCTTAGTTCTAAATATGTTTGACATCAAATAGAATATCCTCCCCGCTATCGTCTATTCTTTTATATATTGACGGTTCAATCATGAGTAATACCAAATCAACTTGACGAGATTGATCAAATCGAAATTCTTATTAGTTTGGATTAGATCAAATTAATTTTTTAGGGAAATTATATATATTATTCGTATTGAGTATCTCTATGTACATGCCATGTAACCATTTCCAAAAGTTGAACTAAATAAGTATTAAATTAAAGTAAAAGATTATTTGTACTCTCTAAAATAAGAAAATGGACAATTATATGAAATGGATAACAACAAAATTTAGTTTTTTGTTGGATGGTAGGAGTATAAATTTTTTAGTACATTCAATTTTTAAATATATTGTATGTTGTTGTAAATTTAGATTATCTATCTAGTAAGCAACTCTAATGATATGTTTGGTATATTAAAAGAATAAATTTTTATAGAAAATGAAATTTTATTTGTAAACTGATGTTTTAAAATTCTAAATTTTTTTTGTATATTCATGTAATAAAAATAAAAATTTTATTTTTATATTTGATTTAAATTTGTTTAAGTGTATTTTTGAAAATATAAAATATTTCATTTAAAAAATAAAAAAATTTAAATACCAACAAATTTAAAATATTAGAAATTTTTATATAGTCATAATCATATTTTAAAATATTTTAACTATGAAACCCAAATTTAAAATTATAATTTTATTTATATTCCAAAATTTAAAAACCAAATATATAATAATTGTAACCATCCCAAAGCAAGTTCCTCCCAATGTATTTACCGCATTTAATCATATTAAAAAAAATTGATACTAAAATTTGCTTTTTGTAGGTGAATTCATAAACAATAATTATTAATTAACATGTGAAAAAAAAAAGGGAGAGAGAGAGAATGAGCAATATAAATAGTTGGAGACTGGGAGACAGTGCTGGGAAAACCCCGGAAAGCTTTGGGAAAAAGAACGAAAGTGAGAAACCAAAATCGTACGCAAAAATTAAAATATTAATTGATAATTTGCTGAAGCTAATAATAGTTTGCCGTACATAATGGCCATGCTAGTGTGACACTGTCAGTCACTGTAAGCAGTATTGCGGTAAGCACCCTTGCAAAAGTAAACCATAATTGCCTGAAGTTTCTAAACCTACTTTTATTTCAAACAAATTTCTTTTTTTCTTTTTGCAAATTTTCTGAAGAAAAATAAGAATATGAGGAATATTTTTTAAATAATTTATAATCGGTACGCGATAATAATTGAATGTTGATTACTATACTTTTCATACATTTGCTGTTTAAAGCAGTGCTTTGACGAAGATGATTAGACTGTTGTTTACAAGTGTTAAACATCCCTGAAGGGGAGAAAACTAGGAAAGCATTATTTTATTTTACCTTATATATTTTTGTGTTTCTATTTCTAATTTTGTTCACAAAATTTTTATTTTATGTGGGGTACTTTTTATTGGCTGAATGCCTGATACATGCGATACTTGAATCGATACATGTTTATGGTTAAAAATAAAAATAAAAATAAAAAAATGAATGCATAAAATAACATTTTTATATATTGAAATAAAAAATGAAAAAATACAATAGCCCAAAAATAAATTTTTTCCATCTTATTTTTTAAAAAAATAATTGTATGTTTTATTATGCAAAAACCTATATTAGGTTCCTGTATTATATTGGTTTTTTTTATTGAAATTTATTTGATAACTCAACAAAAAAATTATATTGATATTTAATTTTTTTTAAGCGCTAAATTTCTTAGATTTAAAAGAATTGAAGAGAGAGAAATGGATGTTAGACGTCACTATTCACTAATCTATCTTTTTTATTATTTTAACTAGATAGAAGTTATAAATTCGCATGTGTGAGATTATAAAATAAAACATAAAATATAATAAAAATTACATTTAAAAAACACATAAGCAAACAACTTAAGTAAATTTGCATCATTTAGAGCAGTAACTATTACAAAGAAAAGAGAGTTAAAATAAGTTGTCTTAATAGTTCTTTCCATTGTTCATTATTGGGAATATAACTTTAGAAAACAAAAACAAAAAAAGATAATTGACTAGTAGAAGAGCAATTATCTAGATGTCTGTGACCACTGTCAAAAAATAAAAGATAGTTAATAACATGTATTTTATAAGAATAATAATATAAAAAGGATAATAATTATAACCATTAAAAACAAATCATTTTCTGTAAGAATATAATCATCGTCACCGCTCAATATTCTCTTTACTAGATGAGTAATGATCTATCCTTTTATATTGAATAAATTTTTTTTTATTTTTTTAATAATAAATTATTAAATATATTCTCATATTTGATGAATAATGTATAGTTATTTAATACATGATTTTTCATTGGTGATTCATATGGAGATGTATCTCTTTTTATACTAAAAATTGACTGGTTCAAATTAGGTATTTGATAAATATCTATTAACTGCATATCGTGCAAAAAAAAAAAAGAGCGATTTATCTTTTTTTATCAAAAGATTTTTTAATAGTACAGTGCCCGTTGAAGAAGATCTTTCATTAGATTGACTCATGGAGAATAATAGGGTTGCATCTTTAAAATATATGGGTTGTAAGGATGTTTAGCTCGATGGTTGATAACCACCTAGAATTTTTTTCCATACAATAAATCTTAACAATCATTGATGACAATATATATCTATCTTTCAAACCATGGGTTAAATACAAATCCAATAAACTCTATAGTTATTATACCTAAAATGATAAATATTATTAATCTAGTGTCCTCTTCAACCATAGTATTCAATTTATACCTGATTGAAAATATTAAATATAATATAAGTTATTATGTACATGGTGGAATAATTAATTAATCAACTTTATTATTTCGTATACCAATAAATTATTAGTTAATTGAAGATGTTACAGTTATTACATCATGTTTGTTTGTTATAGTTATCACGTCTGCCAATTTAGGCCCCGATTGGGTGTGCCAGAATTACCGAAAAATTGAGGAATTGGAGCTAGACTGAAAAATACGCGATTTTCACGCTATTATCAAATCATGAACCAAAAACACCAGGATGTAGATAATGTTAAGATGAGTCTATCAGTATAATTTTGTGTCAAAATTTCAATATTTAAATATGAAAAAAAATTTAAAGTACAGTTTTACGAGAATATTAGGAAACATATTTTTTGCTTCGAAGTGTCAATCGCAAAACTGAGAATGTCAATACATAGAATAAATTATATCGTAAGTATTGGCGTAATTAATTGCAAAAAAAATTATTTTGTTCAGGATTTGAAATTAAATGAATTAAAATTTGAGGGTGGACTAAATTGAAAAGAAAAAAATTTGAGGTATTAAATTGAATATTTAGAAAATAATTAAAATAAACCATGATTAATTAAATTAGTTAATCTTTGATTAAATTAATTAAAGCTTGTGGAAGACATGCAACTAAATCTCCATTTTCTTTTTGTAAATGTAATACGGGAGATATCGAATGGAAGATACTGAGAAAAGATTTAGAATTAACAATTCTAAATTAAATAATTCAAAGAAGAAATTCACTCAAAAATTGGAGATACAACAAAAACTTCACTAAGCTATAAATATTACAAAAAAAGCTCTCATCTCTCACAAACACTCAAGACTTGTATTCTTATTTTTCTTCTTCACTCTTGGATGGTTTAAACCTTGGAAATTTGCCTATTTATAGGCTCAAAGTTTAATCAACATCATACATTTGTTCAAATCTTCACCATACATTTGATAGAAATTTTGGTATGGTAGGTATACTTAATATGAACTTAATTTTTCAACAAATTAGGTGGAGATGAGTGTACCTAATATTTGCTTAATTTTTCAACACAATAAACTTCATTTTTCAACAAATTGATGGTGGGTGTACCTAATATTTGAATAAATTATTTGACATTGATTCTTAACACTCCCCCTCAATATCAAACTCTCATTCTTGTACTATGTCGAGCTATCGACGAAATATTTTGAGCTTGCCTGTACCTAAACCTTTTGTGAGCAAGTCCACAACTTAATCATCCGTCTTGATCTATCTCATCTCAATTTCTTCTTGCAGAACTTTTTCTCTGATAAAATGATAGTGCACTTTAACATGCTTAGTTCTTGCATGAAAAACTAGATTCTCTGCCAAACAAATTGTTGATTGACTGTCACAGTACAATGGAACTATATAAATCTACTTGTTGATGTAGATTATTCATTAATTGTATCAACCATGTACTCTCTTGAGTTGTCATTGCCGCTGCTCGATACTCAGCTTCAGTGGTTAATAATGTTACCGTTGATTGTCTCAAGCTACACCAAGAAATTGTTTTAAAACCAAGTTTAAACAAGTACCCAGTTGTTGATCTCCTTGTGTCATGATCTCCTGCATAGTCAGCATCGCAATAACCAATTAACTTGCAGTTTTCACCTTTCTTGTACAAAAGATCATAGTCAATTGTACTCTTTACATATCTCAGTATTCGTCAAACTGCTTCTAAATTAGACTTATTTGGATTTTGCATGTACCGACTCATCACACCAACTGCATAAAAAATGTCAGGACGAGTCAAGGTTAAGTAAATCAGACTGCCTACCAAATGTCGATATATCATCACATCTTCCAAATCTTTTCCTTCATGTGCACACATTTTAGCATTTGGTTTCATCGGTGTCGAAATTGGCTTGCATTCAAGCATTTCGAACATCTTCGACAAGTCTTTAAAATATTTTTGTTGACAAATAAATATTTCTTTTTGTGTGTGATCAACCTCTAAACCAAGGAAGTGTTTGAGTTGTCCAAGTTCTTTCATCTGGAAATGAACTGATAAATTTTCTTTCGTCTGAAGAATTTCTGGTTCATCATCACCGGTTATGATTAAGTCATCCACTTATACTAGTACAATAGCTAGCTTTCCTTCATTAACTTTGACAAACAAGCTGGAATTCGTAAGTGTTACTGAATAACCACTTTGTGTTAGAAATTCAGCAATTTTACCATACCACACTCTGGGTGCTTGTTTCAATCCATATAGTGCTTTCCAAAGTTTACACACATATTCCATATGATATTGGCTCTAAAAACCCATTGGTCGGATCATGTAGATTTTCTTATCCAACTCTCCATGATAAAAAGCATTATTCACGTCCATCTGCCACAAATTTCAATCTTTGTTGGCTGCAAGTGCAAGTAGAACTCGTACTGTTGTAAGTTTTGCCATTTGACTAAATGTTTTATCATAATCTAGTCCATACTATTGAGAGAAACCACGAGCTACCAATCGTGCCTTGTACCTCGATTGACCTATCTAGACGACGCTTTATCTTGTAAACCCACTTACAGGATATGGTTTCACATCTTTTGGCTTTGACACCAGATCCCAAGTTTGATTTTGCTCAAGTGCATCGATCTCTTCTTTCATAGCTGTCATCCACTCAGAACTCTACGATGCTTCTTCGAATGTCTTAGGTCCTATTATAGTGTATTTTGCAACTATGGCTGCATTGGCGTATTTGAGATTTCACCTTCGTGTTCTTATTGACCTTCAGAGTTGAGATAGCAAAGTTGATTCTTCAGTTTCACTGGGCTCACCTTCATCATTTGGTTGTTGATGCATGCCATTTTGCCAAGGACTCTGAGTCACTCTTTGTTCGACATCATCTCTGTTTTGATCTCCTGATTCATTTGAACTTGGTTGAAGTTGAACAATATGCTCCTCCATCTTTTGTTGTAGTTTGTCTCCAAATTCTCTAGAGTCTGGCAACACCTCCTGCTCTGAAGACCACCAAGAAGAAGTTTCATCGAACACCACATCTCGTAAAGTGTAGCATCTTCCACTCGTTGGATCGCAATATTTCCACCCATTTCTTTGGCTGTCGTATCCCACAAAGATACATCTAACAGCTTTCTTGTCACACTTGCTCTGTAGATGATTAGGAACAAATACGTAACATACACATCCAAATACTCGAAAATAGCTAACTGTAGGTTTCATGTTCCATATTTTCTCAATAGGAGAAACAAATTCTAACCTTGGTTGAGAAAGTCTGTTGATTACAAAGGCTCCAGTCCTCATTGCTTCAGTCTAAAACCTTCCCAGTACATTCTTTGCATGTAGCATACTTCGATAGACTTCTACAAGATGTCGGTTCTTTCTCTTAGCTACACCAGTTTGTTGCGGTGTGTTGCCACAAGTGTATTGATGACGTATTCCACATTGCCTTAGGTATTGAGAGAACTCACTTGAGTTATATTCTCCCTCGTTGTATGTGCGTAAGCAATGAATCTTCTTTCCCACTTCTCCTTCAGCTGACTTTTTGAACTCTTTAAATTTTGAGAATGTGTCATATTTTTCTTTCATAAATAAAACCCACACATGCCTTAAGAAGTCATCAATGAATGTCACCATGTATCGCATACCACCAATTGATAGTTGTTTAATTGATCCGAATACATCAGAGTGAACTAACTTTAATGATTCTTTTGCTTTAAACTTCGATTCCTTGTATGACAGTTGGTGTGTTTTACCATATTGACATCCCGCACAAACCGTGTCTGTTCGTACGTTAAGTTGAGGAAGCCCCTTAAGCATCAACTTCTTCATCATCACACTCAGCTTGGAATAGCTAATGTGATCTAACCGCATGTGTCATAGATCTGATGTCTCATTTTTCCTCATCCTATCTACATATGCAGATTCTGCTGACATCACGTAGACAGACTCCAATCGTTGCCCCTCCATTATTGGTGTTTCTGAGATTTTTAGGTCATGATACACCTTCACATCTTGAGGATCGAACAAGACATAGTGGCCTGATGATGTCAATTGAGCCACAAACAACAAATTTTTCTTCATTTTCGGAACATGATAAACATCTTGAAGTGGCATTTGGTTAGAATTA
The DNA here is from genome assembly GCA_023653625.1 of Triadica sebifera. NCBI lineage: Eukaryota > Viridiplantae > Streptophyta > Magnoliopsida > Malpighiales > Euphorbiaceae > Triadica > Triadica sebifera. The sequence goes on along the minus strand of JALBGG010000023.1, from coordinate 8,300,158 downwards.
TATCGAGGTGTAACTATCGTCTTACCGATGTGAGCTATCGGTAACTTTGAGTTATCGGCTATCACTATCACACAACCTCCTTTATACTCAGACAAGCTTTGCAACTTTTGTTTGTCAACCGTCATGATTTGAGCAACCGGAATCTACAATCCAGTCATTTTTGTAGTCAATATGTTCTGATGTTGTTACCGTGAGAGCTAATTCTTCTTCCTCCATAGTGAATAATGCTTCGACATCCCAACCATATTCGCTATTCTCCTTACAACTGGAAGTAGCAGTGTGACTTCTAATAGATTTTTTCTTGGTCCAACAATCTTTCACCATGTGACCCATTTCCTGCAGCTGTAACACTTTCCTTCGAACTTTCTACTATTACCACGATTCTTTGAAGCTCTCCCTAGACGAGAGCCTCCCTTGTCATTATTGTTTTTAGATCTACTACTAATGTATCGCTTGAAAGTGTCTTTGCTTTTGCTGGTAAAGAGTGCTTCCTCCTCACCCTTTAGCGAGACTCCTCCCATTTTCTTAGTCATAGCTTCCTGACTTGCAAGCAAATTTTCAAACTCAACAAGTGATGGTTGTGTCGGCCACTCTTGTACAGCGGCAACGAACCCACGGTATTTGTGTCTCAAACCATGGATAATTATTCTTTTTATCCTGATTTCTCCAATAGGAGTTGTTGGATCTAGCTCTAAAATTTTGCTGCATATTACTTTCACCTTGTGAAAATATTGGGCAATAGTCATGTCACGTTGCACCATTGATAGCAAATCGTTCTCGAGACATTGCAGTCTTGTATCATTCTTCTTTGAGAAGAGTGTAACAAAAGTGTCTCATGCTTCCTTTGGTGTTTTGGCATCTCGAATGTGCTCCAACATTTCTTCTTCAATTGTGGTTTTTAAAGCAAACATTGTTTTGCCTGCTTTAATCTTCCACTTTCGCAAGACATCTTCTGTCGTTGGTTGTATAACTTCAATATCACCGACAATCTCCCAAAGATATTCACCTTGTAGGTAAGACTCCATACATGTTGCCCATGTATTGTAGTTATTGTTTTTGAGCTTCTTGATTCCTCTGACTACTTGAAGGTCATCCATCGTGTCAATATGATTTTGACTATACCGAACAAGCTTGATCAACAAACTTTCAGTGTGCCAAACTTCTCACGACTCAATATAGTACTACTAAGAATGATATCTGATAATCCCTCTCTGATACCAATCTTCAAGAGTAAATAATAATTTAACTTATTTTCTGATGTGGAGGATCCACTTATTAGTGGCAACCACAGTGCATACGATAAGTAAATATTAACACTCAAGTTAGGCTCTGATACCAATTGTTGAGAAAATATTTAGAATGAAGAACTCTAAATTAAATAATTCAAAGAAGAAATTCACTCAAAAATTGGAGACACAACAAAAAATTCACTAAGCTAGAAATATTACAAAGAAAGTTCTCAACTCTCACAAACACTCAAGACTTGTATTCTTATTTTTTTTTCTTCACTCTTGGATGGTTTAAACCTTGGAAGTGTGCCTATTTATAGGTTCAAAGTTTAATCCACATCATACATTTGTTCAAATCTTCACCATACATTTGGTGGAAATTTTGGTATCGTAGGTGTACCTAATATGGATTTAATTTTTCAACAAATTAGGTGGAGATAGATGTACCTAATATTTGCTTAATTTTTCAACACAATAAACTTCATTTTTCAACAAATTGGTGGTGGGTGTACCTAATATTTGAACAAATTTTTTGACATTGATTCTTAACAAAAAACACATATCACTTACTTCACCTTTCTTACTTTCATGTCATCTTCTTACTTTGGTTGCCATTCTTTTTATACAACCCCAACTCTCTCATCCTATTTCTTCAAATTTCTTTTGTTTTCATACCAACCAAACACAAGGTCAAACATAGACAGGGATTCTAAGAGAGAGATTTTCAATTTCTTCTTATTGTAGTGATGAGACATGTTTTGAATGGAGGATCTAAATTGAAGCTCAACAAGGTGATTAAGTAAAATTGGTGCTTGCTTTTGAAAGGAGAAGCAAGATGAGAAAGTGATGAATTGAGTTTTGTATGTTGGGAATTGAATAAGAAAAGAAGAAAATTGGGGTTGATTACTCACAGGTTTTAAAGGAATTCAAGGTAAATTTACTTTAACTGTAGCCATGATCACTTTTCTTGATTTTATATTCTTTTCTTTTCTTTCTTTTCTTCAAATTAATCAACCTTCATCTCTTTTTCTTCTAATAAGAATTCTAATGTATTTCTTGTTCTTTTATCCCTTATGTTAGTTGAATATGGGATTGGTCTTGTGGAATTTGAGGTTAACCCGTGACATGCAAGGATTGTATCAAAATCGAAATGAAGAAGATGATACTTTGGTATGCCGAAACATATAACTTGGCCCAAGAGTTTGGGACTTTTGTAAATTGTGGTCGAGAGCTTGTTGGAAGTGGGTGAAAAAGATTATGCAAAAACAAAAGTTAATTAAGTGAAATTTTTAATTAAAAAAGGGTTAAATTAATTAGCCGAAAAATGAAAACTCAAGTTTAGCCGAGAATTTAGAAGCAATGAAAGATATTAGTAGGCTAAGTTTTGTTAAATTAAAAATGAGTTAGAAATTAATTCAGTGAATAGTTAGTTAATTCAAGTTAAATTATGGAAAAATGGACCAAAATTATCCTATGACTGAGACATGTATGAAGCAAAAAGGATTGAATTGTGCCCAAAACTTGTAGAACCCAGAATAATTGTTTGAGTGAGAAATTAAAAGAATTTAAATAAAACTTTAGTATAAATTAAGACAATATTTTGAAGACCTTTGAACTTGGAATTTGACATGAACCAATCATTGTGAATTATAGGTCCATGTTAAGGGAAATGATTTTTGTTTTGGACCATTTGAGACTTTGAGGTTGAGATTTTGATAGCACAAAAGAAATCAAATGGGATTTTTAGACATTTTGGATCAAAGTGAGGATAAAGAATTGAAGTAAGGGCTCAAATAAAATCTAATCACGGTTAGAATGGTAGGAAAAGAAATTATGACCGAGGGTTACATGGAGTTATATTAAATCATTGAAACATGTATTGGACATAAATTAAAGATAAAATGGGGGTTGTTTTATTATAGAATTTCCAGGAGCAAATGGTCCTAAACCATATCGATAAATTTAATTTGAGGCTTTATTATTTTGTGCTGAAATATTTGCTCAATTTAAAATAGATGTTTATTAACAAATGATTTATATCAAGCGTGTTAATGTCGTATGACCCTGTGTAAGATAAGGATAAGATTGAGTAGATGTAGAGAAAGTATAACCAAGTTTATACAAAGTCTTATAGTAATGGTCAAATACATATTTAATTTGATTACAATATTAAATATATTTTGTGTTCTAATATGAAATTAGTTTGGACAAGTTTTATGAAATGATTTTGCATACACTTATTTTAATTTCAAAGTTTATATATATATATATTTGTGTTATAAAATAAAATGTGCTATGAAATGATTTTCTACATGGAGAAATGATTATATAAATTGAAATGAATTTATATAATGATTATTGAAAACCTCACTTTGTAACTTTATGGACTCAATGAGGATTTATAGAATTGTTTAGGTTATTTTGTAAAAATAGAAAATTATGGCCTAAAGGAAGAATTATTAAAAGATTAAAATTAATTATTATTAATAAATTAAATTGACCAATAGGAAAAGAGATTAATGACAAGTGGGACTCACAAATATCTCACTAATTAGGAAAAAAATCTTGAATCTAGAATTTTCTTCATTAATGAGACATAAAAATCCACTTAAAATATCTCCCCATCTTTATCTCCTTTGGCCAGCTCTTCTCTCTATCAAACTTCCACCATTTTTGCTCCAAATCAAAGTAGGGAAAGAGAGAGAAAAAATAATCCAAGAGAGAGATAATTCAAGAAAGTGAAGAAAAATCACATTAAAAGGGTGGAAGAAAATAGGAGAAAGGAAGAAAGAAGAAAAAAAGGGAGAAACTTCTTAAATGTAAATTTTTCTTCTTCAATTCCCATAATTTTCTTTATTATTTGAGATTTAAGTTAGTGATTAAAGAAGTTAGAATTGAAAAATTATAGTTAATTAAAGAATTGAAGAAGTTAGGGTTTGTAGAATTGGGAAAAAAAATAATAAGAAACTATATTCTAGTTAGCAAAAATATAAATCTTATGTTCAAAAATTTAAGAGATAATGAAGGAAATACATGAATAAGAGTTTCTAAGTGATGATGGATTGAAACAAAGAGAAATTGATTAGATGATGGGGAAATTAAATGAGATATGTTTGAATATTTTAGGGCAAATCAAAGATAAGAGTAGAAGCAAACTTGAGGAAGGAAAAGGAAAAGAAAAATCATAGTAAGGGGAGAAAGACTAATAGGGCATGTGTTTGTATGACAAAATTTTAATATGTTGATTTTATTGCCTAATCTTTTGTTAATTTCATGATTAAATAAATGGTTGTGTTGTTGGATGTGTTGCTGGAAATTTGATCATGGAGCAACATATATTAAACATTTCATAAGTTAAGTTATGGAACTCAACATTTAGTGTTCTTTAATGAGTTGAAAACTTAAGACACAAGACTAAAACTTTCATGAATAACATGAAGCTTTATTTTGAATTTAACTATGCTTAAATTGGACATGAATATTGGATTTGAAATCTGTCTTGGAATTTTCTAGGCATAATTAGCTGAACAGTTAGTAGTATAATAGCTATAACTTTTTCTACATAGATCATAATTAGGTGATTCAAATTGAATATTAAAGATAAGATATGTTGCTACAATTTATCATAATACAATTAAATTTGGATGATAACAGGGACAAAATTGAGGTCCAAAACAAGGTCTAAAATCTGCTAGGAACAGGGTTATTGAAAAATCTAAAGTTTTACATATAAATTAAATTAAGCCTTATAATATAATATAAATAATATTTATATGAGTAATTATTTAGTCAAATAATTCACTAAGCTCATAAAAAATAATGAGAAAAATAAAATTGTGAACTAATAATTGTTTGATATATGTTATGATCATAACAAAATTTTAAGAGATTACTTGAATAAATTGTTATAAAAAATTAAACCCTTAAACACCTAGCTAGGAACTAGGGTAAAAGATATATCGACATACCAATAAGGGGTAGGAAAGATAGAGTTCTTTTATATGTAGGCGTAAAACGTTGAGTTGCTTTACGTAGGCACTACAAGTGTCGAATTGATTACATATGTAGGTATTAAATATGTCGAGTCGATTCATGTAGACCCCACATTGTGCCGAGTTCATTTATGTAGGCGTCATGTGCCAAGTTAAAATTTATCGGTAGATAATACCATGTATCATATCTGATAGTTATAATTATTGGTCTTATGGGTATAAATTTAAGTAAACAATATATGATAAAATTGACTTATTATGATTAACCATGGAATAAATAAAATGAGTAGAATATAATGATATTAATATTAATGACTATAGCTAGGATTAGAATAATATCCTGCAATAATATTAGCAATTAATATAATTATTATATGTAAAAGAAATTTATGTATAGAAAATCAAAAGAATGCATTTTTTGTTCAATTTATTTCTAAAAAATTTCCAATATTTCTTTTATTTGATATTAAATGTATGAATGTGTGAGAAATTATCAATTGCGTGTTAATTTTTTTCATATAAAGAACCACTAAACTATTAACTTAATGTATGTGGTTTTTTCCACGCACAGGTATTAAAGTAGTCAGTAAATAAATACTGTAGATGTAATAAAGAGAAAAACGTCAGATAGTGAATAACAACATTTGAAGATCTTTTTGTTTCGGTGCATTAACTTTTGTAAAACATATTAGCAAGTTTTATTTTCATGTTGTGTGATACTTATATTTTGAGTTTTGTAAATAAAATAATAATTAGTATAACTTTGTATATAATCTTTTAGGAAATAAAATGTTTTATAATGTATGAATTACATTAATTGGTATAAAATATTGATATATTGGAAAAAATAAAAAATAAAAATGGGAGACTATGTTTTAAATTTTATTAAGATATTTTAAAACAAAAATATACAAAATAATTGTATTAAGCGAATTAGACTGAAAATTAAAAATTTGGTATCTTTTCTTGTTTTGCTATTATTAGTAGGGTAAGGGGATGCTCAAATTTTTGGTATCAAAGCCGGGTTAGGGTGATTCTAATTTAAGTGGGTGATTAAATAAAGTGTGTATCATGCATATGCAACTTGTATATGCTATTATCTTACAAAAAAATATGTTCCTTTTTATGGTATTAGGTAGTTATGGAGTCGAGTTCGCAGCGAATTGTAAGAGTGAGCACTGAAAGTAATGATCCATCTGACACTGAAGTATCTTCTCATTCAAGGCAGCGATAGAGAGCCACTAGAGCTAGTGAATCTATGTCATCTCATGGTCATTATGAAGCTAGAGGTGCAGATCATAGGGATTTATTAGAGAATGTAGTGGAATTGATCTGACAAGCTGCTAGACCTACAATTTTAAGGCTACGGTTTGACAAGCTCTAAAAGTACGGTGCTACAGATATTTATGGTCATAGAGAAGAAGATGCAGCAGCAAAATATTGGTTTGAGAGAAATGAAAGAGTGTTTGAGCAGCTGGAATGTACTTCTAATCAGAAATATCAATATACAATATCCCTTTTGCAGGAAAGTGCATACGAATGGTGAAAGACTATTTTGCAGAGGCCACAGACACTGGACCTTCCCACATGGAATTTCTTTTTGAAACAGTTTTGGTCCAAATATGTTCCCATATCATATAAAGACAAGAAAAAATGGGAATTCTTATATCTGAAATATAAGAATATAGATCACTCTAACTGTAATTGAGTATGAAAAAGAGTTTACTCGCCTTAGCAAGTATGCAGAGGGTATTATATTAGATGATATTTCTCAGTGCATATGATTTAAGAGTGATCTCAGGCATCCCATTAGGGTCAGAGTGGCAGCTTCACAAATAGAAGAATTCTCCATATCAGTCACTGCAACTGAAAGTATGGAAGAAGCATCAGCAGCTCAAGAGGAGGAGACAGTGGAGAAAACTGTTAAAAGACCCCTATCACAACCTAATGTAGGTTCATCTAGTAGTAAAAGGGTCTAATTAGTAGGGAGTCAAACTCAAATGGGAAGTGTAAGAAGTGTCATATCCGCTAATTTAGACTAAAGTCACGCGAGTTGTTAAATCGACTCGTCGGTTTGACCGAAATCTAAATTTGGATTTTTATCGAAAAATAATGAAAATAATGGTAATTAAGTATGGAAAATATCTAATAAAGTGTTCAAAATATTTAAAGATGTTAAATTTCGGTAAAGGACTAAATTGTAAATTTTAAAAAGTTTAGGGATCAGTTTGCAATTTATCAGAAATTGAAGGATTAAATGGGATAATCATAAATTAAATGCATGAATTGGGACATAAAACGAATATGGAGGCCAGCCACATCAAGTGGCAACCCTTAATTGGCCATATAACATGCATGAATGAGACATTTATTAGGTGTCCCATAATTGATTAAGTTTGTCATTTTCTCTTAATTGCCTCTCTTCTTCCTTATCACTTAAACATCTAGAAGAATTTTATCTTTTCCTCAAATCAGCCCACGTTTCTTGAAGCATAACACACCAAATGGCATACAACAATTAGCCAAGTAATGTGCATGAATGAGACATTAATTAAAGCTTCTAGATGAAGCTTAGGTGTCCCCCCATTTTAATGACTTTTGTCACTTTGTTCTTGATTGCTTATTTTTCTTCCTTATCCATTTTCATTGAGGAAAATTCTGTTCTCTCAAACCAGCCACGTTTTCCCTTCTTCCTCCATAGCTAAACCTTGATTCTAGTAAAAGAAAGTGAGAAAAAGAGAGAAAAAGCATGGAAAATTTCATTTTCATGCTCAAGGTAGCTTAGGAGAGTAAGGAAAAAGAGAAAGATTAAGGTTTATGGAGTCTTAATAATCTGATTATAAATTTTAGGAACTCAAAGTGGCAAAGAGTTAGATCAAAGGGACAAAGGAAAGGAGAAAGAGAAGTAAAGAGAAAGAAAAGGAGAGAAAAAAACAGGTTTGTGCATAATCTAAGGCAATAGCCTATTTTAATTTTGTTTTAATTGCATAATTTAATTATTTGACATGTTGATGATTCTGAATTAATATTATTTGTGATGAAAAATCTTGGGGATGCATGTTTGCTAGACTTAGGATTTAATTTGGTAAAAATTGAATGTGATTGGTTGGTATGTTCTTTGCTAGAAATTGATGAGCAGTGTGCACTTAAACTGTTATAACTTAATTTCTGGAACTCGGTTTTCCATGTTCTTTGTTGGGTTTGAAAGATAAGACATAGGGCTATAACTTTTATTTAGATCATAAAACCTGAATATGTCTGTAATTTTCCAGAAAATTTCATAAAGTTCGAACATAGAATCTGTCCAGAAATTCTGGGCAGAATTGTTAGTAATAAGCAGTAAGTACTTAAACTGTTATAACTTGAGTTCAGGAGCTTGGATTTGTGTTTTATTTATTTGGTTTGAAAGATAAGACATAATGATATAATTTTATTTAGACCATAACATCCGAATATGTCTGTAATTGTCCAAAAAAAATTCATAAAGTTTAGACTTAGAATCTGTCCAGAAAATTCTGGGCAGAATTATCAGTGACCAATTAGTGTTAATATTATCATATCTTTTGATACAGAACTCAGAATTAAATGATTCAAGTTGAATATTAAATCTAAGATCCATATCTAAAAGTTTGATGAAGATCATGTAACTATATTCAGAACGGAACAGGACCAAAATTAAGGTCCAAAACAGAGAACAGAATCTGTCAGTGACAGGGCAGCATGTGAATTGAGAAATGAAATGAGTAAAATGATGAGAAATTTGTTATATTATGTAAATATTATTTTAATTGAGTGATTATGTGATTATTTTGAGATATTACATGCATAAAAAGTATTAAATTAATTGTTATGAATTTTAATAAAATTGTATAAGCCCTAGAACACCTAACTATAACCAACTTAGGATAGTTTGGCATGCCAAATAGGGGGGAGTATGATGAAAATGATTAAATCCATTAATGGTATTATTATCTACGCCGGGTTTGGCAATGTTATCTACGCCGGGTTTGACAATGTTATCTATGTCGGGTTTGACACTGTTATTTATGCTGGGTATGACATTATTATCTACGCTGAGTTTGGCACGGTTATCTACGCCGAGTTTGGCACTTATATGCGCACATCATATTGCCCGGGTGGCACTCCTAAGTGCCTGGATGACAACTCCGTTATCCGAGTCAGTGGTTCATAGGTATCCTGGGCATAAATGAAAACATAAATAAAGAAGTTATGGGACATAAAAGAATTATTGAAAGTAAACCGGGAATTATGATTTGTGACATGGATAATAAAAATGGAATTATGAATTGTGGCATGGATAAAAAGAAGGTTTAGTGTTATACAATAAGGTGATAATAAAATAAATAAGTATGAGATAATATAATATAATTTGATGTCTATACATGCTAAAATACCATGATTTGCATGAGAATGATGATTTGATTATGTTAAACAAAATGAGATACAATAAATTGATGTTATGCATACTAGAATATTATAAAATGTATGTTTGCATGATTTGATCATAAATTGTTATATGACAATGCATGTGACATTAAAAATAGTTTATTGCCTTATTTTTATGTACCACTAAGCCTTGAGCTTAGCGTGGGAGTTTCCTTCCGCGCAAATTTAAAGAAGTAGCTGAGGTTTTTTGATAAAGACACGGTGATCCAAGTCCAGTAGAGCAGCTTCTTATCAAATATTGTGGGTCACACAAATTATGTAATTATGTTTTTAAATTTTATTCTATAGTACTTGTAAAATAAACGACACGCTTTTTAAAGAAGATGTTATTAAATAAAATGTATTTTTATCTTTGATGTTATGACTTTTCTTTTATGCTGCAAAGTAAATAAATAGTAAATAAAGAAAAAAAATGAATGATTTCCAGGTGTTCAAAATTTAATAAAGATATTTTAAACGATGAAGTCAGAGGTAGCACTCCTTCATCCGGGCACGAGCTGCTGGGTTGAGGGGGTGTTACAAGAAGAGCTTATACATTTTGACAAGGTCAATACCAAAGGCCTGTAGTATCCACAGCCAGTGCACCTACACCCAGTTCTAAGAGATCAGCTCTAGAGAATTGTCCATATTGTTAGAAGACATATGAAGGAAAGAGTTGGTGGCTAACAGGGGCTTGCTTAAAATGCGGTTCTACAGATCATAATCGAAAAGATTGTCTAAGATGGACTGCCGGTAAGGGTACAAGCAACATAAGACCAGTTCAGACAAGAATTTTAGGCCCGAATAGAGGTAGAGGTCGTGGTCAGATAAGAGGAGGCCAAGCAGGGTCTAGTCATGTATCAGAAACAGTTGATAGACGGGAGGGAGGTCGAGCACCAACCCGTACCTATGCTATGAGAGCTCGTGAAGAGCAGGATGCCTCATATGTGATTGTTGGTAATTTTTCTCTCTTTAATACTGATTTATTCTCATTGATTGATCTGGGATCTACACATTCCAATTTGTGCACACCACCACCTAGTCAGGGCAAGATGATGACAAAAAAATTAGATTATAATATAGTGGTGACAAATCCTTTGAGCCACAGTGTTAAAGTTAATAGGGTGTATAAAAATTGTCCTGTGAAAATTCAGGGTAAAGAGTTCCCAGCGGACTTAATTGAATTACCTTTTCGTGAATTTGATGCTATTTTGGGGATGGATTGGTTAACTCAACATAGAGAAATTGTTGATTATCGATCTAGAATAATGATATTTACAACTTCAGGGCAAGATGACATGGTGGTTCAAGGTGAGAATCGACCATACCTAACTCATGTCATTTCTGCTACAAAAGCTAGAAAACTTATCAGAAAAGGATATGGGGCGTATTTAGCACATGTAATGGATGTTAGTAAAGGGAGTCCTAATCTCAGGGACATACCTACAGTATGTGAATTCTCATATGTTTTTCCAGATGATTTGTCAGGATTACCACTAGATAGAGAAATAGAATTTTCTATAGATGTTATTCCAAATACAACTTCAATATCTATTACTCCTTACAGAATGATACCCACTGAACTGAAGGAATTAAAAGTGCAAATACAAGAATTGCTGAATAAGGGGTTTATTAGACTTAGTGTGTCACCTTGGGGTGCTCCCGTGTTATTTGTGAAGAAAAAAGATGGCACCCTACGACTCTGTCTTGATTATCGACAACTGAATAAAGTGACGATCAATAATAAATATCCATTGCCATAATCGATGATTTGTTTGATCAATTGAAAGGAGCTGGGGTATTCTCCAAAATTGACCTCAAATCGGGGTATCATCAATTAAAAATTAAAAAGTCAGATGTTCCTAAAATAGCATTTAGGACTCGATATGGCCACTATAAGTTCCTAGTTATGTCATTCGATTTAACTAATGCCTCAGCAGCTTTTATGGATATGATGAACATAATCTTCAGACCTTATTTAGATCAGTTTGTAGTGGTATTTATTGATGATATTTTGGTGTACTCCAAGTGTAAAAAGGAGCATGATCAACATCTTCGAATAGTACTTCAGATATTGAGGGAGAAGCAATTATATGCAAAGTTATCAAAATGTGCCTTTTGGCTGAATGAGGTGGCTTTTCTGGGACATATTGTATTAGAAAATGGAATTAGAATGGATCCCAATTAGGTAGAGGTGATCCTTAATTGGAAACAACCCTAAAATGTAACGAAAGTGAGAAGCTTCCTTAGCTTGGCAGGATATTATAGGAGATTTGCAAAGGGATTTTCAGTAATAGGCTCACCATTGACAAAGCTCCTTAGAAAAAACACTTAATTTGAATGGACAGATCGATGTCAAGCTAAGTTTGATAAATTGAAGACAATGCTAACTAAAGCATTTGTTTTAATACAACCAATAATAGTAAAGAATTATGTGGTATATAGTAATGCTTCACATAATGGGTTAGGTTGTGTATTAATACAAAAGGGTAAACTAATTACATATGCCTCCAGACAATTAAAGCCACATAAGAAGAATTATCCTACTCACGACTTAGAACTAGCAACCATTGTATTTGCTCTGAATGGAGGCACTACTTATATGGCAAGAGATGTTACATCTATACATATCACAAAAGTTTAAAGTATTTGCCTATGAAAAAAGAACTCAATTTAAGGAAAAGGTGATGGTTGGAATTAATTAAAGATTATAATTGCATGATTGATTACCAGCCAGGCAAGGCAATGTAGTGGCCAACGCTTTGAGTAGAAAAATGCTGACAGGTATACTTAAATAAAATTCAAATATAAAATAATATTTAATAACTAATAATGAATAAAAAGGAATTGTACTTTACTTTGACAACATTGCAAGTTCAACCCATTTTGATTCAACAAGTGAAAGAAGCTCAGAAACAAGATACAAAATTGGTAGAAATCTTTGAGTTAGTGAAAAAGGGGAAAGAATCAGAGTTTACTAGTGAAATTGATGAGAGTTTAAGCTATAAAGGTAGGATGTGTGTACCAAATTTCCAAGAATTAAAATAAGAAATTATGAAAGAAGCACACAATACTACTTATACGATGCATCCAAGAAGCAATAAAATGTATCAAGATTTAAAGACATATTATTGGTGTCCTAAAATGAAAAGAGATATTACAGAATATGCCAATAAATGTCTGATGTGCCAACAAGCGAAGACAAAACATCAAGTGTCATCTGGTTTATTACAACCAATTTCTATTCCAGAATGGAAGTGGAAAAGAATTACAATAGACTTTGTATTTGGCTTGCCATTGACACAAAAAATATGATGCAGTATGGGTAATCATAGACAGACTTACTAAATCAGCTCATTTGCTACCAGTTAGAATGGACTACTCATTTGCTCAGTTGGCAGAATTATATGTCAATGAGATAGTCCAACTTCATGGTGTCCTAGTTTCTATAATTTCTTATTAAGACCCACGGTTTACATCACAGTTCTGGAAGAGTTTGTAGCAAGCCTTAGGTACTCGACTTAACTTTAGTATAACATTCCACCCACAAACTAATGGTTAATAGGAACAGGTCATACAACTATTGGAAGATATGTTGAGAAGTTGTATAATTGAGTTTGAAGGTAGCTGGGACAAGTATCTCTCATTAATAGAGTCCACGTATAACAATAGTTATCAAGTAAGTATTGGGATGACACCGTACTAGGCTTTGTATGGTAGAAAATGTAGGACACCTCTTTGTTGGACATAATTTAGTGAAAAGAAACTAGTGGGAGCCAGAATTGGTTCAACATACAGAAGAAAAGGTGAGAGAGATAAAAGATAGACTAAAAGCAGTGACCGATAAACAAAAGTCCTACGCAGATTTGAAGAGAAAAGACATAGAGTATGTTGTTGGTGATAAGGTATTCTTAAAAGTTTCACCTTGGAAGAAAATCCTCAGATTTGGTAAGAAAGGAAAGTTAAGTCCTTAATTTATTGAGTCTTATGAGTGCTTGAACATGTGGGCCCAATGACATACAAATTGGCATTACCATCAGAGTTAGAAAGAATTCATCATGTGTTCCATGTGTCTATGCTAAGAAAATATAGGTTGGATCCATCACACATAATACCTGTGGAATCTATAGAAGTGCAACCAGATCTAAGTTTTCAGGAAGAACCAGTGGCAATTTTAGCTAGGGAAGTTAAAAAACTGCAGAACAAAAAGGTACCTCTAGTGAAAATCCTATGGCGTAATCATTTCATGGAAGAAGTCACTTGGGAGAGTGAAAAAGTAATGAAGGTCCAATATCCTCAATTATTCAAAATCAACTATTTAGGTAAATTTTAAAGACAAAATTTTCTTATCGGAGAAATAGTTGTAATACCCGATCATTTAGACATTGATCGCACGTTACCGAGTCAGACACGTCGGATTGATCGGAGTCTAAATTCAGACGCACAAAAAAATAACAATATTTAAGGGAGATTTATTAAAGATATTATTAATTGAAAATTAAAAAAATTAATGATAAAACTAGATAAAATAAAATTACTCTATAGATTAAATGAGGATTTATAGAATTGTTTGGGGCTATTTTGTAAAAAGAGAAAATTATAAGCTAAAGGAATAATTATTCAAGGACTAAAATTAATTATTATTAATAAATTAAATTGACCAATAGGAAAAGAGATTAATGAGAAGTGGGACTCACAAATATCTAGCTAATTAGGAAAACAATCTTGAATCTAGAATTTTCTTCATTAATGGGGCATAAAAATTCACCTAAAATATCTCTTTATCTTTATCTCCTTTGACCAGCCCTTCTCTCCATTAAAATTCCACCATTTTTGCTCCAAATCAAGGTAGGAAAAGAGAGAAAAATAATAATCCAAGAGAGAGATAACTCAATAAAGTGAAAAAAATCACTTTAAAAGAGTCGAAGAAAAGAGGAGAAAGGAAGAAAGAAAAAAAAAAGGGAAAACTTCTTCAATGTGAGTTTTTCTTACTCAATTCCCTTAATTTTCTTTATTATTTGAGATTTAAGTTGGTGATTAAAGAAGCTAGAATTGAAGAATTATAGTTAATTAAAGAATTGAAAAAGTTAGGGTTTGTAGAATTGGGAAAAAAATAAGAGATTATATTCTAGTTAACAAAAATATAAATCTTATGATCAAAAATTTAAGAGATAATAAAGGAAAGACATGAATAAGGGATTGCCTAGGTGATGGTGGATTGAAACAAAGAGAAATTGATTTGATGATGGAGAAATTAAATGAGATATGTTTGAATATTTTAGGGCAAATCAAAGACAAGGGTAGAAGCAAACTAAAGGAAGGAAAAAGAAAAGAAAAATCTTAGTAAGGGGAGAAGAGACTAATAAGGTATGTGCTTGTATGACAAAAATTTAATATGTTGATTTTATTGTCTGATCTTTTGTTAATTGCATGATTAAATGAATGGTTATGTTGTTGGATGTGTTACTGGAAATTTGATAATGAAGCAGCATGTATTAAATATTTCATACGTTAAGTTATGGAACTCTAACTTTAGTGTTATTTAATGGGTTGAAAACTTAAGACACATGGCTAAAATTTTAATGAAGAACATGAAACTTGATTTTGAACTTAACTATGCTTAAATTGGGCTTGAATTTTGGACTTGAAGTCTGTCTCTATATTTTCTGGGCAGAATTAGCTGAACAGTCAGTAGTATAATAGCTATACCTTTTTCAGCAAAAATCATAATTAGGTGATTCAAATTGGAAATTAAAGATAAAATGTGTGGCTACAATTTATCAGAAGAAAACTTAATTAAATTTGGATGATAATAAGGCAAAAATTGAGGTCCAAGACGAGGCCTAAAATCTGCCAGGAACAGGACTATTGAAAAATCTAGAGTTTTATATATAAATTAAATTGGGTCTTATGATATAATATAAATGATATTTATATAAGTAATTATTAAGTCAAATAATTCATTAAGCTCATAAAAAATAATGAGAAAAATAAAATTATGAACTGATAATTGTTTGATATATGTTATGATCATAACAAGATTTTAAGAGATTATTTGAATAAATTATGATAAAACAATTAAGCCCTAAAACATCTAGTTGGGAACTAGGGTAAATGATAGATTGACATACCAGTAAGGGTAGAAAAGACAGAGTTCTTTTATATGTAGGTGTAAAACGCCAAATTGGTTTACGTAGGCACTACAAGTGTTGAGTTGATTACATATTGTCACACGCCGCAAGAGGTTCAACCATAACGGTCGTTGGTAGTAAAAGACCAAGCTCGTGACAATATGTAGGCGTTAAATATGCCGAGTTGATTCATGTAGGTACCACATTGTTCTAAATTGGTTTATGTAAGCACCATGCACCAAGTTAAAATTTACTGGCAGATAATACCTCTTATCATTTTTTATAGTTCTAGTTATTAGTGTTAGGGGCATAAATTTAAGTAAACAATGTATGATAAAATTTACTTATTATGATTAACCTTGGAATAAATAAAATGAGTAGAATATAGTGATATTAATATTAATGACTATAACTAGGATTAGAATAATATTTTGCAATAATATTAGTAATTAATATAATTATTATATGTAAAAGAAATTTGTGTATAAAAAATCAAAAAATACATTTTTGGTTCAATTTATTTCTAATTTGTGATATTTTTTATTTGATATTAAATGTATGAATGTGTGAAACATTATTGATTTTTTTGTTAAGTTTTTATCATGTAAAGCACCACTAAGCTAGTAACTTAGTGTGTGTGGTTTTTCCCACGCATAGGTACTAAAGTAGTCATATGTCGGTAACAGTGAGAGTTTTGTATATCCAATGATTCTACCAAAAGAATGCAACAATATTAGTAACAGTGATAGTCATATCTGCTCATTACAAATATTACATGCATCATGTATATTTTGAAAAGTGAAAGTATTTGTTGTACATAAATCATGTGTCAGTTTATGATCTACAAAAATATAATTCATGTATATATATATATATATACACACACAATGACTTCTCTTTAGTCTCATTATGAGTTATGAGTTGTTTAATACATGTTGTATGTCTATAAGTCTTGTGCAAATACATCAATTAGTCATTTAGAAATATTATTTTATCTGACTGAGATACAAAAGGGTAAGAGAATATTACAATAGCTTTAAAAACTGCTCTTATATTAGGAGCAAGTTTGGTACCACCATTCAGTAGATGGGTCAACATAAGAAATTATTGCTCTATAAATAAATTTTATGTCATATAATAAACATAAAATAAGTTGAAAATTGTAATAGTAATTTTTTCCTTTAAAATTAATTTTTATGCATCATAGTTAAGTAACTTGCCTATCAGTGCGAATGTCAAGGCTTAACAACTCTGCAATTGTTTTTTTGTTATCGTTCTTTTCTAACTCAATGTCTTTGATAAATTGTCTTTCCATTTGCACATGAACAAATTTCTTGATTGGTTCAACGAGTCTGCATGAATTGAAGTTCATAAATGAATAAAATAAAACAACGTATTTAGAAAAAATAATTTGCCTCCATTTGAAATTCAAAACATCTGGTATTTGCATGTTGATAAAAAAAATTTGTGTTGGTTGAATTATTGAGTGATGCACCATCTATAAAATAAGATAACAATATATATATATATATAATTAAAAGGGAAACTATGGCTTTGAAACTTTATGACTATGTACTTGATTATTTGGGATGAAGTTTTTATTACATGTGTATTTTTTTAACATTATAGTAGCAAATACAATAATCATGCACCATTTGGTTCCTATAAAAAGATCTCATCATTGAAAAAATTGATGAACACTTTATCTCAAAGGGTGATATCCAATTTGTCATCACTGTATTTAGTTAAAATGGCTTTATAGAAAAAAATGAAATCACGCATGAATTAAAAGAAAATTAAATCATATGCATGTTCACTTATTATTCTTGATTTGAATTCTCCGTTTACTATCAACTCTACCAAATATATTAACATCTTTAATATCTCCAACTAGAAAATTTTGGCCAATTATATCTGGAAAAAATATGTTAAAAATAACTATATCACAAGGACTCAAATTCTAAAAAATCAAATCGATCTAAAGGAATTGACATATCATATTTATCAATAACTTTGATAAGTGCATTTTTCTAAACCTTAATTTGAAATGGATAATGACTTATCCTATAATTTGGTTAGATAGGAATCACAATAAATCCAGAAATATAAAATACTTTGCCTTTAATGAGAAAATGTCTGAAATGATTAGTGAGTTGTTTTGGAATTGTGTCATACATAAAATCACCCTATCATATATATATTGAAATGGAATTACAGATAGCGAGTAATTAATCAAAAAGTGAAGCATGCAATGTATCTATTAAAATTTAAGAAAAAACACACATTTTCATCAAATATAAGAAATTCGAGACTATATAAGTTAGAAGAGTTATAAATATTGTTAAAATTTCAAACTCTCATAATACAAACTTTTAGTTGGATATTTTTGCTATGATTATCAATTTCTAATATAAAAATATGTGACATGTTTTATAGGAAATATGCTCTTTCATCAATCATATATAATTAGTCAATAATAAGAGGTTTATTATAAATCATTAAATATTTCTTTGATAAGCAATATTTTTTATATATTTTAATAGGTCAGCATTGTGCCCGAAATTTTTTTTATTTATTATGACATGCATACTCTTATGTGATGTAACTCTAGAAAGTGCAATATATAATTGTCCATGAAAAAAATATGATCATATAAATAAATGACAACTTGTTTTAAAGTCTATTATTGGATTTTATTTACTGTCATATAATAGTATATTCTAACTGGAATTTTTTTTAAAATATAAAATATCATTTTCCTTCATTTATTAATAATTCGATTGAGGTATAAATATTACATCGCTGCTGTGAGGTCCTACATTTTCCTAAATTTTTTAAATATAAAATGTAATATTTATTGATGTATAAATATTACATCGGTGCTGTGAGGTCCTATAAGAATTTGCTTCAATGACCTTTGTTCCTAGATTAATCACCATTAATCTTGTTCTTGGATTTATATTTCAAAGCAATATTATTGGAATATATTTTTTTAAAATTTCAGCTTATGTATGTGGAAATCTGTTAAAATTTAAAGAATTTAAGAATTCAATATAATAAATAACTTCCAATGGATCAGTATTATTTGATATTTAAAACATTGTTTCAAAGCTATAGTATATTTTTTCTTCATCATCTATCTGATTTAACATTTTTTTTTGTTAATTGTATCAACTGTGTCATTTGTAGGTATAATTATAACACGTTATTTTATATAATAAGGATCAACATATTTTATAATAAATGAAAGATACGTTTCACAAATAATTTTACAATGGGTTTAGTATCACTGTCAATTATTAGTTTGGAGGATATCTCAATCTAATTGTTTTTATCATCAAGTTTTTTAATGTTTTTAAATAGGATTGTGTCATCACCTATTAATAGAATGCAATCAGCGAAATCAAGTAATTCAATATTTTCATATGGGTTTCTAGGATTAGACAACAACTGCATATTAGTTGTTAATTTATAACCTTTAAAATAATTCCATAAATGGACTCTTATTAATGATACATTAATAGTATTTTCCTTGCTACCATTAACAACATGTAAAATTTGTTTAAACTCACCTCATAATAGTAAAGTCTTACCTCAAAAAGAGAATTGACTAACAACATTATCAACATTACTCAAAATATCACCTAAGGATCTATCAAATTCTTCAAAACAATATCTATGACTTGTTAGAGCTTCATCCTAAATAATAAAAAGAACTTGTTCTATTAATTATGCCAATTGGGTACCTTTTTTATTTTATATGTTGAATATTCAGTCAAATCAATTAAAATTTTAAATCTAGAGTGAGTTGGTCTCCTGCCTAGTAATACTAATATTGATATATCAGACGATGCAATGACTATAACTAATTTTCCTTTAGATCTAAGTTTTGCTATAATAATTTCATAAATATATGTCTTAAATGTGCTCCTGTGACCTTAAACAAAAAATAAACCACCTTTATTATATTTGGCAACATTTATTACATCATTATATATAATGTGTTATTCATTAGTCAGAGTTTTAATAATTGCATCGTGCTTTATACTTAATTCTATAATATTATAGCTAAGTTCTTCAACTATCAATCTATTAGTATTATCATATAGAAATGATCAATCACGTATAGGAAGGTTGAAATCAATGAGTATAGGAATTTCTATTGAAAATTTTTTCAAGTTCAAACAAAACTAATTTTTAAGATAATCTTCAAAAATATTATTACTTGGAATTTGAAGATTCATACATATGTCATATTTTATATCATCATATAAATATTTTCAAAATAAATTGAAAAATTTATTTGGCTCGCTAACTTCACAAAATAATATTATAACTATAAATAAATGGCTTAGTTCAAAGGAAGATGCATGGGAAATGACTTCTTCCATGGCAGAAAATCCATTTATTGTTATTTCCAAGTAAACCATATACACTACATACAAATTGATAAGTAGAATGCAAAACCCCATTTATAGTCCTAATGTCATCAAAATTTTTAGGACCCTTGACAATATTTAGAAGCATTCTTAAGTAATATAGTTCATCTGTATCTGAATGAATATAAGGAAATTTTCATATGCAATTACCTTTTTTTCATTTTGTCCATATTTTATTTTTACTATTTCAAACCCATTTAGTTGGAAACTCTACATATGTAAGAGTTTGGGCATCTTTATATAGACTATTGGTATACATCAACTCAATAAACATAGTTCAACTAAATTGTATATTATTAGTAATATGGTGGAAGTTTTGTGTAGAGTCAAATAAGATTTTGTTCATATGTTCAAGATGAATTGTTAGCTTTTCAACAATTGAATCTCTATAATGTATTGAAAATTCAAATTATTTTTATATTTCTTCACATGGTGAAATATAACAACAATCTAAGTATGTTTTTACCCCATCAATGATTTTGGAGTTATCATTTTCTAGATTTTTTGAAGAATTTATGAATGTTTAGATAACGACATGAATTTTATCTGTTCATTTTTTAATATATTTAAATAAATATTTTATCATTGTTGATCTGCAACAATATTCAATGCATAAATGAGCTTCATACTTGTAGACCAATTCCTTATTATAAGGAACTACAAGATGATTATCAATTTTTTTATTATGTTTAAATAAAATTTCCATCGTTTTTGCCCCTATATATTGCAAATCCATTGGCACATCAATTACTGTTTGTTATTAATAATTTTTAGGAAAAAACTTAGAGCATTTATTTTTTTTCATACGAGGGGCAAAAGGATTCATGGGATCACATGGGCCATGCAAATAAACTTTGAAACATTGTTATATGTATCAAGTTCTTTACCTTTATAAAGTAACTTAGCAGAAATAATTAAATCTATATTAGATGGCATATTCGGTTTATCATTTTTATGCAACCAAACTAAACAATGGATAAGAGAAAGACTTCTTGTTTGAAACTATACAATGTGTAATAAAACTATGACTCTACCACAATATTTGTTCTCCTTTATCATCAATTAAATGACCAACTTTAACTTTAAAAATATGACTAATAATATTTGGTCTATTTTCAAGTCTTTATCCAAGGATATAATCTAGCATGTGCTAAATTTCAAATCATAAAGGGGCTACATGTAAATGCTATAAATAAATTAGGATGACCATAAAATTCACAAATTTTCATAGTATCATGGTAATATTCAATCATATACCATGGACTGCCTCTAACACCCCCTCACTCTAGCAGTGCGTGTCTGGATAAGGAAACACTATACTGATTTCTTCAAATCATTATTTTAATAAATGATAGAAAGTCATATATTATATATATTTTAAACTCAAAAATCAATGATATAAAAGAGATAATATACATTTTATTTACATAAATAATATTTTCAAAATATTAGGTTAATTGTAAAACCATAAAAGATAGTTTATAAATCAAAAATAAAAAAATATTAATACAAAAAGTCGTGACCTATGATTTTCAATATCGGTTGTTTTACTGAATCGAGACACCGTTAGTTTTATTTACAAATTTAACTACCTTTCTACATATGCGCAGAAAAAAACTCTCTCGCTAAGCTCTAAGCTTAGTGGTGCATAAAGATAAGACAATATACTATTTCCTACAACATGCATTGTAATATATATTATATATCATATTATCTTTTTATGCAATTTCTTATCTCATTACATTCTAGTATGCAGAGACATCAAGTTATCTATTTATATCTCATATTCATTATGTTTTATTATATTATTATACATAATAAACTATTTCACATATCAAAATTTTTTTTAATTTTATTAACTCATTTATGCTCATAACACCTATGAACTACCAATTAGGATAATGGTGTAGTCATCTAGATATTTATGAGTATCACTCAGGCATTTATGGTATGCGCATACAAGTATCATCACCGGTATTTACATATATATATATATATATATATATATATATATATATATATATAAGTGTCATTATCGGCATTAATAATAATGTCATTACTAGCTTTAATTACAGTGTCATCACCGGCTTCACTAATCATGTCATCATAGGCATTAATAATCCTTCTGATTGACATATCAAACTATCCAAATTTCTAGTTCTAAGCTATGTGTTCTAGGGCTTAATTAATATCAATAAATTTTATAACTCTTAAATTTACACATTTTATACCTCTACTGACTCAATTAATCATATAATTATTCAATAAAATATTATTTATATATATGCAACTTGAATCACTAAATTTGGAGTTTTTTAGAAAAAAGATATACTTAATTTAACACCAACTGATCATTAACAATTTTGTCCAAAATTTTCAGGACAGATTATAAGTCCGAATTTTATATATTTGTTCTGGAAAAATGTAGCCCTATGTCTTAGATTTAAAACCCAATAAAGAACATATAAATTTGAATTATATAACTTAAGTTATAGTAATATATGTACTTATTGCTCCCTTCATTCTAGTAAAGAACATCACACCACCTAATTCAATTTTTACCAAATATACTCATAAGTCTAACAAACATGCATCTTTAGAATTTTAATTACAAAATACTATTAATTTACAATAATTTACATGTCAAATACTCAAATCATGCAACTTGAGGATAAAACATAGGCTATTGCCTTAAGTTTATGCATAAACCTCTTTTTAATCTCCTTCACTTTCTCTAGCTAGTTTTCACTTTGCCTTTATTTTCTTGAGCTCATTCTTTGTCACCTTGAACTCTTATACATTATAAAATCATAATCAAAATCCTATTTTAATCAAAACTCAAACTCTAATCTCTTACTCTCTTTCTTCTATAACTATCTCTAAAAGAGCTCAAAACTATGTCTTACTTTGAAAAAAATGAAAGAGGAGAAGAAGAGCTTTTTACCTATACTATTTTCTCCTTTTAAGTCACACTTTGGATATTTCACTCTCCTTTTCCTTTGTTTCTTCCTTTCCTTAGCTTCTCCAAGCTCTTCTATGTATGAATATGATTTTTCCTTAACTTTCTCTCTAACTTCTCTCTTTCTCTCACTAGATTGAAGATTTGGTTATGGTGGAATTGGGGCTGACATGACTGGTTTATGAAGGCAAAAAAATAGTTTAACAAGAAGAGATAAGGAAGAAGAAAGAAGAATCAAGAAAATGGCCAAAAGTCTCACATGAGTCCCACCATTTTTTGACCCAAAAACTTTATATTTATGCTTAATTATCATCTTAATTTTATTTTTTATGGTTTCACTGGCCAACATGTATTTAGGTGACCAAAAATCATGTTCAAATGACAAATTTCTTACATAGTCCTCAAATTTTTGATAAATCGCAAATTGACCCCAAAATTTATTAAATTTTACAATTTAGTTCTTTACAGTAAATCAACTTCTTTAAGCTTTTTAAATACTTTATTAGGAATATTTCATATTTATTAAATATTATTTTGATTAATTTTGATCAAGATTTGAATTTAGAATCCAGTCGATCCGATGCATCACTTTTGCAACATGTGCGACTCGGTATCTAAATTAGCGGATATGATATTCTCCCCTCTTAAAAAAAAATTTCTCCTTGAAATTTTTCCTGTTCATATGGATTTAAACAACTGTGGATATAGCCTCTTCATCATTTTCTCACTTTTCCACGTGGCTTCTTCAAATGCATGATTCTACCACAAGACTTTAACTAGAAGAACTCTCTTATTCTAGAGAACTTTCTCTTCACATGTTAAGATAGCCACAAGTTCCTCTTCATAAGACATGTATATCTACACTTTTATCTCTTCAACTGGTATAATATGAGTAGGGTC
This sequence comes from Triadica sebifera, assembly GCA_023653625.1. Classification (NCBI taxonomy): domain Eukaryota; kingdom Viridiplantae; phylum Streptophyta; class Magnoliopsida; order Malpighiales; family Euphorbiaceae; genus Triadica; species Triadica sebifera. The sequence continues at coordinate 8,276,062 of JALBGG010000023.1, read as the reverse complement.
CAAACAATATCTCCTGAGCATTGAAACATGGAAAACATTGTGAATTTTATCCAACTCTGGTGGAAGGGCTAATCAATATGCCACTGGTCCAATTCTTTCTAGAATCTCATAGGGTCTAATGGATCTTGGAATTAACTTTCCTTTTCTACCGAATCTCAACACCTTCTTCCAAGGCAAAAATTTGAGAAATACCTTCTCACCAACAACATATTCAATATCTCGCCTCTTAAGGTCAACGTATGACTTCTGTCAATCCTTCACCTCTTTCAATCTTTCTTTCATCATTATAACTTCCTCTTCAATATTTGAACTATCTTTTGTCTGATCAACTTTTCTCATTCACCTTGATCCAATAAACTGGGTCCTGCACTTTATTCTATACAAAGCCTCATAAGGAGTCATGCTAATGTTTGTCTAATAACTATTATTATAGGCAAACTCTATAAGAGATAGATATTGATCCCAAATTCCTTTGAATTCGAGCACACAAATTCTCATCATGTCTTGTAGCAACTGACTAACTCACTCGGATTGTCCATCCGTCTACGGATGAAAGGTCGTGATGAAACTGAATCGAGTTCCCAAAGCCTGCTATAACCTCTTCTAGAACTACAATGTAAATCTAGGATCCCTATCAGAGATAATAGACATAGGTACTCTGTGAACTCTCACTATCTCATTCACATAAATCTCAGCCAACTTGTTCAAAGTCCCGACTAGTAGAAAATATGTTGACTTCGTCAGTCGATCCATTATTGCCTACATTGCATCATGCTTCCTCTGAGTTACCAGTAAAAGGACAAAAAATCCATCATGACTCTTTCCTGCTTCCATTATGATATGGGAATCTGTTGTAGCAATCTTGTAGGTAACTGATGTTTAGCTTTTTACTTGTTGATAAGTCAGACACTTAGCAATATATCCAGTGATATCCTTCTTCATCCCTGACCGCCAATACTGTGCCTTCAAATCTTGGTACATTTTGATTCCACTTGGATGCATAATATAGACTGTTTCATGAGCTTCATTTAAAATCTCTGAATTCAACTCTTCTATACTTGGTACACAAATCCGGTTCTTGAAATACACGATACCATTAACCATCATATTCGCTTTTCCTGACTAATAATCAATCACACAATCATAGTCTTTGATCAACTCCAACCATTTTTGTTGTCTTAAGTTCAACCCCTTCTGGGAAGGGAGGTACTTGAGACTCTTATGATCTGTGTAAATAGAGCACATTTCTCCATACAGGTAATGTCTCCAAATCTTAAGAGCAAAAACTATCACTACAAGTTTCAAGTCGTGTGTCGGGTAATTAAGCTCATGTGACTTAAGCTGTCTAGATGCATATGAAATCACCCTTCTTTCTTGCATTAGAACACAACCCAAACCATTATGACTAGCATCACTATATACCACAAAATCTTTCCCTAGAATAGGTTAAGTTAACACTGGTACTTCAGTTAACATCATTTTGAATCTTTCAAAACTAGTATGACAATTATCCGTCCATTCGAACCGGATGTCTTTCTGTAACAATTAGGTAAAAAGAGTCACTATGGATGAAAATACCTTCACAAACCTCCTATAATATCCGGCTAATCCAAGAAAACTCCTCACTTCGGTCACATTAAGAGGTGTTTTCTAATTAAAAATAGCTTCAATCTCACTAGGATCAACTCGGATACCCTGTGCTGATACCACATGACCCAAAAAACTAACTACTTCCAGCCAAAACTCACACTTAGATAGTTTTGCATACAATTGTTCACTATTCTGAGATGTTGATCATGCTCTTCTTGATCTATGGAATATACCAAGATATCATCAATAAATACAACCATAAACTGATGAAGATATGGCCTGAATACTCGATTCATTAGGTCCATGAATGTTGTTGGTACATTCATCAAGCCAAATGGCATCACCATGAACTTATAACGACCATAACAAGTCCTGAATGCCATCTTCAGCACATCTGACTCCTTAATCTTTAGTTGATGATACTTTGATCGAAGATCTATCTTGGAGAATACATTGTTCCTCTCAGCTGGTCAAAAAGGTAATAAATCCTAGGCAATTGGTACTTATTCTTAATAGTCACCCTGTTAAATTGCCTATAATCAATGCAAAGATGCAGAGAGCCATCTTTCTTTTTCACAAACAACACTAGTGCACTCCATGGTGACATACTAGGTCGGATGAAACCTCTATGCAACAAATCTTGTAACTGCACTTTTAACTCTTTTAGCTTCACAGGTGTCATCCTCTATAGTGTATTTGAAATAGGAGCAGTGTCGGGTATCAAATCTATAGAAAAATCCATCTCTCGATTCTATGGTAATCCTGGCAATTCTTCTAGAAATACATTGGAAAAATCACACACGGTAGGAATGTCAGTCAACTTCGGGCTATTTTTTTCGTATTGATCACATACGTTATATAGACTTCGTATCTCTTATTGATGAGTTTATGAGCCTTCAAAACTAATATCACCCTATCAAGATATCCTCTATTCTCACCCATCACCACTATCTCTTCGTGATCTAGAATTCTAATGATCAACTGTCTCTTTCCGCAGTCCACTACTAAACCATGACGAGCTAACCAATCCATTCCCAGAATCACATCAAATTCATAGAGTGGTAACTCCATCAAGTCTGCTAGAAATTTCCTACCTTGTATCTCAATCAGGCAACTCCTGAACACTTTGCTAACCCTCACACTGTGCCCTAACGGGTTAGTCACAAAGATCTTAAATTCTAAAATCTCTGGTTCTAAACTTGTACGAATGTGTCGATCCTGAATCTATCAATACATGGATGTTAGATCTAAAGAGAATGAATTTACTAATAATAACATTGGGTGCATCCCGCCCCTCTCAGCCCTACATAGCATATACTCTTGCTGAAGCAACTTTACTACTTTCTGACCTTTTTATTGTCTCAGATTTGAACTGAATAGGCCCTGTTCGGCCTCCACTGCCTTTTCCTCTACCTCAACCTCTGCCCTATTCAGAAATTTGCATTTGTACTAGCTTAATGTTTCCTGAGCCTCTGCCAAACTATCACAGTGGACAGTCTCTTCGCAAGTGATCCTTAGAGCCACACCTCAAGCAAGCTCCTGTCATCCACCAACAATCTGCTGGATGAGAACAACCATAGTGCTGACATACTAGTAGGGGCACAAATCTGTATGATGCATATTTTGGTGCACTAGCTGCTGAAGGTAAGGATTTAATGGGTTATGCCCATTTGAAAGAAGAAGGCCAACTTAAACCTCTAGCCTAAAATCGACCACTAAAAGATCTTGCCCTTTTGCCACTCGATGGTCCCCCACTCGGCTGCGACATGGGTCTTCTAAACTATCTCTCTTGTATTGGTTGTTGTGTTGCTAGGACTCTTTCAATTATTCTAGCGGATGCTAGTAAACTAGGGAATTTCATCAACCATAGGGTTGAGGCCTGCAGCTTAATTGGATCCTCTAATCCATCCTTAAATCTTTGAAAATTATTTGCCTTAGTGGATATAATACCTCCACTACACTTGCAGAGATGTGTGAAATATCTCTTGTATTCAGATACTAACAGATTCCCTTGCTTTAGCATCAAGGATTTTTTCTTCTTGTCATCAGTGTAAATAGGAGGACCATACTGCTCCTTAAACTTCTCTAGAAAGAACTCACATGTTATAGGATTAGGTGCCTCTATGCTCTATGACTTTGATCGTCACCAATCATAAGTATGCTTATATAGCAAAGATACTACATACTCATATTTTTGCTCATCTGTGCAGTGCAACTAATCAAAAATCCTCTTGGCTTGTTCCAACCAGAACTCTGCCACGTAAGGATCATCCTATCTCTTTCTATAAAAATCAGATGCCCCTAACTTTCTCAACCTTTCAAACTGTAGCACCGATAGGGTTGGCTGTGTTGCCCTCTATAACAGATCTACCATATTCCTCATCAACTTTGTCTGTGTTGTATTAGTAGCTGACTACTCATGTGATGAGCTGGCACCAGATCTTGATGCTACACCTCTGTGATGACTTGGTCTCGATGAGGCCTTTCTGTCAGTCGGCTCATTACTCTCAGTCTCCTCAGCCACAATTAGTCATGATCCTAAAGTCATAACCTACCTATATTGCAAAAGATAATGGTCACAATCAATAAGCAACAACTCATATACTCAATTATGGGTACACATATATCATAAATATTTTCAAAATTTTCTTTCTTTGAAAACCCAAAACTGCCCAAATCGGGCTCTGATACTAAAAACTGTAACACTCTCTCACTCTAGCAACATGTGCTTGGATAAGAAAATGCTACACCGACTTCTTCAAATTATTATTTTAATAAATGCTCGAAAGCCACATATTATATATATATATATATATATATATATATATATATATATTTTAAACTCAAAGCTCAATGATATAAAAGAGATAATGTACATTTTATTTACATAAGATAATATTTACAAAACATTAAGTTAATTACAAAACCATAAAAGATAGTTTATAAATTCAAAATAAAGAAATATAAATATAAAAAGTCGCGATCCACAATTTTCAATATCGACTACTTTACTGAACTAGAACACCGTTAGCTTTATTTATAACTTTAGCTACCTCTCTATATTTGCGTGGAAGGAAACTTTCATGCTAAACTCTAAGATTAGTGGTGCATAAAGAGAAAATAATATACTACTTCATGCAGCATGCATTGTCATGTATATTATATATCATATTATTTTTTATGCAATTTCTTATCTCATTACATTCTAGCATGTAAAGACATCAAGTCATCTATTTATATCTCATATTCATTCTACTTTCTTATATTATTATACATAATAAATCATTTCACATATCATAAATTCTTTTAATTTTATTGACTCATTTATGCTCATAACACATATGAATTACTAATTAGGATAACATGGTTGTCATCTAGGCATTTGTGAGTGTCACTCGGATATTTATGGTATGCAAATACAAGTGTCATCACCGATATTTACAAATATATATATATCTGTGTGTGTGTCATTACCGACATTAATAATAGTGTTATTACTAACTTTAATTATAATGTCATCATCGGCTTCACTAATCGTGTCATCATAGGCATTAATAATCCCCTAATTGTCATATCAAACTATCCAAAATTCTAGTTTTAAGCTAGGTGTTTTAGGGCTTAATTAATGTCATTAATTATAACTTTTAAATCCATACATTTAATACATTTAATGACTCAATTAATCATATAATTACTCAATAAAAGTATTCTTTGAATAATATAATAAGATCCACATTAGTGTATATATCAAAATCTTCAATTCATTTTATGCCCTATTACTAGCAGATTTCATATTCTGTCTTTGACATCAATTTTGATCTTATTAAATTCTAAATTAAATTATAAAGTATTCTTAAGAATTTTAAATCTAAATTTTAGATTTAATATGCAACTTGAATCATTAAATTCAGAGTTTTTTAGCAAAAGATATACTTAATTGAACACTAACTGGTCACTAATAATTTTGTTCAAAATTTTTATGACAAATTATAAGTCCGAACTTTATATATTATTTTGGGAAAATGTAGACATATTTAAATTTTATGGTCTAAATTAAAGTTAAATACCTATGTCTTAACTTTCAAACCCAATAAAGAATATACAAATATGATTTTCATAACTTAAGTTATAGTAATATATGTACCGATTGCTCCCTATATTCCAGTAAAGAACACAACATCACCTAATTCAATTTTTACCAAATATACTCTTAAGTCTAGCAAATATACATCATCATAATTTTAATCACAAAATATTATTAATTTACAATAATTTACATGCCAAATACTCAAATTATGCAACTTGAGGATAAAACATAGGTTATTACCTTAACTTTATGCACAAACATCTTCTTAATCTCCTTCACTTTCTCTAGGTAGCTTTCTCTTTGCCTTTGTTTCCTTAAGCTCCTTTTTTGTCACCTTGAACTCTTATACATTATAAAATCAAAATCAAAATACTATTTTGATCAAAACTCAAACTCTAATCTCTTACTCTCTTTCTTCCGTAACTAGTTCTAAAAAAGTTTAAAACTGTCTTACTTTGAAAAAAATGAAAGAGGAGAAGAAAAACTTATTACCTATACTTTTTTCTCCTCTTAAGTCACACTTTGGAGATTGCACTCTCATTTTCCTTCTTTTCTTCCTTTCCTTAGCTTCTCCAAGCTCTTCTATGGATGAATATGATTTTTCCTTAACTTTCTCTCTCTAACTTATATCTTTCTCTCTCTAGATTGAAGCTTTGGTTATGGTGGAATTGGGGCTGGCATGACTGGCTCATGAAGGCAGAAAATAAGTTAAGAAGAAGAGATAAGGAATAAAAAAGAAGAATCAAGAAAATGGTTAAAAGTCTCATATGGGTCCCACCATTTTTTGACCCAAAAACTTGATATTTATGCTTAATTATTATCTTAATCTTCTTTTTCATGGTGTAGCTGACCAACATGTATTTAGGTGACCAAAATCATGTTCAAATGACAATTTCTTATATAGTCCTCAAACTTTCGTTAAATTGCAAATTGACCCTAAAATTTTTCAAAATTTACAATTTAGTTATTTATAATAAACTAACTTCTTTAAGCTTTCTAAAAAGCTTATTAATAATATTTCATATTTATTAAATATTATTTTAATTAATTTTGATCAAAATCAGTATTTAGAATTCGATCAATCTGACGCGTCATTTTCGCGATACGTGCGATTTGGCACCTAAATTAGTGGATATGACATCGCCTGTGTGACTTAAGGGAATCACAATTATAGATTCACCAATAGTATTGGCATCGACATTGCCATTTAAAATAACATTTCTAATACACACATAGAACTCATATATTAATTCTTTTTGATTTTTCCTAATATAGTCTAACATATTTTTTTTAACACATGAAAATGCATTAACAATATATTATTAAAATAAATGACTATTTCTTAATAAAGTATTACCTTCATAGTGTCGTTGTAATCTATAAGCATATTATTCAAGCATTGTTAGATATTTTCTAAAAGTTGAATTCGAACTAGTATTGTTTACATATTCAATATCAACTCTATAACCATCTTCTCTGAAAGGAAAAAAAAAAGGGTTGTTACATAGACATAGTACTTGGATGTAAAGTACTTATTCATTTTAGACTTTCAGACCTATATTCAACTATAATATATTTATTATTGTTATATAAACCGAAATTTCTAACTATTAAACCTGCTATTTCTAAACACAATGGTGATGTATACTAATAACTATCATTATTTCGTCGATCTAGTAATTTCAAATTGACTGGTTGAAAATTCTTATCCTTAAATATGTTTCTAATCATTTAAAAGATTTTACTAATTCATTATGTGTCAAATATTTTTTATTAATTTATGAATTATTATTTCATTAATAGTTTTTTGTGCATCATCGGAAACAAAAACAATAATTCTGTTATTAACTTCATATACATATAACTGAACGAATTTTGGTCTTTCACCATTTGGAGGTAATAATGAACCAATTACGTGATGATTTTGGCCACATATTCAAAATACATATGACCTTATTTTTGGTTTATTTCATAATCAATTTTTTTCCTCCAGTAGAAGTCACAACAAACATAGTATTATAAATTTTTATATCTTCTCTAAATTTTGAAGCAACATGACCTCCATGGTAACTCAATAAGTTATCAAGAAATAATGAGGTTTGTTTCAGCAGTAGCAGTTGTATTTTACTTTTTTTTAACAGCAAATAGAAAAATTAATCATGAAACTTTAGATCTATTTTTTAGGCATTCATCATGTCGATACATTGCATGACAATGACTACATTCATTATCTGGAGTTCCTATATCTATTTTTTAAGGTAGGATTCTATATAAAAGTAAAAAAATGAATTAGAATTAAATTTTAAAAAGTTCATAAGGATACAAATTTAAAAAAAATGTTTGAAGAGGGAAATAGGATTATGAGAATTTATACTTAGGTTATGAGTATGACTATAAATGAACCAAACTGCTCTCGAATTATTTAGATATCGATTTGAAAAAAACTTGTTTGAAATCGTTTATCACTGTTAATGAGTTAAACTCGAACTCAAATCCGATATCAAATTTTTTTGAACTCGATCTCAAGTTTAATATTATTTGATTTATTAGCTCGTGAACATATTTGTTTACGAGCTCGCAAACGTATTCATTTAAAAGCTGACAAATGAGTTCATTTAAAAGTTTGTAAACAAGTTTGTTTAAAAATTCACGAACATATTCATTTAAAAGTTCACAAACATGTTCATTTAAAAGTTTAAGAACATGTTCATTTAAAAGTTCACGAATATATTCGTTTAAAAGTTCACGAACATATTAATTTATAAGAGTTTTAGTCATTATTAGTTAACGAACCAAACTCAAATTTTTATTATTATCAGTTAATAAGTCGAACTCAAATTAAGCTTGTTAAGTATAATAAATGAATTGTTTATTCATGGCAATGTACTATCCCATTATGTTATTCGAACTCATTTATACATACTGTTCTTGTTGGGTTCTTTTGTTAGTTTACAGCTGATCCTATCCATTTTAGAACTTTTTTATTTTTTATTTTCAATGCATATATAATATTATTTTTTTAAAAAAAGTAACAACCTTTGATTTTGGGGTAACATCAATTTCAAGTGCGGTGTAATTTATTTTTAAGATAATTCAAAAAGTCATTATAAAGTGGTTTACCAATTTAGAAAAAAGTTTTTAAAATATATTTTTAATGAATAATAATTGTTTTTAAAATTTTATTATCATTAAAGGAATAATAGAACTATTGCAAGATGGTAAATCAAACTCTGTCAATTCATTTGATAAAGCAATTGAATTGTTAAAAGTTAGAAATATGTTGTTTATATTTAAATAATTTTAGGAACGGGCATTTAAAATCTTTATATGACATGAATTTACTGGTCAGTATTGAATCTGCAATAACTTTACATAAAATTGAGGATGGAATGCATAAATAAAATATGGAACCTGTCAATGCATAAATGTATTTTTGAATACCTAAATAGTTTTATATGGACAATTTTCAATGTTTCGGAAAATTGGGAAAAAAATTATAATACAACAACGATAATTGTGTTTCCCATAAAGAAGTTAATTATTCATTTTCGAGTATTTAAATAAAAGGTAGCCTATTACTTCGTTTTATGCACGCATTAAGATCAGTAAAATTGCAATATTAAAATAAATGAGAGATTAAAAGCAAAGCCTGAAAAGAAAGAGGCACAAAAACTAAATAACTTGGAAGTTCATCATTAAGCTAGAAATTAACATGTACATTATACCAAAAAAAAAAACAAAAGTACAAATAGATTTAGGTGGGGGCATGATAGTTGTACAAAGAAATTCAAATTTCAGCACAAACTCATCCTAAGAGTAACAGCTGGATATACACTGATTGAAATATTGAACATTGATTTTTGATCATTGATTCTTAGGAGCATAAAAAGATAGGTTAACACATAAGAGTGCAATATCAAGTACATGGAATTCTAAAGCATCAGAATTAGTCAAAAACTGGTTGTCCTAAAAAAAAGAAACAAACTTAGATGGTTCGAGTTGTTTGATTGGGGTTAGCTAAACCAAATGAGTCAGTCCAATCTTTTTCAATATTTTCACCAGTTTTTCATACTTTCGTAGTCAATAAAATATAGTCAGATGTAAGATATTCATATGATGTTCTCGGAGCTGTTAATTCAAAATTCACAGCTATATCAACATAATACTTGTAGATCATGAGGTCATGGTAATTGTAATCGGCAATTTCAATGTCATACAAAGTTTTTATATGGTCTAAAATAATAAGGGTTGCCATACTCTTAGCCTCTAAAATATTGTTTATACCAACGCCAATATTGTAGAACAAAATCTAGAGCCGGCGGAATCTTAGTGTGGATAATAAAAAGTGCATGTGATGTGCCCTTAATTAAAATTTGAAAGTCATATGCCGCTCAAGGTATTCCTAATTGTTCCAAGACATTATCCAGTGTAATGTTAAGGGGTATTTGAACAATATACATCTATAAACAATTACAATATAAACAATAAGAATTAGATTTTGCTCAAATAAGAAAAACTGGAAAAAAAGGGATAAATCGCTATAAAAAAAAACTAATATTCAGAATATCTTAAAGGAAAAAGTAAACTATTTTCCATCTAATATAAGCTAACTTTTGTACATGTTATGATACTATACATTTTTTTGATACAGTGCTGAAGACACCAATATATGTAGACTTGTAGTCATGAACCATAAATTATTGTTTGCAAAAAAATTGCAATAATCTGAAAATATGCCCAAATTAATTTAAACCAACCAAAAACTTGACATAAAAATGATTTTTTTAAATGTCCATGCATATACTGAGTAACCATCAGAACAAATTAAGTCATCATCAACACAATTCAAAATCACTGAGGATAATAAAGGAAAATAGAAGAATGAGGAAAAAAGGAAAAAAAAATAATATTCTCATGAGTTAAGGATTCTATTGAGATTGAATCACTTTGAGTATCATACGAATGTGACACAGCTAAATGATAAACCAATTGACTAAACAATTCTATCATTTTTTTGAGCTAACATACATCATATAAAGTAAACAATACCGGAAAAATAACATCACTCTTTATAAGGAAAATTGGTATAAATAATTTAACATGAAATCAGTAAAAAAAAAAAAAAAGCACATTATGTTTTTTGTCAATTTTTTTTCCAGTTAATTTATAATAATTGGGAACAAAAGACATTTAAAAGATAAGATAACAGAATATTCATATGAACATCCATATAGATCGTTTGATGATAATAATAGATATTTAAAATTTTAAACAAACCAGCAATAGATAAATGCATTACCTCAAAACAAGGAGCTCAAGAAGAAATGTAATTAAAGTTAGAAGACTTAATAGCAGATATATTATGGATTAGCTAGCATAAAGAAGTTGAAGCTGAAAAACAAGCTGCACACTTTTGCATTTATAGAAGTTAGAAAACAATAAGGGGTACAACATTAAATTTAATTGAAATATGGGTGTGGTTAAGTGAACCAAATTTAATGCTATTGACAAATAAAATTTTAGACAGATATTGACAAAAAAAAAATAAAAAAAAATGCACCAAAATCAAATTTTAAGAAAAATAAAAAACCAACAAAACAATGAAAAATAAAAAAATCAGATATACAAAATGTATAGAAGATATGCACATCAACATGCATATGTAAAACCTTCATCATCCTCATACCAATAGAACAAAAAATAATATAAAAAACAATGCAAACATCATAGAATGGAAGATCATACATAATGCATATATGGCCATGGACATAAAAAAAAAATTTAAAGAATAAAAAAATGAACATATCTAGTCTCTTAAACGAATCATATCTGTTCACCAAACCATCTGAGCAAAGGACAGCCTAAAATAGGAGCTTTGAATGCCAGCACTAAACCAACTGTTGGATTTAATCTCCAGCATGCCATCTGGACGGCGAAAAAAGGAAGAAATTAGATGGCATATATTTTGCAATTAAAAATAAAAAGGATGGAATACAAAGCAACAGACGTACACCATAAAGAGAAAACTAAAAAATTAAACAAAATCAGTAATTAAGCCCAAAAGCTGAAAATCCAATTGTTTAACTCAAGCCTGCAGAAAAAATCTATTAAACCCAAACTATAAAAGAACAAATCAGGAAAAAAAGAAAAAAACAAGTGTCTACCTCAAGCTCACGACCAAAATTCATCAAACCAAAATTATAAAAGAACAAACCAGTAAAATGAACTAACTCTTTCCAACCTTTCCAAGTATGAAGGCCTAAATACCTTAACAACATTTGAAACTCAACCATGATGTAAAAGACAAAGATGATAATAATAATTTAAAAAAAAAGCCAACAAAAAATAATTACAAAAGAATGAAATAAGAAAATAAATGCTGAAAATCCAATTGCTTAAACCCAAACAGTAAAAGAACAAACCAATAAAAAAACCAAATTGTCTACCTCAAACCCACTACCAAAATTCATTAAACCAATATTTTTAAAGAAAAAACCAATAAAATGATCAAAATCTTTCCAAACTTTTCCAAGTATGAAAGCTTAAATACAATAACAACATTTGAAACTCAGCCATGACAAAGAAAAAAAAAAGACCAATAAAAATCATTACATAAGGAGGGAGGTAAAAAGGATGATGGAAAAAATTGATAGAATAAAATAAAAACAATAGAAAAGTACGGTGCCATAACAGAGAATAGAGGTAATGAGAAGAAAGTATACAAATTAGGGCAAAGACTTAGATTTGCAAGGGACAAAACCTAAAAGACAAAAATAAGGCACCTGTCAATATTTATGTTAGGGATAAAAGGATAAACATTGTTTGAAATTGTTGTTGTGTAAAAAAATAAGTTAAATTTTTTTTATTTAATTTACTGATTTTTTTTGAAAAAAAATATCTATTTATCTATTTATTTTTTAAAATAATTTTCAAAATTTAAAAAATAAAAAATAAAAAATTTTCTCCAAATCATTATATTTAATATACCACTTAACAACTATCAGAGGAATAATTCCCCAACCTGTAAAACAACTAACTAGCAGAACCATAATATATATTTACCAATAAAAACCATAAGAAGACAAAAGCTAAATGGAAATCTAACAGTGAATAAGAGTAATCTTACAACCAAGTAGATAATAATACAGAAATAATCAACCGACAATTACAGATTGGACAAGACAAAAAGGAATTTTTTTTAGTTTGATAGGACTAGTAAAAAAATTGAGTTTTTTTAAAATTATACTTTAACATCATTAGTATAGATGATTTAGGCTTAAAAACAATTCTTAATTTAAATAATCTAGTGGATGCTAAGATCAAATAAGGGCAATTAAACTTGCATAGGCAATTAAAAATAAATCGAATGCACTATCAACGTGTTTCAATGCCAACAATGGTTGATTACTATTTAAATAATTGGCTGATCCTCAATGTTAAAAAAAAAACAATAAAATTATTCCCTTTCACCATATTTTCCAAAAAATAAAGCTAAAGAAGAACAATCCCAACACCAAATCTCAAAGATCTTCAGATATCACTACAATTATCCCTATTTCAAACAGATCAAAAAACTCAATAGTTTGCCAGATTCTAGTAATTTATTCCAATAAATGATAAATTTAGAACAATAATGACATTCTCTCACAAAAATTGAGATTTTGAGAAAATTTTGATTTGATTAATCAAATGTTTGATTCTTTGATATTATTAATTTTTTAATATTTTTTATTAATAAAATCATAATTATATGTTGTTGCGTATTCATTTAAAGTGAAAATTTGAAGAAAATTGGGTTAAGGAGTGAAATTGAGTTTTTTGAAAATTTCGGACGAAAAATTGTAGAGAATCGGGAGGAAAAAGATGCTGGTGTGCGTGTGGCATGCAGGAGATGGGGAATGAAGTGTCTACATGCGCCAAAGACGTGCGTGGGTGCGACTCGAGACGGAACAGAGGAGCTGTAGCTAGTGCATGTATCACACACATCTAGCTGATAGCTACACGCGCGTGTGATACACTGCTCACTTTTTCTGTTTTCGTTTCTGCCCCTGAACTTTTTGATTTTTTCAATTAAATCCCTAATTCATTATTTCTCACTTCATAAGGCTATTTTGACCCGATTTCTTCTGGAATTAATTTAAATTTTCTAAATTAATTTTTAAAAGTCATAATTGAGAAAAATTGTGACATTTTTAGAGATAAATTGTTATTTCATAATTTATTTAATTTATGCATTTGACATAAAATGTTACATATGGAATTAATTTTTCTCATATAAAATTGACAATATAATTTTATTTTTTTATCGTGATTTTTCATGACATTTAGCCCCATGTTCATAAGGAATGAAAAATTATATTTTCAAGACAATAAATAAGGTGTATCCTGATATAAGTATTTCTTTTAAAATTGGATAAAATGTAGTTGTCAAAGTGACATTTTTAGCTAATATTTTAAGAAATATACAGACTTATATATTTTTAAGGATGTCTCATATTTGGTTTATAATTATTCGGTCCAAAGATGTTTATTATAAATTCAACTTTTGAGATGATAATATAAGACATTTGATTAGGAACGAACCGGTCAGAGTGGTTTATTCTGCTCAAAGGTGTTTAAATTTGCAAAGATTGTGTAAATTCCTAAATCATTCTTATATTGAACAATTATCTATTGCATGTTATCTTTTCTGCTCAAAGGTGATTATATAATAATGTGCTGAGATTCTTTGGATTAATACTTTTTTATGGCTTTGAGTATTATTATTATCTTGAACTAAAGTATTACATTCTTGATTTTTTTTAGTCACCTTCTCAATCAATAATTGCACTGTTATAGTTCAGACATTAACAACTTCTAATTTCAATTAGTGGAAAAGAGACATTGAAATGGCTATGGAGTTGGCAGATATTGATCTTGCCATGACTACTCCTAAACCAGCTGACTTGACTCCTGAGAGTACTAATGTAGAAATAGAGTTACACTCAACCTGGTATAAGATGAACACATGTACTATTTGATCCCTAAATGGTTAATTCTAGAGCATCTGTTGAGTAGTCTTCCTGAAACTCATATAGCAAAAGACTTTCTTACAGCTTTGTCTCAGCATTATAAGGTGTCTATCAATGCTGAGATTGGTACCCTTCTGAAGCAACTATACTCCATGAAGTATAATGGACTAATAGGTGTTAGGGAGTACATTTTAAAGATGGACCACATACAGAATGAGTTAAAGGGTTTTGACATTATTCTCCCTAATGCTTGTATTGTGCATCAAGCTCTTAATACTCTACCTCCTGAGTTTGAGATGCTTATAGCTTATAACTATAGGGAGGATCCTTGAACTTTCAATACTTTCATTGTCGTTTGTGTTGCTGAGGAAGAGAAGCTAAAGGCAAGACAATACAGTGTCGCACTTCTTGTATCCGGACCTCAGTATAAAGGCAAACTGAAAGGTAAGAAAGCTAACACTAATGTTTCTTTTTCTATTTAGGGACATGAGTCTTCCCGATCTAGTGATGTGGGTGATTCTAAAGGCATTGAGAAAAAAAGACTTAAATGTTTCTTTTGCAAAAAAAAGGTTATAAAAAAGTGGATTGTCCTAAATACAAAGCTTGGTTAGAAAAGCAAGAGCCTACAGGTAACTCTTTTGGTTTTGTTATTTGTGAATCCAATTTAGCTGATGCCACATCCAGTTCTTGGTGGCTTGATAATGGAGTGACTAAATATGTTGCCTTCACATTACAGGGATTCACAAATATGAGAAAACCAAATAAATAAGAGTTAATGCACACAGTTGAGAATAATGTTACGGTTGAAGTTCAACTAGTTGGAAATATTTATTTGAACTTAGATAGTGGTTATGAACTATTTTTATCTAATGTATTGTTCATACCATCTTTTAGACGAAACTTGGAATATGTTTCATAATTAGACAAAAATTGGCTATGCTTTTATATTTAAAGATGGAGTTGTTAATATAACTCTTAATTCAAAGGCAGTTGGTCGGTGTATTTTATCATATAGTTTGTATCAAGTTTTATTAAGTTCAAATGAAATATATTTCACATCTTGTAATGTTGAATATGTTGTTGCCAAAAGATATTTAATAAAGAAAAAGTCATCTATGTTGTGGCATAAACGACTTGACCACATTTCTAGAGAAAGGATAGAAAGGCTAATTAAAGATTATATTTTGCCTTCCCTTGATTTCAGTGACTTAGAAATATGTGTTAACTGTTGTAGGGGTAAACTAACCAAAATTAAGAAAAATGGATCTATCAAGGGCTCAGATCTCTTAGAGATAATCCATATAGATATATGCGGATCTTATTCACCCACAATAAGCAATAATAAATATTTTCTAACATTTATTGATGATTTTTCCCAATATGGCTATCTATACTTGATTAAGAAAAAGTTTGAATCTCTTGAGAAATTCAAGATTTTTAAGACTGAAGTATAGAAACAACAAAAAACGTCATCAAAATTATTAGGTCTGATCGAGGTGGTGAGTATTACGGCAAATATAGTTTAGCATGACAATTAAAAGGTCTTTTTGCCAAATACTTAGAGGACTATGGAATAGTAGCTCAGTTTACTATGTCAGGAAGTCCTGAACAAAATGGTGTGGCTAAAAGGCGGAATCACACCTTGAATGAAATGGTTAGAAGCATGATGTCAAGATCAAATCTTCCAGACTTTTATGGGGTGAGGCTATTAAAACAACATTATATATCCTCAATAGAGTACCCAATAAGTCTGTGACTAGAACACCGTTTGAACTGTGGACAAATAGAAAACCTAGTGTTGCCCATATATTGAACTAAGAAAGGGGGTTGAATTGGAGATTAAAAATTTTAACTTTTAAGTGCGGAAAGAAAAGTTAAGTTGAATAGGGATAGGAAGAATTCACACATGAATTTTTATAGAGGTTCGGGTGTTAACAAACCCTACTCCTCTTCCCAATCTCAATTAGGAGTTTCACTAACATACTGAGTGTTACAATGGAGTTTTACAAGCTCACTCCCAACTGTGGTATTTCTAACAATGGATCACATCTAACCCAGAAATTCCTTGTGTTTTAATGGCTCACACAATAAACCAATTCCTTGTGTTTTAAAGGCTCACACAAATAACCCTTACAAGTGTTCTATTCTTAACCCAAAATACCCAAACTCACTTGAGTAGTATATTACAAAGATAAACACTTACAAATCTATAATGCTCAGAGAATAATGATCAAAAAGATTTTTATAGAGAATAAATATTTGTTTTGAAAGTATTAAATGCACAAATGGCTTGCAACAAGATTTTGATTAGAAGTATTAGCTATTCTCTCGTTCTGGATTCATAAATGACATGTATTTATACTTCTATAGCGAATTATAGTCGTTTGGTTGCATTTAATGCGGAAATAGTCGTTGCACCAACTCTTATTTTTGCACCTGATATGTTTCTCTTTCCTCTTTCACAGTCGTGAGTATGAGTGTCACGGGTGTGACTGTTCTTCCAAGCGTGACTTGAGTGGTGACTTTGGTCGTGAAGCATTCTGGAAGGATTTGAAATGTTTGATCATGGGTGTGACATTATATATTCAAGGGCGTGAACATCCATCCTAGGCGTGGTCCAAATAGTGACTCTGGTCATGAAGCTCTCTAGAGGAATTAGTCATGTCTTCTCACGGGCGTGACTTTCTTTCACGGTCGTGACCGATATGATCTTTCACTGTTGCTATCATTCTTCATGGCCGTGAACTCTAAATATTGGATAGCTGGCGCTAAGTTTTATCACGGGAGTGACATATAAGGTCACGGGCGTGAACATGCTATTTCTTCATTTTTTATCTTTTTAAGGTTAGTCTTCCATTTTTCATTCTTGCTATCATGTTCCATACTCTATTCAATGAACTTAGAAAACAAGTATGTTAAATACATTATTGCTATTTTATTTGTTAGCATCAAAATAACATAAATATCCCTCAAGGTTCAACAATCTCCCCATTTTTTATGGTGACAAATAATTTAGAAATGTGTGCTTTTGAGAAGTCTCCCCCTCAAAAGATGCTTAAGATAAAAAATTATTGAAATGCAAGAATTGTAAAGAATGATGAAGTGTAGTATCAAAATATACAAGGTATATCCAATGTATACCGAATTTTTACTTAAGACAAGTTAAGTATATGCAAAGTATATTTAAGGTATATTTAAAGTAAATCAAGTGCATTTTCATTCATGTAACTTGCATCAAGGTATATGCAAAGTATACTTAAGGTATATCAACTAATTTGCATACTTGCATATTCATTTGATTCAAAATAAGTATTTCAAATATATTGCATTTAACTTTAAATATAATATATTGTTAGGTTCTCCCTCTTTTGTCATAAACAAAAAGAATAACAAAAAGATAATCATAATGGAAAAAAAAAGCAATTATATTAATATAAAAAGACAAATACAAAGATTTGATAAGAAATTGAAAGTCCTACATCAAACAAGCTAAAAAAAATAACATAGCTAACATCTAGTCTAGCTAGATTTTGAACCGGACATCCCATCTCTAAGGCAAGCTACTTCCGCCTCGAGGCTCTCCATTCAAAACTCCATGACATCCTTGAGGTTCTCTAACCTCTCATCCATCGAAGCCTGCAATTGCTCAAACCATGGTGCTAAGAGATCAACCCCTTGATGAGCCAAGTTTGGTGTGGAGGTAAAGGATTGTCCAATTTCCTGCTCAACCTCTAGAGGTGCCATCTCAACTCGAACTCTCTTCCTCTGTTGGATTCCTTGGAGGTCAGCTTTGAAGTCATCCGAGTCATTGTCCTCCCAAATAATCTCACCAGCAGTGTTGGTGAAGTGGTAGTAGATGTTGTTCTCATAAACTATACGAACAACCGCTCCCATTTTGATAAAGGACTCGACGTCTAGTCGGTCTCAAGGATGTGCTGGTATAAGGTTGAAATGGTGCTCCTCTAGCTTTAAATACCCCATCTTGCAAGGTGAGTCATGTACCCATCAATCAGATTGTCTCCGGAGGGCTTGATGGCAATTGACAGAAGATGGTTTGCAAACTATCGAGATAAAGCCACTGTTAGGCCTCTTCGGGCCATATCCATGAGAAAGAGCTCGGACTTCCGAATTGATCCATTGTTGTCTCCTATGGCAAAAATGCTATAGGTTAGAAACCTATGCAAATACTTATGCATTGGGGATCAAAGGTGGGTGCTTTTTGTCTTTTTGACGTCCCAGTTGTAGTCAAGCCCGAATTGAGTCCATGCTTGAGTAGCAAAGAACTCCACCTCACTCTCATTCAGGATACCATCAGAGGGAAGGTTGAACATGTCACCAAAATTTATGGCAAAAAGGGTGTTCGGATGCTTGCAAAGTTGGAATTTCACTGTGCTAGTAGGAGAGACTTGCAAGGTGCTCAGGAACTCTAGAGTTGGTTCCTTCAGCATCAGTTGATGGATATCGATGAAATCTTTCAAATGACAAGCCTGGAGTTGTTCCATCATGCTTGTCTCGAGTCCAAGTGTTCTGATAGTTTGCCACTCAAATGATCGAGAGGAAAGGAATGGTCTTTTCTTGAGAACCGAGTATCTTAGATGACAGTGCTCCGTAATAATGTTTAGAAGGTAGTACGTGTACCTTCTTGGAGCATGAGACTTCTTTATGGTACCTTTGGAAGAGCCAGTTTCCATTTTTTATTGACAAATGTATTTTTGAAGAGTGAAAATCTGATATAAATTTTGGAGTAGAACCTAAGGTGTTTTGATTTCTGATGATGGAGAAAGTTTTTGAAGATATTTATAGATGGAATGAGTTGCTAGGGGGCCAGAATCTTCAAAATGGTATTCAATGGTGATAAATGAGAGAAGTTGGAAAGTTAGAAATGAGAGAAATAACGACAGAAACGTTTTATAGCTGACATCTTCACGGGTGTGAAAACTAAGTCACGGGCGTGAAATGTCATGTTCACGGTTTGCTGAAGAGACACTCTACCCGTGAAGAGAGATGCAAAACTATTCACGGTCGTGAAAATTAAAGCTAACGGGCATGAATGATGAAATATCACGGTGGTGACAAACGAGTCACGGGCGTGAAGTACAATCTTCACTACTTGTAATCGTAAAACAGAACGTGACACAAAGCGTGAAAGCTTCTGTAAGTTTTAGAGAAAATGTTCATGGTCGTGAATAAGCATCACGTGCATGAATAGAGGGTTTCACGGGGGTGATAGAAAAAGGTTATGGGCGTGAAACATAGTCTTCACTACCTTCAAACTTGAAGCATATCATGAAGCAAGTCGTGAAAGCTACTGGAGCATTTGGCGATTATGATCACGGCCGTGAATATATGTCACAGGCGTGAATTGCCTAAAATTCCCATTAAATGAAATTAAGTCTAAAACAAGACTAAAGCAACTCTTGAACCGTAATCTTTGAGAGGAAGACTTCTCAAGATTTTGTTATTAACATCTTCCAAGCTCAGTATGGCTAGAAGACGGTTGGTCATGTTAGTAATTGACTCATTAGATTTCATCTTGAAGAGCTTAAACTCTGAAGTGAGAAGTTGAATCTTCTTGGATTTAACTTGCTTTGTTCCTTCATGATAGTTTTCCAATATTTTTCACATGTTGTAAGCAGTTGGGTAATGTTGTATTCTTTCACATTCTTCAATGGATAATGAGCTTGAGAGAATTGTCTTTGCCTTCTTGTTTTTGAAGTTTGCTCTTCTTTTAGGCTATGTCCAATCATCTCTTGACAAGATTTCTTCTTCACTATTAACTCTTCTTCTAGTTGGTGGTGTCCATTCTTTCTGAACACTATTTCAGACTTCAATACCTTCACTATCCAGATATGTCTCCATCCTAAACTTCCAATTAGCATAATTTGCTCCATCAAAGTAAGACTTGAGACTTTGGAATCCTTCATTGGTCATATCTTGATCTTTGCTAGCGTTATTTAGGCTTCGATGCTAGATTAAGCTTTGATACCAATTGTTGCCCAGATATTGAACCAAGAAGGGGGGTTGAATTGAATATTAAAAATTTTAACTTTTAAGTGCCGAAAGAAAAGTTAAGTTGAGTAGGGATAGGAAGATTTCACACAGGAATTTTTATAGAGGTTCGGGTGTTAACAAACCCTACTCCTCTCCCCAATCTCAATTGAGAGTTTCACTAACACACTAAGTGTTACAATGGAGTTTTATAAGCTCACTCCCAACTGTGGTGTTTCTAACAATAGATCACACCTAAACCAGAAATCTCTTGTGTTTTAATGGCTCACACAATAAACCAATTTCTTGTGTTTTAAAGGCTCACACAAATAACTCTTACAAGTGTTCTAATCTTAACCCAAAATACCCAAAATACCCAAACTCACTTTAGTAGTAGATTACAAAGAGAAACACTTACAAATCTATAATGCTCAGAGAATAATGATCAAAAAGATTTTTACAGAGAATAAATGTTTGTTTTGAAAGTATTAAATACACAAATGGCTTGCAACGAGATTTTTATTAGAAGTATTAGCTATTCTCTCGTTCTGGATTCATAAATGAATTGCATTTATACTTGCATAGCGAATTATAGCCGTTTGGTTGCATTTAATGCGAAAATAGCTGTTGCACCAACTTTTATTTTCGCACCTGATATGTTTCTCTTTCCTCTTTCACGGTCGTGAGTATGAATGTCACGGTCGTGACTGTTCTTCCAAGTCGTGACTGTTCTTCCAAGTCGTGACTTAAGTGGTGACTTTGGTCGTGAAGCATTCTGGAAGGATTTGAAGTGTTTGATCACAGACGTGACATTATATATTCACGGGCATGAACATCCTTCCTAGCCGTGATCCAAGTAGTGACTCTGGTCGTGAAGCTCTATGAAGGAATTAGTCATGTCTTCTCACGGGCATGACTTTCTTTCACAGTTATGACTGATATGATCGTTCACGGTTGCTATCATTCTTCATGGCCATGAACTTTAAATGTTGTATAGTTGGCACTAAGCTTCATCACGGGCGTGACATATAAGGTCACGGGCGTGAACATGCTATTTCTTCATTTTTTGTCTTTTTAAGGTTAGTCTTTCGTTCTTCATTTTTGTTATCATGTTCCATACCATGTTCAATGAACTTAGAAAACAAGTATGTTAAATACCTTATTACTATTTTATTTGTTAGCATCAAAATAACGGAAATACCTCTCAAGGTTTAACATCTATTTGTTATCTATTCTCTCGTTCTGGATTCATAAATGACATGTATTTATACTTCTATAGCGAATTATAGTCGTTTAGTTGCATTTAATACGGAAATAATCGTTGCACCAACTCTTATTTTTGCACCTGATATGTTTCTCTTTCCTCTTTCACGGTCGTGAGTATGAGTGTCACGGGCGTGACTGTTCTTCCAAGCCGTGACTTGAGTGGTGACTTTGGTCGTGAAGCATTTTGGAATGATTTGAAATGTTTGATCACGGGTGTGACATTATATATTCAAGGGCGTGAACATCCTTCCTAGGCGTGGTCCAAATAGTGACTCTAGTCGTGAAGCTCTTTGGAGGAATTAGTCATGTCTTCTCATGGGCGTGACTTTCTTTCACGGTCGTGACCGATATGATCATTCACGGTTGCTATCATTCTTCATGGCCGTGAACTTTAAATATTGGATAGCTAGCGCTAAGCTTCATCACGGGAGTGACATATAAGGTCACGGGCGTGAACATGTTATTTCTTCATTTTTTATCTTTTTAAGGTTAGTCTTCCATTTTCCATTCTTGCTATCATGTTCCATACTCTATTCAATGAACTTAGAAAATAAGTATGTTAAATACATTATTACTATTTTATTTGTTAGCATCAAAATAATGGAAATACCCCTCAAGGTTTAACACCTAGCTTAAGTCACCTCCGTGTTGGGATTTTCCTTTAGAAGTACACGTTTATAATCCTACTGAAGGTAAATTGCAATTTAGATCTACTCATTGCTATTTTATAGGATACCTAGATAATTCTAAATGCTACTAATTTTATTATAGAGAAGGGGATCCTAGAATTGTGGAATCACAAACAGCTAAATTTTTAGAATTTGATATAGATGATTAATATGAACACTCTGAGATCACTAGTAAGGAACAACAGACTAAGGTTATACATATACCTGTTTCCAAGTAACCTGCAATGTTGGTTCTTACACCTGTGATTATTCCAATATTAAGGGATGAGCCTATCAGCCTATACAGTTTAATGAGGTTTCATCATCACAGAGTGCAGTTGCACAAATTCCTCTTAGAAGGTCTACCAGGGAAAGAAAATCTGTTATTCCATCTGATTATATGGTCTATTTAGGAGAGAGTGATTATAACATTGGTCATGTTTCTGATCCTATATCATTTGAGGAAACTGTTTCTAGTACCAAATCAGATCTATGGTGGAAAGCAATGAAAGATAAAATGCAATTTATGGATTGTAATGACGTGTGGGAGCTTGTTGAATTACCTAAAGGTTGTAGACCTATTGGCTGTAAATGGGTCTATAAGACCAAGAAAGACTCCAAATGGAATATTGAGAGGTTTAAAGCCAAATTAGTTGCCAAAGGATTTATTTAGAAATGAGGAATTGATTATAGTGAAACATTTTCTCCTATATCCTCTAAGGATACATTTAGAGTAATTATGGCACTAGTAGCTCATTTTGATTTTGAGCTACATCAGATGGATATTAAAATGCATTCCTGAATGGAGAATTAGACGAGCAGGTCTATATGGAACAACCTAAAGATTTTCATAAAGATGGTAAAGATCATCTTGTCTGTAGACTTAAAAAGTCTATTTATGGTTTGAAACAAGCCTCATAATAGTGGTACTTAAAATTTAATGATGTAATCACTTCTTTAGGCTTTATTGAAAGCAAAGTTGATAGATGCATATATCTCAAGATCAGTGGGAGCAAATATATCTTTTAGATATTATATGTAGATGATACTTTGCTTACATGTAATAATTTAGGTACATTGTATGAGATTAAGTAGTTGTTATCTAAATATTTTGATATGGAAGATCTTGGAGAATCATCTATTGTCCTTGGAATTGAAATCTTAAGGAATAGATCTCAAAACCTTTTAGGTCTCTCAAAAGGCATACATTGAGAGGATATTGAAGAAATTCAATATGCATGAATGTAAATCTTAGGATGCACCAATTGCTAAAGGTGATAAATTGAGTTTGGCACAATGTCCTAAGAATGAGATTAAGATAGAATCAATGAAAGCAGTGCCATATGCTAGTGTAGTAGGAAGCTTGACGTATGCTCAATCATGCACTAGGTCAGACATTGCATTTGCAGTTGGTATTTTAGGTAGATATCAATCTAATCCTGGAATGAACTATTGGATTGTGATTAAAAGAGTTTTAAGATACATTAAGGGGACTAGTGATTCTATCTTAATATACATAAAAGTTGAGCATCTGGAGTTAACTGGCTATACATATTCAGATTTTGCTAATTGCTCAGATGATAAAAAATTCACATTAGGTTATGTTTTTATGCTGGCTGGTGGGGTTGTATCTTGGAAAAGCATTAAACAATCCTTAGTCTCTTCTTCCACGATGCAAGCTGATTTTGTAACATGTTATAGTGCAGCCACACAAGCTGTATGGCTACGAAATCTCATTGCAGAAATGTCAATCATTGATTCCATTGACAGACCCATAAAGTTGTATTGTGATAATCTTCCAGCTATGTTGTTTGCTAAAAACAACAAGAATATCACAGAATCTAAGCATATGGAAGTCAAGTATTTAACATTGAAAGTGCTGATAAAGAAAGATGATGTTGAGGTGGATCATATCAGTACAGAAGATATAATAGCAGATCCTCTAACCAATGGACTACGACCCAATATTTATATGAGACATGTCATTAGTATGGGTCTAAAGTCTGGTTTTGATCCATTGGATTAGTAGGAGGATTTTATATCACTTTATGTAATGTTTGTACATACTTTATACATTGGTATAAAAATACATTATTGTACTTCTGATGATTATCAATACAACATTATATTTTCATTGAAAAATATTATGTGATATGTCAGATCAGATATTTGAAAGTTTTAAAATTAGTGTCATCTTAAGCGAAGGCTTGGGACATTGATATTCATAGCCTTGGGTGTATGTCTTGTGACATATAAAATATCTCGAGATATAAAATTTTTAAGACATACATACTTCATTTGAAGTAATAAAAGATTTCTTATGAGTAACTGTGTTACATAAAGATAAAAAAATCTGACTGATAAGAAAATCAACACATAAAGTTAGTATTGAATAATTCTTACCACATTACACACTGATGCTCATGACGATTGATAAGGTTATTGACATATGTGACTATGAAAGGTGTCACGTTCTTGATTATGTGGTTTCCGCTATGATCCTATGTTGATAATCTTATTGAATCTAGCGGGAATATGAAGTTTTTTATAATATGTTTTTAATTAGTACGCCCAAGTGGGAGAATGTAAGATATTTTATTTTTAATATCTTATATTTGTGGGCTTTTAATTAAAATATTAGTATAAATTATAAATAAATGGTTTTAAGAATCTGATTAATTCTTTATTTATGCAAGATTTCATTTATTAATTGAGTGTGGAAGATTTAATATGGGCTCAGATAATAATATGGGTATGATGGATAACTCATGATTATTATATACCAGTGAACTAAGTCTCTTTTATTGCTAATTCTAATAATTAAGCTCCTCTATATAATGAATGATAGAGGTTAAGAAAATGATAAAAAGTTTAAGATAATGAATAGAATTTAATCATTCTTGAGTTAGAAAATGAGAGAAGATCTTGGTGCATAATTTCTTGGATCGTTTCTAAAACGATTGATTCGACAAAATTAGATATATATTTTTCTCTTTATCAATTAAACTCGTTATTTTGTGTTCTAAGTCGCGTGTATTAAATCATGTGAGAGATATGCCAGATTTCTGGTATAGATCTCTCTATCAGCAAAGGCATAAGAGAATGACACGGGTTTCATGAGAAGAGGTATGAGAGAGTGGCGCGAGAGAGGAATAGTAAAAGGAGGCAGCGTGAGGTAGGGAATATGGAAGGAGGGCTAGTTAGGGCACCGTGAGAGAGGAACAGGAAAAGAACGGGCATGAGAGAGGGAAGATGATAGAAGTTGAGATAGGGTTAAGTATAAAAGACTGTAAGAGGTAATAAGGCAAGAGAAACGGCGTCGAATTGGAAAAAAAAAAGTCATATTTATTTGTAAAAGAAACAATCCCGCTTTGAAAAGTTGGATTTTGTAAAGTGTAAGACTAAATGGGACTGCTTTGTTGAGAGGAGCTAATGGTAAAAGTACTGTTATTTGAACAATATCCCATGTTATGGGTTTTAATGTATTTAAATAAATGGTACCAATATACAAGAGAGTAAAGTGCACACTGCTAGTAAAAATGGCTGAAATTGCAAATTAGCCTCTATGATATGGAGTAAAGTGCAACTGGATTCTTAAACTTTTGCTTAATACATTTGAACTTCTAAGTTTAAGAGTAAGTATTAGTTGGGTTGAAATTCAAATAATTATAAAATTAATTGAACTGTATAGTTCGGTTAATGAATCAATTTAATGGATTAAATCTTAGCACGGTAAATGGTTAAGAGAATTAAAAGTATTTGATTATCAATTAATTCTATTAATTTTTATGGTCAACCAAAAATTAACTCAAATAATTGATTTACTAAGACTTGTTAAATTTTTTAGATTTAGTTTTATTTTGAATTGTACATTTTTGAGTATGTTTAATTGTTATTGTAATTTTTAAATTATTTATGTTGAATTGTGTTAATTTTTAGATTTGTAAACTTTAATGTGGACTGAATGTAAAATTAAATTTTAATATAGGTTATTAAAATTAGGGATAAATATTATTTAATCAAATTTCAATTAATCAATAAAATTAATTGAACCGATTGAATTTTTTTTTAATTATTTCAGTTGATTAATAAAAAATTTTGATGCGATTAACCTAATTTCAGTTCTGGTTAACCAACCAATTTAACTGATGTTCACCCCCTATTTAAGTTATAATTTTCGCATATTGAAGCTTCTTAACTTATAGACTTGACCAAGTTAAGTCCCTAGTGGTAGATTACCATCTGTTCCATTGCTAAAGTAGTCATAGTTTGGTACAATGAACACTTTTCTGCATTATTTAAACCGTTTCATCTTTTCTCCCATTATTTAATAACTTTTTGTGGTCATATTAAACACAGAATATTACATTATAAATATATTATATATGAATAAATATACATAATGAGATTTGTATTTTTGAGTTTATGCAGACTATGTGAATGGGATAATATTGAAAGAGTTGATATTTTATTGATTTCGGTTTATATTTTGTTTTAATGAGAAGTTGAATTAGCTTGAGAAATGGGAGCAAATGACAATTTATTATTAAGGACTAAATTAGGCCGTCTGTAGCTTGGGGAGCATTAATTGACTAAAATTATAACTTAAGGAATTAATTGTACAAGTCAAAATTTAGAGATCAAATTGCACTTCAGCAGTACAATAGAAGTTAATTTATACGTTTGGCAAAAAGAAAAATATAACGTAAAAAAAAATATATATCATATTCAATGAAACTAGGCGAAGCATATAATTAAATCCTTTAAATTTTCATATTTTCTGATTTAAACCCCTTAAATTTAATTTTTTTTATTAAATTCATCTCGTTAAATTCTCATTGACATTTATCCTTTCTATGACATTTCAACGCCATTTGAATTCAGTTCACTACTTAAAAAATGAATACTAAAGAAATTCTCTATTTTTTAAATAAATAAAGTAAAAGTAATTTAATCAATTAACCATCTGCAAAATCAATCCCAAAATTTCTAAAAAAATCCCAAAAACCCAGGCCTCATACTCATCTACGAACCCACAAAAATGGATCAACCAGTCCTTTTACTACCGCCATAATCTATCGCTGATAGCTCACAAGCTCTGTTGTGTCTGTTTTCCCTTGCCCATTTCTCTTCCTTTGCCTGCAAACCAGTAATCGCTGTCGTTATTAGCTCATCTCACTCTCGCTTTCATTCAACCAGCCCCTCTTTCTTCTTCTCTATTCACTAACCCACAAAAAGCAAATTATTCTGTAAAGATAATCTCAATATCCGATTCGAGAAACGCTTCTCTTTTATGTTTTGCTCTTCTTCATGTTTTTGTTTAGGATAAAATTCTTGCATAGCTAGAATTTTTAAGAGAGAAATTGACCTTTATATCCTTTTGAGAGAAGTTCAAAACCAAATTGTGAAATTGACCTTTATATCCTTTCGCTTTTCTTTATTTATTCATTCAAGGGCCTCCGTGAGTGCTAATGCTAACTGCTAGGGGTAAGGCGACTGCTGATTAGATTCTCGAAAGATTTTGCTTCCTCTGTGGGGATTTGACCCCACCTATATACATTTAGGGCCATAGGCAAGCATGTCCTTGCCATTAGTGATTTAAATATAAATTTTAAGCTTTTTTTTTATCAGAAAAAATAATTTTTTAAGTTAAACTTACTAATTCTGATTAAAAAAGAGTGTAATCAATTGAATAATTCAATTCTAAACTTAAAATTAAAACAAATTCAAAGTAATTTGATACATCTATATATACTGTAAACAATTCGATTTATTATTTTTTCGCTTACAATATGATTTATTATTTTTTCTTTAAATTTCGAGATTTCATTCTAAATTGTTTGTAATTAATCATTGCAATTTTTTCTTTTATATATTGTCATTCTCTATATGTAATTAACCAAAATCTATGATTAATTTAAAAATCGTGTATTTGATTTATGGAAATTAATTTTAATTTATGAGAATTGATAAAGTTTTATGGTAATTAATCTTAGTTTATGGTAATTGATGTTAATTTATGCTTTATAATGACTGATTTTATTTTATGACAATAGGATAAATTTATGGTGATTGTTTAAATTTTGTCAATTAATCAATTAATTTTTAAAACCGATTAAACCAATTCTGAACTGTAAAATTTCAGTTCACAATTTTTATTTTATATTTTGAGCGGTTTGATTTGATTATTTTAATATAAAAATCAGTTTATTTCATTTTTAAAATTTCAATACGATTTTAAATGGAATGTATAAAAATACTCAGCTCTAATTCTTCATTTTTTTTCTCTGGTTTGTCATTGTATTTGTAAAAATATTTTTGCACAAAATTTTTTCATTTTAAAATTTTTTGAATTTTAAAAATTGTTTTTAGAAAAAAATAAGATAAATAAATATTTTTTAAAAAAATAAATTTTAAAAAATAATTTATAAAAATTTAAAAAATTAATTAATTAAATAAATAAAATTTTTAAATATCTTTGAATGTACACATTCATTTTTCACCTTTTTTTGTCTTTTCATTTAACAGACATTGACTGGTAATTTTGCTGCTTTAACCATGACTGCCCCTAATAATAAGTAGGATTCTGCAAAAAATAATTCGGGTTGGTGTGGGTCCTATGTTCTTGATGTCACAACTCACAACAATCACTATTCCACTTAACTGCTAAGCCTACCCCCAACGCCTTGGCCGTAGCCTCTAAACTTGAAACCAACAAAGATTCGAAGGACCATCTTAATTTTGTATCTAAAACCCACAAAAAGAAATTATTTTGAGCATTTTAAGAATTTTTACAATTAAATATTTCAACAAAAAATTTACTCAATTTTTTTAATTATTAAATTTATTCAATGACTTATTTAGCTATTAATTTTTTATTTATTTATCTTCATTAACTATAAATTATAAACTAATTTAATCTATATTTTTTAAAAAAACATACTTAACATCTAATAACTGATAGGTAAGGAAGTTTGAATAAAATTTCAGTTGATTACTATTTATAAAACTTTATATATAATAAATGATAACTAATTGAACAAATTTTCGATTAAAATACTTCATTAGTTCCAAATTTATTATTAAACAAGTCAAATTGAATAAATATTCCATTAAAATATTTAATAGTATAAATTTGTAAAGTTTAGAAACCAAATTAAGTTTTTCCCAAAATTTATACTATGGGCATATTTGGTTTAATGGTTTAAGGAATGTTAACTGTTGTTATTTATAATTTTATCATTATGGGTATTGATTATTTGTAATATAACTCATAGTAAATAACATATATAATAATTAAAAATATATTATATATTTTTTTATCATATAAAGCAAACATTATTACTAATTTAACTATTATTTTTATATTTGTAATAACAAATAATTTATTAATAGAAAAAATTAATCTGGAGAAAATAAGTATTTTGTAATTAATAAAATCTAGGTAATATAGTCAAAGAAAATTAAATTAACTACTAGTTGATAAGAAAAAACTCAAAAATAATTTTTTTTCAATCAACTAATTAATGAAGTTATAATAAGTTATCAGCTATAAATCTATAAATATTTTTACGGTAGCTATTGAATATAAAATAACTATTAACTGTTCCAAAAATCCAAATCAAATGTGAAGTTATAAGTTTGTAACATTTTAATCAATAATCCTTCTTATATATATATATATATATAACTTTAATTAGTCAAACACTTTTAGTTTTTTTTATGATATTAAAATCATTTTAGCTCACTAAGATTTTAAAATTTTATGTTTAACTAAAATATTGTATATTAATTAAAGGTTAAAACTTGTAGATATTTTATACTTTTACTAAAAGAGTCTAAAAACTTCAACAGAAGAAAATTCAAAGCGCCCATAAAAAATTAAAGTTTAAAAAGGACATGAAAAAGAGAAAGAGTTAATATCATATTTTATATTTGTAAACGCAATTTGAGTTTCTTCCTTTTGCTAAGAGGATGGAGCCACGGAAGAATAGACTCAATAAAGGCATAGAGCCACAGGGCACGCAGAAGATGGGTAAGTTTCCCTCATTTTCGAAGCACGTGACACCTGAAATGGACTCATCTACTTTGTTTTGATAACCCAAAACAATGGGCTGCAAAACCAAAGCTAGGCATCAGCCCATGAGACCAAGAGACACTACCCATATTCTACACTACCCATATTCTATACTCCTTTTTTTTACATCTTTACTATTTTTAGATAATTATTTTATTTTCTTTTTTCTTTTTTATCTCTCTCTCTCTCTTTTTTTTTTTTTTATGTTCTCCACATCACTTTCATATCAGGCGGGTCTACTTCTTCTGCCTAAAAAGGTGAATACCTCTCATATTTTTCTATCATTAATGCTACAATTATTTTATATGACTATTCTCTTATAAAATTTACGTAACTGCCTATAACTAGGTCGTTTCTGGCTAAATGCGAATGAATTATAATAATTAAGGTTTACGTTATACTTAGATCAACGCACACGTAAATTTTATTGGATTTAAAGTTAATATTGACATAAGTCTACGTAAAATTAGTCGTCGAATGACTTAGATTTAAAATACAAATACAATCTAAATTTATATAGAAATAACTATATTTACACATAACTTCTTGTATATGAATTTTCAACTTGAGAAGCCCAAATATTAATAGATCATAATAATCTATGTCTATGTTGACATGACTAAATTAGTTACTTTGAATTTTTACAATGATGTAAGTTTACGTAGACATAAGTATATCTATATATAACTAGTCCTATTTTAAATAATAAAAAATCACATATATGGAATTTGGATTTACAGAAATGGTAGTTTTGGAAGAAGATTTTTTTGGGTAAAATGTCAAATTGGATACTAAATGAGATATTTGTATATTTTTTTTTATTTTATCCTTACAAAAAAAAAAAAAGACAAATTGGATACTAAAATGAGGTATTTATGTTTTTTTTATCCCTTATAAAAAAAAAAGATATTTTAACTTTTTTTTCTTTTTTTTTTCTACCTATTTTATTATATTCTTTCCATTTTATTTTGAGTGTCTTATGTTAGATTATGAAAATTAATTTCTACCACAAAACAAAAATCTATTAAACAAATAATTTTATCCAATTAAACTTTTCACTCAATAACAATAATGTTTTTAAAATTTCAATTTATAACAAAAAAAATCTCAAATTTTAATTTCTTATATAATAATTTCAAATTGAATTTATATATTTAAAATGAAACAATCTTAATTAGTGTTATAAATTTATTTCATCATAATTAGTTTAAAAATATCACTTTTATACAAAGTATAAAATTAATAAAATTTAAATATGGTGAGTGAAAATTACTAACACGGTTGTTATCCAAGTTTTCAACTTAAAAAGAATCATAGAAGCAGCGAGACATTATCACAATTTTGCCTTCTTTTTGAGTAAATATTCAGTGAAATTCATTTTAAAATCTCAGTACTACTTCTTACAATAGTTAAGGTGCCATCCAAAAAATAAAATAAAAAATTAGAGAATTAATTAAAAAAAATAGAAAGAAAGTCGAAGATTATGAATATCATTAGAAAAGACAATTATTGCACGACTAAAATGATAAGTTGCTATCTTAGTAACTTTGCAATTTTCTTTTTATCATTATTTCTTTCACGCTAAATTAATACTTTTTTTTTTAATGTTTGCATGATGCTTATTATCGGGAAAAAAGAAATTTAAAAAATATTAGACTTAACCTATATCTAGTCTCTCTAATTTGTTTTTTTTTTTCTATGTGTTATTTTGATTGGTTTTTGGTCCAATTTGCCCTTTAAATGTTATTTGTGACTCAATTTGTCACATCTTATTTTAAAAACATAATAAAATGTGTCTCCATAAAAATATATCTCCGAAAATATTGTAACGTGTATGAATAGGTATTATGATGTGTAAACCTAAATCAATAGAATTCAAACACTTGGATAATAATAAAAAAAACAAGTTATGTATTTTTTAGAGAGAAAAAAAATTATTATATTAATTAGTTAATTAAATCCAAAATTTGGTAAGTTTGACTACTATTCATTATGCTCTATTCCTCTTTCAGACTCTCTCTCTTCTTTAATTCTAATATTTTTTTCTCCTTTTTTCTGCCATTTCTCTCCTAAATCTCTCTCTTTCACTTCTATTAGCTTTTTTTTTTTTTTATTTGTATTTCCTTAGAATTTGTTTTTCTCTGCTCATCGAATCAAAAATACATGTTCTCATTTCACCATTCTTGCCTCTATCCATCTCTTAACGACAGCTTGCATGAAAGTTTTATGGGCTCAACAACATACCCACATATAACCAAAATCTAAATCCTAAGATGCCCTTATTAGTTTTTTAAATTTATCTTTAATTCTTGAGTAGTTTTTTTCTTTTTTAAGAATAAGTGTTTTTTAATTATAATTTTAGAGTCCATTCATTTTTGTATTAAATAATATATATGTGATGAGAAAAAATAAATATTAAATATGATGGGGAACCGATAGGACAATGATAAAATTGAAAAAAAATAGTTATTGCAGGTTTTGATTCAAGTTATTTTGGAAGGATGACATTGATTTTACAAGAAAAAATGAGGTTTAAATTGAAAAAACAAAAAAGTAAAGGATAATAATGAGTTTTTGCCATAAAAGTGAAATTATGAGACCATCAGACATTTTGACTGAAATAATTATTCACTTTTCATGTCATGATCATACAATGACATTATATGCCATATTTTTTTTAAAAATGTGACAAAAAAATAAGTTATATATTTTTTTAGAAAGAGAAAAAAATATTATATTAATTGGTTAATTAAATCCAGATTTTGATAGGTTTAACTACTGCTGGGCTTCATTCCTCTTTCAGACTCTCTTTCTTCTTTGATTCTAATATTTTTTTTCTCCTTTTTTCTACCATTTCTCTCTTAAATCTCTCTTCCACTTTTATTAACATTTTTTCTTTGCATTTCCTTAGACTTTGTTTTTTTTGCTGAATCAAAAGATACATGTTCCCATTTCATTATTTTTGCCTCTATCCATCTATTAACGGCAGCTTGCATGAATCCATTTTTTCAGCAACTTGTTCATGATTTTATGGGTTCAATAATTTATCCACACAAATAACTAAAATCTAAATCTTGAGGTGTCATAATTAGCTTTTTTAAATTTATTTTTAATTCTTGAGTAGCCTTTTTTTTTAAGAATAATTGTTTTTTAATTATAATTTTAGAATTCATTCATTTTTTACTCGAAATTATGGAATATAACCACAAATAACGTTCTTTGACCGGAAATTATGAAACCATCATATGGAATAATTTTTCATGTCATATTATCATCAGATGATATTGTATGTTGTATTTTAAAAAAAGAAGTGACAAAAAAAAGTTATGCATTTTTTTATAGAAAGAAAACAATTATTATATTAATTGATTAATTAAATCTGGATTTTGATAGGTTTGACCACTGATGGGCTCCATTCCTATTTTAGACTCTCTCTCTTCTTTAATTCTAATATTTTTTCTTCTTTTTTCTACAATTTCTCTCTTAAATTTCTCTTTCACTTTTATTAACTCTTTTTCTTTGCATTTCCCTAGACTTTGTTTTTTTTGCTCATCAAATCAAAAGGTACATGTTCCTATTTCATTATTTTTGCCTCTATCCATCTCTTAACGACAACTTGCATGAATCTTTTTTTTTAGCAACTTGTTCATAGTTTTATGGGTTTAACAACATGCCCACAAATAACCAAAATCTAAATCTTGAGGTGTCCTAATTAGCTTTTTAAATTTATCTTTAATTCTTGAGTAGCCTTTTTATTTTTTAAGAATAAGTGTTTTTTAATTATAATTTTAGAGTTCATTCATTTTTGTATTAAAATAATATACATGTGATAAGAAAGGATAAATATTAAATATGGTGGCAGAGACAATAAGATAGTGATAAAAATGTATTTTGGAATGAAGACATTGATTTTGCAAAAAAAAAAAAAAAGAAGCGTGGTTTAAATTGAAAAAATAAAAAAAGTAAAGGATAATAATGAGTTTTTTTCCATAAAAAGAAGAAATTATAAGACTATCACATGCCTTAATTTGAATAATTGTTCACTTTCCATGTCATGTCGTCGTATGATGATATTGTATAGTATTTTTTTTTTAAAAAAAAGTGACAAATGGGTCTTATAGTAACGTTTAAGGGATAAATTGAATATTAAGAAGGTAACTTCAATGAACAAATTTGTGGGGCTGGATATGAGTTAAGCTAAAAAAACTAATTGAATGTCTTTGTATACTTTTGAGGCTCTAACATGTTTGACTCATAGTCATGTGTGTATTACTTATACCTATGCTACATTAATCATATATTCTATAACCAAATAATTAATTATTAGACATTAATAAATTAAAGGACTGAAAAATAATAAATTAATGCAAAAATACAATTTGCTCTAATGATAGATGAATAGTATCATTGGAATAGATAAACAAATCGCTTTAAATACAAGAAGTCGAGTGGGCGGATTGGTCCGAGTGGAGAGAAAAAAATAAAAAGGACCATTTACATGTAAGACCTATTGCTCATACAATTTGGGATCCGACTTCTCCAAAATTTTCGGTAGCATAGCCGAGACAGCGATGGGTTCTCTGCCCCTGTAGAGATGGAGTTCATTTTTCCGACGATTAGTATCTTCTTTAGAAAAGCCAGAGATAGTAAAATCTCATAAATTACGATCAATTCATTCAATATTTCCTAATGGACGGTGTGTACAAGGCCTAGGAACGGAAATCCAATACACGAAATACACGAAATAATTTGATCTATGGACAGCATCGTTGTGGTAAATAGAGTCCCATTCTACATGTCAATATCGACACTAAGGAAATTTATAGTAAGAGAAAAATCCGTCGATTAGTTCTAGTATGAAATGAGTCAATCATCCACTTTGATATCTTATTGAACAAAAATGGTGATATTGTTCCTCCATTAATCAAAAACTTTGATTTTTGGGAAGTATCATGATCATCCAATAAGAAGGGTTTCAATTTTTTTAAATGAACGATTTGAAAATCAATCCATAGATACCGATAGAAAATAAATAGGCACTCAAAACAAAAATACCAAGCAAAAAGTGTTCTATGCAAAATGATTTATCTATGATAAATATATATATTTTTTACTTCTCAAGGTATGCGTTTCTTTTTAAAAAAAAAAAAACAAATCAAAATATCAGTTTGCAGTTTTGCACAATAAAATTTAATTGTCCTGTTTAATTGAGTGGTGGTAGTAAGTTTTTGTCGGTCTAACATACCAAAAATCAAATGAACATTTCATAAGTCATTTTTCGATTCAATTTTTCATAAAAATGCTAAAACTAAATTCTATTAGCTGGCAGACTAATACTGGCGATTAATAGTTAATCGCCACTACCGATTAATTGTGTTTATAACAACTTATTAATTTACTAATAGATATTTTTCCATCTCTTAGAGCAAGTTCATGAATCTCACTCCACTTGTTTTAAAAAAATTAGTATGTTGATAGGTTATTATATTTTAATCTAATTTTAATGAAATATTTTTATTATTTTTTGCTTTATCTATTATCATACCTCACATATACTAATCATATCTCTTACATATATTGAATATATACTTTATATTTATTGAAGATATATCTCAAATATACTGAATATATACTTCTATCTTCTATCATAATTACAATAAAAAAATAAATATAATAATAAAAGACATTCCTGATATCTCTTTTATTAACTAAGAATTTGAGGTTTTTAGTTAAAACAATTAACTAAGAAAATTTTTTATTTGTTCAATTCATTTTTGGTTAATTCCTACATATCTGCCAATTGTGCTAGGATTACCAACATCTTTGACATTTGTTACATAATATATAAAATATAGGATATTTATATTTATTAAAAATTATATTATATATATATTACTGTACATTTAATAATTCTAAGTAAAAAAATATGCACTATAAATATAAGTCGAATAGTTATGAATTTTAAAATAAAAAATACATAAAAAATTTATATTTTTAAAATTTACCTTTTTTGTTACTTTTTCTTTGCTGTTATGTCTGTCTAAAATCATACACATTCTTTTTCTTATTGCGTTACAGGTAAGACAAATATATAACTGACTCATATTAATTAAGTGCAAGGGAAAACTAATTTAATGGAAAAAGTCAATAATAGATCCTACAGAACCAAGTGGCGAAACAACATGCCGTGTAAATTGAGTTAGAGAAAATAGAGTTATTATCCACATCAAACATTTAGGCGTTGTAAATTGATAATTTAATTATAGTTGATAATAATATATCTAATTGGTGAAATAAAAAATTATTTGGTAAAATTAGTAAAAAATATAATTAAAAATGATATATTTATATTAATTAAAAATATTATTTAAATACATATTAAATAATAAAAAAATTATATTAAATATTTTAACTCAATATAATAATTCATATTAGCTTACATTCTATTATATATATATATATATATATATATATATATATATCAATATAAAATAGACAAGAATATAATAGAAAAAATTATAATCTATTAATTTTTAAGATGAACGCTAGGTCAACTAGTATTTTTTTATAAAAAGTTGTAATGTAATTTT
Source organism: Triadica sebifera (assembly GCA_023653625.1). NCBI lineage: Eukaryota > Viridiplantae > Streptophyta > Magnoliopsida > Malpighiales > Euphorbiaceae > Triadica > Triadica sebifera. The sequence goes on along the minus strand of JALBGG010000023.1, from coordinate 8,238,785 downwards.
TTTTTTAAATAATCCACTTAAAATTATTAATCTAAATAACTTAATTTTATAGTCAAATTAAATTATAATTGAAAACACAACCTTCAATTTAAGTCTGTTAGATGCCAAAAGACGATCAAGAGAGCAGATGGGAGGCATAGTCTGCCTCATGGCATCCTAGAGATGTGTGTTCCTCCTGTAACACCGACATTACATGAGGTAATTGCATAGATTGCAATCTTAAGTATTATTTGTCAATTTATAATTGATTATTAATAAAATAAAAAATGAAATTTACATCTATTGTTCAATTAATTTATTTTAGTGTTTCAAATTTCTTTTTTACAGTTTTTTTTCTTAGTTAGGGTGCGGACAATAAATCACGTGAGAAAAATAAATGGCTGTTATTTATTTTTCAAATTTAATATGTCATAATGCCACATGTCAGCACGTAATTTATTTTCCATTCCACGTGTGAAGCCTACATAGAATTGTTGTTTTGTTAAGATTTTGCCCGCTGCAAACTTCCATCCTTGAGAAAAATTACAACTCTATATCCAAACAAAACAGGCAGGTGAAAAAAAAGGAGGAAAAAAAAACTACGATTTGCTTGTACTTCACCTGTCTGTTATGTTTTGTTCAGGTAAAATAAAAGTATTTAAATGCAATTTGGATTAAAAAAATTATTTTTTAAAATAAAAATATCAAATTGAATACCAGATAATCATTTATTTATTTTTTTTCCATTAACCATCGATTTTTTAATCAACTGCCAATCAAGTCGATTCTAATTATTTTTCAAATGAAATCATTTTCAAATTGCAATATATCGCTGATGCTTTATATTCGAAGGATATCTTACTAAATGTTTTTTCATTGTTACATCGAGAATTCTACATTTGATATATTGTATTACAAAGCAGAGACTTCATCAAGAGGTTGTTAGATTAATAACACATTTTTTTTAAATGTCATGGTATAAAAATTATTTTTAATATTTTTATAATTTTTTAAATTATCGCTACTATAGTTATATTTATATTGGTAAATTATTTTGATCAAATTATAATCTTTTAGTAATCATTAGAATAATATAAATAATCACATTTATATACTAGTACTAATATATTTGAGTAAATTATTCTCATTGTTCCTCACTTTAATTACCACTTCGAGTGGGCATTTTTATTTGTTGATTTAAATTTTTATCATTCGAGCAATTTTCTTAATATAACAAAAAGAATGATAAATTGCAATAATAATTCTTAAATTTATTGTTTAGCATCTACTTCCTTTTGTTTTTTTTCAATTTGTTTAGAAGGGTATTTTACTAGTTCGAAAAATAAAATACATTATAAAAAAGAAATGATGTTTTGTTGCATTTTAAATTTATCTAGCTAAAAGTTTCCTAAATCAATCAGATATTTCTCCATCATCTTTATTTTTCTTATTTTGAAAGTGCATAAACTTTTAAATAGCTATTCTTCATGGATCATTTTCTATAAATATTGTTAGTAAACGCGGACAAGGTGCAACACTTCGAAGAAAATTAAATTTTATTATTTTTTGTTATCAAGTTAGTTGGATCGCCAGACCTACTGAATGTGAAGTAAAATCCATCTAATGGTTAGAAGATGTGAATATTAAATTGTTTACAACGTTTAAACCTTGTGGATAGTGGAATTCGGCTTGGATTTGAATACCAGAAGGAAGATCAACTTAGATAGGAGGTGGGTAGGGAGATAAGAATTATTGTTAAGATAAGACTCTGATTCTAAAAGGATTTAATAGTTCAACAAAAACAACTGATTCAAAAGCAAAAGGAATTAAGAATGGGGTTATCACGCTCCTAGAGGAGTTCAAAGCAAAATAAGGACAGAAATCAACCATGATCGGGGATGTCATTGAGCCTAAAGATGGAGAGCAAGTGACCATCATTCTTCAAAGGGATGCTGAAGTCCTCACCAGCATATTCGATCATTATACATTAAGGTTAAATTTAATGGGGTTCCTTGTAATCAAATTTGTCGTGGAAATCGAGTCAGTTTCCACCAAAATGAATAATTGTGCAAAACATTAAGACAAAGAAAAAATTTCAGGTAGTTGGTGGAGTTACAAATGATCTCTCTTAAAACCAACTTTCTTAAACTCTTAGAGTCTTAGTAACATAATTTTTCTCAGATAATTTAAAGTACAATATATCACTAAAATAAATAACCTGACAATAGTTATTAAATAGACAATAAATGGAACACCAGAATTTAACGAGATTCAACTAATTATGCCTACGTTATTGGATACTACTAAAACAATATTCCACTATTTCAAAAAAATATTACAAAGTGAAATATTACAAGAGAGAGAAAAAATACAACCAATCTTAAAAGTAAGATATTAGTGTTTTGGGATGATTTGTTAAAAGATGATAAAACTTTTTTATAAGCTAATATTTTTCTTTCTCCCTCTCCCACTTCCAATGTGAGATTGAGATATTGCAAAATTCAATAAATCTCCATCTTAGCGATCTCACAATCCCAAACAAATATTCTCTAAACTCTTATTTTACAAATTTCAGTAATATCTTCAAATGCATTTCGAAGTGTCAAATTTGAAATTCTAAAAATATTTATCAAGTCCAAACAATATTGGAACTTGACACATGTCATAATTTTTGCTGTTATATCTGCAGGATTTTCAGCAGTTATAATTTTCTGAAGTAGTATCTCACTATCTTCAAGAATTTTCCGTACAAAATGATATCGAACATCGATGTGCTTCATCCTTGTATGATAAACTTAATTCTTTGCTAAACAAATAATACTTTGACTGTCACAATACATTTTGATATGCTTCTGACCAATTTCCAAGTTATTCAGCAACCCCTGAAGCCAAATTGCCTTTTTAACAGCTTCTGAAACTGTCATGTACTCTACCTCTATTGTAGACAAAGCAACTGTTGACTGTAAGGTGGACCTCCAACTAACCAGTGCTTTTATAAGTGTGAACACATAACCGCTAGTAGATCGACGTTTGTCTAAATCACCTGCATAGTTTGAATCACAATATCCAACTATATAATGACCAATTTTCTCATACCGCTCAAACATTATACCAACATCTATAGTATTCTGAATATACCGCATAATCCATTTCACAACTTGCCAATGACCTTTACTAGGATTGTGCATGTACCTGCTCACAACTCCAACTTCTTGTGAAATGTCAGGCCTTGTACACACCATTGCATACATCAAGCTACCAACAACATTTGCATATGGAACCTTTGACATATATTCTCGTTCTTCATCACTTTTCGGAGATAAAGATGCACTGAGCTTAAAATGAGGAGCAAGTGGAGTACTAGCTAGTTTTGTTTTCTCATTGATCCCAAAACACTTTAGTACATTTCTCAGGTATTGTTTCTGAATCAAACAAAGTCTTCCCAATTTTCTATCTCTGCATATCTCCATTAGCTTTTCCTAAATCCTTCATTTCAAATTTCTGATTTAGTTGAGCTTTTAACTTTTGAATCTCTCATTCATCCTTTGAAACTATCAACATATCATCAACATAAAAGAAGAAGATAGATAAAGAATCCATCCCGTAGCTTGCGCAAATATACACAATGATCATATTTACTTCTTGTGTATTTCTGCCTTATCATAAACTTATCAAATTGTTTGTACCACTGTCTTGGAGATTGCTTCAATCCATACAACGATTTGCTCACCTTGCACACCAAATTTTCTTTTCCACCAATTTTAAATCCTTTTGCCTGAGTCATATAAATTTCTTCTTCTAAGTCTCCATATAAAAATGCAGTTTTTACATCCAACTGAACTAGTTTCAGATCCAATTGTGCTACCAAGGCCAACAATATTCTAATGGAGGAATGTTTTACAACTGGAAAAAACACTTCATTATAATCAATTCCCTCCTTCTGAGCGTAGCCTTTAGCTACTAATCTTGCCTTGTGGTGAATATCATTCTTGTTAGAAAATCCTTCTTTCTTTGCATAAACCCATTTACAACCAATTGCTTTCTTTTCCTTTGCCAGATTTGCTAGCTTTCATGTTTGATTCTTTTCAAAGGACTGCATCTCTTCTTCCATGGCCTTTCTTAACTTTTCTTCTTTTAAGCTTTGAATAGCTTCACAATAATTGGAAGGAATCTTATCATCTACTGAAGATGTATAATTAGTCATATCTTCAAGTTGAGCAGGTTTCTTAATATTCCTTTTTGGCTTCTGTAGTGCAATTGGCTCAAGTTGCTGAGGAGGTTCTTGTGCTGGAACCTCTGTTTCCTCATCTGATTCATTTTCTACCATTAACGCCTCTTCTACCGTATGAGTAATTTTATCAGACTTTACAATTGCTGAATTAACAATTCATCTTCTATCAAACTCTACCTATTTGGGAGTTCCCTCTACCTAATGTGGAGAACCATCTATCTGCTTCTCTGTTACCTTTTTTAACACGGTAGAATCATCAAAGGTAATATCTTTACTAAAGATTTTTTTCTCGTCTCTAGGCACCATAAACGATATCGTTTGATACTAGAGGATATCCCCATAAAGATAGATTTCTTTGCTCTTGAATCTAACTTCGATTCCTTAATATGATAGTATGTAGTGGAACCCAACACATATAAGGAATTATAATCTGTAGCAGGTTTTCCATGCCACACCTCCAAAGGTTTTTTGCCATTGATAGCGGTTGATGACAAACGATTTATGAGATGACATGCGTATGTTATAGCCTCAGCCCAAAACTGTCTGCCCAATCCAATATTAGACAACATACACTGAACTTTCTCCAATATAGTTCAGTTCATGCGTTCAACCACTCCATTCTGTTGTGGTGTATTTCTGACAGTGAAATGTCGAACAATTCCTTCATTTCTGCAAACTGTCATGAAATGATCATTTGTGTACTCTCCACCATTGTCTGTTCGAAAATATTTGATCTTTCTGCCTGTTTCTTCCAGATGAGAAAAAATCCTAACACTTCATTGTATATACCCATACTCTTCTTGAACAATCATCAACAAAGGTAACATAGTAGTGTTTACCTCCCATTGAAGTAGTTTTGGAAGAACCTCATACATCTGAGTGAACATAATCCAAAATACCCTTGGTATCATGGATTGCAGTGCCAAATTTCACTCTCATATGCTTTCCTTTGATGCAATACTCACAGAAGTCTAATTTACAGGTTCGTACTCCTTGCAATAATCTTTGATTCTCTAGAAGTTTCAAGGATTTTTCACTTACATGTCCCAAACGCATATGCCACAATCTGGTTGTTTCTAGCTCTTAGTCATCACTAGAAACTGTTATTGTTGTTCCAATAACTATATTGCCTTCATAGTAATACAAGTTATTGCTCATTTGAACTCCTTTTATCACTACAAGTGCTCCAGATATAATCTTTGTTACCTCATTTTTAATGACTATAGTGAAACCCTTTCTCCCAAGGACTCCCATAGAAATGAGATTTTTCGTCAGATTGGGCATATATCTTATGTCTGTCAGAGTTCTTATTGATCTATCATGATTCCTCAACTGTACTGAACCAATTCTAGTTATTTTGCAAAGGCTGTCATTTGTTGTATAGACTCCACCCTCAATTTCTTTAAAATCGGAAAACTATTCTCGATTGGGACACATATGGTGGCTACAACATAAATCCAGGATCCAACCAATCGAACTGTTTATTGATGACATCAATGCTAATGAAAAGTTTGAATCATCACATTCAGCTACATTTGAATCTGCAACAACCTTGTCTTTGCCAGATTTACTTCTCAACTTAGGACAATTTTTTTTCCAGTGCCCATTTTCTTGAGAAAAGGTACATTCATCTTTGCCCACTCTGGACTTTGATCTGTCTTTCTTTCCCTTGTTCTTAATTTTCGAATGACCTCTTACTATCAAAGCTTCTGCTGCTCATTAATGTTATTCTTCTTGTCTTTTCTCCTCAATTCATAGCTATATAGTACAACGCATACTTCACTAAGAGACATCTCAGCTTTCCTATGGAGTATAGTAGTTTCTAGAAAAACAAACTCCTCAGAAATGGATCCGAACAATATTAGGGACATATCTTCATCTTCAAAAGTCACATCCAAATTCATCAGATCTGCTACAAGTTGATTAAAATTGGTGATGTGATCATTCATCGTTGTACCAGGAACATATGTGAATCTGAACATTTTTTTCTTCATATAGAACTTATTTTGACTGCTCTTTTTCAAGAATTTTTCCTCCAGTACCTTCCACAATTTTCTTGCAGAAGTTTCTTTACAAAAGGCATACTTCTGCTCTCTGGACATACACGATCAAATTGTATCACATGTCAAACGATTGATTGTCCTTCATTCCTTCTCATCTGCACCTTCTGGTTTTTTTCCCAAAAAAGGCAATGTCTAAACCTTGCTGAAATAAGGCGTATAGAACGTCACCTTGCCACATACCAAAATGGCATGTACCATAAAAAATCTCCACTACAATTCTCGTATTTTCCACAACAGTTCTCATCAAAATTGATGAAGTAGAAGCTGTTGTATCCATCGTGGATTTTTGTCCATCTCTTGTCATTTCTTCTTCAAGAATATTTAATAGCTTTCAAATGCAGAATACCCAAGAATCTAATAAAACCTTTCTGATGTGGAAGATCAGCTTACGCCATAACCACATAGCATATAACTCAGTAACCTTGGCTTTGATACCAATTGTTGTGGAAATCAGATTAGTTTCGACCAAAATGAATAATTGTGTCAAAAATTAAGACAAAAAAAATTCAAGGTAGTTGGTAGAGTCACAAATGGTCTCCCTTAAAAACCAACTTCCTTAGACTCTTAGAGTCTTGATGACAAAATTTTTCTTAGATAATTTAAAGCACAATATAACATTAAAATAAATAACTCGACAATAGCTATTAAATAGACAATAAGGGGAATGTCATAATTTAACGAGGTTCGGCCAATTATGCCTAAATCTTCAGACACTACTAAAATAATATTTCACTATTTTAAAGAAATATTACAAAGCGAAATATTACAAGAGAGAGAGAAAATACAACCAATATTAGAAGTAAATGATTGGTGCTTTGGAATGATTTGTTAAGAGGGGATGAAGTTTTATAAGCTAATATTTGTTTTCCTTCTTTTCCACTTCCGATATGAGATTGGGAGATTGCCAAAATTCATGGAGACAATGGTGCTGAACTTAACTTGCTTCCTACTGGAATGCTTAAGAAATTGTGTATTCCAGCTCACATATTAGAAAAAACTAATGTCTGTTTGACCAGGTTTTCAAGCGAGCAAACTGATGCAGAAAAATTCATCACTTTGCAAGTAAAGAAGATATGCACAATAGATGTATTTTTATAAAAACCAGATGCCACCGTTACAAAGTTGGTCTAGCAAACCAATGGGAAATATACCAGAAAGTTGGCTATTGTAGATCAACGATGCATAAACGAGTTATATAAGCTGAAGCTTTTATGAAAGAGCGACTTAACTTCATCAAGCTCTAATGAGTTGTCTATATGATAAGATTCACACAAAAAAAAAATCAGTGGATTATTGAAAAATATAATGTATATGTATTGGAACCAGTCGATATACTAAACAAGATTAACATTGAGATAGCCCTAGCTAATCTTGATGACATACCAATTGAGGTCTAAGTCCCCTTGAAATAGATTAATAGAGGAACAAAAGAACTACATCAACCACTTTTATTAAATGTGAAGCTAAATAATGAGTTTGAACATATGCTAGTCAAATTGCTTAGAAAATATAAGGATTGCTTCACGTGGGATCATATGAAATGCTTGGAATAGATAGAGAGTTGGTAGAACATCGACTGCCAATAGAATAAAGGTATAAACCTTCTAAATAGCCAATGAGGAGGATGTCTAGGGAAATTGAGTAACTTGTAGCCAAAGAAATACAATGATTGATGAAAGTTAGGTTCATTAGAACAATTATGTAGAATGGTTGTCCAACATAGTTATTATCATCAAGAAGACTAGAAAGCCAAGGATAGATGTGGACTTTCAAAATCTTAACTTGGCAACTCCTAAATACGAGTACCCTATGTTGGCTCAAATGGCTACAATCCAATATGATTGTGATGATAACAAAACAATAGAATTTATGGTTTAACAATTATGTTTTGTAGAGAACAAAAATGAAAAAAAAATCAAAAGTAAAATATTGAAAAACGTTTATTGAAGATCTTTTGAAGAAGAAAATCAATAAGAATATTCATTGAAGATCATATGAAGAAGAAAATCAAGATAATTGAAGATTTTAAGACTTAAATGTAAAATCAAGATTTGAGGAGGAAAATCATGTATAATCTTTCTAAAATAAAAAATAAAATAATTTCAATGCATGAAAACATCTCATATAATAAAAGATTTTAATATAAAATGATTTCAAGAAAAATTGTTCTCTGTGGACAAGTGAAGTAGAAGTATATTCTACTAGGTGAAGTTAAATAGACGGTTATCAGACAATTTAGAGACAGAGCTACCGTAGGTAGTTGAGCATTAAATGCTTTTCCAGCATTTTGTATTCAAATGACTTTATTGGCTAGTTTTTTCAAAATCTGACTATAAATATGAGCTTTAAAGTTCAAATAAAGTGTGAAAAGTTGTGAAAAAGAAAGTGAAATTCAAATTTTCAAAAGAGCTTTAACATTTTCAGTTGTACTTTTAGAATTGAGCTTTTCATTGCATACATCATCCTCTTTCCTTGATTATAGTTTCTATTGTAAATCATTTGGAAATTGAGGAAGTGTCAATTTGTATTTGAGTGATTATTAGGTTTTCATTTAGCCTTAAAAAAGGAAGTGTTGGTTATCCTTTAGCCATATAAAAAGGAAGAAATTGTAGGTGAGCTTTGAAAACCTAAGGCTATCCTTGATCTAGTGAAAAAGAAATTGGTTAAAGGTGAGATATTAAAACCTAAGATTATTTTGATATGTGAAAAAGGAAGCGGTTAAAGGTGAGCCTTGAAAACTTAAGGTTATCTTTAATCTATGAAAAAGAAATAGGTTTTTGGTTAGCCTTAGAAAACCAAAGATTACAGTGAGGGTGTCTTTAGGGTATTAGATCACTAGGATAATGACCGGTTTGTTCCTTGCCATTTAGAAGGGACATTACAAAGAAAAACCCTTAAGCGGGAATAGCTTGAAGAGTGGAGTAGGCATAGAGGTCAAACCACTATAAATCAACTGTACATTATATGGTTGATTGTTTCTAATTTATTTTTTTATTGCTACACATTTAAATCTGGTTCATTGATTAAGAAATCAAAATTTGAAGACAAAGAACTTGATAAAACATATTCATATATTTTGATATATTTGAAGAAATACTTGTACTTAAAAGAATAATTTTTTTGACCTAAAATTAATATATTAGAAGTGTATTTGGGTGTTAAATTTAAATTTAAAATTAAGGTTTCATTTCTAAACTAAAAAGTTACAAACATAAGTTAGATATACAAAATTGTTTAGATCTGCTGAGTTGAAATCTAAGTTCTACTAGTAGAAATAAAAACAAAACAAATAGTATTTTAATGAAAAGTAAAGTTTTACAAGCTCAATTCACTCTTCTCTTGAGTACATTGGGACCTACAATTGGTATTAGAGCTTGACTCCAGTACAGAAGGACTAATATCCTTAAAGAGATCCATAAATGGCATCAACATCTAGTTCTACACCAGTCAATGCTACATCATTCAAAAAGGAGAATTCGTAACCAGACTTTCACTTTTTGATAGCGAAAACTATCCATACTGGAAAGTAAGAATGAGTAACTTCATCCAATCTAAGGAATTTTCCGGTAATACCGAAAATTGATTTATTGGTCCGGTTTGAGTGAGTCGGACAGGAAAAATGCTCAGATTGAGTTAAAAAAATTTGTGTTGACATTAAAAATATTTTATGAATTATGGAATCAAATTTGGGTAAAATTGAGCTTTGAAAGTGAGAGAAATAATTTATAGTGCTTAATTGAAGCTAAATGGGTTGGACTTTGTTTGGCCCAAGTCCACCCAACTTAAGCCACTATAAATAGGCTCAGTTACCAGAATTCTCTAGATAGAATTCTGCTCCATCACCTTCTTCCTCTCCTCCCTCTTGGCCAAACCATCCCTCCCATCTTTCTCTTCCAAATTTCTTCCAATTTCTTTAATTTTTACTCTAAAATCAACCACTCTAAAATAATTTTAGCCTCTCTACTAGCTAATATAACCTTTAATATTCATTTGGAGGACTAGAGTGGAAGGAAATGAAAGAAACAAGTTAGGATACAAATTTTAGGTAAGTGAAATTTATAGTTTTAAATTAGTTTAATGGTTCAAATAGGTAGTTTAAGGTATGTAGATGATAATTATGAAGTTAGATTGAGTTAGAAAAGTAAAATATTGGTGGATTAATGATAAATGAATTTCAGCAATGGTAGGTTCAAAACAAATTAAAGGTGCTTCCAAGGAAAAGACTAAGGAAAAAGGAAGCCTAGGAAGGCCAAAGCAAGAAAATAAAGTTAGTGATTTCAAAATCTTCCTATTTTCATTATTAAAGTATGAATTAGGGTTATGAAAATTCGAAATTTTGTGTGTTTTGTATGTAATTGATAATTGATGCTTAAAACATGATTAAGGGAATATAAAAAGTGGATTAGAATGGTTGAATTTAATTAAAAAAATTATTTAGTAGAACTTTGAAAATATGACCATATTATGGAAAAAATGCAGATTAAGGCATAAATACATTTTAACGTAATATTATGATACATATGGAATAATGAATGTATAAATTAGTGAAATGAATATTTAGAAGGTGAAAGAAAAAGTTTAATGATGAAAATTTAATGTGGGCCGAAATATGAAGAAAAAGAAGAAATTATTATTTTCCTTATTGATTAAATGAAAATTTAGTCATAAAATACAAGAAAACATAATATTGAGTAGGTAGAAATTTATTGTAAATTTTTAAAATTTATATTGAATATTTTTCTAATTATTGATTATTTTATGCATGAAATAAAAAATAATGAATAATGTGTATTTAGTGAGCCAAATGACTTAATTGATTATTCATAATGAAATATTGATATATTAGAATCGAAAGTGTGGAAAAGATTATAGTAGAGATAAAATTGTTATGGATGAATAAAATGTTAGGTAATTAATAATATAAAATAAATAGAATATATAAATTTAATGAAAATTAAATCAAAGGAACAAAGTATTGCCCTTAGTAAATTTCTGATAATTAAATCTAGCCCATGATATAATTGGCTAGCCATAGGAACACTATTACTGCGATGCGGGTCATGACGACTTGCTTATGTAGGCCAATAATGATCTACTTCAGTGATAGTAATTTAGTGATCAGTGTACAGTGCAGTGTACGGGTGATTTTTTGGAATTACTCTTCAGTGTAGTGGACTTTTGGGTCCACGTCCCATGTATCTGGTCTGAAATTTTTCTCTCGAATTGAAACTATGGGCAAATGTGACTAAAAGTAATAAAAATGAATAACATGATAAAAATGATTTAAGTAAAAAAAATATGATAAGAAAATATGCAAGTGAAAAATATGATAAAAATGAAATAAGTGAAAAATGCGAGAAAAAAAACATAAGTAATAAACATAATAAATATGATAAAAGTAGTAAAAATGATAAAAATGGTATAATAATAATAATGATAAATGCGACAAAAATAGTAAAATTGAAAAATGAAATCTAAGTGGAGGAAAATGTTAAAATTATGTAAATAAAAAATAAAAAATATATATAATTAGTGTCAAAAGTGTAAATAAATATAAAGTAGTAACATAATTGTAAATAAAAGAAAATTTAGGAATTAAAGTGAAATTTATAGCTAATTAAATGAAAGATTGAAAAGAAGAAAGAAAAGAAAGATTAAATAAGTGTTAATAATATTGTGATCATTAAATTAAATTAAGAAAAAAATTTCACACACATCAGTTATAATCGTATTAACCCACATAACGTATGTATAGAACGATTGTTATAAGAGTGTCACAGTTTTAGTGGTATCAGAGCATGGTTTAGGCGATTTTAAGATCAGAGTAAGAATTAAGTAAATGGATTATATGTATATACATGCCAATGGATGAATAAAATATGTAATAAGTCTAACGTATGCTTGCTCCTTTCTTTGTCTTATAGTGAATGATGACATCCCAACAAGGTCAAGGTGTTGGGGACGGTGAGAGTGAAGTGTCAGTTATGTTGGGAAGCTGAAGTATCGCAACAGAATATCACTACACCAGTTACACCACCTCCGCCGCCACAATCGGATTTTCTTAATCTCATGGTTGATTACATTCAATATAGAATGCAAGATGAACAAGCTTAACATCCACAATTAGTGGAATAGGTACAACCTGCTGCTCCACCTAAAAAGATGCCTATTTTGGAGCACTTGAAGAAATTGGGTGCTGAATATTTCTACAAGTGTGATCCATTGACACTTGTGCAAGTTGAAGAATGGTTATTTAAAATAAAGATGTTATTTGAAATCACTCACAGCCCACCTGAAGAGATATTTGAAGGTATTGTAGCATTACTTCAGGGTCCTGCATTCATTTAGTGGGATTCAGTACACAAACATATCCAGGTGAACAGTTAGATTGGGATTTCTTCTTGGCCCAGTTTGAAAAGAAATATATAGGGTTGGAATATAAAATAGAGATGCAAGATACTTTTTGGAGACTCAGGCAAGGAAATAAGACAATAGCAGAATATGAGCGCGAGTTTGAGCCCCTCAGTGCTTACCTTAACGACTATCAGTTGACAGAGGAGAAATTATATTAGATATTTGAGAGGTGTCTCCATAACAAGATCAGACAGATAGTGGGTGTACAACATCCAAATTTGCGTGCTACAGTGGAAAGTATTCAGTCAGATGAGGTTAATAGATAAACTCAGTTTCAGCAGAAGAGGAAGCCGAGACAGTTCAGTGGTTCAGATGCTCAGAGTAAGAATTCTAGGGAACCAACTCCATCACAAAGTCGTACATCAGTTGCACTAAGGCGTGGACAAGGAAATACATTATGTGGCAATGCCTTAGTCACTTCTGTAGGCAATACACCTAGAGGCAGAGGGGCAAGTACATTTCATACTTGTAGCCATTGTGGTAGATCTCACCCAGGAGAGTGCAGATATTTGACTGGTGCCTATTTCAATTATGGTTCAAAAGATCATCGGGTCAGGAATTGTCCAATGGCTTAAGCTTATACACTTAAGTCACCAGCACCTGATATTGGATCTTTATCATCAAGAGGCCGAGGTAAGGGAGTAACCCTTAATCCATCGGCATCTAGACCTTCTAAACAACCACCCAAGGTCAGGGATGAGCTACAAGCCGTACATATGCAGTGAGAGCCAGAGAAGAGGAGGATTCTCCTGATGTGATAGTAGGTAAGTTTATGCTTATGACTGATTCTGTTTATGCACTTATTGATCCTGGTTCTACACATTCCTACATAAATACTGATGTTGCACGGGGGAAAGGGTTAAGAGATTCACAATTAAACTAGGATATCCTAGTGAGCAATCCTTTAGGAAATAATGTTGTGGTGAATATGATGTATAGGAATTGTGCCATTAGTGTACAAGATTATGAATTACTAGCTAACTTAATTGAACTTCCATTCCATGAGTTTGGTGTGATATTGGAGATGGATTGGTTATCCACCCACCAAGCAACAATAGATTGTAAATGGAAGAAAGTGACATTTAAACTCTCTGATGATCGGGAAATCACTATTATGGGTGAAAGAACAAATTTTCTATCAGATGTAATTTCAGTTACAACTACCAAGATACTCATAAGAATGGGGTGCATTGCTTATTTATGTTATGCAGTGGAAGTTAAAAAGGAAGATCTTAAGATTCCAGATGTGCCTATAGTGAAAGATTTTCTAGATGTATTTCATAATGAATTAACCGGTTTGCCACCTGACAGGAAAGTCGAATTCACTATTGATGTAGCTCGAGGCACGACACCTATTTCGATTGCACCCTAGAGGACCTACAGAACTCAAGGAATTGATGATTCGGCTACAGGAATTGCTTGATAAAGGCTTTAACAGACCCAATATTTCATCATGTGGAGCATCGATACTCTTTGTAAAGAAGAAAGATGGATCTTTCAGATTATGCATTGACTACAGACTGCTGAATAAGGTGACAATCAAGAACAAATATCCCCTTCCATATATCAAACACTTATTTGATCAATTGAAGGGAGCAGGTGTATTTTCAAAGATTGACCTACGATCGGGCTACCATCAGTTAAAAGTAAAAGAAGTAGATGTGTCCAAGAATGCTTTTCGCACTAGATATGGCCACTATGAGTTTTTAGTTATGTCATTTAGACTTACGAATGGCCCAGTAGCTTTCATGAATCTAATGAATAGGATCTTCCATCCTTATCTAGACCAGTTCGTGGTGGTATTTATTGATGACATTCTAGTGTATTCGAAGACACTAGAAGAACATGACAAACACCTACGAATTGTCTTACAGATATTGAGAGAGAAGCAACTGTATGCAAAGTTTAACAAGTGTGACTTCTGGTCGAATGAAGTATCATTCTTCGGTTATGTAGTTTTAGCTGAAGGGATAAAGGTGGATCCAAATAAGATTGAAGTATTACAATGGAGAATACCTAAGACTGTTACAGAAATTAGAAGTTTCATAGGTTTGGCTGGGTATTATAGAAGATTTGTAAAAGGTTTTTCCACCATAGCAGTGTCGTTCACTCGACTGTTACAGAAGCATATTAAGTTTGAATGGACGAATAAATGTCAAGGGAGCTTTGAGAAGCTTAAAAACATGCTGACAGAAGGCCCAGTGTTAACTCAACCAAAATCTGGCAAAGATTTTGTGATTTATAGTGATGCCTCTAAGAATGGGTTAGGCTGTGTATTGATGCAGGAAGGTAAAGTGATTGCATATGCTTTTCGACAACTAAAGACTCATGAGAAAAACAATGCTACTCACGATCTTGAGCTTGCAACAATTGTACTCGCCTTGAATATTTGTAGACATTATCTTTATGTTGAGAAATGTTATATTTACACAGATTAGAAAAGTTTAAATATTTGCTCACACAGAAGAAACTTCATTTAAGATAGAGGCATTGGCTTGAATTGATAAAAGACTATGACTGCTTAATTGGCTACCATCCAAGAAAGGCGAATGTAGTAGCTAATGAACTTAGTAAAAAAATTTTGGCAACCTTTCGGGTGATGAATGTCATATTGGATATGGCACAAGATGGAGCGATAATAGTAGAAACGCAAGTAAAACCACACTTTCTTCAGCAAGTGAAAGCAGCATAAAAGTTAGATGATTGTTTGATTTCCATAGTGAATAGAGTAAAAGAGGGCAATGAAGGTGATTATTCTCTGGGTGAAAATGACAGCCTTTATTTCAACCAGAGATTATGTGTACATGATCAAGATGAATTGAGAAAGAACATTCTCACAGAAGCTCATCATAGCAGTTATGCGATGCATCCTGGTAGTAACAAGATGTATCTGGATTTGAAAGTACACTATTAGTGGCTAGAAATGAAGCGGGATGTGATAGAATTCATGAGCAAATGTTTGATATGGCAGCAGGCGAAAGCTGAACACCAAGTTCCATGGGTTTACTTCAGCCTATTGCAATACCATAACGGAAGTGGGATCGAGTGACCATGGATTTTGTGACGAGACTGCTTCTAACTGGAAAGAAGCATGATATTATTTGGGTAGTCATTGATAGACTCATGAAATCAACCCATTTCATACCAGTACGGATGGACTATCCACTGACCAAGTTGGTAGAAATCTACATTAATGAGATAGTGAGACTTCATGGAGTAGCATCTTCCATTATTTTAGACAGGGATCCGAGATTTACTTCTCAGTTCTGGAAAATTTGCAAGAAGCATTAGGATAAAAATTCATTTTAGTACAACTTTTCAGCCCCAAACTAATGGACAGTCAGAGTGTGTGATTCTGATACTTGATGATATGTTGTGAAGTTGTGTCCTCAAGTTTGAAAGCAGTTGGGAAAGGTATTTTCCATTGGCCGAGTTTGCTTACAACAACAACTATCAGTCTAACATCAAAATGACACCATATGAAACACTTTATGGAAGGTAGTGTAAGACTCCTTTATGTTGGACATAATTGAGTGAGAAAGAGTTAATGGAGACAGATTTGGTTCGAGAAACTGAAGGGAAGGTACGAATGATCAAGGATAGATTGAAAGAAGTCATGGACTGACAAAAATCATAAGCATATTTAAGAAAAAAAGATATAGAGTTCTAGGTCGGAGATTAAGAATTTTTGAAGGTATCACATTGGAAGAAGGTTATGAGATTTGACAAGAAAGGCAAAATAAGTCCGAGATTTTTAGGCCCTTATGAGATTATACAGTGAGTGGGACCTGTAACCTATCGATTAAAGCTGCCTCAAGAGTTGAAAAATGTTCATGATGTGTTCCATGTGTCAATGCTACGAGGGTATAGGACAAACTCTAGCCACGTGATCAAGCCAGAAGAAATTCGGATACAGACTGATCTGACTTATGAAGAGAAACCATTAAAGATCCTAGCCAAAAAAATTATACAGTTTAGGAACAAGCAAATCCCACTAGTGAAGGTATTATGGAGTCCCCACAATGTAGAAGAAGTCATTTGGGAGCCAGAAACTGCAATGACACAACAATGTCCACAACTATTTAATACAGGTAAAATTTCACAGACGAAATTTTTATTAGTAGGAGAGAATTGTAATGGCTCAAATACCAGGTTAGTGTTAACTGTCGTTTCCGAAATTGATCAGTATAACTGAAGGTTAAAAATATACCCGGGTTGAAAAATATTTTATTTGATCATAAAAAAATATAGGTTACGATTAGTTCGAGGGTAAAATTTGAAGTAAAAATGAGGTCAAATAAGCTCTCCAAAGTCAAAATTAAAAAAGGGACATAGATTAATTAAATAATTGGCTGACCATACTTTGACCAAACTATGAAAAATAGAAAACAATATCCAAAAATTTATTTTAAGATATGGATAGACTCTAAATAATATTTAGGATTATTGGACAATGAAAAAGGAATTTTATGGTTACACCGAAAATTGATTTACCAGTCCATTTTGAGTGAGTCGGACAGATAAAAAACTCCGATTGAGTTGAAAATTTTTGTGTAGACATATAAAAATATTTTATGAATTATGGAATCCAATTTGGAAGAAATTGTGCTTGTAAAGTCAGAGAAATAATTTATAGTGCTTAATTGGACTTAAATGGGTTGGGCTTTGTTTGACCCAAATCCACCCAGCTTAAGCCACTATAAATAGGCTAAATTACCAGAATTCTCTAGATAGCATTCTGCTCCATTATCTTCTTCCTCTCCTATTTCTTGGTCGAACCATCCCTTCCATCTTTCTCTTCCAAATTTCTTCCAATTTCTTTAATTTTTACTCCAAAATCAACGACCCTAAAATAATTTCAGCCTCTCTAGTAGCTAATAGAAGCCTTTAATATTTATTCGGAGGACTAGAGTGGAAGGAAATCACATAAAACAAGTTAGGATACAAATTTGAGATAAGTGAAATTTATAGTTTTAAATTAGTTTAATGGTTCAAATAGGTAGTTTAAAGTATGTAGATGATAATTATGAAATTAAATTGAGTTAGAAAAGCAAATATTGGTGGATTAATGATGAATGAATTTCGGTCATGGTAGGTTCAAAGCAAAGCGAATGTGCTTCCAAAGAAAAGGCTAAGTAAAAAGAAAGCCTAGAAAGGCCAAAACAAGAAAATAAGATTAGTGATTTCAAAATCTACCTATTTCCATTATTAAAGTATGAACTAGGGTTATGAAAATTAGGAATTTTGTGTGTTTTGTATGTAATTGATAATTAATGCTTAAAATATGATTAGGGGAATATAAAAAGTAGATTAGAATGGTTGAATTTAATTAAAAAAATGATTTAGTAGAACTTTAAAAATATTACCATATTATGGAAAAAATATACATTAAGGCATAAATTCATTTTAGTGTAATATTATGATACATATGAAATAATGAATGTATAAATTAGTGAAATAAATATTTAAAAGGTGAAATAAAAATTTTAATGATGAAAATTTAATGTAGGCCGAAATATGAAGAAGAATAAATTATTATTTTCCTTGCTAATTAAATGAAAATTTAGTTATAAAATACAAGAAAATATGATATTGAGTGGTAGAAATTTATTGTAAATTTTTAAAATATATATTGAATATTTTTCTAATTATTGATTATTTTATGCATGAAATGAAAAATAATGAATAAAGTGTGTTTAGCGAGCTTAATGACTTAATTAATTATTCATAATGAAATATTGATATATTAGAATCGAAAGTGTGGAAAAGATTATGGTAGAGATAAAATTGTTATGGATGCATAAAATGTTAGGTAATTAATAATGTAAAATAAGTGGAATTTATAAATTTAATGGAAATTGAATCAAATGAATAAAATATTGCCCTTTATACATTTTTTATGGTTAAATCTAGCCTATAATTGGCTAGCCATAGTGGCACTATTACCGCGATATAGGTTATGGCGACTCACTTATGTAGGCCAATGACGGTCTACTTCAGTGATAGTGATTTATTGATCAATGTACAGTGTAATGCTTGGGTGGTTATTCGTGATTACTTTTTAGTGCAGTAGAATTTTGGGTCCATGTCACATGTATATAGTTCAAAGATTTTCTATCGGATTGAAACAATAGAGAAATGTGAATAAAAGTAGTAAAAATGAATAATATTATAAAAATGATTTGAGTAAAAAATATGATAAGAAAAGATGCAAGTGAAAAATATGATAAATATAAAATAAGTGAAAAATGTGAGAAAAATGACATAAGTGATAAACATTATAAATATGATAAAAGTAATAAATATGATAAAAATGGTATAATAATAATTATTATTATAAATATGATAAATGTGATAAAAATAGTAAAATTGAAAAATAAAATATAAGTGGAGGAAAATGTTAAAATTATGTAAATAAAAAAATATATAGTCAGTGGAAAAAGTGTAAATAAATGTAAAGTAGTAACATAATTGTAAATAAAAGAAAATTTAGGAATTAAAGTGAAATTTGTAGCTAATTAAATGAAATATTGAAAAGAATAAAGAAAATAAGGATTAAATAAGTGTTAATAATATTGTGATCATTAAATTAAATTAAGAAATTGTTTTTGACACATATCGGCTATAACCGTATTAACCCATGTAACGTACGTATGAAATTATGGTTATAAGGCTGTCACACGTATAGTGTTGGGAGGTGATTCTTGATGGGTACACACATCCAACTAAAGAGAATTATACTGCTATAAAAGCAATCAAGGAAATGACCGATAAAGAAAATGAGCTAGCCAAAGCAACTGTAAAAGCAATGAGTTTCTTGTTTTGTTAAGTTGATGGTAATGAATTTAATCGTGTGTCTATGTGTGAAACAACATAGAAAATATGGAACAAGTTGGAGATAACCTATGAAGTTATGAACCAAGTCAAGGACTCACATTTATATGTAGCAATGAATGAGTTTGAGGATTTCAAAATGAAACTAGATGATGGCATGTTCAAAGCTAATGACAGATTTGTCAACTTCAACAACACTTTTAAAGCTCTCGGGAAACCCATTAATAAAGATGACTAGATCAAAAAGCTACTTTGCTCTCTTACTCCAAAATAGGAAATAAAAGTGACCATCCTCTTAGAGAAGAACATCAGAAACATGAGAAAAAGAAGAAAGGAATAACATTGTCTCTCTCACGAATTATTGCTAAATTGTCAAAATGCAAAACCAGAGAAAAAGAAGAAAGGAATAACATTGAAAACTTCTTTAGATGAAGAAGAAAAATGATCCACTACTGATGAGGAGCATGCTATGGTGATAAAAAGATTCAAGAAGTTCTTCAAGAAGAATAATAAAAGAACTTCCAAAAGAATACTAGAGAAGTCAAACGTATGTATAAGTGATTCTGTACCTAACACTCAAAACTCTAATGATGTTATTTGTTATGAGTACAATAGACTAGGTCATTAAAACCAAATTGTCTATTATTGAAAAATAAGAAAATGGTCAAAGAAAAAGGTGACAGTTGCTAAATAGAGCAACAATGATGAGTCTAGTAGCAATAACACTTCTGACTCAAAATAGAAAGATTAAGCTAAACTTGTTCTAGTCACACTAGAAGAAGAAAAAATAGTTACATTAGAATTGTCAAAGCTGAAGATAGAAACGTTGCATATAGAAGAGCAGTCATCAGATTAAAAAGTAAGTTTTGCTCACGACATAACATATGATGAGATGCTTCTTTATTATAAAACATAGCATAAAAGATATTTTGCATTGAAAAAGGATTTTCTGCATTGAAGAAAATATAGGATTCATTGCATACAGAGCATGAGTTTATTGAAAAAGAGATTGAACATTCAATGAAAATTGAGTTAAAAGAATGCACCTTTTACAATGACATTGCACGTGAAAACGCTTTATTGCATGAGGAGTTTGAGCAAAAAGAAAATGATTTGAGCATGTTCTGGAAGAAAATAGTTCTCTGCATGAAAAATTGAATTTGAGCGTTCCCAAACAATTTGGAAAACATATCTTCAAAAATGGAAAAGTGCATTATCTTAAAAAGACATCGATTTATATTCATATGTTCCATTCATATGACAAGCACAATATTTGCTATTTTGTAACAAGATTAGGTATATTTCTAAACAATGTTTTTAAAGGAACAATGAGAAGGTGAAACAAATTTGGGTTGAAAAATGAAAGTCTTTCCCAACTGCTAATATGGAAGACCAACTTTAAACTTGGGAACCTAAAATGATTCACTTATTTTATAGATATGCCTAAAAAGTAGCTTGGGAGAAAACAAATGGTATCTTGACAGTGGCTATTCTAGGCATATGACATGGAATAAAGCTCTATTCAATATGTTGACGATAATGGATGGTAGCTATGTGATATTTGGAGATAGAAGTAAAGGAAAAAGTATCGGTTCTAGTTCTATCTGTATCACCTACTCGTACAATAGGACATAATCCCACTATAAAAGCATATACCACATATAACATTATACTTAATTCATGCTAATTTGATTGGATTATAATACATTAATGGCATATATCACATAAGTGTATCTACATCATCATATTTGTTTAGAAATTTCATCACATAAGACAAGTATCTAACTTTTGGTTCCATATGTCTGATTACTGGTTTTCTATATTCCTTTTTCCATGATGTGACCATATTTGGATTCCATATTTCTGACTCACTGTCTGTATTACTAGTTTTATAGTTTCACTGTATACTAGTTTACAATTTAACATGTTTTGCTTTATAATTACTATGTGCTGCTCAACACTCTAGACTTGGACTACTTAGAAGCAGATTGTAAAATAGAAATGCTCTAACCTAAGTTTAATCCACACTACTCACTAACTGTATATGTCTGTATAGTGCTCAAATGAGCTTCTTAAATTATGAGTGCTCTAACTTGAGCTTAAGCCACCCTAACGAGTAAATATAATAACTGCATGCATAAGGGGTTAAGGGTACTCTAATTCGAGCTTAAGCCACCTTGCCTCTAAATAATTAGGAGCGTTCTAACTCAAGCTTAAGCCACCATAATTTATTACGTTATAATATCTGACAGTATCATAACCCCTTTAATGGAATGTCACCTATCATAGCTAGTCATCGAATAACGAATGGACATTCTTAACTAGTATTGAGCAAGTCATCAAGATTCATAGATCAATTCACAATTTCCACATCACACTCTATGTATAAAAACAAAATAATCACATTCTTATTCATGTTCAGGTTATCATATTGATTACTATCTTATTATAACTTATTAAGTGTGAGTGTATACCAATATCATATAATTTCATGATAGAAATCACAATAAAAATTTTGGTTATAGGCCATTCACGGGTAGGCTTGACCATGGGCCGAACCAGTTCCGAGCCTAGCCTAGAGCGTGGCCCAACTGAAAAAGGGTATGGTCCGGGTCTTTCCCCTATGAATCGAGAACCGGCGGTTCCGGTTTCGGTTCCAACGTTAATATTATTGTTTTTTACTTTTTTTAAAATATATATTAGATAGAATGAGAAGACAAAAATACCCCTTATAATAGAAAAATAACAACTATATTTTAGAGATATTATTGTAATTTAAATTTTTAAATTTTTTCTCTATAAATACCAAATTCATTTCAATATTATTTATTTCATATTTTCCTACATGATGTCATTCTCAATTTCTCTATAATTTAATCTCAATTTTCTCTACATATATTTCTAATTTCTCTCTAATTACACTTTCAATTATTGTTTCCCTCTAATTTCTCTCTAATTACACTTTCAATTATTGTTTCTCTCTAATTTCTTTCTAATTATACTTCAACATAATCTCAATTTTTTCTTCAATTTTTTAATTCTCTCTAATTCTCAAATTTTCCTTAATCTTACAATTATTTTTTCATTATATTTTTCTACACTTTTTTCTAATATTCTCCAATTTTTTTTTACAAAATTTAATCATAAATAATGACAAGTCATAGTGAAAGGGACAATTTTTTTGATGAAAATATTTTTGATTTTGAAAATTCTTTTGAAAATTTGGATGAAGAGGGGGAGTTCAAAATTTAAACTGAAGAAAGTTAAAGAAATATGGGTGATGAACAACTGGGTCCGAGTCTGGTGGCCGCATTATCTTAAGCAAAAATTTGAACATCTAATATTTTTCAAATTCATTTCAAGAAAATTCAAAAAAATGATGGGTCAATTGATGTTGTGTGCAATTATTGTGCACAAACATACAAATTTAAAATTGGAGGTGGTTATGACACATTTCAAATGCACTTGCAAAACAAATATGCTGCTCAATTTGGAATAGATAAAAGGCAAAGTCAAATTTTCGGGTATGCAACTTCTTCTTCTTCTCAATTATTTCAATATAATGATAAAAAAATAAAAAAGAATTGACAAAAATGATAAGTATGAAATATTTATCTTTTAGTTTTGGTGAAAAAAGTTGGTTTTGTTAATTATTGTCAAAATGTATTAAATCCATATGCTAAACGTGTACCTAGAAATATTCTTAAACGTGCTTTATATAATTTATATAAATAAAATAAAAAATAATTTCTCAAAATAATTTCTTCTTCGAATGGACGTGTTTGTATTTGTAGTGATATTTGGAGTGATCATTAGTAAATGTTTTCTTGTATGGGTGTTACATGTCATTTGATTGATGGGAAATGACAATTACAAAAAAGATTAATTATATTTAGAGTATTTGATAATCGACATACCGTCGATAAAATTTTTAAAATGATAAAAAATATTTTGGAAGAATATAACTTCAGTCATAAAATTTTTTCAATTACTTTTGATAATACAACGGTAAATACCTCTTTAATTCAATACCTTCAAGCATTATATCAACATAATATCGAAGATAAATTTTTCACGTTAAATGTGCATTTAATGTGTTAAATTTATGTGTTCAATATGGTTTGAAAATATTTGAATGATATAAATGCTCTAATTAAAATAACAATTTTATTTTTATGGTCACATCCACAAATAATGAAATTATGAGCTCAATTTTGTAGTGAAAATGACAAAAAAATCTAAAAGATTTCCAAAGGGTATTCCAACTCATTGAAATTCAATATATAAATTACTCAATGAGTCATATGGATATAGAGAATTATTGTGCACATTTATTTCTAATAATGTGCTACAAATTAATTTATATCTACAACATTGGGATCTTTGTCAACAACTTTTAAATATTTTAAAAGATTTTATTGATGTAACATATATTTTAAGTGATGTTTATTATCCAACATGTCATTTATTATTATATGAATATATTAATATTGTTGATACATTTCAATATTATATTAATGATCTTGTTTTGCATGATTCTATTTGTATGATGAAAAATAAATAGTTGAATTATTTTAAATATATTCCTTTAATTAATCTTGTATGTTGTGTTTTTGATCTTAGATGTAAAATAGAAGGCCTATTTGGTTATTTAAATATTTATTATTCATTGTTAGTTTTAAGTGACGATATTAGTGTTGAAGCTATAATTAATGGTGTAAAAAAATTAAATTGTAATTTATTTATGGAATTTAGTTTGATTTATAATATTCTTACTACTACTACTACTACTAGTTGTCACACTTTTACTCAAAATTCGGGTAAATCGTTAAAAGTTAGAGAGGGTGATCATTTGATAATGCAAAAATACAAAAAAAAATAATGATAATTCGGTTCATCCGAACAAGATATATATCTAACAACTACAGTGAGTTTTGTAATAGTAATACAGATAAAGATTTTTCTGTCCTTGATTAGTGGAATCGACATCAAAATATTTATTCGTTATTCTCTCAAATTGCAAAACAATTTTTTGCAAGTCATGTCTCAAATATTGCGATTGAACAAGTTTTTAGTGTGGGAGCTAATATTTTGGATGAGATGCGATTTAGCTCAACTCCCGAATTTTTAGAAGCTCAAGCTTGTATTGATGATTGGACCAAAGCGATATTAAGACAATAAGAAATAGAGTAATATCAATTTGATAACCAATATGATTTCATCACTGAAGGAACGACTGACACATCTGGCATCGGCGGTTCTGAGTAAAAAAAAAGTAAAAGGGGTCAACATTTAAAATTTTAAAAGTAAGATAACTACGTGGATTTTAATTCCTTTAAATCCTAAGAGCATACGTAGGAAACTTAATTAATGGTAAAAAAATTAAATTCAAACTCAATTATTAATATTATAATTGTTTTAAATATAAATTCAAATTTTTTAAATTAAATTATTTTTAAAATAAAAAGATTAAATTAATTAAGTTTTTAGCATAGTTATAATTTTTATAATTTATTAATTTATCAAATAAATATAATCATCTCTAAATTACAACTTATAATTTCTTTGAATCAATTGTTTTTTGTTATAATAATCTAAGTTATTACACAAAATTACAAATTAATATTCAATAAGTTATTTTTTTCTCAAAGTTTTCATTTTTTTATAATATATTAGTAGTACAAATTTATAATTTATACAAAATAATAATTTTAATTGTATTTATTTATTGTGTTATTAATTAAAAAACTGGCTGAACTGCCAGTTTCGAACTTGTTTCTATTTCTGTCCCTATTTTTTGGGATCACGGAACCGGCCGGTTCGGAACCGTGATCGGGCCTATTTACGGGCATGAAGCCTCTATTTATGGGTTGTTTGCCATGACTCATTATGTGTGGACATTCACAGGCATGAACCTTAGTTCATGGGTGTCAACATCTTTTATGTGGTCATTCATATACGTGAAGCTTTTTGTCACGACTGTGAAACATCTATCTGTGTCAATTCCAATACTGTTTTAAATTAAATTTCGCACACAATAATGCAAGGCTCTATAGCTAACCAATGTTAGTCACTCCTATCAATACTTTCCAATATATTTCAATATTAAACAAGCTATAAACATGCACATAATATCCTTTACCCAATCATATAAGAATTCATGTCTCTATCACAACATCCATAACCATTAATTATAATTTCTTCTTATTTATTCAAATTATAACACAATATAATTCTAGTATTAAATATACCAAACTATGCCAAGAACATGCCTAATAACATACCAATATTAGAATTAACACACAACAAGCCATCAAAGCTAATAATTATGCGTATATGTACGCACCTTAAAATGGAGCCTTAAATCTCAATCTCCTTCTCGCGTCTGCTACCTCTAGTAGGATTTTTCACCTTCAACTTCAGTTTCTAACACAAAAAACAGAGACCAAAAATACCATATGTTTAGTATATAAACCATCTATATTCCATAAATTAACAAAACCTTAACTTATTTATTGGTTTAAAGCCTACAAACCTTAATCCCTAACTAACACTGGATTGAAACAATCAAGGAATGAAGGAACATGGTTCCTTACCTTAGTTTATTAGATTTCAAATTGGTTGTCGTTCCAAAAATTGTATTTTACCCTCTCTTTAGTTCTGACATCAATGGTATGGTGAAATCCTTGTTTCTATTCGTTTTAAATCTTGTTAATGGGATCCGTTTTGTATTATATTAACCAAAATAAAAGGGATTGAAGAGATATCATTTTGGGGGCTTCAAAGGATCTGAATGTCATGGTTTTAGGTGGAAAAATCTTGAGTTTCTATCAAAAATACGAAACTGTCTAATTTAAAACTGCAGGACTTTATGTGCGTGAACATGCGTGTCATAGCCGTGAAGATTCTTAGCTTTAAAATCCAAGTTTCGCAATATTCATGGTCGTGATTATGTCTTTCACAGTCGTGAACACTAGAAATTTCAATTTTTCATATCTTTTTAATTATTTTAATGCTTCCAATACCCAATCCACTATATACCTCTCATATACCATTTATATACTTTTATTACATGTTATTCCTAGGTCCTAACTTGCATGGGTTACATTTTTATTTCTCTTAAAGAATTTCTTCCTTATAATTACCTGATGTTCTGTCTCTGAATAGTTGTAGATAATGAGTTTTAATCACTTATTCACTTTTCCATGTAGCCTATTCTGTTGAATGATTCCTTCATAAGACTCTGACTAATAGTACTTGTTTATTCATGAGTTCCTTCTTCTTCATATGTCAAATTCGATCTCATTTCGATATTCTCAACTAGAATAATATGAGAGGGATCTGATTGTTTTTAATTGGGAAATAATGTAATTAAGAGGTAGATTACAATTAAGATTCTTAGTTAGGTATAAATTCAAACTTAAATAAAATTAGGGATTAATTTTTTGCCATTGTTTTCTATTTTTCTTTTGGAGTTCCAAAGGATTGTGATTTCAATTTGGGAAAAATGGATCGGGTTCTTAAAGATTAATAGATTTTGAGTCTTTGAGGAAGTAATGATTAATCATTCCATGAAGTCATCACTTGCCAATTATAAGAGCTTAGTTTATGTTTTATTTCTTTATTTCTATTGTAATGTTTAGTTTAGTTATTGATATTAGCATGATCATTGTGATATCAATGCTAGGCTAGATTTTTATAAGGTATTTAGTAAGCTAACCCAATTTGTTTGAGCTTCCTTGGTTATTATTAATAAAGTATGATTTTTTTTCCAATTTTAGTTGTGTTTATTTAGTTTCAGATTGAGTAATTAAGTGACCAACTTTTATTTAATTTGGAATAAATATGTTAGGGTTAAATTATTAGAAACACCACCTTTAATTTTACGTAAAAATTGGATTGTACATTAGTTACACTATTGGTTTGGGTAATTGATGAATTAAGGCGAAAGCCATTGAAAATTTAATTCATTGTACTTAATTGAATCAAGAAAGGGATTACAAATTGTGAAGGTGAGTTAAATACCTACTTTGTCTTATTGGTTTCAATTTGTTGAATTTGATTGTTTTCTAGTTTCTCTAGTTTTAATTTAATTCTTTCAACCTTAAAATTTACTAAAGCTTGATTAGAGTGTTTAGGTTTTAATTTCATATTTATTGGTAATCTATAGTTAATAGGAATTTAAGTCAAACAATTCAATGAAAGATCAACCTCAGGAGCGTCTTGCCACACTATAGTGGTTCATGCACTTACGAATATATTTTGAGTTACATCAGGATGCATTTACTAAAGGTGAACTGCAGTCGTGAAATGCCTATTGAGGCTTAAATTGCAGTCGCACCTCTCCCTGCGAACCATTCTTTTTCTAATCTAAATTCATTCACAATCATAACAGGAGATGTGTGATTGCGATTTACATGATACACATAAAAATAGTCCTTTTAACATTACCATACCTATCCAATATCAAAATACATCAATTGTAACATGTTTACAAGTATTTCCAACATTCAAAATAGAGAAATGTGCACTCAGAGTCCCATCTCATCATAAAACGTCACTTGAGTCAATATTTCTTCAAAATTCAAAATGTAACTTTCGTTTATCACATTCTCATTCATTTTGCATAATCAATTCATGCCAACTAAATCTTTCTCCTTTATATACACAAAATATCCATTTTCTAGTCATTAAATAATTTCATGCCCATAATAGTCCATTTATTACGTAACAATATTTTATGCATCAAATACCAATTTTCCATAACTTGTCATATCTGCAAATTTAGGTCTCGAGTCGCATGTGTCATTAAACTAACACGTTAGACCGACCGAAGTCTAAATTCAGATTTTGACTGAAAAAAATTTAAAATAATGGTAAATAATTATGAAAAATATTTAATAAAGTATTTAAAGATATTAGTTTACGGTGAATGATCTAAACGCAAAATTTGGAAAGTATTAGGGTTAATTTGCCATATATAGAAAATTGGAGAATCAAGTGAGATAATTATTAATTAAATGAATGATTATGAACATTAAATACATGTGATGGCCAGCCAAACCAAGTGTCACATATGAAGAAGCTAATTAACATAAATATCTAGATATTTATAAAGAAAATGGGACTATCATTAAAATTTTTTGTCATTTTCCTATTCTTTCTTCCTTATCATCCTTAAACTGGAATTTTCTACACTTAGCTTGCATCCCATGTTCTTCCCCCATCCTTCATAGCCAAAGCCTGGTTCTTGAGAGAGAGTGTGAGAAAGATAGAGAGAAAGGCATGGAAAAGTGGATTTCCATGCATATTTGATCAAAAGGAATCTAAAGAGAGTAAAAAGAAAGATAAATAAGCAAGAAAATAGGAGAAAAGAAACCCCCAAAGTTCTGGTCATGGAAGAAAAAATCTTGAGTTAAAGTGTTTTTCTTCTCCTCTTCATTTTTCATTAAAGAAAAATATAGTTTTGAGCTCATTTAGAGCTTGAATTGGAAAAGAGAGAGTTTAGGGTTTAGAGAGGGTTGATAAAAAAAAGGTTATCGATGATGTTTCTTATATGTTTAGGAGCTCAAATTGATAAAGAACAATCTAAAATTAGCAAAAGAAAAGAGAAGTGAAGAGAAAGAAAGCAAAGCAAAGTTTTTGGTAAGTGCATAACTTAAGGCAATAACCTATATTATATCATCAAGTTGCATGATTTGAGCATTTGACATGTAAATTATTATCAATTAATAGTATTTTTTGATATAATTTTGGGGATGCATATTTTCTAGACTTGAGATTAATTTTGGTAAAGATTGAATTAGGTGATTATTTGTGTTTTTTGCTAGATTATATGGAGCAATCAATATATAAATTGCTATAACTTGAGTTATGAAATTCTGATTGATATTTCCTTTATTGGGTAAGACATAGAGATAAAAATTTTATGAAGAACACAAAACGTGATTCTTAATGTAACTATGCTTAATTTTAGCACAAAAGTTGGATTAGAAAACTGTCTACAAAATTCTGAAACGATTTTAATGATCAGTCGATGTTCAATTGATCATATCTTTTGCTATAAAACTCCAAATTAAGTGATTCAAATTTTATATTAATGCTAAGATCCATGGATATAGTTCTTAAGAGACAATTAAATGAAATTCAAACTGTAATATGATGAAAAATAAGGTAAAATTAGAATATAAAATCTGCCAGCAATAGGGCAGAATATGAATTGAGAAAGTGCATATGTAAAATAATGTGGATCTTATTATATTATGCAAATTATATTTTTATTCAGTAATTATGTGTTTGATTGAATGAAAAAGTATATGATGAATGAAATATACAAAGAAAAATGAGAATTTGATGATAACATGTATTAAGCTCTTGAATATCTACTCTAGAACTAGAGTCTTGGATAGTTTGGTATGTCAATTAAGGGTCTATTAATGCCGGTGATGACATTCATATTAATCTCGATGATAACACTTATATTATTATCAGTAATGCCACTTATATGTGCATACCATTATGCTCGGGTGACAATTTTATTATGCTTGGATGTCTAGCCCCGTTATCCTGATTATTGGTTTTTAGGTGTAATGGACCCAAATATGTTAAAAATGGTATGAGAATTTAATATAGGATAATTTATGATAATTAATTTGGTATGTTAACTAAATTAGTATAATCAAAATATAAGTGATGATATGAGATGAGAAATTATATATGTGAAATGTTTGTTTATATGGGTATGAATATGAAATAAGAATGTATTAGTAATTATTGAGTTTGTTACTTATATATATGTAAAAAATTATCTTGGAAACAATTGCACATTGCATGATATAATATATTGTCTTATTTATATGCATTACTAAGCTAGCTTAGCGTAGGAGTTTCTCTCGCGCAGATTTAGGGAAAAAAAAAGCCAAATATAGTAGATAAAGCTAATAGTGATTTGACCCAGTAAAGTTGCTCACTCCTAATACCATACGTTACATAACTTTTTGTACTTTTGATTCAAAAATCTCTTACAGTATTATAGTTAACTTTATGTTTTGAATAAACGTAAGTGTTTTGCAAATGCTACTTATTGTATATAAAATATACTTTGTTCCTTTATTATGATTTCGTTTACACTACAAAGAAAATAAATAATAAATAATAATAAAAAAATATATGAGCTACCTTCATTTATATATATATGAAATGATACCCTTATCCAAGCACATGTTGCTGGAGTGGGGGGTTGTTGCAGTTTTTGGAATCAGACCCCGGTTTGGGCGGTTTTGGAATTTTTAAAATAGTGTTCAAAATAATTATGATATGTGTGTACCCACAATTGAGTATAAAAGTTGTTGCTTACTGATTATACTATTACTTTTATGATATAAGTAGAGCATGGCTTTAGGATCACAAAAAAATTATGGCTGAAGGAGCCAAAAGTAATGAACCTACCGAAACAGTTGTTTCATTCCGACCAAGCCATTGTTGAGCTATTGCATCGAGATCTGGTGCTAGTTCATCATTGGGGCAGTCTGTTGCTGGCACAAGACAAACAGAGTTTATATGGAATATGATAGATTTGCTATAAAGAGCATCATAGCCAACCCATTTGTGTTACAATTTTAGAGACTGAGGAAGTTAGGGGCACCTGATTTCTATGGTAAATAGGAAAATGACCCCACTGTGGTTAGAATATGCAAAGAGAGTCTTTGATCAATTGTATTGCACAAACGAGTAGAAATATGAATATGCAGAATCTTTATTGCAAGGTCATGCATATGACTGGTGGCGATTTGAGTCACAAAGTTTAGAGGCACCTGACCCCATGACTTAGGAGTTTTTTTTAAATAAGTTCAAAGAGCAATATATTCCCCTTATTTACACAGATGACAAAAAAGAGAGTTTTTGATGCTGAAACAAGGGGACATGCTGATAACAAAATATGAAAAAGAATTCACACATCTTTGTAAATATGCTGGTGGCATTGTATCTATAGAGGAGGATAAATGTCATTGATTTGAAGATGGGTTGAGAGATCCGATCAAGTTGCAAATCTCAGCTATACATCTTATGAAATTTCCCAATTTATTAGCATATGCTAAAACAACTAAGAGAGTACTGGTGGCACAACAACCAATACAAGATAAAGGCATTAAAAGACCCATGTCATAATTGAGTGGGGGACTATTTAGTGGCAAGAGAGTCAGATCTTTCGGTGGTAGATTCCAGGTTGGGGGTTCTAGTAGGCCTTTTTCTCTCAGGTGGGGACAACCCACAAGATCTGCTTCTTCAATAGCTAGTGCACTAATATAAACATTCCATAGATCTATACCTCTACCATTGAGTCAGCACTATGGTTGTCTTCTTCTAAGAGAGTGTTGGTAGACTATAAGAGCTTGCTTGAAGGGCAACTTCAAAGATGATATTAGGAGAGATTGCCTGTTACTACAGTTTGGCAAAGGTTCGAAGAGGTTAAACCAGTACAGATGCAGGTTTCAGGATAAGACCGAGGTCGAGGCTGATGTCGAGGTAGAGGACAATGTAGATGAGGCCTAACTAGTTCAGATCACAGATTATGGAGAGGCCAAAAGGTAGAAGAGTTGCTCCAACCAGGGCTTATACCATGCAAGGCCGAGAGGATTAAGATGCACCTAACGTCATCGTGGGTAAATTTCTTCTCTTTGGCTCTAACATACATGCATTAATAGATCAGGGGTCTACACATTCATACATATGCACATCACCACTAGGTCAAGAGGGTTTAAAATTGAATGCTTTAAAATGTGAGATTCTTGTGATTAACCCATTAAGACATAGTGTGAGGGTTAGTAAGGTGTTCAAGTGTTGTCCAGTTGAAATAGAGGGTAGACAATTCCCAACAAACCTGATAAAGCTACCATTTCACAAATTTGATGTGATCTTGGAAATGAATTGGCTAGCTTATAATAGAGTGATAGTAGATTATGGGAGGAGATAAATGATCATCAGCATTATGGAATAAGATGCAATGGTGGTTTTGGGTGAGAATAGAGAATATCCAGACATTGTGATATCAGTGTTGAAAGCTCAAAAACTCATCAGTAAGAGATATGAATCATACTTAACATATGTGATCGATATGAAAAAGGGTAGTTCGAAGCTAGTAGACATTTGTGCTGTATGTGAGTTTCCATATGTGTTTCTAAATGAGTTGCTGGGGTTACCACCAAATCAAGAGATAGAGTTTGCTATCAATTTAGTGTCTGACACTACTCCTATATCTATTACACCATATAGGATGACACTACCATATTTGAAAGAGTTGAAGGTGCAGTTGCAAGATTTGTTAGATAAGGGGTTTACAAGACCTAGTGTATCACTGTGGGGTGCTCTAGTGTTATTTATGAAAAAAGATGGCACCTTACCTCTTTGCATCGATTATAGGCAGCTTAATATGGTGACGAATAAGAATAAATACTTGTTGCCTAGGATTGATGATTTATTTGATCAATTGAAAGGTGCAGACATGTTTTCATAGATAGGTCTTTGATCGGGGTATCATCAACCGAAGATCAAAGAGCTAGATTTACCTAAGACGACATTCAGGACTCGTTATGGTCATTATGAGTTCCTGGTTATGCTCTTTGGATTAATGAATGCACCAGCAACTTTTATAGACTTGATGAATCAAGTGTTCAAGCCATATCTTGATCAATTTGTTGTGGTATTTATCGATGATATCCTGTGTATTATAAAAATAGAGAAGAACATGATCAATACCTC
Organism: Triadica sebifera; assembly: GCA_023653625.1. Classification (NCBI taxonomy): domain Eukaryota; kingdom Viridiplantae; phylum Streptophyta; class Magnoliopsida; order Malpighiales; family Euphorbiaceae; genus Triadica; species Triadica sebifera. Next base: position 8,205,506 of record JALBGG010000023.1, on the reverse strand, counting down.
AGAATAGTACTACAAACATTGAAAAAGAAGCAGTTGTATGCAAAGCTATCTAAGTGCAAGTTTCAGCTTAAAATGGTTAGTTTTTTAGGTCATGTAGTTTCAGTTGAAGGCATTCAAGTTGACTCTAGTAAGATCGAGGCTATCCTTAATTGGAAACCATATCAAAATATGATAGAAGTGAGGAGTTTTCCTGGATTAGTCGGATATTATAAGAGGTTCGTGAAAGGATTTTCATTCATAATGACTCATTTGAAATGAATACTACGGAAAGATGTTCGATTTGAATTGATGGATAAATGTCAAGTAAGCTTTGATCGATTGAAGGCAATGGTGACTGAAGTACCAGTGTTGACTCAACCCATACCTGGAAAGAATTTTGTAGTGTACAGTGATGTTAGTCATAATGGGTGGGGTTGTGTCCTTATGCAGGAAGGAAAAGTGATTATTTATGCTTCCATACAACTTAAAACTCATGAGCTTAATTATCCGACATACGATTTGGAGTTAGCTACTATTGTTTTTACTTTGAAGATATGAAAATATTATCTATATGGGGAAAAATGTTATATCTATATAGATTACAAGAGTCTCAAGTACCTTCCTACACAGAAAGAACTGAAACTAAGGCAAAGAAGATGGTCGGAGTTGATTAAAGATTATAAATGTGTGATCGACTACCAGCCAAAAAAAGCTAATGTGGTTATAGATGCACTAAGCGGGAAGATTTTAGCTGAGATCGAATACAATCCACTTTGATGCAGAGGATCAAAGATGTTCATCAGCAAGATGAATAGCTAACAAAGATAGTTGAGAAAAAGGGAGAAAAGACAGAGTTTTCATTGATGGAATATGACATAATGTACTTCAAAAATATGATTTGTGTGCCAAGTATAGAAGATTTGAAGTTAGATATCTTAAAAGAAGCACATGAGATGGTAATATACTATACATCTAGGCTGAAACAAAATGTACCAAGAATTGAAAGCACAATACTGGTGGTAAGGGATGAAGAAAGATATCACGAAGTATGTAGCTAAGTGTTTGACTTGTCAGCAAGTGAAAGCTGAACATTAGTTGCCTATAGATTTATTGCAATCTATGCTCATACCAAAATGGAAATGGAAAAGAATCACAATGGATTTTATGTCCGGTTTACCGGTGACTCAAAGAAAGTATGATGCAGTGTGGGTGATAGTGGATCAACTGAAAAAGTCAACACATTTCTTGTCAGTTAAGATGGACTATTCATGGAATAAATTGGCTAATATTTATGTAGATGAGATTGTGAGACTACACAGAGTTCCGGTATCCATTATCTCCGATAGAGATCACTGTTTTACATTGTAATTTTAGAAAAGCCTGTAACAAGCCTTGGGAACATGACTCAGTTTTAGCACTACTTTCCATCCACAGAAAGATAGACAATATGAGCGGGTAATGAAGTTATTGGAGGATATGATGAGAAGTTGTGTGCTTAAGTTTGAAGGAAGTTGGGATCGATATCTACCTCTTATGGTGTTTTCCTACAACAACAATCATCATATGAACATGGGTATTGCTTTATATCAGGCATTGTATGGAAGAAAATACAGGACACCAATTTGTTAGATCGAGATGAGTGAAAAAGAATTTGATCGGGCCAAACCTAGTACAACAGATAGAGGAAAAAGTTAAAATTATCAAAGAAAGATTGAAGACAACTCAAGATTGACAAAAATCATATGCCAACCTAAAAAAGCGAGACGTAGGATATGTCATGGGTGATAAAGTATTTCTAAAGGTTTCTCTTTGGAAGAAAGTATTAAAGTTTGGTAAGAAAGGAAAGTTAAGGCTAAGATTCATAGGCCTTTATAAGATTTTGGAAAGAATCGGACTGGTGGCATATCAATTAACACTTCCACCAGAGCTTGATAGAATTCATATAGATCAGACCCGACTCATATTATTCCAGCTGAGGAGATATAAGTATAAAAAGAATTAATGTATGAAGAGGAAGTGGTGGCTATATTAGCACATGAAGAGAAAGTTTTACGAAACAAGAAAGTTCCATTAGTTAAAGTATTATGGAGGAATCATTCTACAGAAGAAGCCACTTGGGAAAGTGAGGAGATTATGAAGAGGCAATATCCACAACTGTTCAGTACAGAATGAACAGGTAAATTTTGAAGACAAAATTTATTTTAAAGGGGAAAAAATGTTATATCTGCAAATTTAGGTCCCAAGTCACACGTGTCGTTAAACTGACACCTTGAACTGACTATGGTCTAAATTTGAATTTTGACTGAAAAAAATTTAAAATAATGAAAAATAATTATAGAAAATACTTAATAAAGTGTTTAAAATATTTAAATATGTTAGTTTATAGTGAAGGACCTAAATGCAAAATTTGAAAAGTTTTGCGGTCAATTTGGAATATACAGAAAATTGGAGGATCAATTGAGATAATAATTAATTAAATGAATGATTATGGATATCAAATATATGTGATGACTAGACAAACCAATTTTCACACATTAAGAAGCTAATTAACATAAATATCTAGATATTTATTAAGAAAATGGGTCCATCATTAAAATTTTTTGTCATTTTCCTATTCTTTATTCGTTATCACCCTTAATCTAGAATTTTCGACACTTAGTTTGTATTCCATGTTCTTCCCCCATCCTCCATAGCCAAAACTTGGTTCTTGAGAGAAAGTGAGAAAGATAGAGAGAGACATGGAAAAATAGATTTCCATGCATATCTGATTAAGAGGAATCTAGAGAGAGTAAAAAGAAAGAGAAATAAGCAAGAAAATAAGAGAAAATAAATCCCCGAAGTTTTAGTCATGGAAGAAAAATCTTGAGATAAAGTGTTTTTCTTCTCCTTTTCACTTTTCATTAAAGGAAAATATGGTTTTGACCTCATTTAGAGCTTGAATTGGAAAAGAGAAAGCTTAGGATTTAGAAAAGGTTGATAAAGAAAGATTATTGATGATGTTTCTTATATGTTTAAGAGCTCAAATTGACAAGGAACATGCTCAAAATAGCAAACAAAAACAGAGAAATAGAAGTGTAGAGAAAGAAAACAAAGCAAAGTTTTAGGTAAGTGCATAACTTAAGGTAATAGTTTATATTATATCATCAAGTTGCATGATTTAAGCATTTGGCATGTAAATGTTTGTAAATTAGTAGTATTTTGTGATATAATTTTGGGGATGCATATTTGTTAAACTTATGATTAATTTTGGTAAAAATTGAATTTGGTGATTGTCTGTGTTCTTTGCAAGATTTTATGGAGCATTCAATATATAAATTGCTATAACTGGAGTTATGAAATTTTGATTGATATTTTCTTTATTGAGTTTAAAAGTTAAGAGAGAGATAAAAATTTTATAGAGAACACAAAATAAGATTTTTAACGTAACTATATTAGTATAGATTAATTTTTGATAATTAATTTGGAATGTTAACTAAATTAGTATAATCAAAATACAAGTGATGATATGTGATGAGAAATTATATATGTGAAATGTTTGTTTATATAGGTATGAATATGAAATAAGAACGTATTAGTAAAATTGAGTTTGTGACTTATATATATGTATAAAATTGGCTTGAAATCAATTGCATATTGTATGATATAGTATATTGTCTTATTTACATGCATCATTAAGCTTAAAACTTTGCGTGAGATTTTCTCTCATACAAATATTGAGAAAAATAAGCCGAAAATAGTAGATAAAGCTAACGGTGATTCAACCCAATAAAGCAACTCACTCCTAACACCGTGAGTTATACAGCTTTTTGTACTCTTAATTCAAATTTCTCTTACAGTATTTTAGTTAACTTTATGTTTTAAATAAATATAAGTGTTTTGTAAATACTGCTTATGGTATATAAATTATACTTTGTTCCCTTATTATGATTTCTTTTACACTACAAAGAAAATAAATAATAAATAAATAAAATATATGAGCTACTTTTATTTATATATATATGAAATAATATTTTAACTGATGAAGTTAGCATAACACTATTTTATCCAGACATGTATTGATGGGGTGAGGGGGGTGTTACATAACTATTTCTTTACATTCACATTCTTATTTCAAACATAATGTGAATAAATAATCATTTGCACTTGAAACTAAATTTTATACAAAGATGTTATGGCTTATTGTCAATAAGCATGCACATACCTTAGTAAGCTTTAATTTCTTCTTTTCTCTTCTTAGGCCTTTAAGCCTTTTTTTTCTCCCTTTTTAACTACTCCCTCTCCTTGGGCAGTCTTCATTTCCAAATTAGCACCTATAATTCATAAAATATATAAGAAATTATCAACTAACTAATCTTATGTCCACTTTCTCTTTCCTTTTCATTTACCTAGGAACAACAGGTACCTTTTCTTCTTAGGTTATGTGTTATGCCTTTTATTTATCTTTAAGCTTAAGCTCAAAAATGCCTTCATGCTCTTTTTTTTCTAGTTACACATTCTCTTCCTTCTACTTCTTTAGTTATTATTTCTTTGTTTTAAAGCTCTTAAAAGATCTAAAACTATGTTTATCCTCAAGGAAGGAATAAAAAGGAGATAAAAACTAACTTACCCCTTTTTTAGTCCCCTTCCAAGGTCAGCCTCTTAAGATCTTTCTTTCTTTCCTTTTTGGCTTTATTCCTCTACCTTTCCTTATTTTCTAGCTCATTTAGTCCACTTTATGTAAAATAAATGCTTATTCTTGCACTTTCTCTCATTTCTCTCAGTTTTCTCTTTTTAAAAGGTGGTAAAAATGAGGGTTGACATAGGAAAAAGGATGGAAAACATAGCTGCATAAAATGGAGGTAGAAAATGGTTATAGAAATGGAGATTCAGGGAGAATTCTAGATAAATTGAGAAATGGAGCCCACTAATTTGACTTAACCCTAGATTTTTAACCTTTTAAGTGTGATTATTAGATAAATATTAAGAGATATTTTTTCCATATTATGGGAGGCAACTATATCATAAAAATTTGTCCGCATTTGATTAATTTGGCAAACATCTATTTTAGTCTTTCAATTTTGCCATTTTTTTAGATTTTTCCCCAAATATTTTCATCTTTTGTAATTAAGTCCCTTATTATATTCCATCATTTTTCCATAATAACCACTACATTTTTCATTCCCATTATTTATTATATTATTTATTATCCAAACTTCAATTGGTCCAACATATCAATTTTAATGACAATCGTGACTCGGGACCTAAATTAGTATATGAGATACATATTATATCATCGACACTTGTTAATTGTGTTTTCCATTGATTCCGATTCACTACATCATGGAACGCTTGAGTATATGAGAGTCAATTTGAGGAATCTTTTGGATGTTTTTCATTATGAACTTAGTGCCAATCAAGTTAGCATTTTGATTTACTGCATGTTGGCACAATTCATGTTGGTCTCTAAGCATAGAAGGGGAAATTATGATATAGTTGGCATTATAAAGGATGTAAGGCATGGCCTCAACTTCATTCCCGTTGTATTAGCTAAAACTATTTTGAGGCTTGATCGGGTTAGCCATAATTTATCTGAAAGGCTTATTGTTGTCAATTGTTACTACAGGTTTACCCTTTTTTTCATTATTTGTTTATTATTTTTTATCGCCTATAAATATGATTGCATGAAAGGTTGAAAATAATTTAGCCTCCTATGAACTTATATGTTTATCTTCACAGTGAATTTTATATGCGATAACATATTATCCTTTTGTGCAGGGGTGGTTAGCTGGGTCACCTTCATGGATGGGTTAGAGGACCATTAGATTTGCTTGATCTGTCCTTAGTGGTATTTGTAGAATGTTACTTAGGCTTTCAAAGAGAACTACGTGGTGCTGGTTTGAAAGAACTCACATGGTATTACCTCTAGCTCTTTTAAAGGCAATATGGACTGAAGCAACACATCCTCATACTTCATGAGCTACCCATTTTTAGAGGAGGACCATGCTGGCCTAAGCTCTTAGATCAAATTAAGGCATTATGGACACGTTGTCCAATTCTATATGGTGTTCACACTAGTTATTTAACCAAACAGTGCTCTATTGTGCACCTCTGATGAATACAAGCAATGGTTGGCTCATGCTTTTGGTGATCGGTCTAGACTCCTTCCATAGGCTATATGCATAGGCTACCTTATAGGCTTAGAATTTTTAAAAGTTTTCTTAGCTAGTTTTTGTGATTTTTCGTACTTTAAGATTTTGTGTGTCAAAATTTTGACTTTGACAGAATAAAATTGACCTTTGATAATTTTTCCATGTCTTTCAAATAACAACAACAGATTATAATAAAGAGTCATGTGGTTGTTGCCTTATGATTTTCTTTTAAAAGTATGGAATTTGATGAATTGCCTTACTGAGTGTCTAGTAATTTTAACTTTATTATGTAATGTCCTTCTATCTAAGATATAATATGCATGAAAATCATTATGGAGCATACGGAACATCATTAATTGAATCAATTAAAGTTTGACTTATTTTACTAATTGCACAAGCCTTTACGCTGCTCTTTAGTCCTTGTATCTAATCCTAAATGATTAATTTTTCTTCTTTGACATTGAATCTTCTTTCTTATTCTTGAATCCTTTTCAACATTGGGTTTCCTTTTTTTAGTTTGGTAAGATTTGTTGATGTTAGATTTCCAAATTTTGATATGTTCTCTCAAACTTTGTGTGACAAATATTCCCTTGCTCCTAAAGCTGCTAAAGACTTGTATTACTAAAAACTTATAATTCCAATTTTTGGTCTGATCAAAAAATGTCTTTCATTGTTCGAACGTTGATTATTCCTAAGCCTTCATAAAAGGATTCCTATTACTGGGTGAAGTGTCTAACTGCTTTTAAGGGCTTTGCTTCCTTTTTGCTTATTTATTTTTTTCCTGGATCTTTTTGTGTAATGTTGAGCAATTAATGATGTGGGCTTTGAGCATAATGTCTTGTGCAATTCATATTTTTTTTGGATTTATAAATGTTAAACTTTACTGATTATTAAGATGTTAAAATGCTCAAAAAATGATAATTATGATATATGTTCAATCAAGAAAGTATTAAATGATAATAAGATGTTAAAATAATTGTATGCTTTATTATTCTTTGACGGCTATATACTAAAGAAATTTGGAAATGAAAACATCAAAAGACTAACTATTCAATTGAATAGTTGCACTGCTATAGTTTATTCTTATTTCCCATCGCTGCACTTGTTTAATTCCTAAGAAACCATCTTCTAGATATGGTATCTTGTCTGCATCAATCAAGTCAGATTTTCATTTTTTTTAACTGAACACATTCTTCAATGTCATGACCCAACCTCTAAATGGAATTTACAATAAATGTCCACATCCTTATTGGCTAGTAGGGAATAAGATAACTTTTTAGACCGTGAGGGATGTAACAACCCCATTTCTTGAAGTTCTTCTATAATAACTACAAGTGGTGCCCCCAGCTTTGTAAATGGAGTTATATTCCTCTTCATTTTCTCTCTCTTCTCGGTAATGCTTTAATTATCCCATTCTCGTATTCCAAATTTTCCTTGAGTAGTTAGATCTCATTCCATGATGGTAGTGTAGTCTGCTAAGTAGGCCTAGTTAATACGATGGATTAAAAAGATATAAAAGTGTGTTCAAAGGTTTTGCTAAGGGAAAGAGTTAAAAAGAATGAGAAAATTACTGTCGCAATATTCACGCATGTGAATTGAGTTTCACGATCATGAATATCATTTTTGGGTGATTCACGCTTAACTACTGTCACACCCGTGAGCATTGTCAAATATAAAAAGTATTAATTCGTTCTTCTCTCTCTCACTCATTCTTTACCTAGATACCCTAGTCTTCAAAGCCTCCCCTTTTATCAAAAACATTACTCCATCATTTTCCTTTAATTCCAAGTCTTAAAACACAAAATTCTAAGCTAAAGAAAAAGATTTTTCAAGTTCTAGAGAGAGAATAACATAAAGAAGCTTATATTCTTGTGAAGATAGACCTAGAGGAAAAAGAAGAGAGTTCGAAAGCCCTATACCACGTGGTGTTTCCTTTGATTTCGGTAGGGAATCACGTTATTCCCATTTCTTTACAAATTTTATACCCTTTTACATGTCAATCTCATTTTTGGTATAAACCCATTATCAAATAGGTTAAATTTTAGTTTAAGCTTAAGTTTTAATGGCTAAAGACTCTCTTTTAAGCTTGCTTGAGAGTTAAACTATATTTTAGAAAGGGGATATGTGAATTAAGGGTTAGTTTGAAGGTTTAAAGTTTGGATTTAGTCTTTTAAGGCTTTTATGTTAAGATTTTGGTTAATGGATGTTGATACAATATGTTTATATGTGATAGAAGTTGGAAGAGAAGATGGTGAAACCCACCAAAAGGATAGACAAACTTGATTAAAGCTTGGCTTTTGAGGCTCCACGGATGTATGTACATATATGCATTTAAATTTCAAAATATGACATGTTGTGTGTGAATTGTGTAATGCTTGAAAGACATAATTAATTCCATGATAGTTACTAAAATTAAATGAAATGTGATAAATGCTTCTTTTGATGGGTTAAGTAAATGCTAAAAAACATAAATGTTATTGTATGCCATAAATGATAGTCTTTAGTATGATGAGCTTGAAAGATATGTTTTGGCATTTATATTGCTTATTTGTGCTCTTAGAAGATGTAGTATGATAATGACTATTATGGTTAGAAATAGTAATGTTAAAAGGTTGTAAGTGTTAGTATGGATGGTTTAATCATAAATGCATGTTGGGGTATTAATAAGTGCGAAAGTATGATTTTGATATTTATGTGATCTTTAGAGATGAAATGAGGTTATGAGATGTTTAAAGCATGAATTGTTAAGTATGTTGATAGGAAAATGTTATCAATAGTCAACCATTAGAGCCCTTATATGTGCCTTGAGTTAAATGCCCTATTTTGTGCTTATAAACTGCTAGAAAACTCAGATTCATGCATGTGACAAAGGGTTCATGACCATGAATCATGCCTAGAAAAAGTTCTAGTAGAACATACCTATAATTTACACTCGTGATAGGAGTCTCACAAGTGTGAATCACGCTCAGGATATTTTTTCATGTCCCTAAAAGTTGTGTATTTCACAGCCAGTAGCGTTCACAAGCACGTTCACGGTTTGGTTCATGGGTGTGGGTACCTGTGAATGACACCTTCATGACTATGAATATGTAGTTCATGCTCGTGAAGCCTGTTAATATAGAAAATATTTTTTGTCTTCAATGATGTGATGTGATGGTTATACACATGCATACTCTATGATAAAACCACAAGTATGAATGACATAGTTACATAAAAGTTTATACATGAATGATATATGGTGATGTTCTGTATGATTAAAAGAGTATATGCAATAAGTTGAATACATGATAATGAATATGTAAAAGGGGAATATGAACATGTAATGCCCATTTCTCTATACTAGGAATAAATATAGGATAGATGACATGTTATAAAGGGAGTTTATGATATTATAGTATTATTACACGGATTTTTATTAAAGACAATGTGACTTAAGTTCAGATAGCACTATTGATCCTATATTGCATGCGACTTATTTATTTTACTTAGTCAAGGTGACTTAAGCTCAGAGAGCGTTCTTGACTTGAGGAGTTCAGATGAGCACACATGGATATAGATACTGGTAGAGTGACTTAAGCTCAGAGAGCACCCTTGTTCACAACCTATCTCCAAATAGTGTAGGTATAAAGTTTTGGGCGAGAATATTTAATGAAAGTGATACAGTGAAAAAGATATATTGAAACATGATCTCTATGATGCACAATTTCTATGACAATGATTATTAATATATTGAATTGTTATCACCTATTCATGGTTATAGAATATGATGTTATAATTTCTTTTATGATATGAAATATGATATAAGGTAGAGTAATTTTTATTGTCATGCATTGGTATACATGATTGAATATGATATAACGACATGAACATAAATTATTATGATATGTCCTTTTGAATGCGTGTATAAATTTTTATGTCTATATATACCACTAAGCTTTCAATAGCTTAGTATGTCGGTGCTTCTGCATACAGGTCTTAGAGCTTAGTAGACAACAACTATCGACCAAAAAATATATATACAAAGACTATAGAGCAGACCTATCTCGAGTCGATGATATTTCATGCCATCTTTTTTGTCTTTTTGTATATGGTATATGGATATGGGAATAGTTTTGTACATGTCATATTTAAGGAAATGTAACATTTATTTTGGAATAGTATATTTTTGGAAACACTGGCCAATGTAGCCCAAACATGATTTTATGTGATGATGTTCCATTAAAAATCAAAGAGACTTCTTTTATGCATGCTTATAAGCAAGTGATGAGTTTGTTCAACAAATTTTAGATGGAAAAGGAGTTAATGAGATAAAGTGTTTTTAAGAAAAAAAAGTTTTAATTTCTCACAAGTTTTCAATAACAGAACCATGTAGCATTCGCTCATTTAATTGGCTTTAACCTAATTAGATGAGAGGGCACTACAGGTAGAGTGCTTCATCATCATCCCTATCATATGCTCAATAATGGTCAAATGTCTTTTCATCTTTTGGAAGTCATCACTTTGATTTGTTGCCATTCTCCATCCAACTTGCCTTATTGCTTCATCTTTCACTTATCCCTTTTTCTCAATCTTTCTCATGATTGCTTCAAATGTCTTAGGCTTGCCATTATTTCATCCCTTAGCGATTGGAAATGGGTTTAAAACAACTTGGCAATGGACTATTTTAACTCCTCATTGTGTGTCGTAATTGAATGACTACGATCGCTACCATGGTTAGAAATGTTTAGTCTGGTGGTGTCTAGAGATGCATTGGAAGCAAATGCATAAGACAAACAAAATTTATTTACAAAAACTTACCACCCTTATCACTCTCACTTAAGGTGACACCTAAATCCATTTATAGGGCTTTTGGCTTGGCTTAAATATTAATTAGGAATATTCATGCCCTACACTCAACTTTATCAGTTGTAATGATCGAACCAATTTGAATTAGACTATGATATATCCTTCACTATGTGTAAGGAATTTAATCTTTCACCAAGGGTTTTGGCATCTTATAAGTTGATCCAAACTTAGTTCAATTACATGGCTGACCACATTGCTCGGTTGGTTAAATTGATTTGAATTAAATCATGATATATCCTACACCATATGAAAGGAACGTAGTCCTCACCATACATTTTGGTATATTATAGGTTGATTCAAATTGGATTGACAAATAGGGTCGACTCAAATTGACTTGAATGATTAAATTGGTTCAACTAGACCATGATACATCCTCCATTATATGGAAGGATATGGTCCCTCACAAATGGTTTTTGGTATATCATAGGCTGACTCAAGCTGATTTAATCTAACTGTAAATAACACACAAACAATGTCCTAGGGGAAGGTTATTGGTTTATCATAAGGGCTTGGTAGAATATTAGGGGAGGAATGTTACCAATCTAAGTTAAGTCGAGACTAGGAGGAGAATGACCAACACTTCATGACGCCCTTTTTAGGTGTTTTATGAACAATGAAGTTTATATGCAATATGAAACATATATCAATAGACTAACACAAAAATTTCAGTTCTATTCAATAATTGAGAAGTGTGATACTTCTCCATAGTGGAGTTGTCATTGTTAAAGAATTGAATGCTTGTGATGATAAAACATCAAGAGTCACCATTTGTTACAATTGAGAACCAATGAACTGTTAGTGTTTTAACCCTATTATAGGGACCAATCCATTGATGTTCAAAGATTAAATCCGTTGGTAATACTTATTTCTTTCCATGTCAAATAATCCAAGTATGACAGTTCACATATTGACAATAAGTCTCTAAGGGTATGCAAAATGAATGTAAGCAGAATGATAAAATAATATATTTGTAGTAAAGTAATATTAAAATAAAACATAATAATAAAATATCAATAAAATAATCATACAATGACTTTACAACACCACAATGTAAATTCATCAGAATTTCGGGTTAGTTATGTAATTTGGCTATCCCAAGGAAAAAATATGATTTTCTAATAATTAATTAGAATAATATGATCAAAATAACCTTAAAACTAAAATTAAGGAAAAACAACATAATAAAATCCAAATTAATCTTGGATATTCAAAATATTATGCCAATTATATTTTATTAACACATAAAAATGAAATTGAAATGAAATAAAAGATCAAAACAATGTTTTGAGTAGAGAATTATACCTTTAGATTTTTGCCCCAAATTATTGTGATCAAAATCTAATAGAACCACAATAGAAACATCAAGTTAATCGAGAATCAGACCTTCCAAATCTCTAAGATTGTGTTATTGCTTAAAAAATACTAAAGAACCTTTAAAACCTCATTAAAAACACTAAAACAAATGCTCAAAAGTATATTAAAGGAGTTTTGCTTTGAAGCTTGATTGTTGTTGATTGATGAATGGTGACGGTGAAGGGTGGAAACCTCCTTATATAAGCTTCAGAAAGGGAGTGATGGCCTCTTCCAAGAGCCTTCAAATCTTCTTCAATAGTTAAGGTCAGATGGATGCTTTTGTAAGCTTCAAAGGTGGACTAAAAGTTAAAAACTCCAAAGTTCCTAGAAGCTGGCCATTGTAAAGGACCACGATGTAGTGGTTAGGGACTGATGCATGATAATGATGGGCTATAGTTGGCAGTTTTATGGCCATAGGCCACAAGCCCTTGACCTTTAACCTATTTGAGCCCAGTACAACCTAAGAAATCTTGCAAGTGTCCCAATAAGTCTAATATGAGTTTTGCACCATCTTAGCAGCCCAAAAACATACCTTTAAGCCTAAAATGATATCTAATAAAGCTCAAGGCCTATGAGAGCTCAAAAGAGCTTGAATAGGTGCAAATGCTTGTTTTTCTATATCTAGAACTAATATCAAAATCCCAAGAGTCCAATTATTGTCATTTTCAACATTTTTATCGACAATTCTGCTATTGGACATTGTCTTTGGCTATTCTCATTGGGTGTTCTTGTGGAAAAATAAGAATACAAAATTATAATGTCTACATGATCAAGATATATTGATCAATATTAGGGTATTGAGTGAATACCTATTGGACCATTTTCTTAGGGTCTTAAAGATTCTTCTCCTTCTCAAATAAAACAGTGGTGTCTCTTAGCTACTTTGGGAGGTAGATTTGATTCTCTTCAACACAGTGATAATTTATTGAGAAAGAGGAGGAAATAATTTATTATTTACCCAGAAACAAGAAAAGTGAATCATGTAGTAAATGTAAAAAAATCAAAATGAGAGAAAAAAAAGGCAAGTTGAAAATGAAAAACAAACAAAAAGATCTTTGAAAATTTTAAGAAACTTTGGTTGTTAAAGGTGAAGGTAAATAGAGGGGAAATGAAATTTATAGAAGGTCAAAAGTAACCACAAGAAGAATACTAACTGCATTTCAAGGGATGTGAAAACGTACATTAGTAATTGTTATAACTGAGCACAATTTGTGGGAAGTTAAAGGGACATGGCTTTTCGGTTGCCTTTGAAGTGAAATAGTCAAATAATCAATTTAGTAACATTGACGCTGTGATTAACTATTGAAACTAATGTTTTGGCTAAAAAATACTCGAAGCTTGGAATTTCAAGGCCTTCAATTTTTGGCTTTGAGGGGAGCATTGTTTACACCAATACATTTAAACTTTATAACGCTCGATAATTAAAGCCTATAAGATATGTTGGTCTTTGAAGAGAGAGAGTGTGGCTAAATTAAAAGGATGGAAAAAGTGGAAAAATATATTTTCAAGATCGTGAATGGATATTCACGTCCGTGAAAGTCTTGAGTTTTCAAAATAATAGAGTTTTAGAATGATTCATGCTTGTGAGTAAGGTATCACAACCGTGAATATCATGGATTAGGGTTTTACTCCTGATAGATTTGTCACGTCTGTGATAGGAGGTGTTCACGCCCGTGAATAGTAGTCAGCGGATAAGGTGAATAAATCTACATTTTTCTCTCTGTCATGCCTTTGTTTCTGCTTTTACCTGGTCCCCACCATCCCTTATCCTTCCAAATATGCCACCATATTCTCTTTCACCTTCTTATCCCTTCTCTCCTTCTTTTACCATATAAGTTTTATAGATCAAGTGTGAGATTTAGCTAGAAAATAAAGAAAAAAGTGGAGTATTCTTAAAAGAGTGTTCCTGATAAGAGGAGAGGGAGAGCTAAACTGAAAAAGGTGATTAGTCTTCAGATTTTCATAGGCTTAGAGATATTAGAGTTGAAGAGTGACAAGCACAAAAAGGGGAGTATGAGTTAGAATGGATCTTGAAGAGTTTATAGAGGATTAAAGTTAGTACATATGTATATTTAAATCCATAAATATATTTCTTGAAACATGTTTAGTATTTAGTTTGAGTGATATATATGTTAAATACTTTTGATTTATGAGATAAAATGATAATATGCTAGAATGTCATCAATGTTAGGTATGGATATAATTTATAATGGTTTTGGCATGATTTGTTGTTAAGTGCTTTCTTTTATGTTATGACATATTTTTGACATGAAAATGTATTGAATGTTGATAAGAGTGATTTTGCATGCATTTTGTGATATTGCTATGTTTTGGTGCTAAAACATCCAAATTCATACTCATGACAAGGGTTTCATGATCATGCCCAGAAATGAAGTTTATGTAGAACAAATCCTTTCACGGTTTGAGTCACCACTAGATTTACGTCCATAACGTAGAATCACGTTCATGACTTGTTCTTCATGCCCGTGAAAAATGTGAACTTAACTGGACATAAATATTCACGATCACATTCACAATTTGGTTCATGGGTAAGGGTACCTATGAATAAAACTTTCACAACCATGAACATAAAGTTCACGCTCGTGAAGCCTATTTAGATGACATATGTTGTTTTCTTTAATAATAAAATATGAAGGTTATGCACATCTATGTTAAATGAGATACCACAAATATGAAACATATGATTTTATGAATGTTATTACATGATATGATTTTGTGTAATGACTATATATGAACATGAAACGAATAGTAAATGTAAAAAAAGATAGTATATAATATGAGTATGTATGAAACTTAATATGTGATAATTATAAGTGAATAACATATTGAAATGGGACATAAAGGTAGGATCACAATGTATATATATTTTTATGCATGATTATTATGATATGATTGTGAATATGGACAAAAACATGTAATAAATATTAAATTTGTAAGTTTAGGATATAAGTTCCTATGTACGAAAACAAGGTAAATAGTATGAATATAAGTATGAGCATATAACATGCATGTGATAGGTTATGCATGTTTTAGATTTATATAAGCCAAGGTGGTAACATGTATAATGATATGTATACATGGTTCTTTGTATATATAAGTATATATAAGTATATGTACCCTTAGGAACGAGTTGCTTAGCGTGTGAGTATTTTTTACGCGTAGGTAATAGCTAATTAGAGGGTTACCAATAGAGACTAAGAATCCGATAGAAGAGTCACATGACAAGACATAGTTGGGTAAATGATACACTAGAATGTTTTGGTTTTAAGTCTTCATGTATAAATAATAATTTTGTATTTCCCTACGAGGGTATTATTTGTAAACCTGAGGCTACGTAAAGTTTATATAGTATTTTAATGTAATGAAACAATCATTTTTACTTCTCTTTTACTTTTCTTTTTATAAATTTTAAAATA
This sequence comes from Triadica sebifera, assembly GCA_023653625.1. Taxonomy (NCBI): domain Eukaryota; kingdom Viridiplantae; phylum Streptophyta; class Magnoliopsida; order Malpighiales; family Euphorbiaceae; genus Triadica; species Triadica sebifera. The sequence continues at coordinate 8,189,764 of JALBGG010000023.1, read as the reverse complement.
GTCATGATGCAAATAAAGTGTTTTAATGGAAAGTATAACTTTTATTAAATTTCAAAAAGAAAATATTTCGTAACATTCGTTTATATAATTGGTTTAATATTAATTATATTTGTGGGTATTCTAACCTTTTGGATGGTAAACTTCGAGTTGGATTTGACTATTAGATGGAAGATGAACCTGTATAGGACTTGGACAGGGCTTTGATCTAGATATGTATGTTGTTGTATCACATTAGGATAAAAATTATTGTTAAGAAAAGACTTCTAATCCTAAAAGGATTTAGGATTTAAGTTGAATGAACACTTTCACACATTCATTCAAATCAACTTAGTTATTTTATAATAGGTTTTAGTTTTATCTCTAGTGTTTCCGTTCAATTCTATGATCCATTGACTATTATCTTATGCTTGTTAAGCCGATTAGCTCCATGGCAGGTTTTAATTGCTTATCACAATCCTTGTAGGTACTAACCCCATAACTTTATAGTTGTTTCACAAACTCTATAAGCTTTTATTCATTATATATTTAATAAAATACTAGACCATCGAACTTGATTCATCTTTTATTGGAATTTTGCCTGTTTAAGTCAATTTTGAGGTAAACATAAATTATATATTTCAACTAATTCAACAATATTCATAAAAAGTATATCAGGAATAAAGAGTGACAAAATTTCTCTTTGAGAGCTTGCCATGAAAGTTTAAATTTTTTAATGACTATGCTTATACAAAATAATTAATGCTTATATAATATATATTATTGCACATGCCGGTCATGAGTACTAGCACTCAAAAATGCAATATGACATTAATGATTTCTTTAGAAGCAAAAATGAAAATGTCCCACTCCTTAAAAAGGTATATGCCCTCCCATCTTATTTTAAAATTTTAATTTGAAATTGCGCAGTCCCTCTTTCATTCACTCCTCAATTTAAAACATAAAACATGACAAAATGTTGGAAACAATCATTATTATTATTATTATTATTATTTTTATCTTGCAAGGATGAATTCCCATAAAAATACCTTATAATTATCAAATATGCCTTCAATCAATCACCAATAAAATTCTATTAGAGAAATGTTTACATTAGCTTTTTCCAGATAAATTAAGTTCTATTATGGATTTGTGAGTTTAGTCTGGTGAAAAATGTATATTTCAATATAATTTAGATTTTAACAACTTGATTCTATTTTATCTTCTTCCTAAATAAAAATGAATTAAACTAATAATTAAATAAGTAATGAATTATTTCCTATTGTCAAAAAAAAAAAAAAATTTGCAGACATGCTTTTATCATACACAATTACATGTTATATATAAAAGGTTCAGTCACCATAATAATACCCCAAAATTTAATAATAATGGTATATTCATCATAGTTGGAGCTCTACCAAAATCCAAATTCCTAAGGTCCCACCACGATTCACATATAAAAAGAAAAAAAAATCAAATCATTACATTATATTTGCATCCAAGATTAGGGTAATTATTATTCTCTTATCTTCAAGCCAAGAAAAAAATAAAATCTCTTTTGATGTTTTATTGATTCTTAGGTCTGGTATAAATGGGCTTCAGAAAATTTTTTAAAATTTATTTATAAATTCAAAATTTATATATTAGTTTTGACTGAAAATTTATTTAAAATTTTTATAAATTAATTTTATAGAATTGATTATAACTAAATAAACTTTTATTATAATTGATAGAATTCATATATACATTTAAAAAATTAAAAGCCTTTAATTTTCAAATAACAATTTTTTGATTTATACTTTCTCCTTCTCACTATCTTTCCTCTTTTTTTTTTTTTTTCTTTCCCCCATTTCTCTCTTTTTGACATGAGATATAAAAAAAAAATACTTGTTAACTATCTATTAAAAATAGTTAAAAAAAAACTGTTTTCAATAATTATATTTTCCTTAAAATATTTTATTTTTCTTACCTATTTTATTTTTAGGTGGTGCTAACGAATTATATATTTTGTATAGATTATAAGAATTCATTTATAAATCAATTATATTATATAATTTATTTATAAATTAAAATGAATTTCCTGATAAATTTGAACCAAATAGAAACTTAATAATTAGTAAATTATTTTTTAAAGAAAGTTTTACATTCTTTTTAAGTTAAACTATTAAAATTTCTTAAAAAATTAACATAAAATAATTTTTTTAATCATTTTAATACATAAAATTTTGTTAATTTGTCTATTATTTAAGTTATTGATTATAGTATTACAAGTTATATTTCATTTTTAACCGGAAACCGTAAAATTATGGCTTTTTTTTCCCTAAAAAAAGTGATACAAACATAGGAAGTGGGTCCAGGGGCCCAACTAGAACCCTGCAAATCCACCACAACGCGTTTGCCAGATCAGCAGAAGACAAAAAGCCTTTAATTTTGAAAGGAGAGGGAGCGAACAGTCAGCTCACGTGCACATGCACATGCACGTGACCCCCGTAACTCCTTTATCTGTAATTAAAAACCATCCAAATTTTTCTGAAAAAAAGAAACCTCCACTATTTTTCTAAAATCCTGAGAGCGAAACGTAACCGAATTCCGAGCGCACATAAACTAGTGTCCCTAAACCCCAAAGGGTGTCACCATTTTTCAAAGTTCAGTAAAACGCCACCGTTTCAAACCCAATACTTCTCCACCATTGAATTAATCCAATCTCTCTAGAGGAAAAAAAAATTAAAAAATTCCCACAACCAGAAATGCCAAAAAAGAAAGAGTAGAAAAGAAAAAGCTCACTATTAGTATTAGATGATGGTCTCTAGGCAGTCTACTTCACATTGAATTTTTTTATTCTGTTTTTGGATTTAAAATTTTGTTTGGTTACTTTGGAGCAGAGATAGGGTTTAATGGCGGAGCAGAGGAACAGGTGGAACTGGGAGGTGAGTGGTTTTGAGCCTAGGAAGTCATCTCCGTCCGTGGAGCCTGAGGAAAATAGAGCTGCTGCTGCTCCGCTTGTGCGGAGGCACTCGATCTCCGTGCCTACGGTTTCTCTGCGAGATAATTCGGAGTTATCGAAGCAGGCTTTGCCGTCTAAAGTACAGCGATTGAAGGATAAAGTTAAGGTAATTTGGTTTTTGTTTCGTTTTTAGTGAATGCATTTGGAATTTTTGGTTACTTTCTGCTGATTATTGGTGAGTTGAGTTATTAATGGTTGAACTATGGGTTATAGTGGCATTGTGGAAAGTGTTAGTGAAAGTTTGAGTTAAAAAACTGATGTAGAATTGGAGGTGCTCAGCTGTTATCTCATCTCACTGTGCTATAGATAACGAATTAACAACACTGCCGTTTCCACTAACACTGACAATTGCACTGTTTTAACCTTGTCTGTGGACGATTGGATTAATGGACGAGGTTTGTCTGCGATACATGTAGCTCTTAAGTTCAAATATTGGAGTGGGCTTCCCTTGAAGGAAGCAAGTAAAGATGTTTCTGTATTTTTAAGCAACTTCTTTGCTGCATGTTTAATTCCGTTTATGTATCCCATCACTTGAGGATTTTTAGAGTTCTCCTTCTCTTCTTCTTCTTATCATTCTGTCCTTTTCCTTTCCTCTTGAATTTGAAGGGGATTTGGACGAGTGGAGATATAGGAGTAGACTTTTGGGAGATTAAGTTAGTGTGTTATGCATGTTGAGATGAGTTCTGGATGCCAATCCTCAACATAAAATAAGTTTTGCAGCCAAGATTGCAATTCATTCTTTACATGATCATGGGAAGAATTGATTCCTTCTCATTTGCGTTTGTATATCCTAAGAATATATACATAATCTACTACTCTCTAGAAGTGAATTGGGCAGGAAGGACAAAGTGATGCTCGTTGGACATGACATGCAGTGCAGGTCTTTTCAGCAGGAGAGATTTGAACATTTGGTTGGAAGAAACATGCAGGTCATTTAGGCTTTTAAGTTGAACCATATTGCTTTTCGAAAAAAAAAAATTTAGTCTTGTAGTCTACTATTCACATGCAGAATCTTCCTTGTTGATCCTAATAGGTTTGAGTTGCTTTAGTATAGTAAATCTTAAAATCTGTGAACAATGTTATAGCAACTCCGATCTCTGTCATTGATGCTTGAGTGCAATAAAGCTGTGAACTGCCTTATCACAACCCTGATTAGCATAAATGATTAGATTGCTTATTGTTGAGAAATAATGAAAATAGCAAGAAAATATAAGAGAAGAGTAAGAACACAGAGAGCACAAGATTTAACGAGGTTCGGCAATGTGCCTACGTCCTCGGGAGCAAAGCGGCTAGGTTTTCTTATTGATGGTACTACAAAACTAGGTTACAATATACATGTTATATATATAACATGTACGGTATGATTTTACAAAAATATTCTAAAAAAGTAAAATAATATAAATGATAATTTAAAATAGAAAATAAGAATAATAAGAATATATAATAATATCTTGCTAACGCTTCGTTGCTGCGCTCCAGTATCTGTAGTATATGAGCCATACACAACACTTATTGTGGTTTGGGATTTCACTTCTAATACACTGGATATATCCATGGAATTATTCTTTTTGTTGTGTTTTTTTGGGCCATCTCAATGTTGTTTTTGTTTTTGAAGAAGGGGTTTCAAGTATGTGAAGTATATTTCATTACCAAACTAGGGAGAACTTTGTACTTTTCAGTAGTCAAGTATGATTTCACTGTACTTGAGATCTAATTTCACAAGTGTGAAATTGCAATTTCCTTTGTTGAAAGCATTCTTGATGTATTAACCTTTTGAATGTTACATTCAATGATCAGTTTACAAGTCACTTGGAGGAATTTTATGCAATATTAATTAATTAATAGCTGAATATATTAACTATTTATCTTATTATTTAATTGTAATTAACAGCAAAAAAGGACCTATATTAAGCACATGTAGCTTATTTTAAATATATTGTACCATTTCTTTAGGAGCCCCCATAAAGAGAATGAATCACACTAGAAAAGTATTAGAAATGATAGAAAGAGTGAATGAGTCACATGTTTGCCCCTAAATTATGCTTTCTGAGGTCCAATTATTGTATATAAATGAACTTTTTGTCAAGTAATACAATCGAGCATTATAGATATATTATTATATATTCTTATTATTCTTATTTTCTATTTTAAATTATCATTTATATTATTTTATTTTTTTAGAATTTATAAGTAAAGGAAACTGTCACCTCATAAGAATTTTTTTTAAAATATTGATGATCTCGCACTCATGCTCTTGGCCTCCGGCTCCTACTTTGCTTTTGCTTTCATGAAGTGGAATCCTGGTATATAAATGCATTATATGATACTAGTTTATGAACTTCACACTCTTTCTCTTTTACTAGATTTTCTAGCAAGGATTAATTACTAAAAAATACCCAAACTATTGGTCGTTTAACAATTTTGTCATGTCCTATAAGAATATGCAAAATAATACACAACTTTCCATTTTTTTTAAAAAAATACTTTCCGGTTAGAAAAAGTGGTGGTTTTGTCATACATGGCTACCCAAATTTTTTTTGCTAAAAAAGAAAAGGATGAGTCAGCTTAAATTTGCTTACTCATCAAAACATTGGGACAAGTCTATAATTTAAAGAGAAATGAAGGATTAAGTGAATTTTTGCCTGAACTCTTCTTTCACCACAGTCACCACTCACCCTTCACCACCATTGGAACAACAATTAAATTCCCAGCAAGACCTAACCTCTTCCTCTCCCCAACCACTGCAACAGCTTCAAGACACCCTTGATGCCCACCCACAGTGGCGATGGCAGTGCTGTTAAGCCCATGAGTTTTGAGAGGTGAAATGGGAGAACCCAGATCGCGTTCACTGAAATCTAGCTTGTTAGCCTCAAGTGAGTGTAGTGAGTCACGAAGCTGATCGGTTAGCGAGCTGAGGCCAAGGTCCCCAATGGGCTTCCCTCTCCTCCTCCCTTCGTCTTTGAAACTTTTCTCGGTGGTGCTCTGCTAGCAATGTCTACAAATTGAAACAGAGAAACAAAGAAAGCAACACCGAGTGATACAAAACAAGTACAAATTACACAAACCTAGAAATGCTTCTGAAGAAGACATCAGATTATAGAGAGAGAAAGAGAGAGAGATGGGGATCTCGTGATATAAAAGGGAAGAAGCAAAGAATGAATGTGAATGTTAAAAGGGCAGTAGAGAAGAGAGAAGAATTGAGAAATGGGTTTGTTTATAGAGAAATTGAGAGAAAATCGAAGGGAAAGAAGAGAATGGAGAGTAAAAGAAAGAGCTTTTATTTTCTTTTCTTTAGGCTTCATGGGACAGCTTGCATCTCTCTCTCTCTCTCTCTTTCTTCTTCTTCTTCTTCTTCTTCTTCTTCACTTTCTACTCCTTTCTTTGTTTCTCTCAATTTTTATTTTTTATTATTATTTTACCTCTTTTTGTGTAAATATGGTGTTACAATCACTCAAATGTTAAAGAATTTTTCCTTTTTTAGGGCTTTTCTTGTTCATGTTCGCTGTAAACCATGAACTGAAAGCTTCAACAGAAATATACAGTTACTAGAAATTTAATTGGGAAATGTGGGTTGTTTGAGGTCTTGTTGGGAATTTAATTGTTGTTGCAGTGGTGGTGAAGGGGGACTGGTGGCTGTGGTGAGAGAAGATTGAGGGCAAAAATTCAATTTAATCCTTCATTTCTCTTTAAATTATAGACTTGGCCCAATGTTTTGATGAGCAAGCAAATTTAAGCTGACTCATCATTTTCTTTTTTAGCAAAAAATTTTCCGAGCCACATAGGACAAAACCACCACTTTTTCTAACCAGAAGTTATTTTTGAAAAAAAAAATGGAAGCTTGTGTATTTTTTTTTTGCAAATTTTTGATAGGATGTGCCAAAATTGTTAAACGACCAATATTTGGGTATTTTTTGGTAGTTAATTCTTCCGGCAAATAACAAAAATTCAATTAATCTAAGAACACTTAAGAATGTATCTTTTGTTTAATTAATTGATCAGCTTTTATGTCTTTATGAATGGAGAGATGCTAAATAGAGTTGAAATTGGGGGCAAAAAAATAAAAAAAAAAAGAACAATCGAATGATAGATTTGTTCCCAATTTGTGTGTACCTTTTAGTACATCTACTCAGGTGGATGCAGCATGTCTCTTCAGTGAGTTCATTTTTGACTTCAGAAACCAATAGCTTTTCCTACTCTCCAGACCTACTTTTTAAGGGGATTTGACTTCTCAAACATTAAGAAGTTGGAGTGGGGAGAGTAAAGTTTCTATTGACTAACAGTCTACTTATTCTCATGTAACATAGAGTTTTAGAGCCTTGTAATTGTTTATTGATCTCAAACTATGATTGATGATGTTGAGGTTGAAATTACATTTTATGATGTTATCTAGAAGGAAACTTTTACCATGAGAAGCTGCCTGGCAAATTTGTGTAAATTTGCCACTTGGGATGCTTAAAATTTACAATTTAGTAATGTATCAGATCACGGTTGTTTAACATATTTGGCAATAATTCTATTCACATATTTTGTAATAATTCTTTTCAATCTTAGCCACTGACATATATCTTTATTGTACAAGAAGAGAAAATTACCAATTGATCCCTCACACTACTTTTGGTTGCTTAAACTGACATGCTAGGAATTTTAATACGACAGGATAAATCTCTTGGCTGTAGTAATTCTTGGGTAAATTATAATTTGTGAATTTTTTTCCTGATTACAATCCTGTCCATCAGTCAATAGAAATAGCTGCAGGGGACCACAATTGCTTTTTAGATTGGAAGTATGTTTAGGTATTTGTTGGCAACCTCTTGTATATTTATATTTATGTGTTTGATTTTAAAATATTTCCACAAAAAAAAGGTATTCCTACCATTGACTATTTGAAGGTTCACTTGGTACTTCTTGTTGAAAGAAACAACTAACATATTTCTTAGTTTTTTTCTTCTTTTTGCCAGTTTGTAGGAGTATGGGAAGTCATTTTTCTTAAAATTTGTTATTTTTTTAGCCTTTTTTTTTTTCCTGAATTTACTTCTCATGTCAATCAGTAGAAATGGAAAATGAAAAATGCATTCATTGCAAAAGAAAATGTATCTAAACACTGCAGCATTATATTGTCACAAAGCTTTAAGGGCATTGTAGGAATAGCATAAAGTTTTGACCCAGCAGTCATCGACTATTATCAATTAGAATTTAATGTTGTGATTGGAGTAAATATAGCAGGAGTTCTAATTTTTGGAAAATGTTATCTTATAAATTATGGGTAAAAATGGGTCTAGAATGTAATTACCCTCCATTCTTCATCACTGTTACAGGAGATGCATCTTTGTTGATGATCATATTGGTTTGGATTTTGTAAATGATTTGAATGTACTCAAGTTTCAACCCCTTTGTATCCTTGAAAGAAATTGTTCATATATTGATATAAAAATTTATATTCATATGTTCTGACAGCTCGCAAAGGAAGATTACTTGGATTTGAGGCAAGAAGCATGTGATCTTCAGGAATACTCTAATGCAAAACTTGATAGAGTAACACGCTATTTAGGTGTTCTTGCTCAGAAGACTCGCAAGCTAGGTAAACAATTGAGTTCTTATGCATATTGGTATTAAATTCAATGCATTAGATGTGGATTAACTGAGATTACTCTTCTAAGTTTATGTGCAATGCTTTTATATGTGTACAAAGAGTCATTATTACATGCTAGATTATGTGCTTCAAACTGTCACACCATCTTTGCTTCTTTTTTCTCAAGGTTTTGTTGTTGGTGGGTTCTCTTGATGGATTTGAACTTTATCTGAATATAAATGCCAGATCAAGTTGCCCTTGAAACTGAGGCTAGAATATCTCCATTGATCAATGAGAAGAAAAGGCTTTTTAATGACTTATTGACTGCCAAAGGTACTCTATCTGTAACGATAACCTTTCTGTACACCTGCACATGCACGCTCCTATTTTCTGTACACCTGCACATGCACACTCCTATTTTCTGAACACCCGCACATGCACACTCCTATTTCTCATGTGTAAACATAGACATTAACACAATACTAATTCTTTTCTACATCTCTAATTTTCATTTTGTTATATGCTTGATTGAGCTTAAATGATTACTTGAAGCAGTCATTAGTCAAAAAATATTTTCAATTTCAGGAAACATAAAGGTTTTCTGTCGTGCAAGACCATTGTTTGAAGACGAAGGTCCTTCTATTGTTGAATTTCCTGACGATTGCACTATACGCATTAACACTGGTGATGATTCCATTGCCAACCCCAAAAAGGATTTTGAATTTGACAAAGTATATGGACCCCATGTTGGACAAGGTTTGGTAAAAAAAATTTTTCTTATTTTATATACTCTTTATATTTTTTATAACCCAATTGGTGCCTTAGAAAATGGCAATAATTCTGGAACTCAACCTCCATTGATTTCCTTTGCGCTGGCAGTGTATTTGCTCATGGTTTAATATTATTGGCTTTGTTGTCTTTTATGCAGCTGAATTGTTTTCTGATGTTCAACCATTTGTGCAATCAGCTTTGGATGGATACAATGTTTCAATATTTGCCTATGGACAAACTAGCTCTGGAAAGACACACACTATGGTTGCTCTCTTTCCCCACCAAACACACACTTGTATTTATGTGAAGATTATCAATGTTCTTCATGCATTACATGCATAAGAGTGTGTTCCTATGTATGTCTTAAAATGTTTCCTAGATTTGGGGTGCTTGATCGTACTATCTTATTGCTGAAAATTCTTTTGCTGCAGCAAAATTAGAAATAGCGATTTGGCTAGACCAATCTTGATAAATAAAATATAATCTTTGTGGTGCTGAACTTTTTCTCTATTCTTTCTTTTGAAATAAGTTGGATCATTTTAAAGAAACCAGATGAACTAGATCATATGTTATTGATTTCTTCTGGTTTTGTAGCACTATACTGGCACTTTTATGTCTTTTAGTATGCCTTTGGCATATTATTGCGACTCCAGTATATACTGTATGTTGCCTATTTGACGTAAATTTTCTCCATCTTTTTTTTTCTTCTTCTTCAGGAAGGTTCTAGCCATGATCGCGGTCTATATTTTCGCTGTTTTGAGGAGTTGTTTGATTTGGCTAACGCTGATTCAACTTTGACTTCTCGATTCAATTTCTCTGTTACAATTTTCGAGCTTTACAATGAACAGGTTTTATGATGATCTCTTTCTGTCACTGGACTTCTTTATCGTCTCATTTGATTTCTCGAGGCTTATTTTTATTTTAATTCTTTTTTGGATTGTAATGTGTCTAATTATATATGATCATATATTGCTATGATATAGACATGTTTCATGTTCTTTAGATAAAGGATCTGCTATCAGAATCAGTTACCAGTCCTCAAAAGATCCGCATGGAATCATCAGAATCTTTTATTGAGCTTGTGCAAGAAAAAGTTGATAACCCTTTAGACTTTTCTAGAGTCTTGAAAGCTGCATTTCAGAGTCGAGGGAACAACATATCAAAATTCAATGTTTCACATTTGTATGGCCCACATCTTGTACTCTCCTCTCTCTCTCTCTCATAGACTGGTATTTTGTTGGGGTGCCTATCATGCTTCAGTTTAATTTGACTATCATTAGAAGTAGATTTAAACCTTACTCTTCTACCTAGAAAGAAGTCCTTTAACATTACCACAGAAGACACAAGTTTAGGTTGTGAAAATTAATGAAATGATTTGAATGTTTACACTACTATCACCCCTAAAGTTAGTCACTTAACTGATAGTTGATAATTTAGTGAAAATGATTGGAAAAGACCAATTTTTGTGCCTGGATTAAGTTCAGTTCTGTGTTGAATTCATGCATATCTATTGAGTCTCAGTAATCTCATCCTAATCAGAATAGATTCTCAAACAGAAGACTGTAAATTATGTTCCCTCCATTCCACTTCAAATAGACGTTTTTGCTTTTTTTATTTTGTCCCACTTTAAGTGTCCTTTTTACGAAATCTATAGAGTATTAATTAATTTTTTCCCACTTTGCCTCTCTTTATTGAGCTCCATTACATTAATATCTTTATTATTACTTTCCCTCATTTTTATTTAAAGAATTGATGAAGTGTCATTTAGTCAAATAAAAGTGTTTTTGTTTAAAATTGACATTCTTCAATCATTTTTTTAATTCTTGTGCAAAAACAACGTCTATTTGAAGTGGAACTTAGGGAGTAATTCCTAAAATAAATGGGATTACCCAATAAAACCCTATTGTATTAATGGTTCCTGCCTAGGAATAACTTTCACACATATTTTCTGGAAAATCTAGAAATTGCTAAAAGTTCTAGAAAATTTTAAGAATTCCAATAATCTGTAGTGGAATTAAAAGAAACCTATCATGATTCTGAGAATATGGTTGATAGCTCTATGTGGACCTACAGATTATTAATTAATACTCTATAGATTCATGCATATCTATTGAGTCTCAGTAATCTCATCCTAATCAGAATAGATTCTCAAACAGAAGACTGTAAATTATGTTCCCTCCATTCCACTTCAAATAGACGTTTTTGCTTTTTTTATTTTGTCCCACTTTAAGTGTCCTTTTTACGAAATCTATAGAGTATTAATTAATTTTTTCCCACTTTGCCTCTCTTTATTGAGCTCCATTACATTAATATCTTTATTATTACTTTCCCTCATTTTTATACATATTTCTCTATCTTTGGTAAACATTAATGAAGTGAGAGAAAATGTGAAATATTTAAAGAATTGATGAAGTGTCATTTAGTCAAATAAAAGTGTTTTTGTTTAAAATTGACATTCTTCAATCATTTTTTTGATTCTTGTGCAAAAACAACAACGTCTATTTGAAGTGGAACTTAGGGAGTAATTCCTAAAATAAATGGGATTACCCAATAAAACCCTATTGTATTAATGGTTCCTGCCTAGGAATAACTTTCACACATATTTTCTGGAAAATCTAGAAATTGCTAAAAGTTCTAGAAAATTTTAAGAATTCCAATAATCTGTAGTGGAATTAAAAGAAACCTATCATGATTCTGAGAATATGGTTGATAGCTCTATGTGGGCCTACAATAATTTAGAGCATATTTTTTTCACATTATTTGATATTGAAAATTTTGGAGTTTCTTTTGTCCTGGTATCACCTATGATCTGTTTAGTTTTTAGAATCAGCTTTAGTGAACTGCATCACAAATCTGTAACCTTAAATTTTATCTTTCTATTATCAGAGAAAACTAGAGGACTACAAGGCTGCAAGCCCAAATTATAATATAATGGCATTTCAATTTTCTGAATTTAGACATCTTCTGAGGTTTTATGGTGTATATGGCATTTCAATTTTCTGCTGTATGTTATGGTTGTTACCTTAATCTCTGATCTTTAATTAATTTGGCTAATTTCTTGTCTTTCTTGTGTCAGGATCATTGCAATACATGTGTACTATAACAATTTGATAAGTGGAGAAAACTTATACAGCAAGCTTTCTCTTGTTGATCTGGCTGGAAGTGAAGGTTTAATTACTGAAGATGATAGTGGCGAGCGTATTACGGATGTGCTGCACGTGATGAAATCACTTTCAGCGTATGTTGTGTTTGGGATAGCTCATTTGTTGATTAAGTGCTTTCTTGTTGTCAGTGTGGTTATACAACTGGGCTTTTAGTTTCAAGAGTTGTAAATTCAAGATTTCTTAATTTTTTTAGCCTTTTTCTGGTATAGAATCCTGTAATTTGTTTCTGCAATTTGCATGTAGAACATCCTTTTTTTAGAGAAGTTTGAGCACTTGGTGTGCATGATGGTGTTCTATTTATCAATTTATCATTTAAATCTTTGTAGCAGTAAGTTTGAGACACTTGGTGGGCATGATGGAGTTCTTATATTGATTTATCATTTAAATCTTAGTAGCCATAACTTTGACATGTTAGATGTGGGTTTCTTGATTTTACTCTGTCCATTCCATTCCACGGTCTTACTGCAATTTATACTTTGTGTGTAGGCTGGGAGATGTTTTGTCTTCTTTGACTTCAAGGAAGGATGTTGTTCCATATGAAAATTCAATGCTCACAAAACTGCTTGCTGACTCTCTAGGTATCACTCTTTTGATGTACCAATGAAGAGATTTTGTTTTTTGGTCACAGTCTGAATTGTAAGAGAAACAAAAATGAGTTTTTCTGTGGAACAGATTGAATCATTGGTTCTCTAATTATGCCCTTCTCAAATTATATTTAATTTTCTTGTTTTTCCAGTTGGTTGACAAATATCTATTTGTTAGTCATTGTAATGGGTTCAGATGCATATGATTTTAGAGTAGTTTGAGGTCTTTTTGATGGCAACAATTCTGTTCAAATTCGAAAGATGGATACTTCTTTCAAAAATTTATCTGGTTACCAACCAGGACACCATGCTGTGGTGCTATGGATCATCTGTTGCCCTACCTTGGGCTGACACAAGTCCTCTGCAATTTTAACTCTATATCTTAATTTCGTCCTAGATTTTACTTGTCTTTCATGTTTTATCCATTGATAGATTTGACTTGTGCTGGTATGGGTCCTCTGCATTTTTACCTTCATATCATGATGTTATACTAATTTTAGTTCTTTTTCATGTTTTACCTACTGATGGATTTTGAATGTCGTCATCAAAAATGGATTGTGTTCACTGCTTGTCTAACCTGTCTCTTTCTTTCAGTTCCTTTTTTTCCATGAACTTTTACTATCTGAATTTTTTCAATGTTTTTTATAATATTTTTATTTCTGTAGGTGGAAGCTCAAAAACCTTAATGATTCTCAACGTGTGTCCGAATGCTGCAAATTTGTCTGAGACATTATCATCCCTCAATTTCTGTTCCAGAGCTCGAAATGCGATGCTAAGCCTTGGAAGTCGTGACACAATTAAGAAATGGAGAGATGTAGTAAGTTGTTCAGAGATACTTCCTCATGATTTACTTTACAAGTTTTCCTTTCTATTATATGATTTGCTTTGGTTAGCATGTGCCTTCTGCTGTAGGGTAAATCTAAGGAGAAGATTTCATGGGTATCAAAGACGTGGTTTCAATAAAATTTTTGACTTTGAGCATACTGGTTTGATCTATATCAACTGTCTAGGGAGTTATCTAGATGAAAGAAACCTAGCAACTTGTCTTTTCCCTGAATAAATGACCTTATATGGAAAAAGAAAAAAAAGAAATACAAAGGGTCTGTTTAGTTTCAAAAAACATTTCTGTTTTTCTTTTTCAATTTTTATTTTCTTTTCTTTAGTTTTCTTATTTTCTATTTTCCAAATATAAAACTAATTAATAGTTGTAGAAAACTCCGTGTTCTCCAAATAGAAAACACACTTACTTTTATAAATAGAAGTAGGAAAACATCGTTTTTGAGTTTTCCACTTACAACTTATAACTTAAAAAAATTTGGAAATGTGTTTCTAATTTTCCAAATTAGAAAATAACACAACTAAACAATAAATTCTATTTTCTAGTTTTCTTAGAGTAATTTTCTAGAAAACTGGTATTATATTCCACAACTAAACACACCGAAACTGTTCTGGTTTCCTTTTTTTTTTTGGAGAAGAAATTGAATTTAGGAAGAAAAGAAAGAGAAGAGACTATATAGACATGGAGTTCAGGATATAGTATTCTCCTTCAGATCTGACATATATCTGCAGGAAAAACTAATAAAGACTAAAAGAGTAATGCCCTCCAATCAAGTTATACTTCAAGATATTTGCATAAGCCCAAAGAAAAAAATTACCTTGTCCCTCAATGAATTGAAGGACAGATTTCTGAATTTTGAAATTTCACATCCTTATCCATCCAAATACTTTGTAATTCTGCTAAAAGAAGAAGAGGAAGAAGAACTTTAGTGTGTCTCCTATCTGAACTCTCTCCCTTACAAGTATTTAGAGAGTCTGCTGATCAAATTCTTCTATCAGCCCTAGGATGACCGAACTAGTTTGCTTGGGCTATATGGATTCATTTCTTCATTCCACTGGGTTTAGACTACATTCATTCAAATAAACAAAATCCAACAAAATATATTTTTAAAGATAATTTTCATCACCGGTAAGATTTCTAGATATTAAAACTAAATTGTAGGAGAAGATATTGTTGTCCTAGGGATAAATAAAGTAAAACAGGATGGAAAAAAATATTTTTGACCATCCCATCATCAAGCTTGTTTTTACCAGAAATAAAAACAGGCCTAATGCACAAGTTTGCCTCCATATTTTATAAGAGTTTGGCAACATCTAGAACTTTTGTCATTAAACCCCTCAACTCATATTTTCATAATATATAAGGATTTCTTTAACTCATTATATACTTCAACTTATATTTTTTTCATAATATTTAAACAATTCTTATACAGCATTTGGACAATTTCTTTATCTCATTACCTCACTATTTCTCTATATTTTAATTTCTCTTCTTTTAAAAAAAATTCAAGTTAAATCTTTAAGAGGTACAAAAGGATGAAAAAAGAGATCACGATGGGTTCAAAAATAAGTTTAGGTGTCACCAGATTTTTCCTAGAAGTAATGGGGAGAGAGAAAGGTTGGGGCGGGCGTTGGGGGCAGGGGCAGCATTCTATGTAGTTAACCAAAGAAATACCTGATATGAGAATTTGCTCCTACCATTGTATTTCTCCAATTCTTCTATGTTTCCTTTTTATTTTTTGTTGGAAAAATAAAGCATTGAGTCCTCATAACCTTATTCGGTCAGCATGCCATTATTTTGAAATTTTTGTGGCAGCACTTCATATATTTAGCATCATTCTGGTGCATACTGATTATGAAATTTGAGTTGGTTCTTGTAGGCAAATGATGCACGGAAAGAGTTATATGAAAAAGAAAAGGAGATCCAGGATCTGAAACAAGAGGTTTGGACACTAAAGCAAGCACTTAAAGATGCAAATGATCAGTGTGTCCTACTCTATAATGAAGTTCAGAAGGCGTGGAAAGTTTCTTTCACATTGCAGACAGATTTAAAGGTTCTGTTTCTTGATGATCTTGACATGGTTTCTGTTTTATGATGGATGATATGTCTGGATTTTCAAGTTTAATTATGTTCCTGGAATCTTTCATCTGGTAGCATTATAAGTTTCTAGTCTGTTTTTTTCTGAAAAACTTGTATGTATTAGTTGGAGATTAGAAAAATGTTCTTCTATGTTACATTAAGTTTCTACACTTTCCTGAACGATGGCATATGTCTCTGTTGCACTCTAAAAGGTCCAAATCTTTTTTACACTTGATCTGGGTTAGGGTTGGTGTAACTTCTTAATTCCCTACCTCCTGCCCCACTTTCAAAATCCAGGTCTTATAATTAGTTGTGTTACCTCTTCAAGTAAGGATGAGGCTGAGCTGTTTCATTACTCTTGTTTGATTGATGCAGTCTGAGAATATCATGCTTGCGGACAAGCATAAGATAGAAAAGGAACAAAATAATCAGCTCAGAAATCAAGTAGCTCAATTATTACATACGGAACAGGAGCAGAAAATGCAGATGCAGCAACAAGATTCCGCAATTAGGACATTGCAGGTTGGTACCCATCAATTTTCATTTATAACTTTGGCATAATAGCTTGATTTTAGGATATATAATTCTGAAAGTTTTTGTGCACCAAAGTTGAATAATTGATCAGGTTATTCTTTGTGTCGCTTTCACACGAATATGAGATTTGTAGGGGAGGGTTATGAGTTGGGGTTCTTCATGAAATTCTTAATTTCTTTTTAATGTGCTCTATTTAGAAGGGTTTGATACATCTCCCATCTTAGTAGCAAGAACATCTTTCTTGATACCGTAAATATTAAATAACTTGTGAGTTGTGGTATCAGACTTGGTTGCGGTCTCATGGTATCAGTTCTGGTTGCAGTTCCATGTATAGGTAATAGGTTTACATCTGATTATATCAGTGGCACTACCATGATTTTTTATTTTAAGATAAGCAAATATGACTCAATATCATTGAATATCTATTTAACTACATATATAATGTTTTACTACTCTTAAGGGTTAAAGTTTCTTTTCTTTGAGAAAATATTTTGTGTTGCATAGTTTAATAGTTTGATTAGTAAATGAAATGTAATTTAATATTAATGCGCCATTAAAATTTTTTATATAAAATAATGAAAAACAAGGGTTGATGTTGCAAATGTGAAATTGAAAAGAAATGGACTTTAGAACTGTTTTTCTATGAAACATGTGGCCCATAACTTTATCATGTAAATAGGCTGCCAATGGAAAGTTAAACCTCAGTAGATACTAGGGATTGAAAAGAAAGCATCTATTTGCATATTTGGATTTATGAACAAATATAATAAAGGAAGAGAAGAAGAATCAAAGCTATCCAGCTACTCAACTCCAGGCCTAGGGATGCCTGTTCTTTTTTCTCTCTCTGTTTTCTCCTTCGTGCTCCTTATCATCTTTCTTTCATAGTTCTGAAACTTTTATATATCAGCCAATATTTGAGAACCTGGTTTGCGTTTATGTTTTGTTTCCAGTCTTAAATGACAACAGTGCTCAATTTAACTTATGAGTGAAAATAGAAATGTAAAATTGTTGTTTCTGCTCCACATTGTTGTATGACGTTGTAAACACTCTTATCATGGTGTAGGCCAAAATTAAAAACATGGAGTCCCAGCTCAATGATGCGGTTCGATCCAGTGAAACTAGGTCATTTGGTTTAGAACCAGGGCCTGGAGTCTCTTCAATTTCCAAGGCAACTGGAGATGGCATGGATTCTTCTGTAGTAACCAAGAAACTTGAAGAAGAACTCAAAAAGCGTGATGCACTAATTGAGGTCTGTTACATTTTGCTAACCTAAATGTGGGATTAATATGATTAATAGAAACATAATTGAAAATTGGGAAACGTTGCATAATCGTTGAGCTGCTTGACAGAGGAAACTTAAAGTTATATATGCTTATGCATAGATATGCTTGCATTTGTTTACCCTTACAAATTGTATGGGGAAAGGAAGGAAAAGAACATACTGAACTGATTATGTTTTAATAAAAGAAAGGCATTGTGCTCCTGTCATCTTGAACTCGTTTTGTTTCTTGCCTCTATGGGCTTGCTTCCATAATATAATTTATTTCTTACTGGACTATTACTATGTTTTCACAGAGATTGCATGAAGAAAATGAAAAATTGTTTGATAGATTAACAGAGAAAGCATCTTTGGCTGGCTCTCCCAAGGTACTTTTTTTGTTCCACCCAATATCCATAGAACTGTTTTGCTGCATTCTTATGAGAGCTTTATCTGTTTCTTACATCTTTATATATTTGTATGCTGGATATGTTTTCCCCTTTAAATAATCTGCCTGCTTACATGAACCTGTAATTTTTTTTCTTTGCTGGATCCATCATTTTCCTTGATTTTGATGGCATTATTTTAGTGAATGATTTGGAATTTGAAGGCTCTGAATGAAAATTTTTTTGCATCACTTTTCATGATGCTTCTTGTATTGCCCATTTAATTGATGGTTCTATATTTCTAACTTGTTATGTTTTTACTTAGTTGTCAAGTCCATCATCCAAGGGAACAGTACATGTTCAGTCTCGCGATATGGGAAGGTGTTATTTCTTCACAAATTATTGTAGTTATGGTTTTGCATTTCTTTTTGTTTTTTTGTATCTTCGTAATTATATATTTAACTCCAATGTGTTTCTCTATAACAGGATTGATACTAACAGTAAAGGACGTTCTATGGATGTTGTTCCTTCACCACTGGCTGTAGATAAGACTGATGGAACAGTTGCTTTGATTAAATCAGGTTCTGAGACTGTTAAATCCACACCAGCAGGAGAATATCTTACAGCTGCTCTAAATGACTTTGATCCTGAACAGTATGACAGCCTTGCTGCGATTTCAGATGGAGCAAACAAGCTTTTGATGCTGGTATTCATTTTGATTAAACAATTATTTTTCCTGGACATGAACTTTCAGTCTGACTATGGTGTGTATGCTTTTCTGGAAAAATCATATTAGTATTATGATGTGCCATCATTTTGAAAGGGGATTGTAGTGGTCCTTCCAATCTCTTACTTCCTTTTGGATAAGGAAATAAGGATTAGATGCATACTGGAGTTACTATCAGCTCAAAGTTTCCATACTCACATTTCTTCATCTTGGTTAATGTTTTATTTTAAACAATTTTTGGAATATTCAACTGTAAGTGTTGTTATTTATTGTTGCCTGCCTCTTTTTTACATTTTTTCTGGCAGTTGCTACCTATGTTTTATGTCTATTCTACCCTGTCTCTACTGGTTGCCAGGGTAAGTAAATGTTCTGTAAATGTTCTATGTGTATCTCTATTTAGAGTTAATTATAATATGGCATCATGACATAAAATGCACTATGTTAATTTTTCTATTCCTCTGTCAAATTTTTTTTGTTTGAACAGCCTCATGTCTTCCACGAATTGTATGCTTATCCTAGTCCCCCCTCACCCGAGGTGTTCCTCATGGTAACTGCTAATATTGCAGGTTCTGGCGGCTGTCATTAAAGCAGGTGCTTCCAGAGAGCATGAAATACTTGCTGAAATTAGGGATGCTGTATTCTCTTTTATTCGGAAAATGGAACCTAGAAGGGTGATGGATACCATGCTTGTTTCCCGGGTCAGAATTTTGTACATAAGATCTTTACTTGCTAGGTCTCCAGAGTTGCAGTCCATCAAGGTAAAATGCATTAAAAGCAAGCCTTTTATTTAGTTCTTTTGTTGAGCATATCCATCATCTCTTGTATCTTTAGAGAGATCACTAATCATTCCTTTCTCTTGCTACATTTGTAGGTTTCGCCTATTGAGTGCTTCCTAGAAAGGGCTAGCACTGGACGAAGTAGGAGTTCCAGTCGCAGTAACAGCCCTGGAAGATCTCCAGTGCGTTATGCAGATGAAAAGATCCAGGGATTTAAAGTGAATATAAAGCCAGAAAAGAAATCTAAGTTGTCGTCAGTGGTTTTGAGGATGCGAGGAATTGATCAGGTAGCTGCTGTCATATTATGTTGCTACTTTCTGTTGTTTCATCAACTTTCTAGATACTCATGCATCCCTTGGTGCCTCCAATTATTGAAAAGTATTTGGACCACGGTGAAGGGCAGAATGCAGGCTCGGCCAAACCCTACCCATACACAACATAACTGAATAAAGACTCAAGAAAAAGTGTTCAATTATTGGTTTTTGAATGAGCAGCTGGAGTTTAGTTTAGACATTTCACTCTGCTTGTATCATGTTGTTCTCAATTCCCATAATATAAGAGAAAACAATCTTTTGCTTGACATTTCATGCTGAAAATGAACTCTCAGAATCTTGTTCCCATATTTGCAGGATATGTGGAGGCAACAGGTCACCGGTGGAAAATTAAGGGAAATACAAGAGGAAGCAAAAAATTTTGCAATAGGAAATAAGGCTCTTGCTGCTCTCTTTGTTCATACGCCAGCTGGTGAGCTGCAGCGGCAAATTAGGTCCTGGCTTGCAGAAAGTTTTGAGTTTCTTTCTGTTACAGGAGACGATTTATCAGGGGGCAATACTGGCCAGTTAGAACTCCTGTCAACTGCAATAATGGATGGCTGGATGGCTGGACTCGGTGCTGCACAGCCCCCCAGCACAGATGCTCTTGGGCAACTTCTGTTCGAGTACACAAAGCGGGTCTATGCTTCCCAATTGCAACACTTGAAGGTACTGCTCTTCGTTGTTTGTGGTCTATCATTATTTATCTGTCTTTTATTTATTTTATTATTTTTAAAAAAAATGAAAAGTGCTTCTAGCCATTTATATAAAAGTATTAACTTTTATACAATACAAATTTTAAGGCTCTAGTTGTAAGTTTAGTTCTTCTAAGTTATAAATTCAGCTTAATTTTGATTTTAAGTGTTGTTCTTGGAATGCTGCTGAGAAATACATTAGTCTAGTAATTTAGTATGTCAAGCAGGACTAAATCACAAATTCTTCTGAATAAATATATAATGTTGTGTGTGTATATGTTCAATTTTTGGCCAAATATATTTTAAATTGTGGAGTAATCATGTACCCTTTTTAAAAAATTCACATAGCACGGCCCAAGAAAACCTAAGACTGCAATGCTACAATCATGATTGATATATTATTTAAACCTCAATCTATAAAACTATCTCTAAGAAGAATATATGATATCTCAAATTTTATTTAATCAGAAGAGTTTTGAGTGGAATTCATTGGTCAGTGGTGAAACACATTCCTCTTATGTCTGGGCAGTGACTCCTCTTATGGGTGGAGTTTCACCCATGTGTAAACCTTTTTTTTGTTCTTGCATTTTTTTTTCCTTTTTTTTCCCTTTTGTCATTTCTAAATGTGTCTTATTTGTGCACTTGTCAGAAATTGTTTCATTTTGTAGCCATTGTTGGGCATTTTCTGAAGTTCTGGTTTTTTTTATTTTTTATTTTTATTTTAATCAGGACATTGCTGGCACCTTGGCAACTGAAGTGGCAGAAGATGCTACTCACGTAGGAAAACTGCGATCAGCACTCGAGTCTGTTGATCACAAAAGAAGAAAGGTAAAAAATTCTTCATCTAACGGCACATTTTCCCTCTGTCCATAATTATTTTAAAAGTTACCTCGTCCTAAACAAATAATTACTACTTACAAGACTGTATTCTACATATGCACCTTAAATTAATGCACTTGTCAACCTTCATTGATTTGTTAGCTTCTTTTTTTTTAAATGAACTGAAATTGAAAATTTGGTTTGTTCTTAGATGTGGAATAATGCTGTATTTTTTGGGATCAAAATTTCTCTCTATTTCTCTTATTTTTCTTATTGTTCAAATAAGACCTTGTTCTCAATTGTTTGTTTTTGTAACTTGTGGACATTAACTGCATTACCTAAGGTAAGGAAAATTTTTTTGTTGACATTTAGTGGGCGTTCTACAGGACATTAGTTTTAGAATTTCTGCTGGGTGCCCTTTGGCTGATGTTGATATTCGTATATTTTGCCATTGGTTATAAAATGTGTTATTTAAGCTCAAGTTTTTCATTTCTTATTATTAGATTTTACAACAAATGAGAAGCGACATGGCTTTATTAGCATTGGATGATGGTGGTTCATCTATTATTAATCCTTCTACTGCTGCTGAAGATGCACGATTAGCATCTCTTATATCCCTCGATGGCATATCAAAGCAAGTCAAGGTTTTCCTCTCACTATAAAAGTATCCCATCTGTTTTGTGATCAATTGGTTTAAAATGGAATATATAAAATGGAACTATTCAATTACTCTTTGAACAGGATATATTGCGGCAGTCCTCAGTAAACACCTTGAGTAAATCTAAGAAGAAAGCAATGCTTAGTTCTCTGGATGAACTAGCGGAACGGATGCCTTCCCTTCTTGAAATTGATCATCCATGTGCACAGAGGCAAATTGCTGATGCTCATCGTGTTGTAGAGGTAATTAATACTCTCTCTCTCTCTCTCTCTCTATATATATATATATATATATATATATATATATGGTAATATTTTTAAAGCCGAAAGGTCTTTTTAGATTGATTTTTTATTTGTTGGGCTTTAGAATTAGGTGGGATATGGGAGCTATTTGACAGGTAAATCTGGAAACTCAGTTGTTCTGCTAAATGATTTGGGATGGTTGAGACATTTAGTCATTTAGATTGAATATTTATTTGTTCATACTAGTAGACCCCGAGCATCTCAAATCTAAACTCTCTTAAAATGCAAGTTGCTTTTTGGAACAGCTCAGAAGACATCTTTGCTCAATTTCCTATTTAGATTCCATGTGTGACCTAGAGACAAATAAATTTAATTGTCGAAAGGTGTGCTTAGTACTGGGGGAGGGACGTCTATGGTATGAAACATTCTTCTTGCTTTTTTGCACTGAGGCTGTTCTCACAACTCAAACCTGTTACCTTCTGGTCACAAAGGAATAAGAACAGCCTTGCTATTGGCCGAGGCTCAATAAAAATGAAGCGAGTTTAGCTTTCTGATTATTAAATTTATATGTTTGGAATGAAAACAAGTGCTGGAAAACTTGTCATAAGGTGAAGAGTGACCTCTGCTCTACTGAATTGGAATGGCCTTTCACTGCCCTGTAAGGTTGGGAATAAATATTCTGATATATTGTCTATAAGGAACAAAACAAGCCTGTTTTGTAAAATACAATGTTCTCTATGTGAATGCTTGATGTTCAAACTTATGGGATACTGAGATATACTTTTGAATTGTGACTGCATCTGGGCTTTCTGAGTTAGTCTTGGTTAGTTATTTTCCCTCGCCTAATTTTTCATCTTTGGTGCATTGCTGCAGTCAATTCCTGAGGAAGATGACCGTCTAAATGAGTCGGCTAATGTAGGAAAATCATCTACGGATCTGGGGTCTGGTACTGAAACTGATGTTGCACAGTGGAACGTTTTACAATTCAATACAGGCTCCACAACACCATTTATCATTAAGTGTGGGGCAAACTCAAATTCCGAATTAGTTATCAAAGCAGATTCCCGAGTTCAGGAACCAAAAGGTGGTGAAATCGTAAGAGTTGTTCCAAGACCATCTGTACTAGAAAATATGAGCTTAGACGAAATGAAACAAGTTTTCTCCCAACTTCCTGAGGCTCTAAGCTTGTTAGCCTTAGCGAGGACCGCCGATGGCACCAGAGCACGATATTCTAGACTGTATAGAACTTTAGCAATGAAAGTTCCATCATTGAGGGACTTGGTTGGTGAGCTTGAGAAGGGTGGAGTACTGAAAGATGTGAGATCATGACTGCAAACATATCCTGAAATCATTATATGATTTCTATCAAAGCTTTGTTATGTTCACAAGTAATTATTGTTATTGTTATTATTATTATTATTATAATTTTGGAGGGAATGCGATTCTGAGAAAATGGGTGGTCTGTTGAAAGAAATTGCGTTGGAGTTTCAATATTGGCGAAGAAAATGTTTGTATTTGAAATTTTTAGTGCATATACAATGTATTATATAACACGTATGCTCTGACATTGTTGACATCATTACCAATTGTGTAATTTAATTTATTTTTGGCCTTTTGACGTCAATTGAATCAGCAGTCGGTGTTTTATGCCGACAATGTTGTGTTATTTTAAATTGATTTTGAGCCCTGCATCAGTGTTTTGAAATTAATTGAATTTTGATACGCTGTATGACAACATTCCCCAGCATCATGTGCAATGAAAATTAGTTGGAGCTCAAAATTGCATACACTGAACTTTTGCAACGGTGGTTTAATGACGAGGTCTCTTCAAGTGTCATTTTAGGAAAAAAAAAAAAATTGGTTCAAGTATTATTTTTAAGAGTCAATAAAACATTTATGATTATTTTTCCAATTTTAACGTTATATTATTATTGATATCACATTTATATATGGGGTTCATAGGCGGTTGGCTACACTCTGTGGCCTGTTAGCCATGGTTGGAAATCCATGGTGGCTGGCTGGCTACCACGGATGACCAGTCAGCCATGATACTATTGATTGAAGGATTGAGATTCAGGGAGCATATGGTCAACTCTCACTCTGTGGCTGGCTGATTATGGTTAGAAATCTATGGTGGTTGGCCAACTACCATGGAAACTACCATGGATAATGGCCGGCTGGCCACAGTGCCGCCAATTAGACAATTTCTTTACAATTGGAGGAATTTCCATTTTTTACCATAACATCGATTAGGAAGTGTTTCTAAGGGTTCAAAAAGTCTCTGTCATGACTAGTAAGATTTATTAAAGGCTCTAACCAATTAGGAATCAATTCAAACAATAATTTGTGTGAATTTTTTCTAAATGGAGGGATTTGAAACTTTATTAATATCCTTATACGATAAAACTTTCTTTTTCTTTGTAAAACTTATCTCATATTATCATATTTACTGTATTTCACTTTTGCATTAAAACTATACAATATGCACAAATTTTGATCTCTTAAGATTACTTTTATATAAAAATATATTTGGTTTTAACATACCCGCTATTTATAAAATGCAACCAAAAGTTAAATATATGTTCTTGATAACCCAAAAACCCATGTCATGTACAAAAGAATCAAAAGTTGATAGGTGACCAACCCTCTAAGGGTAAATATTAACTTTTAGTATGTGTACTTCTTCTCTTCGTGTCAATTTCAGCAATCCTCTAGGCTCCAAACTGCAAGAAACTCACATATTAAGTTACTGAAAACTTAGTGGTATATATAGGTATAAAAATTCAAACATATATTCACACAAGTCATATAATCACTATACATATTTTTGTTATACTGCCATGTTCGTAAATAACTACCCTAATGCTTAGCAATACTAACATCTTACCTCTTATACATATATCATATCACATATAAAAAATTCTCATATAACAGGTTCACTGTATCCTTACCTCTTCTTTTACTTTACTTTGTTTTACTCATAACTTACCATTTATCAAATTATTGTTTCTTTTTAATTCAATTCCACCTAAAACTCTAAGTCAGACTATCTGAATGTGGATTATAGAATAGATACACTAATACCCGAGCTTCAGTCACCTTGTCTACTAATTGTGAGTATGCTTATCCGAGCTTTTCAAATCAAGGCCGCTCTCACCTTTCAGCCACATTGATTGAGTATAAACCAGGATTAAGGGCGCTCTTACATAAGCTTCAACCACTTTGTCCTTCTAATTGCATGGAACTGAGAAACAAGAGCGCTCTAACCGGAGTTTTAGCTATCTTGTTCTCAAATAAATATATCCTACAATACCATAACCCCTTTAATGGCATGTCATCTTTCCTATATCAAGTCCTAGGTTAGAGAAAAGAGCATATCCATTTTTTATAACTTATTTCCTTTTTTATTTTTCTATTATCTCATACAATCATATGCATCATCATATAAAACTTCATGTAACTATGTCGTACATACTTGTATTTTATCATAGTATATACCTGTGCATAATAATCCCATGGTGTCATCGAAGAAACATTGTCATAACAACAAGCTTAATGGGCTTGAACTGCATATTCAAGGTTGTAAATGTGCCATTCACGGATACCTCAATATGTAAACCAAATTGTGAATGCGCTTGTGAATGCTATTGCCTCTAAAATACACTTTATTCACGATAGTGAAATATACTTTACAGGCGTGAAACTATACATTCCTGATCGTGAATCAAACCGTAAAATTTTGATGGGTGAATTATGAAAGTATGGATATCAATGTTTATGGGCGTGAACTCATTCATTCACGACTTCTCTAGTTGTGATACAAGGCGTGAAAGTTTCTGCCCATTCTAGATTGATGTTTTCCGGGCGTAACTCTTTTTGTCATGGGCATAAAATGTGTATATGTGCAAGATTCACGAGTGTGACTACCATGTCAAATATTACTTATAAATCTTTATTGCTCAAATATGAGGAGCAATAAGATTTTTACGGAGAATGGATTTGTTCTCAAAGTATAAAAGTACAAGATAACTTGTGATTTGAAGTATATGCTAATCTTTTATTTTTCTTATCATTCTCTTATTTTCTTAATGCATAAATGACTTCCATTTATACTCCCATGACTGAATATAGCCGTTGGGGTGCATTAAATAAGAAACTAGCCGTTATACCAACCAAAAAATTGCGCCTGACATTTTTCTCTTTCATTGTTCACGGGCGTGAATATGCTTGTCACGGGGGTGACAGTTCTTCCCAAGCTGTGACTGAAGTGGTGACCTTGGTCGTGAAGCTTTCTGATATGTTTTGACATATAGAGTCACGGGCGTGACATTAATCGGTCACAGGCGTGACACTCTTTCCCAGCCGTGAGACAAGTGGTGACTCTGGTCGTGAAGCTTTCTGGATGAATTTGAATGAATCCTTCACGGGGGTGACACCTTCATTCACGGGGGTGACAATCTTCCCAGCCGTGACCCAAGTGGTGACTCTGGTTGTGAAGCTCTCTGGAATGAAATTTGCATGAAGCTTCATGGGGGTGACTGAAATGCTTACTTCACGATTTGTTTTTCCTTCATGGTCAGAACTTCAAATGTTGGTTTTTGGTAACGGCTAGCTTTCTTCACGGGAGTGACTCCTAGAGTCACGACAGTGAACATGCTACTTCTTACTTTTTGTTTCTCAAGGATTTTTCTTCCAATTCTCCATTCTTGCTATTTTAATTCATGTCATGTATAATATACTTACAAAAACAAGTATGTTAAATACAATATTGCTATATTATTTATTATCATCAAAATGACGGAAATACCCCTCAAGGTTAACAATCTCCCCCTTTTTGATGGTGACAAATAATCTAGCAATATGTGATTTTGAGAAGTCTCCCCCTCAAAATATACTTAGAATAAAAAATATAATATGCAAGAATAGTAAATAAAGATGTAGCATTTAACTAGATTTTAAGTATATGCAAGTTATATGAGAAGTATATCCAATACATACCATAATTCCTTTTCAAGACATAAAGTATATGTAAGGTGTATTTAAGATATATCATGACATGTTGTAACTTGCTTTTATGGTGTATGCAAAGTATACTTAGGGTATTTTTAAAGTATATAGAAACTCAAATTTTCAATTATCTACTTTGCATCTGAAAAGTTAAATCAAGATTTTTAAATCAATTCAAAGTCTGTTTCACTTTTTGATTCACTATTCTTATTATTGCTAGTTTGATACTACTTTCCCTTATCATATATTATCTATCATATATTGCTAGTTTTCTCCCCCTTTTGTCATCAATCAAAAAGAATATTTAGATTGAAGTAAACAAAAGCAAATATATATATTATGAAGGAAAGGATACAAACTAAGAAAGAAAATTTAAGATTTCCTACATAAACATAACAAACAACAAAAATGATCAAACATAACAAATTTAGGCTACACTCTAGCCTATATCCTAGCCAGACATCCTATCACGAAGCCTAGCTACTTCTGCCTCAATACTGTCTATCTGAGACTCCATGAAGTCCTTGAGGTTTTCCAACCTCTCATCCATAGAAGTCTGCAGCTGCTCGAAACGTGGTGCCAAGAGGTCGACCACCTGCTGCGCTAAAGATGGTGTGGAGGCTGAGGACTGTCCAATGTCCTGCTCGATTGCTGGAGGTGCTTCCTCAATCTGAGCCCTCTTTTTCTGCTGAACTCCCTAGAGGCCTGCTTTAAAATCCTCTGTGTCATGATCTTCCCAGATAATCTCTCCAGCAGTATCAGTGAAGCGGTAGAAGATATCGTTCTGAAAAACGATTCTGGCAGCTGCTCCCATCTTGATAAATGACTCTACATTTAACCTATCTCGTGGGTGTGCAGGAATAATGTTGAAGTGATGGTCATCCAGCTTCAAGTAATTGAGCTTCACTGCCATATGAGTGACATATGCCCCAATCAAAATATCTCATGTGGGCTTGGTGGCGATGGAGAGAAGATGGTTTGCAAACCATCTGGAAAGCGTCACTGTGACTCCCCTGCGAGCCATCTCGAATAGGAAGAGTTCTAATTTCCTAATAGTTCCATTGCTCTCTCCCCGAGCAAAAATGCTATAGGTTAGAAACCTATGCAAATACCTATGAACTGGGGTCTTGAGATGTGTGCTCTTAGTTTTCTTGACATCCCAGCTGCAATCCGTGCCAAAATGTGTCCATGCTGCAGGGGCAGAGAATTCTACCTCAGTCTCATTCAGAACGCCATCAGATGGTAGGTTGAACAATTCTCCAAATGCGATGGCGCTGAGAGTGTTTGCATTGTTGCAGAGTTGGAATTTCACCACTCCAGTTGGTGAAGCCTGCAAGGTGCTGAGAAATTCCAGCGTTGGCTCCCGTAGGGTTGGCAGATGAATTTGAACAAATTCTCTTAGATGACAGGCTTGAAGTTGCTCTGTCATAGCCATCTCGAGCTCGAGATTACGGACTGTCTGCCATTCGAAGGACCTTGATGATAAAATAGGTCTCTTCTTCAAAGTTGCATACCGATGATGACAACTTTCTGGAATGATGTTCATGAGGTAATCTGAATACCTCTTCGGTGCATGAGACTTCTTTCTCTTTCCCTTTGATGAAGCAGACTCCATATTTGAAGCAATTATTGTTGATGGAGTTGAAGAAAATTTTTGACAGAAATTTTGATGAAAGACCCTAGAAGTGTATGATTTATGCTGAAGATTCGAGCTTTTGATGGTATTTATAGTGAAATTTCAGGGTTTTGGGGTCGGAATCTTCAATGTCTCAATGAATGAGAGTAAATGAGAGCGGTTTTGGGAGACGAAGAGTTGAAATGAAGATTGTAACCGACTGTTTTCTTATATATTCGATACATTCACGGGCGTGGCTTGGGGTTTCACGGGCGTGAATCGTCGTGTTCACGGTTTGCTGAAGCAGTATTCCACCCGTGAATGAATGCGTGAATGGGTGTGAACAGTTGAATTTCACTACTTATACCCGTGAAGCAAGCCGTGACACAAGTCGTGAAAGCTTCTGTGAGTTTTGGGTGTAATTAGTCACGGGCGTGAAATTTCGTCACGGGCGTGAGGATTCTTTTCCACAGGCATGACTCAAGCCGTGAAACTATGTTTCACCACTTGAAGCCGTGAATCATGCCGTGACTCAAAGCATGAAAGCTTATGTGAGTTTTTGATGCGTAATTGTTCACGGGAGTGAAAACGCGTCACGAGCGTGAATGTTCTCATCCACGGGCGTGACTCAAGCCGTGAAACTATGTTTCACTACTTGAAGTCGTGAAGCATGTCGTGAACCAAAGTCGTGAATGACACTGCCTCTTTAAGTCACGGGCGTGAGTATTAGTCACAGGCGTGACTCCCCTATAATTTTCATCATATTAAGTTCTGCAACAAGACTAAATCATTTCAACAAAGATTTTACTTCATAAAGCATCAATTCTCATCAAAAAATTTTATCTTATTAACTTGTGAGATGTTTTAAGATCAACAATTAAAATTTCATATTCTTGTAATCACAAGGTTAATCCATCAATCATACCTAGTTCTCTTCTAATGAAATTAAATCTATTTTCATTTAGAGACTTAGTGAAAATATCTGCTAATTGCTTTTCTGTGCATACAAATTCTAATTCAACATCTCCATATTGAACATGATCTCTAATAAAATAATGTCTAATGTCAATATATTTACTTATAGAGTGTTGAATACGATTCTTTGAAAGATTTATAGCACTGGTGTTGTCACATTTTATAGGTATATGGTTCATCTCATGACCATAGTCCTTAAGTTGTTGTTTTATCCAAAGAATTTGTGTACAACAACATCCAACTGCTACATATTCAGCTTCAGCAGTTGAGAGAACAACTGAAACTTGTTTCTTGCTAAACCAAGAAACCAAACATTCTCCAATGAAGTGACAAGTACCTGAAGTGCTTTTCCTATCCAAAAGATTACCAGCATAGTCTGCATCTGAATATCCTATAATATAGAAAGATGAATTCCTAGGATACCATAAACCTAGATGCAATGTTCCATGTAAATATCTTAAAATCCTTTTTACAGCATTTAGATGAGATTCTTTAGGACATGATTGAAATCGCGCACATAAGCAAACACTGTACATAATATCGGGTCTAGAAGCAGTGAGATATAAAAGTGATCCGATCATACCTCTATAAAGCTTTTCATTAATGCTCTTACCCTTTTCATCTTTGTCCAATTTTGTTGATGTACTTATAGGAGTCTTGGCATTTTTGCATCCTTCCATACCAAATTTTTTTATTAAGTCTTTGGCATATTTGGATTGGTTGATGAATATGCCCTCATTGCTTTGTTTGATTTGTAGACTAAGGAAATACTTAAGTTCTCCCATCATGCTCATTTCAAATTCCCTAGTCATGCACTTAGCAAATTTTTGACAAAGCAGCTCATTAGTAGAACCAAATATTATATCATCAACATAAATTTGAACAATTAGTATCTCATGCTTATGCTTTTTGATGAACAGTGTAGTGTCAACATTTCCCTTTGTGAAGCTATTTTCTAGTAAAAAATAACTTAGTCTCTCATACCAAGCTCTTGGAGCTTGTTTTAAACCGTACAAAGCTTTTGAAAGTTTAAAAACATGATTTGACAAATCATAGCTTTCAAAACCTGGTGGTTGTTCTACATACACTTCTTCATCTATATAGCCATTTAGAAATGCACTTTTCACATCCATTTGAAAAAGTTTGAAATTCATGTGACATGCATATGCTAAGAGTATTCTTATAGCTTCTAATCTAGCTACCGGTGCATATGTTTCATCATAGTCTATACCTTCTTCCTGATTATATCATTTTGCAACTAGTCTTGCTTTATTCCTAGTTATTAACCCTTGTTCATCTAACTTATTTCTAAATACCCATTTGCTGCCTATGATTGGATGATTCTTGGGTCTTGGTACTAGGTTCCATACCTTATTTCTCTCAAATTGGTTGAGTTCCTCTTGCATGGCAATTACCCAACTTTCATCATTAAGAGCCTCATCAATGTTTTTAGGCTCAAATTGTGAAATAAAAGCAATGTCAGTGACTAAATGCTTAAATGAGATCTAGTACTTACTCCTCTTGATAGATCACCAATTATTTGCTCTTTTTGATGATTTCTGTTCATTCTCCATTCTTTTGGAAGTTCTTGCTCCATTTGTTCTTGATTTTGAGGTAGTAGATTTTCTTGATCGTTTTCTTCTTTTCCATTTTCAATGACAAGTTTTTCCATATTATCTACAACATCATCAAGAGCACTACCTTTCACAAGATCAAGTTTACTAGATTCATTAAAAACAACATGCATGGATTCTTCCACTGTTAATGATCTTTTATTAAATACTCTATATGCTTTGCTGGTTGTAGAGTATCCTAAAAAGATACCATCATCAGACTTAAAGGAGAATTTTCCAAGATTGTCCTTGGTATTCAATATAAAACACTTGCATCCAAATACTCTAAAGTATGATACCAAGGGCTTTCTTCCATTCCATAGCTCAAATGAGGTTTTGTTTAAAAGAGATCTTTTGAAAACTCGATTTGAAATATAACATGCAGTGTTTGTGGCTTTTGCCCAAAAATAAGTTGGTAATTCATATTCATTAAACATTGTTTTTGCCATTTCAATTAATGTTCGATTTTTTCTTTCAACTACTCCATTTTGTTGAGGTGTTCTAGGAGATGAGAAATTATGTGAAATTCCATGTTCAAGACAAAAACTTTCAAAGTTTTCATTTTCAAATTCTTTACCATGATCACTTCTTATTTTTGAAATACAGTACCCTTTTTCATTTTGAACTCTTTTATCAAAGTTTTTGAAATTTTCAAAAGCATCATTCTTTTGAGCTAAGAAAATTACCTAAGTAAATCTAGAGTAGTCATCTATGATGACAAATGCATAATGTTTTCCTCCTAAGCTAGCAACCCTAGTAGGTCCAAATAAGTCTAAATGTAGGAGTTGAAGAGGTTTTGAAGTACTTACTATGTTTTTGTCTTTGAAAGATGACTTGTGTTGCTTTCGTCTTTGACAAGGATCACATGTCTTGCCTTTTTCATATTTAACTCTTGGTAATCCTTTTACTAGCTCTCCTGTGCTGAGACTTTGTATTAAATCCATGTTAGCATGACCAAGTCTTCTATGCCACAGCCAAGATTCATCACTAGTAGTCACAAGACACTTAGAGGAATGGTTAGATAGTTCATGTAAGTTTATTATGTACGTATTGATATCTCTATTTTCTTTAAATCTTTCTCGACCATCAATAGAGATTACAAGACATTCATTTTAAGTGAAAATTACTTTGTTTCCTTTATCACATAATTGACTTACACTTAACAAGTTATGTTTCAAGCCATCAACAAGTAAAACATCCTTAATAAAAGTAGTACCATTAACACCAATAGAACCAATGTCAATTACCTTACCATTTGCATTGTTTCCAAAGGTAACTTTACCTCCATCAATACTTTTGATTTCATTGAAGAGTTCTTTGTCTCCAGTCATATGCCTTGAGCATCCACTGTCTACTAGCCATGCATTTTTGTTTATTGTGGACTTGAGGCATACCTACAGAGTTACAAATCAAGTATGATATTTAGGTACCCAAATGAGTTTGGGTCCTTGGGGGTTAGCACATGAAGGTTGCCAATGAGCCTTCCTTATCCAGTAATTTCTATTTATATGACCCATTTTCATACAGTAATTACATTGTTTAGGTGTAAACTTGCTTTTTGGTCTTACAATGTATTTAAATCTCATAATTTGATTAGGCTGATTTTGAGAACAATGGCATGCACAATCATGATTAATTTGCATTTTTCTAGATGCATTCTTCCTATAAATAAAGGCATGATTCTTTTTTGGTATAGAGGTTTTAACATTCTTATTTCTGGGTGCAGGTCTAACAGGTGAGGAGATGTTATGTTCTTTAGACTTAACAAATACTATTTTGTTAGAAGATGATGATGTGTCCTTAAACCCTAGACCATGTCTAACTAAAGGTGGTCTTTGAGACACAATGAGAGTATCTAAGCTCTCTTTACCCTTGTGAAATTTAGAAATGGAATTTCTAAGTTCTTCAACTTTATTTTTCAAAGTATTATTTTCTTTTAACAGTGAAGCTGTTGAGGATTTTGATGAGTATTCATCCAATGACTTTTGAAGAAATTCATTAGATGATTTAAGCTTTATGTTCTCCTTTTCTAAGCCATCTATCTTATTTTTCAAATTAGAGATATTATTTCTATAGATACTAAATTTAGTTCTATATTTCTCTAATTCTATATTTAATTCTTCTATTAGGCTTTGCTCATCATCATCATCATCATCACTATCACTATTACTATCATTATCACTACTATCATTATTGAAAGAATATGAGTGTAGTGATCTTACCTTATCCGAGATGTGATCCTCATTAGCCATGAAGCATAGGTTGACCTCTTCACTTTCATTATCATCTTTTTCACTTGAAGTGCTTTCGTCATCCCATGTGGCTTTGTGACCTTTCTCCCCATTGTCTCTTTGGTATTTGCTCTTATGCTTATTGAGCCTTGGACATTCTGGTTTGATATGTCCTTTCTTTCCACATTCATATCATTTTACCTCTTCCTTACTTCTGTGTGTATCATTTGAAGTTTGTTTGAGGTTTCTTTGCTTGAATTTTCTGGAATTGCTCATCTTCTTTTCAATGATTCTTTTTAATCTTCTTGAAAGCATAGCGATGTCCTCATTTTCATCATCACTCATCTCTTCATCATCTTCACTTTCTTCTTTTGAAGTAGAGGATTTGAGTGCTAAGGGTTTTCTTTTCTCTGGCTCTGCTTCAAGCTCTCTATCTCTCTTTACTGCCATCTCATGTGTGAGAAGCTTGCCAATCAGCACATCAGTGTTCATGATACTCATATCTTCATTTACTTCTTCTATGCCAGCAACTCTTGAACCATAGTCTTTAAGAGGAAGACTTCTCAGGATTTTATTGTTTACATCTTCCAAACTCAGATGCTTCCCAAGTTTCCTCATTCCATTTATAATGGATAGAAGACGATTGGTCATGTCAGTGATTGACTCATTTGATTTCATCTTGAAGAGCTCATATTCTGATATTAGAAGTTGAATCTTCTTGGATTTGACTTGCTTAGTTCCCTCATGATAGTTCTCCAATGTCTTCCACATACTATAGGCTGTTGAGCAGTGCTGTATTCTCCCACATTCTTCAATAGATAATGAGCTTGATAGAATTGTCATTGCCTTCTTGTTTTTGAAATTTGCTCTTCTTTGGGGCTTTGTCCAATCATCTCTTGATAGGATTTCTTCTTCACCATCAGCTCCTCTTCTGGTTGGTGGTGTCCATTCTTTTTGTACACTATCCCAGACTTCAATTCCTTCACTATCCAAGTATGTCTCCATCCTAAACTTCCAATGGACATAATTTGCTCCATCAAAGTAAGGTTTGAGACTCTGGAATCCTTCACTGGCCATATCTTACTCTTTACTAGCGCTTTTTAGGCTTAGATGCTAGACAAGGCTCTGATACCAATTATTGCCCAGATATTAGACCAAGAAGGGGGTTGAATTGGAGTTTCAAAAAATTAAACTTTAAAGTGCGGAAATAAAATTGTTAATTTAGAAGGGATAGAGAAAATCAGACACAAAGATTTATAGAGGTTCGGGTATTAACAAACCCTACTCCTCTCTCCAATCGCAATTGGGAGTTTTATTAACACACTAAGTGTTACAATGGAGTTTTACAAGCTCACTCTCAACTATGGTGTTTCTCACAATGGCTCACACCTAACCTAGAAATCCATTGTGTTTTAATGGCTCACACAATAACCAATTCCTTTGTGTTTTACAGGCTCACACAAACAACCTATACTTTGTGTTTTACAGGCTCACACAAACAACCTTTTAATTTTTGTTTTGGAGGTTCACACAACTAACCCTTACAAGTGTTCTTCTCTTAACCCTAAACTACCCAATGCTCACTTGAGTAAAGATTACAGAGAGAACTACTTATAAATCTTTATTGCTCAAATATGAGGAGCAATAATATTTTTACAGAGAATGGATTTGTTCTCAAAGTATAAAAGTACAAGATAGCTTGTGATTTGAAGTATATGCTAATCTTTTGTTTTTCTTATCATTCTCTTATTTTCTTAATGCATAAATGACTTCCATTTATACTCTCATGGCTGAATATAGCCGTTGGGTTGCATTAAATAAGAAACTAGTCGTTATACCAACCAAAAAATCGCGCCTGACATTTTTCTCTTTCATTGTTCACGGGCGTGAATATGCTTGTCACGAGGGTGACAATTCTTCCCAAGCCGTGACTGAAGTGGTGACCTTGGTTGTGAAGCTCTCTGGTATGTTTTGACATATAGAGTCACGGGCGTGACATTAATCGGTCACGGGCGTGACACTCTTTCCCAGCCGTGAGACAAGTGGTGACTCTGGTCATGAAGCTCTCTGGATGAATTTGAATGAATCCTTCACGGGGGTGACACCTTCATTCATGGGGGTGACAATCTTCCCAGCCGTGACCCAAGTGGTGACTCTAGTCGTGAAGCTCTCTGGAATGAAATTTGCATGAAGCTTCACGGGGGTGACACCTTTCTTCACGGGGGTGACTGAAATGCTTACTTCACGGTTTGTTTTTCCTTCATGGTCGTGAACTTCAAATGTTGGTTTTTGGTAACGGCTAGATTTCTTCATGGGAGTGACTCCTAAAGTCACGACAGTGAACATGCTACTTCTTGCTTTTTGTTTCTCAAGGATTTTTCTTCCAATTCTCCATTCTTGCTATTTTAATTCATGTCCTGTATAATATACTTACAAGAACAAGTATGTTAAATACAATATTGCTATATTATTTATTATCATCAAAATGACGGAAATACCCCTCAAGGTTAACAAAACCAATCCATGATATTCACTGCTGTGAAATTCCATTCATGTGTGTTATCCAAAATAATAACTAAAAAGTGGGATTGAATTGGTTGGTAATTAAAAATTTTGCTTGAGACAATTTTACCAAAGAATAATTTGTGAGAGAGAAAGAGAAATTTGGCACATAAGATTTATAGAGGTTTGGGTATTAACAAACCCTACTCTTTTTTCCAATCTCAATCGGATATTTCACTAACACGCAAAGTGTGACAAATGGAGTTTTGCCTAGCTCACTTCCAACTATGATATTTCTTTTTTGGCTAACATCTAACCTAGAAAAAGTCATGTATTTTAATGACTAACACAACAGCCAAATCCTTGTACTTTAATGGCTCATATAAAAACCCTTACAAATATTTTACTCACAACCCAACTCATTCAAACTCACTTTTGAGCAATTGATTACAAGGATGAAACACTTACCAACTAAAAAGCTCAACAATTATGAGCAATTATGGTTTTTACAAGATAAAAGATAAGAATGGTGAAATGAATTAAATGCACAGGGCTATACAAGATTATAAAATTTAATGCACATTTTCACTTGTTTTCTAACATTTGAAAGTCATACATATGTTGTATTTATATTTTTCCTAGCAAAAATAGTCGTTTGGGATGCATTTAATACAAAAATGCTCATTCAACAACTTTTTCGTTCATGCCTAATAACTTTCTCTTTCCAGGTTCACGAGCGTGACTATTCTTCGTAGTTGTGACTAAAGTGGTGAAGCTGACCATAAACAGTTATGTCCATAAATGAGAAGTCTTTCATGGGCATGACTAAGTCAAGCTTCACAGGTAGTCCAATATTTTATTGTCATGAGCATTTGACATAACAATCTTGGCATTAACTCATTCATGGGTGTGAAAGTTCACTTTTCACAGTTCTGGCGATTCTTCACCATAGGTGTGACAATGTTCACTGGCGTGAATATCTGCTTCATGAGCGTGAACCTTTGCT
This sequence comes from Triadica sebifera, assembly GCA_023653625.1. Classification (NCBI taxonomy): domain Eukaryota; kingdom Viridiplantae; phylum Streptophyta; class Magnoliopsida; order Malpighiales; family Euphorbiaceae; genus Triadica; species Triadica sebifera. Next base: position 8,152,424 of record JALBGG010000023.1, on the reverse strand, counting down.
GATTTTCATTATTTTGTTCAAACAACTTCAATCAACTTGCTTCATGGTCTTAGGAATGTGTAACCTATCTAACACAATTAGAACAAAAAAATGTGGTTGAATTTCTTATTGTCTAATTATTTGTAATCATCAAAATGATGGAAATATCACTCATGATTTAACAATATTCCCCTTTTTGATAGTGATAAATAATTTTGCAATATGTGGCTTAAGGAGAAATGAATTTCTCTCTGTCAAAAGATGCTTAATAAATATGAACTATAAAGAGTATAAGGATACCCCATTTTCAAGCCATAAGCATATAAGAGGTGAAGTTTCAAAAGAAATTCAAATAAAGCATTTGATCATAACATTTATGCCAAAGAAATGGAAGGTATATTTCAAGTATATTTTATGTTAAATGGCATTTATGTTAAGTATATGCAAAGTATATGTCAAGTATATGTTATGTCAAATATATATTAAGCATATTGCATTTCTTCTCCCCCTTTGGTACAATCAAAAAGAGATAATGATCAAATATAAGAGAAACAAAATAGACAATATAAGGCAAATCTTATATTTCATTACTCAAACTAAAAATTACATATATAAGTTTAAGTACAAATAAGATTTATCTAATGATCTTAAGGATCCTAATAATCCTAAAACAAAAAAGTAAAACATAGAAATGATAAATCATAGCCTAAATCCAAATACTTGCTTGTGAAGATGAGCTACCTCCTTCTCGAGGCTATCAACTATCGAATCTAAAAAATCCTTAACATTTTCTAACTTCCGATCAATGGAGTGTTGAAAAGAATCCATGCTTGCTTGAAGCATGTTAAAACGAGAAGAGATAAGTACCATAAGTTGATGAGTCATGTCCGGTTGAGATGAAGATGTTTCACCAATTGCTAGGGCAATCGATATTTCTTTCGTAACTTCAGAAAGCTCGACTCTAGCTCTCTTTCTCTATTGTGGCCCTTGAAGGCTAGCTTTAAAAGCTTCTGAATCCTCTGATTCCCTTGCAATTTCACCTATAGGGGTGATAAACCTATAGTAGGTGTTATCCTGAAAAAGAATTCTCACTGCAGCTCCTATCTTGATGTAAGATTCAATGTCTAGTCGATCTCTAGAGGATGTCGGGATGATGGTGAAGTTATGATCACAAAGATCCATCAACTTGAGCTTGTAGCCACCTACTAAAATGTCACCCGATGGCTTTGAGGCAATTGACTGAAGATATTTCCTGACTACCCCATTGCTATATTCTCGGGCAAATATTAAGTAAGTCAGGAACCAGTGAATGTAGCAGAGGACTGGGTTCTTTAAGTGGGTTCACAGCTACAATCACTACCAAAGTTGCGTCAATCTGTAGAGTGATTAAAATATGTTGCTTCATCTCATTGATCAAGCCATCATGTTGTAGCTTGAAGATTTTTTGCAAATTCCGAGGCGATGAGTGAATTCTCTTGCCTGTAGAGATGGAAGGAGACATTGCCAATGGGAGATACTTGTAAAGTGCTCAGAAATTCTAGGGTTGGCTCATTGAACTTGGGCTTGTTGATATCTACGAATTTCAGTAATCCATATTGCCAAAGCCAAACTTTCATATATGATTCAAGGCTAAAAGCCTTGATGCAATCCCAATTGAATGTCTGGATGGACAAAATAGGCCACTTCTTGAGAGAAGCATAATTCTGATGGAAGTATCGGGATAAAATATTGAGAAGATGATTTGCATAGATCTTTAGGGTTGTGCTTTTTTTTTTCCCTTTGGAGGAATTGGCACTGGAGCCCGTGGTAGAGGTCGAAATCTTTGAAAAAGAATGAAAGAGGTGAAAATATATCTAGGGTTTGATTCTCGCTTGAAGAACTTATAGAAACTTGAGAAAAATTAGATGAAGTTGAAGTTTTTGATGTTTAAATTATGAATTTGATGAAGATTTTAGGTGAAAAGGTGTTTAAAAGGTCAAATTTGGTCAAAAAAGGGAAAAGGGTGCGACTGTTGCGATTTTGAAGAGAGAGAAATGCGAGAAACAGTAAAGTTTTAGACTTTATATCAATCGATTCAAGGTTGTGAATGAAAATTCATAGACATGATTAATTGTAACAATCTCTTACCCCACTTCCGTTCAGCAAAGTAAATGAGAATTACCCGTCTAATTATTTTATAAAATTAATGAAAAGAAATATAAATTTTTTTTTGAAAAAATATTGTAGATGTTGAAATAAAAAAAAATTATTACAAACACAAGTATCCAAAATTTTATTTATTTATAAAATATATTAATTACATTCATCTATGTCTCTTACTTTATAATTTACATATTTAATACACATTACATGAAATAAAACTATAATCTAATTTACAAAGTTTTTGATAAAATATACCAAAAAGAAACCAAAGTTTTTAACTGCTTCCTTTTGGATATTCTTCTTCTTCTGACAATTCTACTATCTACGGTTATCCTTCTAAAAAGGGAAAAGGGTGCGAATGTTGCGATTTTGAAGAGAGAGAAATGCGAGAAACAGTAAAGTTTTAGACTATATATCGATCGATTCAAGATTGTGAATGAAAATTCATGGGCATGATTAATTGTAACAATCTCTTACCCCACTTCCGTTCAGCAAAAGTAAATGAGAATTACCCGTCTAATTATTTTATAAAATTAATGGAAAGAAATATAAATTTTTTTTTTGAAAAAATATTGTAGATGTTGAAATAAAAAAAATTTATTACAAACACAAGTATCCAAAATTTTATTTATTTATAAAATATATTAATTACATTCATCTATGTCTCTTACTTTATAATTTACATATTTAATACACATTACATGAAATAAAACTATAATCTAATTTACAAAGTTTTTGATAAAATATACCAAAAAGAAACCAAAGTTTTTAACTGCTTCTTTTCGGATACTCTTCTTCTTCTGACAATTCTACTATCTACGGCTATCCTTCTAAAAGCTACTAGCTTAGTGGTATTTCAATGATAAAAATTTTACATACACATATTTTTTTACATTTCATTTATATATTTAACAATTTAGGCATCAAATAGAGAATTATATAAAATCAAACTTTCATTCAACATGCAATAGTTAACAAGTTTAATTAATATAACATTCTCAAAATAACATACTTTAACATTATTATCATTTTTTATTTTTTTTTCTTGTGCCCATCACACCTATAACCAAACTAACTAATAGAAATGACGGGGTTATCATTTTCGGTTTTCATAATATTGCGCCTAACGCTTTTATAATAATATCATTATCGGCTTAATAATTTTACCATTACCGATTTAATAATTTTACGCCGAGCGCATTTATAAATTTGTCATTACCGGCTTTTATATTTGGCACCGAGTGCCTTAAATCTTCTTATTGGCATGCCAAACTATTCTTCATTCTAGTTCTACATTAGGTGTCATAGGGCTTAACTATTTTTATATTAATTCACATTATTTTCAAAAATTGATAATTTTACTAAATTTCACCAATAAGCTTATTTATTTTTATTCTTTGTTCTCATTGTCATTGCATTAGAATCTCATACATAATTAATTTATTGAACATTATAATTACCATTAAAGTAAAAATTCACATTAATGATTGCATATACTTACTACACCACATGCACAAATCCAATATTTCAAGTATTTACCTATGATAGATTTCGGTCCTGATTTTGGGTTTCATTTTTAACCCATTTATAATTCAAATTTGGAGTTATGGTATTCTAAAAATTTATAGCTTATTGTCTTAGATTTCATATGCATAAAAAATCACTCAAATCCAAATTTTCTATCAAAAATTATGGTCAATTGAACACTGAATCATTATTGAAATTTCTTCCCAGAATTTTCTGGACAGATTCTAGGTTTGAACTTTATGTATTTTTATGGAAAAATTCAGACATATTTAGATTTTATGGTCTGAATAAAAATTTAAGCCCTATGTTTTACCTTTCATTTCCAATAAAGAACATAAAAAAACAGAATTCCAGAATTTAAGTTATAATCAAAATAGTCAAGACTGTTCCTGGAATTCTATAACAGATCATCAATTGACATCAATCCACTTTTCAACCACATTTATCATTTGTATTAATTTTGATATTAAAATTTCCAGATTACAACTACATTCATATGTATCAATTATTTCACATCATGTGATCTCATTTTCATATAAAATATCAAAAACACGATCATATCAAACTTTAATACATAATTCCATATATATGAACAACATGTAAGATTTTTTTATCAATGAAGCATATACCTAATCAGTCTTGACTCTTCCCTTAATCCTTATTTTTCTCTCCTTATTAGTTAGCTTTCTCCTTGCCTTTTTCACCCTCTTGAGGGCCTCTCATTGGTTCATTTATTTTTCCTACACAACCATATCATATCTCAATTCCAATATCCATTTTCAAAGCTTTTCATGTCTACAAAATCTTCTAATGCTCCTAATATGTTTTATACCTTAATTGAGCTAAAATGTACTAAGTTTAAACTTCCTTCTTTATATGTCATGGCTGCCTAAAAATCTTATCCTAGTTCCCAATTCATTTTCTTTAATTCAACACTCAATCACCAATTGTTTTGATTCTAGGTTAATTTCAATTTCTCCCAAATTACTCTAACTATGGTAGCCCCTCATTCATCCATTAGCAACATATTTCTTTAGTTTTTAAGTGATAAAACAATGAATTAACATCAATTATCATCAATTCAAAGTTTAACTACAACTTTTCTCAACTAATCACAAACTTAAATTTCTACTTCCAATCTTGCAACATAAGCTTAATCTACCAAACCTAATCACATATATCATCATTATGGGTCTCAAATATAAGGAAAAATGTTGAATTCAAGAAGAATAAACTTACCTTAATGGTTCCCAAAGTTGACTGAAATCTGTCCCAACTCTTCTCTTTTTTTCTTCTTCTTTCTTCCTTCCTTCTTGTTCCTTTGTTCCCTTTGTAGTAAGAACTCTTTAATTCTGATTTTTCCTCTCTCAAATTAATTTATTTCCTCACTTTTTCAAGCTTGATTTGAAGAAAAAAATGGAGCTTTTGGGATGGAGAGGTGGACGGCTAAGGAAAAGAGAAATGAAGATGAAGATGACTTATGAAAGAATGTGAAATTTCCTTCATCTTTTTTACTTTTATACTCAAATTAAGAAGTGAGGCCCACTAATTAAAATAAATTCTAATTTTTATTGGTTCATTAAGTTAATTAATCTTGATTAACATTTAAATTTGAGAAATTCCATATTTACCACATTTTCCTCCATATTTACACTTTTTCCCCCAACAATTGCTATAATACCAATTTTGTCCATAGGAAATTTTATTTTTTTCTAATTCTAGTACTAATATTTTTAATTCCCAAATAATAATACTCTTAGTTATTTTCCCTTATTATTAGTCATTTTTTATGGGTTCAAATTTAAACTCCGATTAAACCAGCGCACCTCATTACGGTCACACGCAATCGGGACCTAAATCACTAGATGTTACATTAATTGTGTTCACTGAAAGACAAAATGATGACTCATCCCGTGACCAAAGGTGTTAACACTTCTGCCATTTGAAGCATGTTAAGTTCATGGTTGTGACATAAAATAGTCACGGGCGTGAAAGATAATATTCAAGGCATCAAACCGTGACCTGAGGCATGAGCCAAAATGTGAATGCTTTTGCCCTTTTTGGCTATTATTTTCACGATTGTGAATATTTACTTTCGGGCATAAATATCTAAAACATGGCAAAAAAAATAAAACATGATTTAAACAAGAGGATAATTAAGTATGTTTTTTCATGACAAATAAACATTTATCATACAATTTGAATATGCAAATCATCAAATATATGAAATATTACTCAAGGTTCACAATTTGAATATCAAAGATACACAAGTGAGCAAAGTGAATGCAATTCTTGTTAAAAATAATTTTAAGACAATGTGCCCCCATCAAGTATATCAAACTCCCTTTTTATAAAACAAAGCCTTTCATCATTGAGAAACTTGGTAAAAATATCAGCCAATTGATTGTTTGTGTCAATAAATTTTAACATAACATCACCATTTTGGATATAATTTCTTATAAAATGATGCTTAATTCTATGTGTTTGCTCCTAGATTTCTTTGATAGCTCTTTGGTGTACTTGGATTGGTTAATGAAAATATCATCCGTGTTTTGCTGATTTGAAGACCAAGAAAGAATTTGAGCTCTCCCATCATGCTCATTTCAAATTCTGTAGCTATACATTTAGCAAATTCTTGACAAAAAAATTTATTAGTAGATCCAAAGATAATATCATCAATATAAATTTGAACAAGTAATATGCCATGCTTGTGCTTTTTAATGAAAAGAGTAGTGTCTACATATCCTTTTGAAAAATTATTTTCTAAAAGAAATGCACAAAGTCTCTCATTTTTTAAGACTATATAAGGCCTTAGAGAGTTTGAATACATGATTTAGCAATGTATGGTTTTCAAAATTGGGAGGTTGTTCAATATAAACTTCATGCTTTATAAAATCATTTAAAAAGGCATTTTTGACATCCATTTGAAAAAATTTAAAGTTCATGTGGCATGCAAAAGCTAAAAGAATTCTAATTGCTTCTAATATAGCCACTGAAGCATAGGTCTCATTATTATCTATGTCTTCCTTTTGGTTGTACCCTTAGGAAACCAATCTAGACTTATTTCTAGTTATATGACCTTGCTCATCTAATTTGTTCCTAAAAAGCCATTTATTATCAATGATTGGATAGTCCTTAGGTCTTGAAACTAAGGTCCAAACTTTATTTCTCTCAAATTGGTTGAGTTCATCTTGCATAGCAATCACCCAACTCTCATCACTAAGAGACTCATCAATATTCCTTGGTTCAACTTGGGAGACGAATTAAGATTAAATCTAGTACTTATACCATTGGTGGAATCACCAATTATTTGCTTCATGGGATGGTTTCTTATGAATTTCCATTCATTTTGAAGCTCATGAGTGCCTTGCTCTTGAGCTTGAGGTAGTAGATTATCTTAATACTCCTCTTGTTGTTGCTCTTCTTGATCATCATTATCATATTTCTTTGAGGTCTCACCATCCTCTTCTTGATCAAGACCAAACTTATCCATTGTACCTATAATATTAATAAGAGCACTACCTTTAACAAGATCAAGTTTACTAGATTCATAAAAAAACAACGTGCATAGACCATTCTACAACTAATGATCTTTTATTAAAGACTCTATAGGCTTTGCTAGTTATGGAGTATACTAAGAAGATACCTTCATTGGATTTAGAAGCAAAATTTCTAAGGTTATCCTTGGTATTTAATATAAAACACTTGCATCAAAATACTCTAAAATATGAGATAAAAGGGTTTTCTTCCATTCCATAGCTCAAAAGAAGTTTTATTTAAAATTGGCATTTTGAAAACTTAGTTACAAATATAACATGCAGTATTAGTGGCTTCGACCCAAAAATAGGTTGGTAAATCATATTCATTGAGCATTGTTCTAGCCATCTCGATTAGAGTTCTATTTTTCCTTTCAACAACTCCATTTTGTTGAGATATTCTATAAGTTGAAAAATTATGAGAAGTACCATATTCTAAACAAAAAATTTCAAAATTCTCATTTTCAAATTCTTTACCATGATCACTTCTTATTTTAGAAATATAATATCCTTTTTCATTTTGAATTCTTTTGGCAAACTTTTTAAAGGATTCAAAGGCATCACTCTTTTGAGTTAATAGAATTACCCAAGTAAATCTAGAGTAATCATCAACAATAATAAAAGTATAATATTTACTTCCTAAACTATCAACTCTAGTAGGTCCAAAAAGATCTAAATGCAAAAGTTGTAAAGGTCTAGAGATATTTACTATATTCTTTAACTTGAATGATATTTTGTATTGTTTTCCTCTTTGACATGAGTCACATATTTTATCCTTTGCAAATTTGACTTTTAATAGTCCATCTACTAGCTTTTCTTTGCTAAGGCTTTGAATTAAGTTCATGCTTGCATGACCAAGCCTTCTATTCCATAGCCAAGATTTATCACTAATTTTCATAAGATATTTAGAAGAAATGTTAGATAGCTTGTATAAATCTATTATGTAAGTATTGTCATCTATATATTCTTTGAACATCTCTTGACCATTTGGGGTGGTCATAAGACATTCATTAGAGGTAAAGGTGACTTGGTTTTCCTTATCACATAATTGAATTACATTTAATAAATTATGCTGTAAACCATCAATAAGCAAAATCTTTTCAATTAAAGAAGCATTATTTAAACCAATTGAGTCAATGTCAATTACCTTACCCTTGGAATTATTTCCACAGATTACTTTACCACCATCAACTCTTTTGATTTGAGTGAAAAGGATTTTATTTTCGGTTATATTCCTTGAGCATCCACTATCCACTAGCAAAGCATTTTCTTTTGTTGTGGACTTAAGGCTCAACTATAAAATAACAATTTAGGTTTGATTTTTAGGTGCTCAAATGAACTTGGGTCCTTGGGGGTTAGCACTAGAAGGTTCCCAATGGGAATTTCTTATGAAACAACGTTTGTTTATATGCTCAAGCTTTATACAATAGTGGCATTGTTTGGATTTAAATATGTTTTTCCACTTTGCAATAGGTTTAGGCTTTACTACTCTCCTAAGAGGAGTATGTGCATAATGACATAAACATTCTTGTATTGTGGGTGCTTTCATAGGTGCATGCTTCTTGTATAAGAAAGCACGATTGGCCTTTTGAGGTTTCCCTATTGGGTCATGTGACCCTTAGCTATTCTTCTTTTGAGTAGAGGGTTTTGTATGTGCTTTTCCATTAGCCCTTGGGGCTATTACTTCAATAGTAGAAGTATGTGGTTTGTTTGATTTAGCAAAGATGGTTTTAAAATATGATGATGCTCCATTAAAGCCTAGACCACGTCTCACTAAGGGAGGTCTTTGAGATATGATTAGAGTGTCTAAACTCTCATTCCCTTTGTGAAATCCAAAAATTGAATTTCTAAGCTCCTCAACCTCATGTTTCAATGCATTATTTTCTTTTAAGAGAGAACTTATTGAGAGTTTTGAGGAATTCTCATCCAATGACTTCTTTAAGGAGTCATTTGAGGTTTTTAGCTTTTCAACTACCTTTTGAAGGTTATTAAAATTAATTTTGAGTTTAAAACTATTTTTTCTATAAAGATCAAGTTTCATTTTGTATCTTTCTATTTCTAAGTTTAGTACTTCAACTATATCATCATCAATTAAATCATATAAATCATCACAAGGTTGGAAAGTAGAGCATACCTCATCATTGGAGTAATCCTCAATAGCCATAAAATGCAAGTTAGCCACCTCATCCTCTTCTTTTTTAAGGAGTGATGAGGTTTCATCATCCTAAGTGGCTTTGTGACCATTTTCTTCATCTTTTTTGTTGGATCTCCTTTTGTACTTTTTGACGATGGGGCACTCCGATCTAATAAGTGCCTTCTTTCCACATTCATAGCACGTGACTTCCTCCTTGCCTTTTGTTAGATGATAAGTGTCTAGAAGGGAATCTTGAGACTCTTTGCTTGCAGTTCTTAATTGAGTCATACTTGTGAGTGATCAACCTCTTGATTATCTTTGAAAGTAAAGCTATTTGATCATCTCCATTATCAACCAACTTTTCATCACTAAAGAGATATTCATCTATAGGCATTGAGGTTAAAGCTTTAAATGCTAGAGGCTTTCTTTTCTCATTTTCTCCTTCAAGCTCTTTTTCTCTTACTATAGCCATTTCATACGTGATGAGTTTGCCAATAAGTACATCGATAGGAAGTACGCTCAAGTCTTTATTGGCTTCATCAATACTTGGAACCCTTGAACCATAATCTTTCATGGGAATACTCTTTAGAATCTTGTTATTTACATCTTCCAAATTATAATGCTTTCCAAGCTTCCTCATGCCATTGACAATAACAAGAAGTTGAATGGTCATTTTGGTTATGGTCTCATTTGGCTTCATCTTGAAGAGTTCATATTCCATGATAAGAAATTGAACCTTCTTGGACTTTACTTGTTTTGTACCTTCATGGTAGTTTTCCAAAGCTTTCCAACGTTTTCCAAATGGAGTAAGCGGTTGGACAATGTTGGATTCTACCATACTCTTCAAGTGATATAGAGCTTATTAAAATGATAATGGCTTTCTTTTTTTTGCCATTAGCTCTCTTTTGGGGCTCGGTCCAATCATCTTTTGGAATGATCTCATCTTCTCATTCGACATTCCTTCTTGTTGGAGTTTTCCATTCCTTTCAAACGATGTCCCAAATATCTACTCCCTCACTATCAAGATAAGTTTTCATCTTGAATTTCCAATGCGCATAATTCTCTCCATCAAAGAAAGACTTGAGATTGTGAAACCTTTCGTTGGCCATAATTCAATCTTTGCTAGCGCTTGCTAGACTTAGCTTTGATACCAACTGTTTCCCAAAACAATAACCAAGAAAGGGAGTTGAATTGGTTGGTAATTAAAAAATTTTCTCGAGAGAATTTTACCAAAGAATAATTTGTGAGAAAGAAAGAGAAATTTGGCACACAAAATTTATAGAGGTTAGGATATTAAAAAACTAGACTTCTCTCCCTAATCTCAATTAGGTATTTCACTAACACATAAAGTATTGCAAATGATGTTTTGTCTATCTCACTTATAACTATGGTGTTTCTCTATTGGCTAACACCTAACTATAAAAACTTTTATGTTTTAATGGCTAACACAATAACTAAATCCTTATATTTTGATGGCTCGCATAAAAACTCTTACAAATATTTCACTCACAATCCAACTTACTCAAACTCGTTTTTGAGTAATTGATTACAAGAATGAAATACTCATCAATCAAAAAGCTCAATAATTCTGAGCAATTATGGTGTTTACAAGATAAAATGTAAGAATGGTGAAAAGAATTCAATGCACAAGGTTATACAAGATTAGAAAATTAAATGCATGACTTGTTTTTCTAACTTTTGGAAGTAATAAATATGTTGTATTTATACTTTCCTAACAAAAATACTTGTTTATGTTGCATTTAATACAAAAATGCTCGTTCAACAAATTTCTCATTCGCACCTGATAACTTTCTCTTTTCAGGTTCACGGGTGTGACTTAATGTTCATGGGAATGATTGTTCTTTATAGTCGTTACCGAAGTGGTGAAGCTGGTCGTGAAAGATTCTATCTAGAAATGAGAAATCTTTCATAGCGTGACACATTTATTCATGGGCGTGACTTAGTCAAGCTTCACGGGCAATCCAATGATTTACTGTTGTAAATATTTGAAAGAACAGTCTTGATGCTAACTCATTCAAAGGAGTTACCCATGAGTCACGAGCATGAATTTCTCTTTTTACGGTTGTGGCGATTCTTCACCACAGGCGTGACAATGTTCACTAGTGTGAATATTTGTTTCACGGTCATGAACTTTTGCTGATTTTTATTCTTTTGATCTTCAAACAACTTTAATCAACTTACTTCATGATCTTAGAAATCTATATCCTCTCTAACACACTTATAAAACAAAATGTGGTTAAATTTTTTATTGTCTAATTATTTGTGATAATCAAAATGACAAAAATACCCTTCAAAGTTCAACAAATTTGATTAGGATTAGGGTTGAACTAGATAAATATTTCATTGTGGCTAAGAGAAATAAGGTGTTTTGGCAGATTGTCAATGTGACAATAAGAGAGAAAAAGATATTGTAGGACCCCTAATCAGTATGATCTCTTCAATTGTTACAAGCATCATTATTGTAATTTTTTTTCTCTCTTTTGACTTCTATTAGAAATAAATTTTTTTTTAAAAAAAAATCAAGTACTATGTAGAGGGATTGAAACACTCGAATAAATTAGGTTTTTATTTTAATTATCATGTATAATCTTCCTCTAGTTTGGGTATATTCACCAAATAGAAACTTAAATTTTGAAATAGTTACATGTGAGGTGTGATTTTAAGTTTTAACTGTATTGTTGGACATTTTTATATAACCATTATGCGAATGAAGTAAACTAATGATTCAAGGATAAGGAAAACAAAATATGGGAATGAAGTAAACTAAATTATTTTGTGTTGGCTTAAAAGATATAAGCAGCTTAATTATACATGAAAAGGAAGATACTAAATTATATATTATATTGATCACTTTGGAAGTTGTCATTTACTCCATTTTAAATGTTGAAGAAAACCATCCAAGAAAACTTTCTATTTCATAATGATAAAAAGTGAAAAGTATATGATAAGTGTATGTTCCGTATATGTGAAGTGTAGGTATTATTATGATAAAAAAAAATTAAAGTATAATATGAGGTATATATGAAGTATATGTTTAGTATATATAAAGTATATATTTAGTAAATGTAAGATATACTAATGAAACATTTAGACATTGTATTAAAATATTGAAAGTTGTAATTTTTTTCTTCAAAAAATTAGGAAAATGCTTTTTTTTTTCTTCCGAACTTATCCATTTCTTATTGTCACCACTACATAGTATTTATTTTCTATTCGTTATTTCAATCTCAGTTGAAAATTAAAGGATAATTTAGCGAATTACAATTATTATTTTTTATGTTCTAACATTAAAAGATACTTGAGTGGAAGGGAAGAGTAATATTAAAACAATATGAATATGGTAAATTATCAAAAGAACAAAAAAAATCTAGGACTTCCTTCGATGAAACAATAAGGTTCATATGTCTATCACTAGACCACCACGTGAGGTGGTTCTATAACAAATTTAACACTGCATGCTATAAAGCATTTGGATGATGAATTGATGATCTAGTAGTTATGAACTCAAATAAATTAAATTAGCAGCTTGGGGATAATAATATATAATAATATAAATATATAAAATTAATAATATAAATATATAAAATAATTATCCCCTCCGAAGGATATTATCTCTCGCGTTAGGTACTAATTTATTTTTAACGTCCAATTAGATCGGAGAATCATTCTAATGGAAAAATAAAATTTAATGAGGATTTGGTTCATCCCATACGTACACATCATGGGCATCCCAACTCAGTATTCAACTTTTTTAGAGGTTTTTTTTGTCTAGGGAGGGAACTAAGTTTTCGATGTATACATAGGGAAACCAATGGATACAAACCAGTCCCATATTTTAAAAAAACAAGATTATCATATCCGAACCAGTCAATGAAACGAAAAAAAAAAAAGAGGGTCAAGGGTTTGAGATTCAATTCAGACCATATTTTGAAGTAAATTTTTTTCAAAATATAATATTTAACATATTTTATATATAGTAAAATGTGAAAATTATTTATACTAGACACATATATTATATTCACAATAGTAAGTTCAAGATAATATTTATAATTTAAATTAATACGTAACTATATTAAAAAAATTCAAATATAATAATATTTATATTTATATTTAATTATTTATATAATTTTTAAAAATTAATATATTTAATAGATAATAAAAAAAATTACATTAAAAAAGGCATTCATATATTAATTAAAATAACTTTAAATACAACTTATATAAAATTTTTATCATAATATATATTTATAATGAAAATACAAATGACAAATTCAACCGTTCATATAAATTTCTTAAATAATATGAGTAAATTTTAATTAATATATAATCATCTATATATTGATAAGTAATATAATATCTATTTTTTATATTTATTATTTAAAAAAATAAACAATGGAATCATTCATTTAATATTTTTTTTAATTTTTTTAATTAAAATAGTTAATAATTTTACAAAATTAAGTTATAATATGTATTTATTTTCAATTAAAATAATTTTTCTGGAATCAAAAAAAATTATCATAATATATATAGACAATAAAAAATTCAAATAATTAAACTCCACTATATTAATAATATACACAAATTTTTATTTTTATTATATTAATTAAAAACAATGGCGCAAAATCTTAGAACTAATAAAGTTTTTGAACAAGTTAAGATTGTAGCAACTATCCTCCTGGCTGTGAGTTCAATTCTGGTCACAAACAAATTTAAAATTTTCACAATTCTCCACCAGTTGAACCGGTTAAACTCTGTTCGGTTTGGATGAATTCCGATTCAACTGGCTGATTAGCTGGTTCTTTCAACGATCAAATACAATTTCAGTTTATTAGTACGAACCGGCCCGATTTAGAGACCAGTTCTCAGTTTAACTGGTTTTAACAACAATGATAAAAAGGTTCACTTTATTTATTAATTTTGTTCTTATAGAAAAATAATACAAATATTTATGCTCGATATGAAGCATTAAATGTGTATACTGACAAAGATGAGGAGAAATTGAGAATATGCCACATGTGTCACGTTGATGGCAATTGAACATGGCCATCTGGTGGATTTTAGTTTTTATCATCATCATCATCATCATTATCATCATCATCATCATCATCATCATCATCATCATCATCATCATCATCATCATGTTTAAAGCATATAATTTATTTATTATGCTTGATATGATTTGTCAATTGAACCTTAATATAAACTCTCATTTCTTAACATTTAAATGCATTTTCGCTGAAAAAATATAACTTCATACTTACGTAGACAAACACTGGATAATTTAGTCTAAGTAAATGAACAAAAGACATACCTATAAATTATGCATATTGTAACTATATTTATTACAAAATTATATAGGTAATAAAGAATATATTATGCATTTTTTAAAATTTTAAAAATTACATAGTAAAAGATAAATATGGCATATATTTATAATATATGTTTTCTATATTTGTTAATTTATGACTTTAGATGAATTAATTAAATAATACTTATGTATGCAAGAAAGTAACAAAAAAAGGTATATTCTCAATTTTTTTTTTAAATATTTACTATGTATTTTTTAATATTAAAAGTTGTATTGTAAAAGGTATATTTGAGCTATATTTATTGTATATATTTTATATATATATTGTTTACTTATAATTATTAAATATACAGTAAAAAATTATATGACAAAATATATGATACTTATTTATAAAATATATATTTTATATATATCGATAACTGAATTTATCCATTCATCCAATTATATAAAAATAATAATTCTTTTATAAATAATAAACTTTAAAATTAAAAACTGTACAAATATCATTAATCAAGTTAATAATAAGAAAAAATAATAATTTTAAGGCTAATTTTGTATTAACAAATTAAAATTACTTTTTATAGAATAATATATTATTAATGAGATTGTTAAACAAAAGGCTTCCATTTATTACGTGTGTCTTAGATTATAGCACATTTTTTAATTATTGTGAAATGGATTTTGTATTTAAAGTCTACTCTTTGCAAAAAAAATTAGTTAGTTTATAGAAATTTATAATTAAAAATATATAAATTAATAATTTTTTGTTTATATATGACGCGTGCTAAATGTAATCTATAAAATTATTACTGTTTTTTTTAATTAAGCATATATGTATTTTTGCTCCCCACATTACTATCTCTTTATATTTTTCACGAGATTGAGTTTAATTAAGAGTATAATAAAAGTATATGCGGATTATATGATATGTATATTGAAAAGTATATATTTACTATATGATAAGTATATATGAGTTATCATTTATTAAATATACGAAAATTTATGATAAAAGATAAAAGTATATGTGAGCTATATTTGAATATACATGAGGTATATGAAAAATATAAGAGAGTATACATGATGTATACTTAAAAATAATACTCCTGTTTTCTAATATGTATGAGTATATATGAAAAAATGACTATTTGTCGATTTTTTTTTTTTTTTTGCCAGAAAACGGTATTTAGTGATTGCTTTATATTAATCATTTAATTTACTAGTTTGTATTTTAAGTAGATTTTGGACCAAGTCTTTGGGCTTTGACCCATTTAGAAGTTGTGCTGGCTATTGGGCTTCAACCATTTAACCCCACTTTATATATATCAAAAATAAATTATGTATATTAAATAATTAAGTCTTCTCATTTTCCTTTAATTCAAGTTTACATTAAAAGTATATATATATAAAAAAAAGAATAACACAGAGAAATTTAAAATACTATTTTTTTAAATATTTAATAAAAAATAGATATCTAGAACTAGATAAAAAATAAGTATCTACATTCAATAGCGAATATTTATAATATGGATGTTTATTTTCATTATTTTCTTAAATTTATGGAGACTAAAACAGTAAAAAAAATAAACATTTCAGTTCAGGAAATATAAATGAAGGAAAAGAGACAATTAAATTTCCAAGTAATTATTTGAAATATCTGTTTAAAAGTATATTTATTATTGTGTTTGTGTGTGTGTGTGTGTTTCATATTCAAGGTATGCTTTCATAATTCATACCATATCAAATAATTATTGCTCATTAGCATTTTCAATGCATTTTGTTTCATGGATCATAAATTTAATAAATAACTAATTGAAAATGATGATTTTATTATAATTAAAGATCATGTTGGACTGTTGGTTTGGCATTTTTTCAATTAATCCATCTTTTTTCACATAAATGGACTCTTTATCTCAAACATCATATTAGGAAATATTCGTCAGACCTTAAACATTTCTTCCCCTGAAGAGTATAGTATCTATGCCAAAACTTGGCGGATTATCTAAAACTTTTTGTCAACACTTTTGGCAAAAGAATTAAACGACATACAATAGAACTTCCCTGAATAAATCGAACTCTATTATGATATATTATCAATTGTATATATAATCCAACATCAACAAACACAAAGGTATCAGCTGAGAAAAATGGAGAATGAGATCAACCGCTTCATAAAGATTTGGTTCTCAGTTTTTATCTCTCTGTGCTATTGCTATGCTTTGGGCAAGAGAATTCCAAAAGGCACTAAGAGACTCTTCTGTCTACTCCCAATTATATGCCTATTTCTGTATCTTCCTCTTCTCCTTTCCACCATGCATCTCGGTGGCCCAACAGCTTTCTCCATTGCCTGGCAAGCAAATTTCAAGCTCTTGCTCTTTGCTTTCGGCCTCGGCCCTCTATCTTCAAATCCTTCAATGTCTGTTGAACATTTTGTTACTGTAGCTTGTCTCCCAATCAAGATTCGTGAAACCCAGAAAAAAACATCTCCCCACGTGCCTGAAAATGCTAGGAATCCATCTTTAAACTATGCAATCAAGGCCATTCTAGTGGGTATTCTCACTCATGTTTATGACTATAATGACCATATCCACCCAAAGATCGTGCCTTTTCTATATTGTCTGCAAGTTTATGTTTCTCTAGAAATAGTTCTAGCAATTATGGGTGGCCTGGCTCGAGTCTTGATAGGGCTAGACCTAGAGCCACAGTTCAATGAGCCATACCTCTCCACCTCACTGCAAGATTTCTGGGGCAGAAGATGGAACCTTATGGTTCCCAGTATTCTGCGGCCAACAGTGTACGAACCCATTCGCAATCTTGCCGCTTGTCTTCTTGACAGAAAGTGGGCTCCTATTCCAGGAATCTTGGGGACGTTTCTTGTTTCTGCTCTCATGCATGAGTTGGTGTTCTATTACCTTGGGCGTGAGAAACCTACATGGGAGCTAACATGCTTCTTTCTCCTTCATGGACTGTGTTTGGCGGTTGAGGTTGCTTTGAAGAAGGCGTTCGCTGGCAGATGGCAGTTGCCGCAACTGATATCAGGGTGTTTGACCATGGCATTCGTGATGGTTACTGGTTTTTGGCTGTTCTTGCCGTCGTTGCATCAGTGCAAGGCTTTTGAAAGGGGATCTATAGAGTATGATGCATTAGTTAGATTCCTAGAGAATGCCAATCAGAACATCAGAACTTATGTGGTTCCTACTTCAATTTGAATTACAAAGTGCATTGAAAAGACCATTTAGAATTCACCGCAAAGAAAATTAAGATCACCACAAAAGTGAGATAGTATATAACTAGCTCCATAGACGGAATTTTTACATGATTTTGCAATCTTCTTTTATTGGATCGATATAATGATACAGGTGTATTAAATTTTTCAGTTTATTCCAGCCATCTGTTCATTCACTAATTTGAAGGACAAAAATAATTTACTTTCTCAGCCCAGGTATTAAAATTTTAATTTTGGTAATAATCGACATATATACAACACAATCAAAATATACAACCTCCATAAAATAGTCACCAAAGGAAACCATGTTTCAAGATTTCATTTCTAATTGTACTTTGAGATTATAGAACAAAATCCAAATCTCCTAAACGTAAAAGAGTCGGATAGAATGTCATAAAAGGCTTAGTTTCATGTATATCAATCGCAAAGATAGAATCCTATATGAGAGATTCAGTTCCAATACCATTTCTAGAGTAAGATTGAATAGGCTTCACACTAAGGTTAGATACTGTGTGATGAGAAAATAATATTTCCCTAGTTGGCCTTCTGCTTAATAAATCAGCTTTATATATATATATATATATATATCATAATGTGCTCCCAACAACATAGAGCGCAGTTTCCACAGTCACTATGCATCCACGAAACCGCGCATGTATTTAGCAAGGACTTTGTTGAGGGACAATTTAAACAAAAGTGCGTGCATGTTAGTTTCAGTCCAATGTAATCTCAAAGAAACCTGTAGATGCCCCAATTCATTACAAAATTCATCAAGTCAGTAATGGCATAAGATGAGGCCGATTCTGAAATAATTAGATGAAAAATTATCACTTGTATAGCAGCCAACAACTAATTGTACAAAAACAATGCTGGGAAGAAGATGGAGATCAATTTTGAATTTACATGATTTCTTCATAGGGTAGGAGGAAATTCATCCTTTTTCAAATTCCTGATACCCATGTAAGAGTAACATCTACCACTTATAAAATACAAGTTCTCGACTACAATTTGATTTGATAGCATCCTCCAATTTTTCAGCCTGATCATAGTCAACTTTGAAAGAAACCATTACGATGCCATCTTTACCAGTCTCGTAATCCTGCTTAATGTTCTCAACATGAAAAGATTGTAGCTGTAACAATCAAGCAAAAAGAAAGAACGCATGGAAAGAGTAAGACATCAAAGTTGCTATGCCAAAATTTAAAAGGCACTTTTTCAGTCCATAAAAACACCAGAAATGGAAAAAAGAGTAAAATCAAGCATCACAAAAAAAGGGTATTCAAGTATGAAATTATATCATGCAACTTACTTCATAAATATTAGCAGATTATTTGACAGCAAAATGCCTACAGATCAATTCACCAAAAAAAAAAAACGAGCAAGCAACTCCTGAAGTTATAAGTTATTGAATTTTCTTATTGTATTTTTGAAAACCATGTAATCCTCTATATCCTCCTTCAAATAAACCCAAACCATATAATATCATATGATTTTCAATGGACTGATCATATGAACAGTTAATCTCAACCAGTCGGAGACCAAGGGATTAAAAGGAGAAAGACCTTAAGTGATTACTGGAAGTGTAATAATACCATTTACCTAGCAATTACTGATGCAACCATTAGTTAATCATGGCATCAGTTCTGCAGTGTGCAAACAGAGGTACAAAGAATCGTTGAGAATGATGTCATTCTCACCTGATGATGTAAAACTCCTATGAGATCAAAGGGAACCTCCACGCCCATTGGCACCTACAAAATCCAACACAGAGATTAGTCGCACACACAAACATTATGAAATTTTACTGAGTAATGACCAATTGTGTGCAAGAAATGATCTTGAACAACTTTCAGACAAATTGATCTTCAAAACAGAATAAAGCATGAGAATGTATGAGATCCCAACAAAGGAAAGAGTACCTTAGATTTTATTAGACAAGTAGGGGCATTTCTCAAACATTCTGATGCAACTCCTCCATAGGCCCTGACCAATCCTCCAGTACCTAATTTTATACCTCCAAAATACCTAAAATTCAATTTCATAGATAATAAGAAATACACCTAAAAAAAATATCCCAAAGCAAACCTCACTGGTTTAACAAAGCTAACTAGCAAAGAAAGATAATTTAACACACCTTATCACTACAACCATCACTCTATCTATCCCAGAAGAATCAATAGCAGATTGTATTGGTTTTCCAGCAGTACCTGATGGTTCCCCATCATCATTGGACCTAAATTGATCTCCAACCTATCGCAAATTGTAAGGTAGAAAAGCTTAATTAGCTTTTGGTGTAACTGAGACAACTAGACGGATGAAATGAATAATAAAGGAAAGTACCTTGTAAGCCCAGCAATTATGAGTAGCGCGTGGATCCTTAACCTAAACAATCAAGTGAATGAAAAGGTGAGGTTTCATCCTTCTTATATAATACATAAGGTAATTATGATAAGTAAGTACCTGAGAAAGGAAGGAGAAGGCGGATTGTTCGTCGAAGATGGGGCCAGCAATCGCGATGAATTTGCTCTTTTTTATTTCTTTTCCAAATGTTACTCTCTCTTTGATTGTCGAGTAGGCACCCGCACTGGTATTGCTGCTGCTGCCGCCGCCAATGGCCATGGCTCTCTTGTTGATGGAGGAAATGGCGACCAGTGAAGCTGAGAGACGATGGCTTAGCTTCTGGTAATGGTGGTGGTAAGTGGGTATTGTTATCGCCACTGGCATTTCCTTCAAATCGGTTTTTTCATGAATTTCGGAGCTATTTTTCGTCTATCCGATTAGCTTACCAAATTTCTGAGGACAAAGCGGTTGCTTATACGGCGTCGTTACGTTGAAAATTACCTTTTCCTTTTAAGATTATAATTTCTTCTGAACCCATTTGCTCGTTAGACTCTGCATGATTGGGTAAAATTCGGAAATTACAAAATTTTCAAAAATTTAGTCTGAAATAAAATATTTTACAATTCTTAAAATCGGATTGAAATTGGAAAAAAAAAAATCCCTTTTATATTATTCTAAAAATTTAAATCTAATATTCGAAAATTTGGAATCAATATTAGCAAAAGCAAAATGTTAAAAGTGATACAGAGTTTCTTCTTCTGAATACTAATTCTACTGTCCTCTAATCACTTCATGATTATAGTATACCGAGCTATCATTTATCCAGACAAGCATTTTCATAATAATATGTGAAATATGTGGGAATGAATCAGAAGGAACAAGGCTAAAATCTCTAGACAACAGAAAAAATCACAAACAACTAAAGAATTGATAATTGAATAAAATTCCATTTTATAATATTCATCTCAACTCAAACGCCAACAAAATGTTTGAGTTGATCAGAGCCCACCTTGCTCCTCTCGCACCACCATATCTAATGGAAAGGGTTAGCCTACACTAACTGTTCTAAGTCAGCCATCCTACTGTTGCTACTACCAAAATTGAGGGGGTTAAATTTCCACGAATCTTGTTTTTTTCTTTTTTCCTTTTTTCGTTTTTCAATTATATTAGTATACAAATAATGCAGGGTTTCCATGGCCTTCTACATCCTATCTCCAAGCATCTTTTCTCTTGGCCAAGTCTGCATCAACAGTCCTACACAAGGAAGGTGTCATTGCATCTGCTAAAAGAACGGATGGACCGTACCAACTAGGTCCTGATTCTCCAAATATGAAATCAGACAAGTCTTCACTCTTCACGGAGTCCTTCGTGCTCGATGTGCTGCAAGAACTTGCATCAGACCAGCTAAAAATGGAAGAACTCTCACTTGATGAATCCACAAGATGATGTCTCCGATCATCAGTATCATGCAGCTTATTGCTGGCCAAATCATCTGGAGTATTCCAGTATGGATATTTGCCATTCCTCTGTTGTGCCTTTGAAGGACCAGTGCTCGAAGAGTGAGAATTAGATGTCGCCTTTAATGTATTAATGCTGGAAGAAACAGCTTCCAAATTCATTCTCTTGGACTTCGCATTACGAGTCTCTACATTGCTCTTCAGTATAGCAGGGGCTCGTGGATAATTCCTAAAATAAGGAAAACCAACATGTAAGCAAACGCATAAGATTTAGCACCAAACAGATACGTAAAGGCATTTTAACCTTGCATAGAGCAGCATGTACGCCTCTTCTGATAAGACCCTATCCAATTCCACAGGCATTACCTACAGGATATCAAACTCCACCAGTCAAATCTTTTTTACTCTGCAAACACGTCTGAAATTCCTTATCATAATTATCCAAAATTCTGCACAAACACATTATACTTTTAACTCATCAGCCTGGATGATGCTTCCAAACTTAAATTTTTAATTGTCACAGTTCCCATAAATGAATGCAAGCAAAAACTTTAGTTTTACAACACATTCTCTTGGTCTCGTTATATTACCAAGATTGGAACACAAGATAGAAATTGCTGCCACCAACGAGAGAGCCTCTTCAATCTAGGGTGAAAGCAACTTCTTTCTATTGTGGTGCATGTGTGTAGGTTGATCACAGTTGGAAGCAGGGACAAAAGGTGCATTTAAGAGGGGGAGGAGGAAAAGCAGGAGCTCCAATTCAAACAGCAATTTTATGCATACGATAGAGAGAAATAAGTCACATACAATGCTGTCATTAATCCCGAACCATTCGCCATGGGAAGCCTTTACATAACAGACATAATGGCCTGTAGTAGCATCATTCATTGTATCCCTGTGGACAACCACTGCATAAAGACTATACTGAGGAGATTTATCACTTCTACCACAGATATATGGAGCCATGTCAAGGGCCTCAGGAAACCGAATTGACTTATTCAGCTTCCCAAAGTTACGAGACTACAGAAACAGAATATAAAGTTAAGTCAATTTAAAAATCAGAGTTGGTTCAAGTTGCTGTCAATAAATTATATAAATTGTTTTTAAATCACTCAGACAGAATTGACATCAAAGAATTACCTGGAATCGCTTTAACACAATTGTAAGGATATTGGGTGCCTCTAATACTGTCAGCTTCTTTTTAGCTTTCCCATAAGATTTACATCTGTTAAAAAACCAAAAGATTTCCTCTCAGAAAAGTGAGAGATTGTAAAAACTCAATTTGTGTGGGTAAAACCTGAAAGAGGGGAAGACTATAGTTCCTTTGCTTGATTTATAATTTGTAATAGAGTACAATCCACCAATTTCATTTTTACTTTAAAGCTCATGTCAAATAACTGGAAATAAAAAAAGAAAAAAGAAAGAAAGAATTGTGGATAAATATATGAATTTTTATCAGATGAGAAAATAAAATGCAATGAACACTAGGACACAAATTTTTGCTTTTCATAATAAACTTAACTATTTCGCATTACAAATGTGGCTTTTGTTTGTTTAACAAATTTATTTATTGTTGATCTTTTATCCAAACAGTGCCTTTTGCTTTCGAAGTAGCAATAAGAGTTTGGGTGGGGAAGATGGCAGGGGAACAAGCTAACTAGATGAAGCCTAAAAACCAGCAGGTGATGCAATTAGCCATCCAACACTTCTATAATTTTTAAATAACAAGAAGAAAACTAATGAACCAACCTGCTGCAATTGTAGTTGTTCTCTCCATCTAACATTTCATCAGCTGTGAATTGCGTAAGAGCTTCTTCAAGAGTCTCAATGTTCCCATCTATCTCAACAGTTAAATCCATTATCCATTCAAATCTTTCAGATTTTCCAAGGCACCTCATGCATGTTATCTGAGAATCCAGCAATAAATTATGATTTTGCAAATGGAAAAATCTGGAGGATGGGTTACTTTTGAATGAAGAGAATATCAGTGAAATAAAAATGTGAGCACGGGAAACCATCAAAGAAATAAACAACCTTAGATCGAAGGTAACCCCCGAAAGTTAGTCCTACTAGAGTTGTTTCTTCTCCAAATGAGCCCAGAGCTCCAGCTTCCATAAGGCATATAGACTGCATTGTATCAACTGCATACCTGCAACATCCGAAACTAAGATGGTCATACACATTTGGGAAAATAAAAATTTTGATGTCCCAATATCGAATAACAATCAATAGGCATGAAAAATCATGACTGCTTCACCTCAAGAACTCATGAGCATCTTCTTCTCTGCCAAGATGACTTCCAATTTTTTGTATTTTGGATAAAATTCTAATTGGTGACAAAGGAGACTGCCCTTCCCTTGCTTTTAGAATCAAAAATTCGAATTCACAAATGAAACACCACTCTCTTTTCTGACCTGGAAGAGAAGACAAATTCTATTGAACAAGGATACTTTCAACCTCACAATAAAATAAAATAAAATAAAAAGCAAATAGTGAATTTTCAAAGGAAACAAAAAAGAAACTTGCATTCATTTGAATGGAGCCCTCGAACAAAGTAAGAAGTGAGAGGCCGAGTAAACGCCAGGCATTGAAGCACAGTGTTGGCATAACAACTGCATAAATTTTGAGGAAAGTAATGTTACTGCATAGACAACAAACTTTATTTGTCAATCAATAAAATACACTTTGTAATAAGGAGAAAGGAAACCAGTTAAAGGATGTTTCTAAGCTCTAATAAAATATTTTAGAAAATGATATCAGAATGAAGAAACCACTGGTTCGAACTCCAGGGCTCTAAATAATTTATAAAATACCTAACCATACTAGTTTAACAAATGGCTTTAGTTTGCATTGTAAATTGAAAAGGCATACAACAGTTAAACACGCCACAGTGCAAGCTCTACA
Source organism: Triadica sebifera (assembly GCA_023653625.1). Taxonomy (NCBI): domain Eukaryota; kingdom Viridiplantae; phylum Streptophyta; class Magnoliopsida; order Malpighiales; family Euphorbiaceae; genus Triadica; species Triadica sebifera. The sequence goes on along the minus strand of JALBGG010000023.1, from coordinate 8,127,850 downwards.
CTAAAATCCTTACCTATTCCCACAATTTCTGAGCCCAAACGGACTTAGTTCTTCATCGCAAGAGTAGAGTTTCACAAACAGGTCATATGAAAAGATTGTCTGTCAAGAAACAATAAAAAGTATTGCATATTGTTTTAACAGAATATAAGATGCCCTCAGGTTAAACACATTATAAATAAATAATTGAAGGCAGTTCATAAATATATAATAACCTTGTAATTCAGGGATTGCTTCGATCTCAACTGCGGAACTTTTCTCCACACAGAATTTTTCAGACCATTGGAAGCATCTCGTGGATGATCAGCAGAAGCACTAAATGAGAAAGATCTGGCTTCTTTACCCTTAAGTAGCCGTGAATCATCTTCCACATCAGCAATTATAGAATCTAACCTAGAATTGCTTGAGGACGTCGAGTTCCTGCACTTAGAAGCATCTGTAACCAGCATTTCTGATGATGCAGCTCGTTTAAAGGACTTCTTATGGCTCGATCTTGCTGCCATGACATCACCAGAAATGAACATTCCATTCGGAAGATGAGAATGACAATCAACTACTTCATCAGAGCAACTAATTTTTGTCTTATTTAGTTTAGTTTCACAAGAAACTACATTTACACCAATGACTGACTTAGTTGACTTTGGAGGAGGCAATTTAGTTTCTTGCATTTCCTCCAAACTAACCCTAGTAGCAAGCATATTAGAAGCAATATTTTCAGAGGGTCTCTCTGATCTGCCTGTTCCACTATAACCGAGTTCTTTATTTTTAGAAATATTAGCAATTGGTTCGGTTCCTACAACATTCATTTCAGATTGCTTTTCCAGAGATCTATCACAAAATTCACTTTCCTGCTTTAAATGCCAAGCAGTAGTCAGGAGTCGGCATTCGTTCTTGTGACCTTGTCTCCAGTGAATTATTTGACACTTCCCAGAACTATAAAAGAGGCAAATTTAGTGGTCAGTACAACAGGCAAAAACGACATGACTGCTTTTATGTAATTAAAATGCAAATACAACAAAATTCAGCAAGGAAAATAACCATAAATGCAACTATATCTGTGAAAAGCATTTATCTATATTTTAGTTTATATTACTCAACAGTTAGTTTAGACATGTGACTAATGTAAGGCCAACATGGCACATGCACCAGCTTAAATAGGACTAAGTGAATCAGATAACTCAGGCAATCAAGCTTACTGGAATAATATTTTTAAAATAATCATCAACAGATATCAGAAGGATGCTTAAAGGCTTATATATTCAGAAAAAAAAATGGGAAAGGAAGAAAACATCATATGAATATGTCATGACAGCATCAAGAATAGCCATAACTTTCTTACTGCCACTTGATGGAACAAACTTGAGTATTGGGTGACACAAAATCAGAAATCAGTTATAAGGACCATGTCTGCAAACCATTGCCACCACATCCATAACAACTAACAAGAATATTATCACTTCAGCACAGATTAATGACAGTCAATATACCAATATTCAATATTCTTAAACAGAAAACATTTTCCTTTAGTCGTTCAGAATTTGACATACCCCCTTCTCGCACGCAATTTAGAACGAAGTATTCCTCCATTCATATTTTTTCAGTTTTTTATACTGCATTAATGGCTGAAGCTAAACAAATGGCAATCAACCCAAACTTAATATATATATATATATATATATATATTCACAAATTACTCTCTCAAATTATATAAATCACATAAACGATTCTCTATTCTAACTATAAAAATAATTAATATAAGTCTTAATTTCAAAATCAAACAACAAATACGAGAAACATTTTTAAAAAATTGCGAAAATAACACACCAGTAGTGAACGGATTTGCACTGGGAGCATCGTGTGGTAGTGGGACGGAAACATGCAGCGCACTGGTGAGCTCTGGGCCGCGGATTATATTCGTAAACAGATTCAAACTCTACCATAGCAGACTCATTGGATACCATATCCACAAGGCGCTTAATCTCCTCCTTCCTTTCCACCGCATTGCGCCACTTATGATGTATCCAAAGAAAAAGAACAAAAAGAAAAACAAAGAGAAGAGTTTGGAACCCAACAATTCCAGGAATTAGCATTTATTATGCACTATCCAGTTCCAAGCATAAGACCAGAGCAGAGAAACCCTAAAATTGTGAATTTGTTATACATGAATTCGAATGGCTGAGGTGGTGGTGGTGGTGGTGGCGGCGGCACCCGTGGGTTATAGGTGTAAAGGTGAAATAGGAATTTTAAACTAGGTGGCGACCATGAATGAATGATTGAAGCATTTTCAGGCAGATGCGAATATGGATCACGCAGAAAAGAGGGGTGAAGCTTTCGTTAACTTCGGGAGACAGTAGAGTTCCCAATTTCGGCTTGTCGCGCTAAAAACGACAACGTTTTTGTCGTTTTGAAAAAAAATGTTTCTAGGTGGGGATGACAAAAGATTGAGTATAGCGAAAATTGTTTGATCCGAACTTGATTAATTTATATATATATTTATATATTATTTAAATTTATTTAAAATTATAATATTAATATTTATATCCATCGCAAATTTGATTAATTATTTATTTATCATTAAAAAAACTTTAAATAAAATAAAATTTAAACTAATTAAATAATAAAAAATATACAAATAATTTACCATAAATTACTATAAAATAAAATATAAAATTTAATTCAACACATTCAAATTAAAATAATTTATCAAATGGTTCAAAAATAACATTAAAATAATAAAATTAAATATTGTTCATGATAGAAAAATTATATTTCAATTTTTAAATTTTCATTACATTTATAATTCATCAAACTATAAAAACATATAAAAAATAATTAATTATATCTTTACATTCAATAAATTAATTGCATAATATATATATACTGGATTTATTGAGTAACTAATATCCGATAGCTTCTACTTGTACTATATTTAAATACATGATAGATTTAAATATTGTTATCTAAATTCGTTCTAAAACTTTAATAGGATTACTAATTAGCATTACAAATGTGGCTTAAATAGAACTAATTGTTAATCATATTAGGATTTAAACGAATTTGGATAGACACGGATATCTGCGAAATCCATACTCTTTTCTACACCTATTTATATCATAGACAACGAAGCGGATTCGAGACGAAAGTCACTATCTCCACCCTGACTCCGAAAATCTCACATTGTTCCATGTTCCAACAAAAAAAAAATTATAGGTCTCCGTCCCTGCACCACACAGAAATTGAGATTTCCAATTCCGAACCGATTTCCGATTTCATTAATTTTTTTAATTTAAATATTAAAAAATATTTTAAATTTTTATTGTTTAGTTAATTAAACAATTTTTTTAAATAAAAAAACATCATATATTTATAAATAAATATTATATTTTTATTTTATTATTTTTAAAAATAAATTATATTAAAAATATAAATAAATATATAAATAATATTTTGGAGCAAATTCGGTCAGGACATAAAAATAAAAAAAAATATATCTCATTCAAGGCAGATTTGTGACGCACCGCAGTATGGGTTTAATTGCCTAGATGAACCAACGGGCTAAGTTACCTTACAATTTCTGCATGTGTTTGGAGGCATCTAAATAAGTAATTATGATCAAATCTGTTAATTATTATTAAATCTGAAAATAATCCACCTCATGAAATAAAATAAATAGCAATTAATATGAACGTTTTAAGAAATAAAATAATAAATCAATTTCTTATTATATCTATAACAATATTATTATTCAAAATGAGATTGAAAATTTACCGGTTTTAGAATTTTTTATTAAATGATGAAATTACTGTTTTTTTAGCAGTTCTTCTTAAGATAATTCACTATTTATAATGGAGGAGTGTTAACTATTTTTTATATATTATTTTCTCTATTTTTTGAGTCACACTTAATTTTTTTATTTTATTATTATTTTTATGTATGTGACATTTAAAGGATGAAAAATGTAATATGGATAAACTATTGAGTAATACTAAGGATTAGGGGTGTAAATAAGTTAAATTACTCATAAATTATTCGAGTTCGACTCGTAAAATATTTGAATTTGATTTGAAATTAATTGAGTTGAGCTCAACTTTGAGTAGCTCAAATAGTTTGTCGAACTTTGGTATCACAATATTTGATTCGTAAGAATCGCGAATTTAATTAAGTAGTTATTTTTTATTATTTATTAAATTATTTTTATATACTCAGTATTTAAATATATTACAGCTTAATCGAGTTTAATTGATTTCGATTTGAGTCGAGCTGAGCATAGTTGATTTTGAGTCGAGCCGAACCGAGCCAAGTACACTATTTATTAAAAAATTTTGTTGATTCAAGTTTTATCGAGTTAAACTCAAGTAGGTCGAATATTTTTCGAATCAAGTTTTAAACAATTAAAATAAAATCCGATCGAGTTATAGTTTCAAGTTTTTTAATCGAGTTAATATCGAATCTAACACTGCATTTACTCGATTACACTCCTACTAAGGACATTCTCTTTTTTTAGATACTTTTTAAACACTCACTTTCTGATTAAATGGTGAAAAAAGAAAAAAATTTAGATTTTTTTTAGTTCTCACTAACCAATTCGAAGGTAAATATTGAAAAATATCTAAAAATATCTAAAAATATAGAATGTAGTTAGAATTCCTCTAAACTTCTTTATAATATGTAAGGTCTATTTAATTTGAATTAATAAATTATCTTTTTCTCATTAATATTTTAACTTATTTATTTTATTTAATATATTTTTAATAGCTTTAATTTTTTATAAATTCAATATAAACTCAGTTGATAAAATAAAAAGAAAAGAAAAAGAGAAGAAAAATCTATTATGAAGATTGATCGCATCATATATAGAAATTAACAAACTCATCAAGAACATAAACTTATATAAATTTGCAAGTGTAATGAATTTGTAATATAAATTTTCAATTAAGATATTTTCAATCTCTCCGATTTTACTTGTAATTATTCAAAAAAAACTAAATAAATAAATAAATTACTATCAATAAAATGAAAACAAATAAAAAATTGAAAATAAAAGTAAAAATAAATACCATGAAGCATAAAAATTCAAGAAATATATATAGAATTTTGAGACACAAAGATAGCAATAAGGAATTGTAATTTTTGTAAATACAAGAACAATATATATAATTGAATTGAAAATAAAAGATTGCCTTCTCTATGGAAAATTAATAGATTCAATTTATTTTATTTAGACATCAAGAACTATTATGAGGAATTGTATATATTTGTAAACAAAATATCTATGTTATAAATTTTTTATTAGATGATAATTACCCTTAGATGATTCACTATTTATAATATTTAAAGCCCATTAATTTAAAATTTTGAATTATCTTTTATCTTTAGACACCAAGAATAATCTTTCTTCTCATTTTATTTTTTAATACCCCTATAATATTAATAATTTTTCTTCCTCTTTACTTAAAAACAAATAATGGTCTTTTACTTGTAACAAATAAATGTTCAAGGGCATTATAGTTTAAAAAGGTTTTAAGCGATCTTTAAAGCAATGGATTTTTTAACTAAATGGAAGCAAGTAAGGGTCATTCAAATCTTAAGGAGTGGCATCCCTTCCTCGCCAGATGGTGCAACAAGGTGGATGAGACAACCAACGCCTATATGGAGCGAAAATGACGAAAATAGCGACAGAAATCCAAATTCCAACCAGACACTATTTTGGTATCAAAAATAGCACTAGCTATAGTGTCACGCCATATTTGGCATAACACTATAGCAATGCTATTTCTAAATTAAAAAAAAAATTGATTTTCTGGTGGCTTGAAGTTGCAGGAAAGGAGAAGAAGGAAGAAGATGAAACACAATTTGCGTCTTTCTTTTTTTTCGGTGCTTTTTATTTATTTATTATATTTAAATAAATAATTTTTTAATTAATAAATTGATATTTAATTAATCTTAAAGCATGTTTAATTGAATAAAATTAATAATAATTGAATAAAATTAATATTAGTAAATTGAAGTTTAATTAATAGTAAATTGATGTTTAATTAATATTAATATTTAAATTGATATTTTTTTTCTACTTTTTCACAATTAAATTGTAATCTAATTAAATTATATCATCCAATTAAATTGTATTCTAATATTTTTAATATTATGTAATTTTAAGTCCATAACAATTTGATTTCTAATAATTAAATACATCCTAATAATAATTAATATTCTTAAATGAATATAATTGAACAAAAATATTAAATAAAATGTAAAAAATATATAACTATAAAATGCATATATTATAATTTAAAACAATAATACATTTATTACTAACACATAATAAGATTACAAAATATTAAAACTAAACTAGTAACGAAAATTTAAAAGGTTTAATATAAAACAAACAAAGTGATTTAATAAATTATTTAATAATCTGAAAGATTGGTTCCAGATCCGCCAATATAATTAAAATAATCGCTAAACTTATTAGATGCAGAAGGTGATTGTGTTTAAAGCTATTGAGATTATTTTTCTAAAATTCGTATTTATTCAGTTTCGATATATGCACGAATTTTTGGATTGCTAATAGTATTTAAATCTCGCATTAAATTTTTATTTTCTTCTTTCAATTCTTTTAGTGTCAAATTTTTTCTTTAAATTTCTAGGTGTTGTTGTCGGTCTGAGCTAGTCTTCTTCGACATTTCTAAAAGTTATTGATTTTCCTCTTTGAGACTATTAATGATATATGAAATTTTTTCATCATTTTTTTCTCTTTAATTTAGCATTTTTCACCCCAATTGGTCATTTTGATGATGAATCACCAATATCATCATCTAAATTAAGAGAAAATTATGACAACTCGGAAGATGCCGATATTAGAGACTCAGGAGTGGGATTATCTGACTCTGATAAAATATAATTTAGATTTTACTTTCGATTTATTTTTCTTGATGTGCTGACATTATCTTTAAATTTTTCAAAATCTTTCACTATATTCCACACATGGTCAAATTTGAATCCCTTTTTGGAACTGTCATCTTGCATCAATAATATTTTAGCTCGATTTATTTGCAAATAATTTTAACTATAAAGTTTTAGTTTTCCAGAGATATAAAAATAAAAACAAAAATTTTTTCTCTTTAATTTAACATTTTTCACCCAAATTGGTCATTCTGATGATGAATCGCCAATATCATCATCTAAATTAAGAAAAAATTATGACAACTCGGGAGATGCCGATATTAGAGACTCAGGAGTGGGATTATCTGACTCTAATGAAATATAATTTAGATTTTTCTTTCGATTTATTTTTTTGATGTGCTGACATTATCTTTAAATTTTTCAAAATCTTTCACTATATTCCACACATGGTCAAATTTGAATCCCTTTTTGTAACTGTCATCTTGCATCAATAATATTTTAGCTCGATTTATCTGCAAATAATTTTAACTATAAAGTTTTAATTTTCCAGAAATATAAAAATAAAAACAAAAAATTTTGCAAAAAAAATACTCACAATATCTTTATCTGATGCACTATTAGGATGCATATTTTTAACTTGTCGGATGCAAGAATTCAATTTTCAAAAAGTTTTGTCTATAGTTTGAATTCGAGATTGCACATAACTCTTATTGCGATACTCCCAACATCCAGTTCTTGCACTGTTATATACATCTTTCATACGAAACTAAAATTGATTTGAAGACTGGTTCACATCCATAATAGGATATTGAGAAATGTCCATATAAACTTGACATAATAATATATCTTCCTCAACACTGTAAGAATAAGACATAATAGATATTTTTGCAGAGAGTATTTGAAGTAGAGTTTGAAGTAGAACAATAAAATACAAAATATAAGTTGGACAAATAATATGAAATCTACACACATATATATAGCATGGGATACATATAAAGTATAGATAATGAATATCTAGTCAATAATTATTATCTATCGGATGGATTTCATAATAATTTTAGTCGTCAGATGAATTTCATCCTTATCTACATCTTATCATTATTTCTAACATTATTTCAACCGTTGGATGAATTTCATCCTCATGTCAACTGTTCGATAAATTTCATCATAATCTTAGTCGTCGGATGGATTTCATCATAATCTTAGTCGTCGGATGAATTTTATCTTCATGTCAACCATTCGATGGATTTTATCATAATCTTAGCCGTCAGATGGATTTCAACATAATCTTAGCTGTCAGATTAATTTATTTTTTATCTAAATCTTATCATGATTGTTGTCATAATTTTAGCCATCAGATGGATTTCATCATAATCTTATATGTCAAATGGATTTCATCATAATTTTAGTTGTCGAATGGATTTCATCATAATCTTAGCCGTCGAATTACATTTATTCATTATCTAAATCTTATCATAATTGTTGTCATAAATCCAACTTTCGGATTGATTTTATCATAATCTTAGCCGTCAGATAGATTTCATCATAATATTAGCCACTGGATTATTTTTTTTATTTAAATTTTATCATGATTGATGTCATAAATCCAACCGTCGGATGGATTATATCATAATCTTAGCCGTCGAATTACATTTTTTAACCTTATCATATTATCAAAAATTTTCTATAAATAAAACCATTATTCATGAAATTTATTCATATTGATTGTCATTTAGATATCAAATATTTGTATTCATATTCTCCAAATTACTCAAACGATAATATTGAAAGATGAACTTCAATATTAGAGGTCCATCAAATGTGCAATTCAAAAATTCATCTTCATCTTCAGATGACAAATGAAGATATATCAGCAATGAGTAATTTTATTGCTAAAGAAGAAATAATTTATCGTGCAATTCATAATAACAACATGATTTTGGAGTATTACATCAATCAACAAAGTAATTAGAGTACTCATGGTGGTTCCATTCCAAGTCATATTGTGATCAATCGTGATCGTGAAGCTACAGATCATAATTTATTTAATAATTATTTTTCTAATCAACTACGATACAATGAAGATATGTTTTGCCGCCGATATCGTATGTCTCGGAGTTTATTTTTACATATCATTGATGCAATTAAAGATCATGATAACTACTTCCACCAACGAAAAGATTGATTGGGTAGAGTTGGATTATCAACTTTATAAAAAGTAACAACAGTATTTCGAATGTTAGCGTATAGTTTACTAGCAGTTGCTACTGATGAATATGTTAAAATTGGTTAGTTTACTACAATTGAAAGGTTAACGAGATTTTGTCATGCTATCCTATAAATTTTTTCAGAGAGATATTTTAGATCATCTAACGCTAATGACATCGCTAGGCTACTCTATGTTGGTCATCAACGTGGTTTTCCAGGAATGTTATACAGTATTGATTGTATGCATTGGAAGTAAAAAAATTATCCAACAGCATGGGCTAGACAATATGCAAGTCGAAATGGATTACCAACAATTATTCTTGAAGCTGTAGCAGATTATGATCTATGGATATGACATGCATATTTTGGTATGTCGGACATAAATAATGACATTAATGTCAGAGAGTCATCACATTTATTTTATGATCTTGCTCAAGGTATTGGTCCTCCTGCTCAATATATTATTCAAGAAAAAAAATATAATATGAGTTATTATTTAGCCGATAATATATATCCAAAATGGTCCACCATTTGTGCAAATAATTCATGAGCTGTGGGGTCCAAAGAAAAGGTATTTTGCAATGAGACATGAGGCTTGTAGAAAAGATATTGATAATGTATTTGGAGTTCTACAATCACATTTTGCAATTATTGCAGGGCCAATAAGATTTTGAAGAAAAGAGGTATTACACGATATAATAACTGAATGCATTATCATACATAATATGATAATTGAGGATGAACATGATATAAATGCACCAATTAATAAAACAATAAATGCACCAAATCCTACAGTTGAAATGACAGTGGATGAAAATTTTTTGATTTCAACAATTTCTTGCTTGGCATAGACAAATCAAAGATAAAGATGCTTACATTGCTCTCCGTAATGCTTTAATAGAGCATTTGTAGGAGTAATATACTAATTCAGCTGATTGAATCAATAGTAATATTGTTTTTTTTTATTGTAATATTGTATTATTAATTATCTAATGTCAAGTTTTTTATTGCATTTTTTATAAATATGTATTTTACTTAATATTTTTTAATTAACAAGTTTTTATAATATGCGATATTATAATGAATTTTTATTTTTATAATATTATTAAATAATAAAATTTATAATATTTTATGAATATGTAAAAAAATTATTTTGTAAAATAATTAAATAGTCTGAAAGTAATAAAAAAATAAAGTATAAATAGGAATATATATAGAATATTTTTATGCAAAAAATGGTGTAATGGGTTGGGAATAAAGTTGCTATAATTACACCATTTTAGTGTAAAAGTTATACTATTTTGGTGTAATGGGTTGGAGATAGCCTTACAATGTTAAAGAAGCCAAAAAAAGTAACTATTCAAGATCTTTGAAATGCTCTTTATCAAAATATGTCATGCCACAGAAATAATTTCTCAAATTTCAAACCCTAACCCTAAAATATGAAGATATCCATTTTCTTCTTAGATGAAAAAAATGATAATAGAAAATTAATGAGGAAAATGGCACTAGAAACAAACCTAAAAGAGAACAAAAAATAATTTTTATGAAAAAATAAAAATAAAAATCAAATAAAAGTGAAAAAATTTCACAAAGAGGAAAAGGGAAATGCAAAATAGAAGAAAGAAATGCTACACATACTCTCTCACACTGTGAAAACTGAAAGAGGAGAAATGGAGAATTAGAAGGAGAATAAACATACCTTTTGTTGCTTTACATAGAGTCGTCAGTCTTAGATGGTGAAGGAGATGGAACAACGACATTGTTGTTGATTCTAGGAGTGAAAGTGGCCTAGGGCAGGGTGGCGTTCGAGGGTGGGAGAGAAAGGGCAGAGAAGCAAAGTAAAGAGGCATTTCTTTCATTTTTTTTAATTTGGAAAACTTAAGGTTAAGAAAGGGAAGCTGTAAATGGTAAAATGAGAACTGATTTGTAAATCAGTGTGTTCTTATTCAGAAAATCATTTTAGCGGTCACTTCAATTGTGGTCATTGATTTAGCGACCACATATTAAAATGGTCGTTATTTAATGATCATATATTTTATGGATTGCTAAATAGTGATCACATATTATGTGGTCACTAATTTAACAATTGTTTTAGCGATTACTAATTAGTGATCACAGTTAAAATAGACACTAAAAATATTTTAATAATTTTAGCGGCCACATTAATCTTGGTCGCTGAATACTAGAACATAAATCTCTTAATTTAGCGCCTATAACACTGAGTCACTATTTAGCAACCAAATTTGTGATTGCGAAATCGTCACTAAATTTGCTCTATTTTTTGGTGCATGATTTAGCGACCAAATTCTGTGGTGGCCAATAATTTTGTGGCTAATGCAAAAGATAAAATTTGATCTCTTATGATCACTATGTGATAACTATTTAACTACCACAATCATGTGGTCACTAAATTATTTTTTTTGGATAGTGGATAATATTCTAACGTGAAAAGTGAATTTGAGTTATTTATGTCACAAGTTTTGGATGTTTGGACTTGAACATTGTAATACTCCCATATATAGTTAGAATATCCAACCATATATGAGAGTGTCATGAAAATATGTATTAAAAAATCAGTAAAATTTAAAACATTTTTTAAAAAATAATTTTGCAAAAATATTAAAAACTTAATTGATTCAAGAAAACTCTTTATATGAGAAAAAGAACAAGATATATTAACGATATTGATAATGTGTGATTGGATTATGAGACTATGGAAAAGAACATGAGCCTAACATACATGTCTAACCTAGACTAGAGTGGGTAGACATATGATAGTTATTTAGCTACCACAACCATATAGTCTCTAAATTATTATTTTTTGGATAATGGATGATATTCTAACGTAAAAAGTGAATTTGAATGATTTATGTCACATGTTTTAGATGTTTGGACTTGAACATTGTAATACTCTCATATATAGTTAGAATATCCAACCATATATGAGAGTGTCATGAAAATATGTATTCAAAAATTGGTAAAATTTAAAATCTTTTTTAAAAAATGATTTTGCAAAAATATTAAAAACTTAATTGCTTTGAGAAAACTCTTTATATGAGGAAAAAAACAAGATATATTAACAATATTGATAATGTGTGATTGGATTATGAGACTATGGAAAAAACATGAGCCCAACATAAATTTCTAACCTCGACTAGAGTGGGTAGACAGGTTGATATGTCAATTAGAAATGATAGGTTGTAAAACCTATAAATCATTGTGCCCATAGACGTTTATCACCCATAGACAATCATTTCCATTTATCTTAGACATTCAATGTCCTATTATATTTGGTGCTCATTTATATATGCCAAGTGTCCATTTATACCCTTTTTGTCTGCCAGTATCTAGTCTATGCATTTTGGACATTCTAAAAAAGAAAGTAAAAGATGAGACAAGTATTGAAATATGAAATAGGTAAAAAAATAATAAATGTGTTAATGGAAGTGACATACATGAGAACATTTGAATGTGAATGATTGATAAGGCTAACTAATGTTAATATTAATGTTCAATCAATAATTTGTTTTATAAAAGCAGGTATTAATGCTTCACATGATTGATATGATAACATGCATGCATGAGTTGCTTGCACCCTATAGTTTTATTGCTTATTTGCATACAGCACTAAGCAAAGATTCTTAGCATGGAAGATGTTTATTTCTTTCGCGCAATCATCGAGATTATTGTTGAACATAAAGTATAACTTATAGATAAAGGTAGATATCAAAAGAATTTTAAAGACAATGATGCAGTCGAGAACTTATTTGTAGGTCTTACTTTTGTATTTTTTGGTTTTCCATTTTGTATTTTGGAATGTATATACACATGTTTGAGAAAATCATGTAAGAAATTTGTAAAGTTTTATGCACACTTCAACTCTTGTAAATTTAAAACTCTTATGTACATAAAATGTGAAAGGTTTTTCTTTGGTAAGTTTTCAAAGATTACTTAAGTTATCAAAGTTTGAGATGTAATTTAAAATATATATTTACTATGTTTTTTTTGTACATTATAAACAGTTTTCTAGAGAAAGTCTCGTAGCACCCTCTTGTCTAACCGTTAGTTGGGTAGGGTGAGAGGGTGTTACACTATTTTTGATATCAAAGCCTGGTTTGAGCGGTTTTGAATTTTTCAAAAAGAGTTTTGAAATAAATGAATATTACAAAGCATATGAGTGTGTGCATATATTTGCATATATATGGTTGTTGCTCATTGACTAAGGCCACTATTTCTATCTTTATAGGTAGATATGGATTCTGGATTGCGATGGATTATCGTTGAATACACTGAGAGTTATGAGTCGTTGGATATAAAGGTGTCATCCCAGCTTAAACATTGATGAGTTATTACTTTTAGATTTGGTGCCACATCATCCAGTCGATAATTTAGTGCTAGTATTGGACATATAGATCTATTGAGGAATGTTATGGAATTGTTACGGAGGATAGCATAACTAACTCCATCTTACCATGAGGGAGGCTTCAAAAGCTTGGATCTATAGATTTTTATGGTAGGAAGTATGATGACCTTTTAACAACCAAGTTCCAGTTGGAGAGAGTTGATAGGGTATTTTAGTAGATGCACTACACATTATAGCAGAAGTATATGTATGCAATATCTTTGCTATTGAGGGATCCTATCAAGTTGTAGGTCTCAGCTCTATGAATCATGGACATCTCCAACTTTATAGCATCTACATGGAGTGTTGAGAGGGTATTTGCCTTACAGCAGCTGACATAGGATTGGAGTATGAGGAGACCTTTGTCGTAGATCAGTGATGGTCCATCTGGCAGCAAGAAAGGCGAAACTAATGGAGGCTGTTTCCAATCTAGGAGTGCCAGTAGAGCCTCTACATTCAAGTGAGGATTGTCCATGGGATCAGTAGGTTCCACAACAAGTGCACCAACACCATCCTTTTGGAGGCCATTACTATAACACATGCCCAGCTAATTAGAAATTAATCCCATGAAATGGGCAGATGCTACTGATACCATTTTATGAAAACCTATTAAATTTTTTAATCTTTTCTTTTCTTTGTAAAAATTATCTTATATTAACGAATTAAACATTTACATTAAAACATACAAAATGTGTAAACCTGATCCATTGGGATCACTTTCATATATAAAACCATAATTGGCCTAACCTAACCCACTATTTACAAAATACATCATTTAAAAGTAAATGCATGGTCCTAATATGACAAAGGATTTAACAAAAGTTAAACCCCAAAATCCATGTCATGTACAAAAGAAACAAAAGATTATAAGAAACCAAACCCCTGAAGGTTAACACTGATTCTTGATATGGGCACTTTTTCTCTTGAGTCAACTTTTACTATCTTCTAGGCTTTAAAGCTATGTGCAGGAAACCTACACACTAAGCTAATGAAAAAAATTAGTGGTATATATAAGCTGTAATACTCCCTCACCCCAGCAGCACGTGCCCGGATAAGAGAGCGTTGCACTGACTTCTTTAATCCTTAACTTATTTATTGAAAATAATCCATATTCATATTTTTTTCTCAAATAATATAAAGAAAAATAACGTACATTTTATTTACATAGGATAATATTTATAAAATATTAAGTTAATTTTACAAAACCATAAAAGATATCACATAAATCCAAATACAAAATATAAAATACAAGATACAAAAGTTTGTGACCCACGGTTTCTAGAAATTAGCTGCTTCACTAGACTAAGATCATCGTTGCCTTTATCTATAAACTTCAGCTACCTCTCTAAATCTGCATGGAAAGAACTTACACTTTAAGCTCTAAACTTAGTGGTGTATATAAATAAAGTAATATACTATTTCATGCAACATATATTGTCATGTATATTATGTATCATATTATCTTTTTATATAATTTCTTATTTCATTACATTCTAGCATGTATAGACATCAAGTCATATATTTATATCTCATATTCATTCTACTTTATTATATTATTATAATAATCAACCATTTCACATATCATAAATTCTTTTAATTTTATTAACTCATTTATTTGCATAACACCTAGGAACCACCAACTAGGATAATAGGGTTGCTATCCAGATATTTATAAGTATCACCTGGGCATTTATGGTATGCGCATACAAGTGGTGTATATAAATAAAGCAATATACTATTTCATGCAACATATACTGTCATGTATATTATGTATCATATTATCTTTTTATGTAATTTCTTATTTCATTACATTTTAGCATGTATAGACATCAAGTCATATATTTATATCTCATATTCATTCTACTTTATTATATTATTATAATATTCAACCATTTCACATATCATAAATTCTTTTAATTTTATTAACTCATTTATTTCCATAACACCTAGGAACCACCAACTAGGATAATAGGGTTGCTATCCAGATATTTATAAGTATCACCTGGGCATTTATGGTATGCGCATACAAGCGGTGTATATAAATAAAGCAATATACTATATCATGCAACATATATTTGTCATGTATATTATGTATCATATTATCTTTTTATGTAATTTCGTATTTCATTACATTCTAGCATGTATAGACATCAAGTCATATATTTATATCTCATATTCATTCTACTTTATTATATTATTATAATATTCAACAATTTCACATATCATAAATTCTTTTAATTTTATTAACTCATTTATTTCCATAACACCTAGGAACCACCAACTAGGATAATAGGGTTGCTATCCAAATATTTATAAGTATCACCTGTGCATTTATGGTATGCGCATACAAGTGTCATCACCGGCACACACACACACACACACACATATATATATATATATGTGTGTGTGTGTGTGTGTGTGTGTGTGTTCACCAACATTAATAATAGTATCATTATTGGCTTTAATTATAGTGTCATCATCGCTTCGTTAATCGTGCTATTATAGACATTAATAATCCCTGATTGACATGCCAAACTATCCAAAATTTTAGTTCTAAGATAGGTATTTTGGGACTTAATTAATGTCATTAAAATTCGTAACTCTTAAATTCACACAATTCATGCATTTAATGGCTCAATTAATCACATAATTACTCGATGAAAATATTATTTGCATAATATAACAAAATCCACATTAGTTTACATATCAAATTCTTCAATTCATTTTCTACCCTATTACTGGCAGATTTCATATTCTTTTTTTGATATTAATTTTGGTCTTGTTATAGTTCAAATTAAATTATAGAGTCTTCTAAAGAATTTTAGATCTAAATCTTATCTTTAATATGCAACTTGAATTAATAAATTTTGAGTTATGTAATAAAAAGATATACTCAATTGAATACCGACTGGTCACTAATAATTTTGCCTAAAATATTCAGAACAGATTCTAAGTCTGAACTTTATATATTTTTTTGGGCAAATGTAGACATATTTAGATTTCATGGTCTAAATAAAAGTTAAAGTCCTATGTCTTAGTTTCAAACTCAATAAAAAACATACAAATCTGAATTCTAGAACTTAACTTATATTAATATATGTACTGATTGCTCCCTACATTCAAACAAATAACACCACATCACCTAATTCAATTTTTACCAAATATACTCCTAAGTCTAACAAACATGCATCCCCAGAATTTTATGATAAAATAATATTAATTTACAATAATTAACATACCAAATATTCAAATCATGCAACTTGAGGATAAAACATAAACTATTATTTTAGGTTATGCACAAATCTCTTTTTTTCTCCTTCACTTTCTCTAGGTAGCTTTCTCATTGCCTTTGTTAGCTTGAGCTTGCTCTTTATCTCTTTGAACTCCTAAAATACACAAAATCATCATCAAAATCTTACCTTATTAAAACTCTCTCTCATGAAAACCTAAACTATCTCTCTACTTAAACAAGCTCTAAATGAGCACAAAACCATACTTTCCTTTAATGAAAACTAAGAAGAAGAAGAAGAACTTCTTACCTATGCTCTTTTCTTCTCTTGATCAACACTTTATAGGTTTCACTCTTCTCTTGTGCATATTTTCTTCCTCCCTTTTTCTCTTCCTTAGCTTCTCTAAGACTTGTTAAGCATGAAAATAACTTCACCTTGTTCTTTTCTCTCTCTTCTCTTCCTTTCTCTTCTTAGAAAAGCTCTAGCTATGGTGGAAAAGGAGGGGATGGTGTAATTGATTTTGGAGTGTAAAAAAGAAGACCAAAAGATAAAGAAGGAGAAGAAAAAGAAGAAGAAAGAAAGAAAAATCCAAAAGTCCTTATGTGGGACCCATATCTTGACCAAAATTTTGATACTTAGCTTAATTAGCATTTTAATGTCTTTTATCATGATATGGCTAGCCAACTCATATGTTAATGTCCAAATTTATATTTTTAATTAAGAAATAACTCATTTACTCTTCCAATTTTCAGTAATTTACAAATTGACTCCAAAACTTATCAAATTTTACAATATACCATTTTATCGTTTTTAACATCTTTTTAACGATTTAACCACTTTATTATGCATATATCATAATTATTAATCACTATTTGGATTAATTCTGGTAAAATTTCAAATTTAGACTCCTGCCAATACAATGCATCAACTTAACGATACATACGACTCGGTGCCTAAATTAACGGATATGACATAAACATGAAATTCAAGCATGCATTCATACAAGTCATATCATTATAATACATATTCATGTTATGCTATCATATCAACAATCATAAATCGAACATTCATACATATTG
Source organism: Triadica sebifera (assembly GCA_023653625.1). Taxonomy (NCBI): domain Eukaryota; kingdom Viridiplantae; phylum Streptophyta; class Magnoliopsida; order Malpighiales; family Euphorbiaceae; genus Triadica; species Triadica sebifera. The sequence continues at coordinate 8,110,028 of JALBGG010000023.1, read as the reverse complement.
TGAGTTCACTAAAACCTTACCTCTTTATTTAATTCATTTTGTTTTGCTCATGACTTACCCTTTTTTTTAATACTGTTTTCTTTTTATTCTTTTTCTTGCCCTAAACTCATCTTTAGTTTCTTTTTAAACTGTTTTGCCCAAAACCCTAAGTTCAACTATCAAAATGTAGGCTATGGAATAGAGGCGCTGCTAGAGCTTCTGCTACTCTATCTACTAGTTGTGAGTGTGCTCATCTGAGCTTCTCAAGTCAATGGTGCTCCCAGAGCTTTATCTACTTTGTCCTAACAATCACATGAAATCGATAAATAATGGCACTCTAACTTGAGCTTCAACTGTCTTATTCTCAAAAATATATATCCTACGGTACTGTAACTCTCTCAATAGTATGTCATCTATCCTATATCAAGTTTTAAATCAGAGAAAAGAGCAATTAGACATGTTCCTTATCATTTATATCATCTTCTTTTTACTTTATATTATCACATTTATCCATATTCAAAAATATATAATAAATATTATCTCATTACATGACATCTATCATATAGAATCAAAATACAAAATTGCATATGTCATATCATCATAATTCACGAATGTGAACTAAATGTTCATGGTCGTGAATATACCTTTCACGGGTTCCCTCACCCATGAACAAAACTGTGACCGTTCAGTGAAAGCTACTGTCCACAAGATATACTTTATTCATAGTTATGAAATACACTTCACAAATATGAAGCCAAACATTTATGACCGTGGATCAAAATGTGAAAATTGATGGTAAAAACTAGATAAAAATATTCACGGTCGTGATGTATGTTCACGGCCGTAAATCCATGTATTCACAACTTTCTTAGCCATGACATATGTTATGGAAGCTTCGGCTCATTATGGACATTTTCTAGGTTCATGTTTCACAGACATAACTCCTCGACCATAGGCATGAAATGTGTTTGTGTGCATCATTCACAAGTGAGACTACCATGCCATAGGCATAATTTATGGGTTTCTAGAACATAAAATAGAGTATCACAAAATCACATGCAAAGGTCTCTAAAATTGACCAATGCCAATCACTTTTATCAACATTCAACAACCTATTGTGCTAACAACATGACTTTAACATAAATTAAAGCATTCAAAACAAAAAATCATGCCAAAATACCTTATTGAATACAATGAACTCTCAACCTCATTTTCATGGCATTTCTAACAATGATCTCACATAACTATTATGCATATACTTTCCAAAAGCACATCTATATCATGTATCACATTTCATAGTATAAAACACATCAACATACAAGATAAAGGGATTAAATATGCATATATGTACTAACCTTAAATAATGGAGCCTAAGCCCTTCAAACTCTTCAAGCTTGCCTAGCCCTTGGTTGATCCTCACCTGTGCCTCTAGCTTCTATCAACACGAAAACTCTTTTAGATTCTTATACCAGAAAATAAAGACAACCCACATCAACTCGAACTTAGGTTAATCTCACAACTCTCTTACTTATCCTTTGTTCAAGCTTAACCTGACCCCTTTTTTATTTTTGAAACTTTATGTAGAATGAGATAAAATAATAAGAAGATAGATATGAGAGGTCTAGTGTGTGTGAGAAAGAGTTTTAGGGGACATAGGGTAGCTGGAGGTAGCAGAAGAAGGCATGGGCAGGAGAGAAAATTAAGACTCTACACACGTACTTCATTGACTTTCGTTCATGAGCGTGAAGACATCTTCATAGGCGTGAACTAAACCACAACACTAACGACTGTAAAATCCCATTCATAGGAATGAACCTTCAAAACAATGTCATTTAGAAACACAACACTTTCACATGCATGAACATCCACACTTTTTATCTATGGTAAAGCTCTTAACCTACCTACACTCACCCATAATAGCCTATCCAACTTATCGACCCTAAAAATCGGATTTCTTCCCTCTTTAAAGAAATTTTATCCACAAAATTTACTTGGTTGTTCGAGTTGAACAACTGGAGAATATGTAAATATGAAGAGATAATGTACAATCAACAACATATGCAAGTTTTTAACTTTTATAGCCTTTATAGTGTAGACTTTTAGTGGTACTCTACTCAATCCTGACATGTTCATTGTCTTATAAATGGCTTGGTTGGCTCTGCTAGCTGGTTCCTAACCTTGGTCTTGTATCGGTAGTGATCCTTTAGTCTGTGTAGAAGCAACATTCATCAACAACGAGCAATCTCCTCTCATGTGACCCCAAGCCCAACGTTTTAAATAAGGCCCTGATAACTTACGACACTCTCCTATGTGAAATCCACTACATGTTAAAAAAGGTGCACTATCCTTAATGGGCTGACTACTGGCGGCGATAGATGTAGCCCTAAAGGGTGGTCTTTTCCCAAAAGATATTTTTTGTTGGATTTTGAACATACATCTCATACACATGGCAATAGAAATTTAAAAATTAATTAAACCCAAAACCTATAGAATGCCTTATGTAATTTAAAATGGAATGAAATCATTCAATGGAACAAGTTGATTACTTTGTTTTCAATTATTATTCTTCCAAGTTTTTGAGTCTTTCTTTCAAGTTGGGTTGTGTCAAACTACAACAATCCAAAGGCTGGATTGTCTTAACAGTAATCCACGCAAATGAACGAACAAAACAACCATAAGGGTGATGGGATGTCAAAGTACCAAGGTGCTAACAATGATGTTTTAACTTGAAAAAGAAGTGGAAGAGAGAATAAATTTTATTGCTCTAAGTTGGCAGCCATAAATTTGGCCCTTAAAAGGTTATTTATATGTCTTCTAATAATAATTAGGGTTGAATTTATGTAATCCATACATAAGAGTTCTATTCAGAATAGAAAACCTAAAATTTCATAAGCTACTATCACAAATGTCACGCTTGTGACAACCCTTGTCATGGCCATGACACACAAAGCCATAGCCACTATCGCGTGCGTGTCGTTGCTAATGTGCGCTGTGCAGTGCATCATTCACACCCGTGAAACACTTCTTCACACATGTGAATGTGTTTAGCCCAAATTTTCTCTTTCAAGTTTTTTGATCCAATCCAAGGCCCATTTCACATTTCATTCATTCTTTCTATGTGTGTGATCCATTAGGTTCCCAATTATATTGGCGGCTCAAATCATCATATAATTTAGAGTAGGTTATGATGTATCTAGCAATACATCGTGACCTCCAATTGACCAGAAAGTCAGTGATTTGACTGTAAACCCTTCCATAGATAATTACTGTGCAATTCATTCTTTAACCAAACTATATCTCATCTGGTTAGAGCATGGACTGTGTGTCAGCTCCCACTAGATTGACTATATCACATCTAGTCCAAATGATATTAGTTCTTGTTTATGAAACTCATTACTCTATTAAACATGTTTTTAAAGACATTCTTTATGTAACACCCCCTCACCCTAGCAATGTGTGCCCGGATAAAAGACTGACTTCATCGGTTAAATTTTATAATTTAATAATCAATGAAAAATGGTGTATATTATTATCTTCTTTTCAATTAATATAAAAGAAAAAATACATTTTATATACCAAAGTAATATTACTAAATATTTGTGTACATTCCAAAATGTAAAAACACTTTATAAACACTATAAAATAAAGTTCAAACCAAAATACAAAAGTTATGTAGCCTATAGTGCTCGAAATAAACTATTTTACTTGACCAAATCATCGTTAACTTTATCTACCCTTCTCTGCCCTAACCTTGCTATATCTGTACGAGAAAAACTCTCACACTAAGCTTTAGATTTAATGGTGTATATAAATAAAACAATATACTATATCATGCAATATGCAATATCACACCATATTATTTATTTATTTATTTTGCTATTTCTCCTTTCATATCATTATTTGTATTTCATTATACTAATTAAGTTAATATACAAAAAAATAATCATTATCACAAATTATCCTATATCAAATTCTCGTACCATTATTAACTTATTTATGTCCATAGCACATAGGAATCAATAATCAGGATAACAGGATTGACTATCCAGGCATAATAAAATTTTCATCAGGGCATAGTAGTATGTGCATATAAGTGTTATCATCGGCATAATATAAATGTATCATCATTAGCATAAATATATATGTCATCACCAGCATACATATTAGTATCATAAGCGACATAATATGAGTGTCATCACCGGCATAAATATGATCCCTAATTGGCATATCAAATTATCCAAGACTCTAGTTCTAGATTAGATGTTCTAGACCTTAACTTTGTCATTATAAATTCACAACTCTTTTATTTCATATATTTCATGAGTCTAATGATTCAATTAATCACATAATTACTTAATAAAAATATCATTTGCTTAATATAACAAGGTGTAATATAATTTATACATTAAATTACTCAATTTATATTTTGATATGCTTTTGGCAAATTATATACTTTGTATTGGATCTCAATTTTGGGCTTGTTACTATCTAAATTAAATTTAATAGTCTTCTTAAAAATTATATATTTGGATTTTATCTTTAATATAAAATTTGAATCACTTAATTTAAAATTTTGTAGCAAAAGTTATGATTATTTGATCACTAACTGCTCATTAATAATTTTGTCCATAATTTTATGAATAGTATTCTGGTCTAATGTTTGTGCCCAATTTAAACATAGTCAAGGTTCGAATTAGATTTTACATTTTTCATGAAAGTTTTAGATCTACATATTATCTTCCTATAAAGACTATATTAATCTGAGTTCTAGAGTTTAAGTTATAAAAATATATGTACAGACTGCTCTATAATTCTAGCAAAGAACACACAATCAACATAACTCAATTTTTATCAAAAATCATCCAATTTTTATCAAAAATTATCATAAGTTTAGCAAACATGCATCCTTAGAATTTTAACATAAAATACTACTAGTTTACAATTATTTACATGTCAAATACTCAAATAATATAATTTAATGATAAAATATAGGCTATTGCCTTAAGTTATGCACTTATCTTTTTTTTTTCTTTCTCTTTGGTCTTTTATATCTTTCTCATTTCCTTTATCTTTTCTCTCTTCTTGAGTACCTAAAACATACAAGAAACTCATCAAATACCTTTTTTCCATCATATATCTCTAACCTCAATTTTCTCTCTCTACATTCTCTAAAAATCTCTCTCTTAAAGACCAAGCTTCAAATGAGCATAAAACCCTATATTCCTTTAGAAAAATTTAAAGAGAAGATGAAAAACACTTTACCTTAAACTTTTTTCTTCTATGACCGAAATTTTGGAGATTTCTCTCTCCTATTTACTTGCTTATTTTCCTTTCTTTTTGCTCATTTAAGCTTTCTTAAGCCCTTTTATGCATGAAAATGGCTTTTTCTCATTTTTTTCTCTCTCTTTTCACAATTTCTCTCTCTAGAAGGAAGCTTTGGCTATAGAGTAATAGTGGGGGATGTGGGGCTGGTTCATGAACGAAAAATTCTAGACTAAAAGAGATAAGGAAGGAATAAAAAGAAAGAAAAAAAAAGACATTAAAAATAGATCCCATTTTACTCCAAAATATCTAGATATTTTGATTGATTAATATGTTAATTTTCATTTGGTGCATGGTGGCCGGCCATCACATGTGTCATGTGCCCAAATTAGGGGTGACAATGGGTAGGGTACCTGCGAAAACTGTTCTACCCATTCCCGAATCCGATTATATGTACTTCTACCCAAACCCGTCACAAACCCGTTTAAAATTATAATTTTAATATCTGTACCCGTCTCAAATCCGATTAACACTACCCGATTAATACCCGAACCCATTTAATTACCCATTTATCACTAAAAAATTTAAAATTAAAATCAACTAAACAATTAAAAATTTACAAATACACAATTCATCATAAAATTTACTACAAAATCAAATTCACCAAACAAAATCAAATATAAAATCCAATTTAACACACTTAAATTAAAATAATTCATCAAATTGTTCAAAGTCATTAAAACAATAAAAACAGAAAAAAATAAATTTCCAACTTCCAACCGCTTGTAATTCATCAACCTATAAAAATACAAAAAAAAGAAAAATATATTATTAATTATATCATTATAATCAATAAATTACAAATGGAATAAATTGTAAAAACAAGACATAAAAAGACATACCCATCATCAAAATTGTGAAACCAATTAATCATTATCTTCTTTAATTGTATTTATGCAACTTCTTGCACTTGAGTCTTAAAAGAAAAAAAAAGAATATAAAATATTGTATCAATTAATTTAAATTTTTAATTGAATTCCAAAAATATGAAAATCAAATTTGTAATTACCTTCATATGACATCAACCAATTTTGGGAGCACATTGATGCTTCCAAAGTATTTTCATGAAGTTTACTTCTTTGGTCATTAACAACTCTTCCACTAGTACTAAATGCAGACTCAGATAAGACTGTAGAAACAGGAACTGCTAAAAAATCTCTAGCAATCATTTGCAAGGTTGGATACTTTAATCCATTTGTTTTCCACCAATTGAGAATATCAAATTCTAAAGTCCATGGTAAAAATGGCTCCTCAAGATAATGATCTAATTCATATTTTACATGAATGTCACTGGAGGAAGAAGTAAGAAATGCCACCAAATTGATCATATCGAGCTTTTGAGAATTTTCACATAAAGATACTTGTTGAACTTCATAATTCAAATGAGATTGATTATGCTTGAAGGCCTTAGATTGATATTCATTCAACAATCTATAACAAGTATCTTTCACTTCATTAATTTCATATGTTGAACTTTCACCATATATCATAGGATAATAATATTCAATAACTTTCATTTTATACCTAGGATCCAAAATGACTGCCATAGACAATACAATATGAACAACACTCCAATATTTCTCAAAATTTTCAAATATCTTCATTGCCATTTTACTGATAACTTCATCACTAGAACTCATCCACTCTACCAATCAATTTCGAATTTGGCAAATTGAAATAAAGAAAAAATTTGAAGTTGGATAGTTTGGACCAGAAAATAATTCAGTGGTGATATAAAAAATCTCCAAACTTTCATCAATTTTCCCAGCCATACACCAATCTTCTTCTGTAGGAACATTAGTATAATATTTTTCTCTAATTATTAACCTAGGAAAAACATCTTTATATTCAAGTGTTGTTTGCAACATCAAATATGTTGAGTTCCAACGAGTTTTACAATATAAACTCAACTTTTTTGAACAGTTAACATGCAATTGCTTAGCCATTTCATCAAATTTTTGTACTCTTTGAGGAGTAAAACTCCAAAATGCTACACTTTCTCTAATTCTTATTAAAGCATCATTAATAATTGACAACACATCTTTCACCGCAAGATTCAAAATATGTAACCATCAGGAGTTGGCACATGCACATAAACAAACCTACAAATAACAAATTTAAAAAAACTTAGTATATTATATCATCTTAAACTAATATGCAATAAGTTTAAGGAAAAATATAAAATTTAATGTACCTTAAAATGCGACTTTGTAATGCCCAAGTATCATCAATGAAATGAGTAGTGACAGACATATAACCTTTTTTTTTATTTGATGTCCACATGTCTGTTGTAATGGCAATTCTGCTCTTTAGCTTCGCCAACTCTTTATACAATCTTTGAAACTCACAATCATATATATTGAAAATATATTTTTTAATTGTATTTCGCGAAACCATCTTGAAAATGGGCTGAAGACTATTACAAAACCTCCAAAATCTACTATGATCAACAATGGAAAGGGGATATTCATGCATTATTATGGCACAAGCCAATTCTTTCCTTGAAATTTCTTGTAGCTTTCTTTTTTTTTTCTGCAGGATTGTAGCTTTCTTTTTTTTTTCTGACACAATTATAGTTTCAAGAGTTGGCTTGTAAGTAGCTACCTGCTCACAAAGGTTTAACACACTTACCTATCTAAATGCCCCTTGGTAGGACATGTAAATACTAGAATTTATACCAAAGACATTCACCATGAAAATGTTAAAATTTATAATAAAACCTTGAATAATGTGTTCATATTAAATTGACAGTGCTGTTAGCTCAAGCTTGCTACATGTTGGGCCTTAACTATGCAAATCTACAAGAAGTTAGTAAAGTGTTAAGCCTTCCATTTCTGGGCTAAGCCCTTAGTCTACAATGCTCCAAGCAGGCAAAGTGGTCAAGTCCATCTACACAAGGCTCGCATAATAAACACTAATTTTCATGGTATGTCTGCGCCAATATTTTAGTTCATATTAGATAAATTCCTTCATGGATTAGTTTGCTTTTTTGAGAAAAAAGCTTGTAACCATCAAGAAGTTATTCTCAATCTCCATGTATAGATGGTAGCTTCACACTGGAATCTTTTGATCAAAATTGATCATTAAACATGTTATTATTGCTGGTAAGTAATACATATAACAACTACTATCCATGGGCCCCAAAACATCTAAATATATTTAAAAGGTTTGGAACACCTAATTATTCAACATCATCATTAAACAATGGCTATAATAAATATAATCCATGGGCTCTGGAAAATTTTATTACTAATACTTTTGCTAAAACAATGGGTTTAAATTCAATAAAGAATGAACAATACATTAATAATTTTGTAGATGACAATTAACAAAATGAGTTTATATATCAACACTCAACATACAACGCTCTATATACTAGGACCTAACACTGACCTATTTATTCAAACCTCTATTTCCATTACTAAACTGAACATTGCCAGCAACATCTTTTAGGTAGGGCTCAAGCATGGGACTCTTTTATGGTACTGGTAGTGTAATACAATCTTCTCTAGCAATCTAAACATTTATTGAAGGGATAATGATTATAAAATATTATCTACATCAGTAGCCTCCTCTAATGATTATATTCACATTAGGAAAATCAGCAAAAGGTAAATAAAGTACTGTCATTTTGTTTTGATTGTAATGTAACCATGAATCTGACATTCAGTCATGTAAATGGCTTCACTTCCTCGAAAGCAAAGAGAATAAAACACAAGACAGATATATCATTAAGAGACAAGAATGATTAGGGTTCAGAGATAGGAGAAAGTGGCTAACCAAAACCGGTGCAGTGAATTTCTAGCGATGAGAGTTGTTTCTTCTTCAATGATGAAGGCTGATTCTTCTTCGGTGATGAAGGCTATGTTGGAACTTGGAAGGGAAAAAGGCTGTGAGTGAGGGTAGCCGACAAAATGAAAGAGAATGGAGGCTAGGGTTCCATTTGATAGTTATATATATATAATGATATTTATTTATAATTTTATATAAATATAATTGCAAATATATATCAAAAATTAAGTGTTATCTTGGTGGTAAGCAATCAACATATTATACATAATGTCACAGGTTCGAATCTTTATGCTGCTATTTTACATATTAAATAAATAAATATATATATATATATATATATATATATATATATTATAATTGGATTCGGGTAGTGGGTATTCGAGGCACTGTACCCGTACCCTATCCGAACCCGTGACGGATTTAATTTTTACTACCAAAATCCATCCCAAAATCCTAATAAGGTTACCCATTAAGGTTTAAACGGGTTCGGGTATAGGCAGATACCCGAAAAATCCAAATATATTGTCATCCCTAGCCCAAATTATGTCTTTAATTGGTAATTATCCCAACTAGTCCTCCAATTTTCGGTAAATCACAAATTGATCTCAAAACTTACAAATTGATCTCAAAACTTTTCAAATTTTACAATTTAGTTTCTTACCATAATTTAGCACCTTTAAATACCTTGAATACTTTATTAAGTATTTTTTATAATTATTTGTCATTATTTTAATTATTTATTTTTGCTCATAACTTACCCTTTTTTTTATTCCTTTTTAAATTGTTTTGCCCAAAACTTTAAGACGAACTATTTAGATACGTGTTGTAGAATAAAGACACTCATAGAGCTTAAGTTATTCTGTCCATTAATTGTGAGTATGCTTTTCTGAACTTCTTAAGTAAAGGGCAGTTCCAGAGCTTCAACCATTTTAACCGAGTATAAGCAAGATCAAAGGCACTCTTGGAGCTTTAGCCACCTTATCATAATACTTACATGAAGCCGAAAAATAAAGGCACTATAACCTGAGTTTCAGCTAGAGGAAAGGAGTAAGAAACAAATTCAGGATATCATCCAAGCAAAGGAAGCAAATAAAAGAAAAGGAACTACCAAAAATTGGAAATAGAGAATCATTTTCTCAATAAATAATCGCAAAAATAGACATTAAAAATATATACAGAGATCTAATTGTGCATGTAGAACAACTAGATCGAACAAGTAGCAAAAGCATAAAAGGAATCAATTTTAAAATTACCAAATGATAAATTAAGATTGGACTAACCTTCTAGGATTTATAGCCTAAAAATCATGATATATTTGTTCACATATCTACTCCTAGTGAGATGATGTGCAACTGAAACACTATAACAACAATATCAAAAGCAAGGAATGGGACACATATGGTCAAAATAATATTCGTTTTAGCTGAAGTTAATAAATAATATGTTGGTAGGGAACCGTTAAAAAGGAAAAAAGTCCATATTTGAATCAGTACTTAATTAGCACAAAAATTAAAAGAAGAAAAACCGAAAAGGCCAAATGATACCTTAGTATGAAAATTGGAAATTATTCACAATAGAGTAAACCTAATGAATGCAGAAAAATAAGGGAAAGGGAAGAAGTTTGTTGGGGATTTATATCAAGAGGCAGAGAGAAAGAAAATGGTCAAATTGGGGTGAAATTCATGGTTGGCAACTAATCAATGGCGCAGCGAGGAGAAGAGAGGAGAACATGATTGGCAATTGGTGAGTGGTGTGACAAGACGACATGACTCTAGTTGGCTATTCCAGGCATGTCAATAGCCTGAGGAAGAATAGGAGTTATGCAGTGTGAGAGAGAAATGATTTTGAATATAGTTTATTCTTTTCATTGCAAAAACACAAAACAACATTTTTAGAGCGTTAAAATGGCATCGTTTTGGTTTCATTCTTAGCAAAGGATTCTAAATTTGTCGTTATATTAGCAAAGGGCTCAAATTAATCGCTAACTAAAATGACACCATTTTGGCTAGTTTCATAATCATTTTTGAACTGTAACGTTGTTTTGGTTTCATCTTAGGGATGAATTCTAAATCTATCATTATGTTAACGATGGGCAAAAATCCATCGCTAACCAAAATGATGCCATTTTAATTAGTTTCATAATCATTTTTGAACCATTTCTTATGCACAAAAATGGCATTGTTTTAGTTTCATGCTTAGCAACAAATTCTGATGGACTCAAATTGTTACAATGTGTTTGCTATACGTGAAATCCCCTAATATACTTTTAACCAACTTATTTATTGATCTTTATATATTCATTCCTAATGTGAAACACCTGAAATGATGAAATAGCAGTTCTGAATTTTCTGGCATAACTTTGACCTTTCTTCTCTTTCTTCTTCTTACTTTTTTTTTTCTTTTTTTTTGTGTGCCTAATTTGGTGTTTTATATTTTTGTGATATGTAATTAGAGTTGTAAATGAACCGAGCAAACTAAATATTGGTGAACTCGAGTTTGACTCATTTAAGTTTATTATAGGCTCGAGTTTAATTTTTATACTTGAGCTTGAACTCGACTCATTTGAAAATTATCAAGTTTGTGAGCAATTCGAGCTTGGCTCGTAAAAAACTCATTTATTATGCTTAACAAGTTTAGCTCGAGTTCGACTCGTTAACTAATAATGACAAAAATTTGAGTTCAACTTGTTAAATAATAATGACAAAAGCTCGAGTTTGAGCTTGACCTCGACAATAAAATAGAATATAAACGAGCCCTAAATGAATATGTTCGCGAACGTGTTCGCAAGCTCGTAAACGAACATATTCATGAGCTAACAAACTAAATGGTATTAAGCTCGAACTCGACTTGTTAATAGAAATAAATGATTTCAAACAAGATTTTTTCTGAACCAAAACTCGAATAACTCGCGAGCGGTTTTGTTCATTTATAGCCCTATATGTAATCAGTGGCTATAAGTGTTCAATTCATCTCTCTTGATAGGCATGATGTCCTTTTTTTTTCTTTTGTTATTTTCAAGTTTGAGTTATTTTTATGTCATTTTTAGATTGAGTCTTATCTAGAACTTATCTGGTCGAACAAGTTTGGATTTGAATTGAATTTGTTTTGGATTTAATCAAGTCAAATTTTTTCTACTAAATCATTTTGGATTATTTTCAAATAAATATCATGTTGGATTGTTCTTGAATAGTGAAATTGAACCATTTTTAATTGTTTATTGAATGCTTTTTAATTTTTAGAGTATTAAACTAATAATATTTATAGTTTTTAAGTTCTTACTTTTAAAAAAATTGATGAGTTTTAAACCAATTAAATATCAAATTATTCAATTGAATATTTATTCAATCAAATTAAGTTTAATTAATTAATTTTTAATTTAATGTGAAGTTCAATTTTATTTAAAATAGCTAATTGAGGCCTGATTTAATTAAGAGTCCATTTGACATTGTGTTTGGAAAAAAACTTTTGGAGAAAAAAATTTATTTTTAATTTTTTGAATTTTGAAAACTATTTTTAAACAGAAGCATATAAATAAATATTTTTCCCTGAAACATGTCTGAAAAAAACAGTTTATAAAAAATTAAAAAAATTAATCAATTAAATTAAAAAAATTATAAATCTATTTTTTGGATACTTAACAGCAATCTCAAACACCCCCTAATTCTACTCAAAATTATTAATTATTTAATAGAATTTATATATATATATTAATTTGATTTTATTAAAAATTTATAGAACTTAATTTTGAATTAAATTAAATTATTGAATTAGTATAAAGTTATTACTTATTAATTTTTAATGATATTAAATAAATTAATTTTGAACTAATTACCATAAAAATTTAAAATAAAAAAAAACCTTCAATAAAGCTTGCCCGTTACTTGATCTGTTTCGGTCACTTTCATCTTATCCTTTGAGTTGATTTTAACTCAATTCTAGAAAAATATGGGTCAACTTCAAGTTGATCCAATTGATCATAACAAATTTTGGATCGGCTTTGGTCAAATTTTTATAAATAGATTTGAGGGATGACAATTAGATCCAAAACTATAGTACTCCAATAAGAACCCACCCTAAATGAGGAGGTTCATATTGGAGCACTAGCTCCAAACCCGAAGTCTCATGTGAAGATATATATATATATATATATATATATATATATATATATATATATATATATATATTTCGCCCCTATATATATAAAATGCTTATTTATATTTTTAATATAATTAATATATGAAAATAATAAAATAAAAATGTAACAATTATTTAAAAATAAAAAAACATTATGTAATTAACTACTTAACTAAAATAATAAAAAATATATTTTTAACATTAAAATAAATTAATTTTTTTAATAAAATTAAGGCTCTCTATTTTCGTATGATGAGAACCAATAAAATTTTCATGCCGGAAAATGGCGAGGAGTCGGAGTCGGAGATGGTAAACTCCTCAAATCCTTCCTGTTGCGGCTCCTAATATGTTAAAATCAAATAAAAAATTGTTAGATCTAAATAAAATTACTTGAATTTCTTATTTAAAAAATTTAAGAAAGAATATATAAGATAAAATAAGAAATTTGAGATTTTATTTTCAATTGTATAATCTAAGAACATGAGATAAATAGAGAAAAAAGAGGAATTTTTTTTTGTTTGACTCTTTCACCTCTACTCTTTAGAAATTAGAAAAATAAAAAAGTGAAACATGTGATTGATTGATTTATTAATGTATTTATCTTTTAACATGAATATTAATTATTTAATGATTTATTGGACTTTTATACTAATTGATGACAAGGGTGCATTTTCAGTTCTTTTTACTAAATTAACTGGATAAGACTATATTTTTAATTTTTTTAAGGAAGTCAACAGAAAAAAGAAATAAAATTTAATATGTACTAAAGTTGAATTTTATCAAAGTTCGGGGGGTCTAGCACCCCTATATCCGCCACTGTAGGATAAGTTATGAGAACTCCAATATGACAAAACATATCATTTATTAGATGGCACACTGTTTCAAATAAAATTATTTACTTATTATTTTTAAATACTTTTATGGTAATAACATGATATAACGTTCATTTGAAAGACTTTGTGTAAATTATAAGAAATAATTATCACATTAACTAAAAAAGGTTTATAAGTAAATTGTATTTGTTCTTATCTAAAATTGTGAACAAAGTAGCGTCTAAGTCGCTTTGGCCGAGTGGTTAAGGCGTGTGCCTGCTAAGTACATGGGGTTTCCCCGCGAGAGTTCGAATCTCTCAGGCGACGGCTTGACCTTTTTTTTTTTTATTTTTTTTTAAATTATTTCTTCTCCAAGCTTCCATTGTGGGCCCAATTTTAAATTTTCGTCCTCTTTTGCGAGCACAGAAATGTCACAGGTCAATCTTCTCTGTTTGACCTCAACTCGGTCCCATGACTCGGTTGGCAGTCAGACTCGGATACACCATGGGTTTTATGACACGTGGATGCCAAAAAGAGCCAAATCGAAGTCAAGAATAACAATAGCATTTGGCCCCAATGAACAGACGGAATTTGCCCCTTTTCCCCCACTTCCCTTAATTTCCATATTGTTGTTATTAATTTAGCTAATGGATTCTTGAAAAGGTTATTTGCTTCATCATTTAAGCTAATGAATTCTTGAAAAGGTAATTAACTTCCCTTTCTATAGAAATTTTCACTCGTTAAATTTAACAAGATATATATAATCTATCTAAACATTAAATCGATCTTACAATTATTCAATTCATATAATCGATTTAATTTATAATTTTAAAAATAAACAAAATTAACCCTAATTATGAAATATTTGGGATCATTTTTTTAAAGCTTTATTGTAAATGTAGTGCTTTTCTATTTTTTCTTTTTCTTTTTTTTATATATTCACTAATATATTAGGAATTGGATCAACTTTTCCATAACTTAGCAAATATTTGATTGATATGACCCTAATTTAGATTATTTAAGAATAAATTGAATTTTTCCTGCAAAAAAAAAAAAGAATAATTTGATGTTTAATCCAAAATAATGTTTGTTCAAACAAAATATAGTCAAATATTTCAGAATATAAAATAAATTTGATTAGTGGATTCAATTGTTTAATATAATTATTGTATAAATAAATATTTTGGACGGCGTAAGATTTAATTAAATATCTAGCTAATATAGAACAAGAATGATGTAATATTGTCTTGCAAAATAAAATTACTTGAAATATTTTTAGAGTACTTTCAACATGCAATGATATCATTTTTAATGAGATTGCTCTTAGCTATTGTGTAAATTATGTTACTTATGATATTCCAAGTCCAAGAGAAACTTTCAATGCCTGATTAGAAAATTCTAATAGCTATGACTTCTCCCTTCTTTGACTTTTATGATGTTTCAATGAATCCCATGTATTTTTAAATTGTATGCCATTCAACTCTTTTTATTCTTTCTTTTTTCTTAATATTTGTAATTTCTGTGACCATATTTTTCGTTCTTGTAAATTGAAGTTTTCCCATTATTACGCCTACGAGTAAAGATTAATTTAAAGAATAAACGAAAAGTATATAATAGAAAATAATATCAAACACAGAATACATGTGGGTATTTTTTTATTCACATTATGGAATATTATGCAGAAAGAGTGCAAAATAAGACTACGCAAGACCATTAGAGCAAGGAGTTTCGTGAGAACAATCATGAAAGATAGGAGTACATGAACAATAATAAATTGGGTGGCTGACACATGATGCTAAATTTTTCTGGTTGGCATAATTCTATTGAGTATGAGTAATTCTAAAATTGCTAAACTTAGAGGATCTTCATTCAAATCTTGACAGACTCCTAAGACTAGGATTTTTTAAATATATTATAATTTATACAATTTTAATTAATTTCACAAATGTAACTATATTTAAGTGTGAATTTATTTATTTTATTAAGTTTTACATAGGAATAATCTTATGACGTAAAGATGAACATAGCATTATTAAGATAAAACTAATCAATAAATTTAGCCATTTTCTTAATATAATAGAACTAATAAGTTTTTGAGTTTAATAAGATATAGTTCTCCTTTTTCTTCTTTTTTTTTTTTTTGGTTTTCTTTTTGGGAATATTGATTAGTTCTCTCTATTAACAACTCAGTAAATGTATATTTATCAAGGAGACAGTTTAACATTTTCGTGAAAAGAGAGAACTTATAAGAGAAGAATTAATTTTTTTTTTCTTAATCTTCTCTCACTAATTTTTTTCTTAAAAAAAAATTGAGTGACTTAGTCTATGAATGCATAAGAAAATATATCTCAACAGAAAGCATTTACTTGGCACTGAAATGAAGCTAGAAGTCCCATTTGGCATGTGCCGGGCATTAGCCCCCACTCCAGACTTTGAAAGTCTAAACAAAGATCAGAGAATCTCTCTTGATATATTTATTATAGGCCCAATAACCGCGTTAAAAATTAAAAACATTAGCCCAAATTTTTCGAATTTTCCCATTTTAATTTCCACCATCTTTCCCCTTCAACTATCTGCACCATCCACTATAAATTCCCTGTTCTCCCCCACTTGTCCAACCCACAATTCAATTGCTTCCGTTTCCTCTCACCATCATATGTCTCAGAGACCCAACGTCCCCCACTCTTCCTCCATAGCCCTGGGTCTCCATTCTCATCTCCTGGTCTCCAGTGATATGAACCCCAATTCCAACTGGTCTCCTATTTTTTCCCATTAAAGTTCCAATCTTTCTTTTTTTGTTTTTGATTCTTGAAAGTAAATTCTATCGTTTCAAATCTTTACATTGTGTTTTATTCTTGAAAAAGAAAATTTGAAAAATGGGTTTGAAAGGCTTTGTTGAAGGAGGCATTGCTTCAATTGTTGCCGGCTGCTCCACCCATCCTCTTGATCTCCTTAAGGTACGCATGCAGCTCCAAGGTGAAACCCACGCGCCTAATCCCACGTCTGTCCAAACGCTCCGCCCTGCTCTGGCTTTCCACCCTGGGGCCACCATTCACGTGCCTCAACAACCACTGCCTCCTCCTCCCCCGCCACGTGTTGGCCTCGTCACTGTTGGTGTTCGTATCGTCCAGCAAGAAGGTGTAGCCGCTCTTTTCTCAGGTGTCTCCGCCACCGTTCTCCGGCAGACTCTCTATTCAACCACACGCATGGGCCTTTATGATATCTTGAAACAAAAATGGACCGATCCTAACACCAAAACCATGCCTTTAGCGAGCAAAATAGCCGCCGGGCTTATTGCGGGTGGGATCGGCGCCGCCGTTGGGAATCCGGCGGACGTGGCGATGGTCCGCATGCAAGCAGACGGCCGTCTTCCCCCAGCTCAGCGGCGAAACTACAAGAGCGTGGTCGACGCTATCACCAGCATGGCGAAGCAAGAAGGAATTGGTAGCTTGTGGCGCGGCTCATCGCTTACGGTGAATCGAGCGATGCTGGTGACAGCATCACAATTAGCATCATACGATCAATTCAAGGAAATGATCCTGGAAAAGGGGTTGATGAAGGATGGGCTGGGGACGCACGTAACGGCGAGCTTCGCAGCTGGGTTCGTGGCTGCGGTGGTGTCGAACCCGGTGGACGTGATAAAGACGAGAGTGATGAATATGAAGGTGGAGGCAGGGAAGGCGCCACCGTATTCAGGGGCGTTGGACTGCGCGATAAAGACGATGAAAGCGGAAGGACCCATGGCCCTGTATAAGGGATTCATACCGACGATTTCAAGGCAAGGCCCGTTTACGATTGTGTTGTTTGTGACCCTTGAACAGGTCAGGAAGGCGCTTAAGGATTTCTGATACATGACGGCGACGACGACGACGACGACGACGAAAAGTAATATAAAGTGTACTTACTGTTTAATTAGTTTATTTTGCATCCTATCCCAGTTGTTTTGTTTTTAATTCTTATTAATTAATCACAACTTTTAATATCGATTTCATGTTCAGAATTTAACCGTTGAAATTGAAAAGTTTATAAATTAACGATCATGATTGACGCACATAGGGTACATGTATGAACCCAAGAGTGTCTCTAAAAAGGGTAAAAATTCCCCAGTGTAAGACAAAAAAAAAAAAAAATTTGTGATACGAAGGTTTGAAACCCACAAGTCAAATATGGCAGATGGGAATCTGTGAACAAAAAATGGTGGCAGTGAAACTTGAAAGGGAAAGCTTGTGATTTGAGTTCATTTCTTACTTGTCAGTAATATCATGCTTGAAATTTGCGTTCAACCCTTTTTCTATCAGTATCATATTTTATATTTTCAAATTGAATTGAAAATTTTTAAATAGAAAAAAAAATTATGAGCTCTTATTTTTTAAAAGAATTATGATTATAATTATTCAATTAATTATGTTTATATATATTAGTTGAATTTTTTAATTTTTTTCCCAACATTGCGCAGAAAGCATAGTGGTTTATATTAATTGGATTGATTTGTAAATTTATATTTATTTATCCATCTATTCTAACGTTTTAGGAAAGAAAAATCCTGAACAGGTTGCCATTTTTCACAGCAACTGAAACTCAATAATTTCAATTTGTTTGTTTTTAAATGTTTTGTGGGTTTCTATTACCATTATCATACGTAATCCAGGTTGTTATTGAATAGCTCTTATAGTGTGTCAAATAATTATATTTAAATTAGAACATCATTCTTCCTGAATTTTTGTTTCTTAAGATTTGAATATACGATCCCAAAATTTTGGACTTTGAAAAATAAATATTTAATTCTACAGTGTTTTCCAATCAATTATCAGTTTATATTACTTTAATGGGTGTTTGAATCAGATTTTTTTTTAATTGTTTTGTACCCAATAATTATATCTAACTTGTTTATATTGCTAATAATTATCAGTTTATATTACTTTAATGGGTGTTTGAATCAGTTTATATTGCTAATTTTTTATATAAAATTTTGAAAGATGCAATGCACTTTATAATATTTTATATTACATTTTGTGGTTCTGAAAAAGCAAAATGAATGGTTTGCAAAGTGCATAATTCTTTCCTATGATGAAACAATAGAATATTGCCTCTAAGAATATATGTTTGAGGAAATTGCTCCAATAATGTTAACTTCGATTCTGGTTCTTCTAATCTTCTCTGTTCACATCTATCTTCCACCTTACTACTCATCCATGCACGTGAATGTATCAGGCTGTCAGCATATATTTGTTTAATTTTAGATTGGATTTATAATTTTTCATTTTCATTTATCATAAAAGTTAAAATTTTCAAATATATAAATTCATGAATTCCATTTCTTTTTTTTTTTTAATTCTATATTATTCTAAAACTTCAAATTTGGGTTCAACAGTTTTACTCTAGCGCCCTACGAAATTTACTCGAATTCGAGACCCTATTCCACCTACCCGCCTCTCCATATATTAAAAAACCTTCAAATTTGGTACGAATATCCTATTATTAAATCAACCAATGACAATAATTGTGTAGGCCATTTGGCAATAAAAAGGGGTGTCCCTTCAACATTTATTAGACATCACTAATAGAAATTTCGTGGAAAGCATTAATATTTGGAGAGTTAAATATTTTATTTTACACATGATCCTGTTTCTTTAATTGTTTGGATTCTATGTATAGCTAATTAACTGGAGTTTTATTTTTTATTTTTTTGAACCCAATTACACTATCAATAAATAGTTGGTAGCTGTTTTTAGTGAAATCCATAGCTGGACAAGACAACCTTTCGTATTTAAATTTCTAATCAATAAAGCCAGTTGGGAAAACCCAAATATTATGTGAGAAAGTGCTTGTAAACTAAGCTAAGCTGTTTCTGATAGAGATATCCCTCAGATATTAGACAAGCATCCAGCAAATGCTGCACTGGGCCATGGACTTTAAGTCCCAACAAAGCATTATACATGCATCTGGCCAGGCTTTTACTTGGGTTGCGGAGGTGAGCACGGACCGATTTATTCATCCATTAAGATTCTATTCAACCATTAAGATTCAATTCAGCTTTTAACTATTCAACCATTCAGTTAACCTTACCAAAAATTAAAATATTTCATTTTAGTAACATTTAGTCTTAACATCTTTACGAATGTATAAAACGCATCATGCAGAGCACTGTTCAAATACAGTGTTTCTGCTTTTACTTTTATGTCCATGCCTCATATCTTAAAACCTCTATAAAACGACCCCGTTTATTCATGCCTTTAATTTTTCTTTACCCACCCTACAAAACGATACCGTATACTGTTTGAATAAAATGCAAAAAAAAACCAAACTCCCAACTTTCCTCCATTCATTCTTCTTCTATCCAAGGGATTCTCACTGGTTTCCCTTTTTTCCACCCCATTTTCTCTCTATTATTCTTCTTTCCAAGGGATTTCGTTGCTTTTTTGAAGTTGCCTCTCCTCGGAGATGTGAAATCAACAAAACACTCACTGCCCTGCATAGTATTGCATCTGGGAAGGATGTAAAAAAATTTCTCACAGTAAATCGAATTCTTGCATTTATACCTGAGAGTTTGGGGTATCTAAAACATTTGGAGAATCTGGATTTAGGTGAAACTGTTGTAAGACAACTACTCTCCAGCATTGGATTATGAGAAAATCTGAAAGTTCTATCTTTTTGTAGAATTAAACCGATGGCATCAAATTGGTTCTACAAGTTGTCTGTTTTTGGAAAAACACAAGATTGTGGGTTTATCATTTCCTTCTTTAAAAGGTTTGCATTCTCTAAAAGAATTATACCTCAGTCATTGCAACCTTTCAGAGGAAATGCTCAATGGAGACTTCTATAGCCTATGATTATTTCTATTCCTCCGTCGGATCATTGCTCGACGAAGAAAAGAAGATGGGCCTGTTGCGAGAAGAAGCCTGTCATAACATCCTTTTCGCTACGTGCTTCACTACCTTCGGCGGCATGAAAATCTTCTTTCCTAACATACTCAAGTGGATCGGTCATGCCACAGTCAAACTCCGCACTCAGCTAGCTCAAGAGATCATATCAGTCCTCCAATCCAACGACAGAGAGATCACGATGATCGCTCTTGAGCAGATCCCGCTGATGAAATCTGCAGTCTACGAAGCTTTCCGTATCGAATTACCGGTGCTGGCGCAATACGGAAAAGCGAAGCGTGACTTGATCATTGAAAGCCATGATGCAGCTTACGAAGTAAAAGAAGGAGAGATGATTTCGTAGAAGAATACGTGCCGGATCGGTTTATGGGTGAAGGAGAGAAGTGCGGGGTGGGGTGGTGGAACATATACAAGCAATGTGCCGGTAAAGATTTCGTAGTATTCATATCAAGACTTTATCTTGGGGGTTTGTATATGTTGTTTGCATGGAAATCCTTGAATAATATTTTGCTTACAACATCATCTTTCTATCAGTTAAAATTTTAATGCAAATCACCAATCTTTGACATTCACATTAATTTTTTCAAACAACTCTAATTTTGCTGCATACTTTGCCAGTGGTCTATGAGAAACATGAGGACCAATCAGAGAAGCGGTATACACTGTTTGATGCACAAGTTTTGAGTGAAATTCCCGCCAGGGCCAATGAAAAAAAAGAGGACATATTGTACTGTTGGTGTTAGGGATGGCAATAGGTTACCTGCCAAATTTATCTTATCCCAACCGATTATCTACTTATTTAAAATTATAATATTAACATCCTTATTCCTCTTAAATTTGATAGATATTGAAATTCGATTAATTATCCACTTATTATTATAAAATTTAAAATAAAATAAAATTTAAACTAATTAAATAATTAAAATTTTAAAAATATACAAACAATTTATTATAAATCACTATAAAATTAAATAAGATAAAATATAAAATTTAATTCAACACATTCAAATTAAAATAATTTTTTAAATTATTCAAAAATAATATTAAAATAATAAAATTAAATATTGTTCATTATGATAGAAAATTTATATTTCAAAATTCAAACTCCCATTACATTTATAATTTATCAATCTATAAAAACACATAAAAATAATTAATTATATTAATATATTCAATAAATTAAAATAGAATAAATTGCATAATATATATATATATATATATATATATATATATATTAAATATAATCAAATTTATCAGGTAGTAGATACTCGAGTGCTTCTATCCATATTTTATCCAAACTCGTAATGATTTAAATATTGCTATCCAAATTTGTATAGAATTATCCATTATAGTTTAAACGGATTTGAATAGACGTATGTGACTACGAAATGCATATCCATTGCCACTCCTAATTGGTGTGACTAATATTTAAGAAAGTTTCCTCTCTCATTTTTCTTTTTTCAACAATGATATGGGATTCTGTCTATGATGTTTAATTATATTTTAATTACATTCTCTTTAATTACCCATATTAATTTTCTTATATAAATTCTGGGTTTCTTATATTTTTTAATGAAAGATAATTATTTTGATTCTAAGTTAATTTTTTTGGTGTGTTGTGAAATTTGTAGGTTGCATAAGTTCTTCTCACGCTACCTTGCTCGTTCTCTCAACTTGGAATGCTATATGGTATTCTTTTTCAACTTTTTTATGGTTTGATGGGAAATAGCATATGTATAATGCATTCTTATTATATCACTCAAAATACTGATTAATATATTAAAGTTAATTTAAGAGATAAATTAATTATTGCAATAAATTTAAAATTTTATTTTAATATTCCTACACATATAAAATACGAATTCTTATTTTACATGGTTTTAAATTAAATAAGTAGCAATGGTTTAATAATCAATTCTAATTATTTAAAAAATAATTTATATTAAAATTTTAATAAATTTATGATGAATTTAAAGTGTTGGAGGGGACACATCTGATTTTGATTTTCAATGGAGAATGATGTTAAATACATGAGTTTCTTTTTCTATAATGTATTCGGCACAAGTTGCCATCATTCTTTCATGTGTATTAAATTAGCATTACATTTTTATTTTTTTTAATATAAGGTTGAAAAATTCATTTAATCTCCCATTTAAAAATTTCATATATAATTAAGAACAAGGTGATTAATTTGAAATTTTATATTAATATTTCTACACATATGAAATAAGAATTCTTATTTTACATGGTTTTAAATTAAAGAAATAGCAATGGTTTAATAATCAATTCTATCCATTTGAAAATAATTTATATTAATTTTTTAATTTAATAAATTTATGATGAATTTAAAGTATTGGAACGGACACATCTAATTTTGATTTTCAATCTTATTCTTGATATATCCTTTTTGTAAAAGTAAAAGCGTCATATTTCGATCGGTAGTTTAGTTATCAATAAGGATATTTATTTATTTTATTTTGAACGTTGGAGAATGATGTTAAATACATGAGTTTGTTTTTGTATAAGGCATTACGTACAAAATACCACCATTCTTTCATGTGTATTAAATTAGGATGACATTTTTCATTTTTGTAATATAGGGTTGACAAATTCATTTAATCTCTCACATAGATTTACAAATTTCTTAAATAATTAAGAACAAGGTGATTACATTTGGAGTTTAAATTTACCCTTCGTAGATTCTATAAGAAGGGGAGTTTCATACATGCAAATAATTAATTAGTATTATAATCCAGATAGAATATTTCTGAATTTGAGTGTATTTAAATTGTTCTTGGGGTGTGTTCTGTTTATTTTTTTTATTGGTTTTGAATTTGAAAACATTTAAATCCAAGAATAATATGCTTGAAATTGAATTTTAATAGTTAATATTGGTGTGCTATGTTTTATGATTGGGGATTATATTTGGTTTGTCATGTGTTTGTCTGTTGTATTATTTACTAATTTTTTTTTTAAAAAAAATGTCAGATTATACCTATTAATGGTGATTTAGTACTATGAAATGTTAAATATAACTATTTAATTATGATATATATATATATATATATATATATATATATATATATATATATTAGTGTAATTAAAACCATATTAATTGGTTCATTATAATTTATGTATGTTTTAGCCAAGCTATGGAACTAAATGGGACAAAAAGGACATAATCAAGAGACTAAGAACTACCATGGGAATTTCGTCACTCATTAGCAAGCGTTAAAGGTTGGTAGATTTCTACTTCTATCTTTAAATTGTCCTTGCCCTGTATCATTGATTTGTTTTGTTTGGTGATTGGCAGTTATAATTTATTTCCATGTATTTTTTTTTCACTTTACTGTTTGGTGTTATTCATAAGAAATGGTTAATTGCACAGTAATTTGATTATTATCCTTTAAATGTTTTTGACAATTTTTACTTATGGACTAAGGGGTTTTGATATTTGATTGTTTTTTTTTCTATGTGATTGACAAATAATTAATGGATTTTATATATGATTTTGTTATGATCTAAATTTGTTTGCAACTTTAAATTCATATGATTAGTTGATTTCGTTGAATGATTTGTTTTAATTTTACTATGTTTGCATATATATATATATATATATATATATATATATATATATATATATATTTGTAAGTTAATTGGTTAATTGGATTATTGGCTTTTTTTTTTTGAATTTTATCAGACTTTTATGGTTTGCATTTTTTCACTTTAATTTTGTTAATTTCGCTGGTGCACTTGATATTTACACATTGGGTTTGCAACTTTAAGTCTTAAATTTTCACATTAATTTAATTATTAACCTTTAAATGTTTTTCACAATTTTTAATTGTGGACTAGGGGTTTTGATTTTTGATTTGTTTTCTATACGTAATTGACAAATAATTAATGGATTTTATAGATGATTTTATTATGATTTAAATGTAATTGCAGTTTTAAATTCGTATGATTATCTGATTTTGTTGAATGATTTGTTTTGATTTTATTATGTTTGCATTTTTTTTTAGTTTAATTGGATTAGCGGCTTTTTTTTATATATAATTTTAACATCAGTTTTTTACCGTAGGAGTTTGCATATCAGTTTAATAATATCCAATGGCTGAGTCTATTATAGATAAATAATTAGTGAATTTTATATATTTGTATAGATTTTGTTCTAATCTCAATGTGATTGCAACTTTAAATTCAAATGATTAGTTGATTTTGTTGAATTATTTGAAATGATTTTACAATTGCATTTTTATTTTTTTAGTTTGATTGGTTAATTGGATTAGTGGTTTTTTTTTTTAGAATTTTAATATCAAACTTTTATAGTGGGAGTTTGTATATCAGTTTAATAATTCTAACGGTCGAGTCTATCATGACAATGAACACCTAAATTGTACTGTGTTCAGAAGATTTGTTGGTTAGATCACATTCAGAAAATTTGATATAATTTTATTCATTTAAGAAACTAGATATGCATAATTTTAGAAGAAGATCATGTTCATTAATACAAGATTTTGGAGGATCTTATGCATTTAAGAAACTAGATATGTATGATTTTAGAGAAAGACACTTTCATTTAATATAAGATTGTATAGGATCTTATACATTTAAGAAATTATATATGCATAATTTTAAAAATTTTTGAGTTGATTTTAGATCATGTCTATATGTGAGCTATGTATAGTATTTTAATTCACTGTTTTATATATTTTTATAGATTTTTCTAATGATTATGCATTTCTTATAAGTGTGTGATATTCGTGTTTCTCATTCCATGAGTAAGTGTTGATTGTTGTGGGTTACATACCTTGAGTCAGTGTTTACTGTTGAAATATCTACCTAGATTTTAGTTTTTCAAACATTTATTTCAACTTTTTTTTTATCCACACCCATTCTTGTATGTAGATTATACTTTTACCCTTTTACAAGTTCTTTGCCTTCTATAAATGGTAATGATAACAATATATTTTTTGCATTCTTTGTATTTACTCGTATTAAATGCTTCAATATGCAAACTCATCCAACACATATTTACTAATTAGTTTGCACATGTTTTAGTTGCATTGACTTTTATCCAGCCTTATTTAAGGTAATGACTTTTGTTTTGATATTCTAGTTGTTGACTTTCTTCAACCAAATTTATTAAATAAATGTTAGCTCCATAATATTGCCAACTTTTCAACTTCATTGGTTCTTATAGTAACTACTTTTGTATTCTTATTAAGAAAAAGAATACATTCTTAATTATGAAGCTGTTGGAGACCTTTAGATAGCTTTGATTCAATAGGGTAACAAATAAACAAACCAAAGACAAAATAATTAGCTCCATTAGTTCTTGATAAACTATAAATAATTTTATCAAAAAGTTAAAAAAACTTTATTAGATATTGTTTTATGATTTAGTTTGTAATATATATAATCGACTGATTGTTTACTCTTCATTATGTCTATAAATATCTATTATTCGAATTCTATTTTCTCTTCTTCTAAACGTTGTCCTAGAAAATTTAGGAATGACTTATTCTGTACTAGATTGTCAAACTGCCACTAAAGACAAATTTATATGCACCCTTTATTACCCATATGAGGATAATAGTAGAAGTAGATTTTGTGTTTAATAGTGTTAGTATTAGCAAAAAGAGTATACTGAAGGCTACAAATATTACCACTATTATTGCATTAGACTGTTTCAAGACTTTTTATGAGATTAATATTATTGACTACAATTATCATGGCTTTATGTTCTACAAGTCTAGTATTGAAATTGTTGTTACCGATGAACATGCAATTCTAAAAGCTTCATTTGAACAATTAATTTCAAATTATGTCTCATTGAGCATAAGATATGAGAAACTAATGAGAATTTTAAATAAGGTTAGGAGTATTGTTGGATATGTCCTTCCCTTAATTTAGGCCTATTCCTCTATATTTTTCTACCTTTAACAACTTTTTGATTGATAGCTCTTTTGAATGACCAATTATTTGGCTACTACAGGAATCATGTTTGATTATCTATTTTTGTTTATGTACATCTTCTATTGTGATCATGAGACTATGCTCAAACCAATATTTTTTTGTAATGTTGACTTAGTTTTAGTTGTATTTCTAAGTTTTTTTTGTGTATAATATTGTAAAAAATCTAATTCTTATGATTATCTTTCAATTAATTATGCACAAAATGTAATTAATATTATTAAGTTTTAAAGTGGCTTTTTTAACATAAAAAATATTTTTATTGAGTTTTGTTAAAAAATTAGAGGTTAGTTTAAAATGAAAATGAAAATGTAAGGGATTTAAATGATAATTTGTTAAAACTTTTTTGTAAAAAAAAAAATTGTGATCAAATAAAATGGAAAAAAATTAACGATAAAAAAATTGTAAACAATATAATGATATTACTAATGATTATTGTCTAAATTTTGTATAATTTAGATGTTGCTTATATAATTATAATTTAAATTCAATCACTAATCAACAAGGAAACAAGGAAATAATAGAGGTTAGTTTAAAGTTAGAATGAAAATTAAGGGATTTAAATGACATTTTGTTAAAAAAAAAAGCATTGTGATCAAATAAAATGGAAAAAAATTATCGGTAAAAAAAATTGTAAACAATATGGTGTTATTACTCATGATTATTGTCTAAATTTTGTATAATTTAGATGTTGCTTACATAATTATAATTTAAATTCAATTACCAATAAGCACACACTCCCACAAATGATTAGTAAGATTTATTGAATGGAAAAAAACATTCCAAGTCACCATAAACAATCAAGCTGAAGATCCTTACAATTTATCTTTTAAAGTGACTCATATTTTTAAAGATAAAATTCATTTGCTATCCACGAGTCAATCTACTGTAAGATCATCTTTTAGGAGGTCTTATGTTGTTGATGCGACAATCCCTTAAAATCTAAATCTAAACAACATCCAAATCAATTTAATACAAATATTAAGTTTCAACCAATTGTAAGGTTAGACTCTTCACCCCCAAAACAACGAAGAATTGGTAACAAATAGTATAAAAAAAGAATTGAATTCACACTACAAATTAGTTACTAACCTGATAAGTGAAAGCAATCATTGATATAACAATGAAGATCACACCTTCCATTTGAAGAATACTCAAGAATATTCAAATTTTGATCTTAATCATTAATCTGAATGTCTTAAATGCATAAGAAGGTGAATGAGCTTAATTTTATAAGCTCCGCACACCTGAAATAAGTTAAAATAAGGCTAATTATGTATCTTTTAATGAAACTACGTACTATTAATTGAAATAAAAAAATCCATTAAATTTAGTCTTTGGCCCAACTATAAATTAATGACATAAGCCACAATAACATAAGCAAATACTATGCACACGCTCCACGCATGATCTTGTACATGACCCGCACATAGTTTGTACATCTCACACATGACCCATGTATAACTTGCACATGACTTGATGCTTGTAATATGAATATCCTGTCTAGCCTATTAAGCTAGTTGCATCCACCCTCACATGCCTAAATAAGTGTCACAAGCTTTGGATTGCCATTGGACTCCATCTCCTTAAGATTGATCCAAACCTCTTTCTTGATATCTTTTTATCATTAAGCTTTGAATATATATATTTACAAGATTTCCTTAAGCTTGTTTGCATTCGACCTTGTGATTGAACCAAGTAACGTCACCAATCCATCACCTTCATGGCATGCAAGATCCTTTCTATTGCCTTGGATTGCATTGTTCCCTCCCTCCTTAAAAGGATTCATCCTCGAATCACAACCTACATTATCAAAAGGAGAAAGGTCAACAACATTAAAAGTAGTTGAAACATCATACTCGCTAGGTGAGTTGATTTTATAAGCATTGTCATTAATTCTCTCAACCATTTGTAAGGTCCATCGCCTCTGAGATCCAAGTTGAATTTCCTTTGGTTAGGAAACTTCTCCTTCCTAAAATGCACCCAAACCCAATCTCTGGGTTCAAATTTCACAACCTTTTAACCTTTTGTGCATAACTTTTGCTCTTTAATTCAATGTGCTACTTTACTTTCTCATATATAGACTTAATCAAATATGCCTTTTTCTACCCATCTAAGTTAGAAATATCATTCAAAGGTATAAGCAACAAATCCAATAGGGTTAGTGGATTCAAACCATACATAATTTTAAATGGTGAATAACATGTAGAAGGATGAATGCTTATTAAATATGTAAATTCAACTAATGGCAAATAATCTTTCCAAGTTTTCAAATTCTTACCAACAACATGCAACAAAGATCCTAAAGTTTTATTAACCACTTCAGTTTGCCCATCTATTTAAGGATGATAAGTAGTAGAAAATAACAACTTTTTCCCAACTTTCCCCTTAGATTACAACAAAAATGACTAAAAAATTTAAAATCTCTATAAAAATAATGGTTTTATGCATACCATCAAACACACAATATCCCTAAAGAACAAGTCAGCAATATGCGTAGCATCATCAGTTTTATGGTAAGTAATGAAATGAGTTATCTTACTAAACCTATCAATTACAACAAAAATGTTATCACTTCACCTTTTTTGTCCTAGGAAGCCCTAATAAAAAAATCCATAGAAATTTCAATTCAAGGTTGACTAAAGATGAGCAAATGAGTATACAATCCATGAGGTTGAGTTATTGACTTGGCTTGCTTACACGCAACACAACTAAAACAAATTTTCTCAACATCTTTCTTCATATTAGACCAATAAAAATGCTCATGTAATATATCAAGTGTTTTAAAAATACCAAAATAACCCATCAAACTACCATTATGAGCTTCACGCATAAGCAATTTATGCATGGAACAATTAGGCACACAAAGTTTATTTTTTCTAAACAAATAACCATCATACTTACAAAACTTTTGAAATGCAAATTGCTTACATGAATTATAAACATTTAAAACATCAGAATCAGAAGCATACAAATCCATTATATATTCAAATCTCATCAATCTAGAACTTAAAGTAGTAATAAGAGTGTATCTTCTAGATAATGCATCAGCAACCACATTTTCCTTATCTCGCTTGTACTGAATCACATAAGGAAAAACTTTAATGAATTCTAACCACTTGACATGAGATTTATTCAACTTACTTTTACCCTTGAGATTCCTCAAAGACTCATGGTCACTATGAATCACGAACTTTTTAGGCCACAAATAATGCTGCCAAGTCTCCAAAGCTCTCACCAATGCATACAACTCTTTGTCATAAGTGGAATAGTTGAGTTGTGCACAATTCAACTTCTCTCTAAAGAAAGCAATGTGATGCATACCTTATATCAAAACAACATCAACAACTATCTCAGAGGCATCACATTCAATCTTAAAAGTGGAATTAAAATTAGGCAAACTCAAAATAGGTGCAGAATAAAGTTTTTCTTTCAAAGTATTAAATGCATGTTCTTATGTCTCACCCCACTGAAACCTCACATCCTTCTTAATAATTTCAATTAAAGGGGCAACAATGGTACTAAAATTCTTTACAAATCTTCTGTAAAAACTAGCAAGTCCATGAAAACTCCTAACATCATTCACATTCCTTGGGGTCAACCATTCTTCGATAGTTTTGATCTTCTCTGTATCAATCTCAATTCCATTAGCACTCACCACATATCCTAAGAATATAACTCTATGCATGCAAATGTGCACTTTTTAAGTTTAACATAAAAATTTTCTCTCCTAAGTGCATCCAAAACGACCTTAAGATGATGTATATACTCATCAATAGATTTATTAT
Source organism: Triadica sebifera (assembly GCA_023653625.1). Lineage (NCBI taxonomy): Eukaryota > Viridiplantae > Streptophyta > Magnoliopsida > Malpighiales > Euphorbiaceae > Triadica > Triadica sebifera. The sequence goes on along the minus strand of JALBGG010000023.1, from coordinate 8,079,344 downwards.
GAATCAGAATGTCATCAAATTAAACAATAGCAAATTTCCCCAAAACATGATTCATTAACCTCATAAAAAGTGCCAAGGGTGTTTGTAACACCTAACACCTTATACATCTATATACCGCATATGCTGTTTTTATATTAAATTATCACGTATGAAACAAAAATAAAATAAAATTCATGTTTACAGCGAGAGTAATTTTTTAACTCATCTCATATTATCAACAATAATTTCACAATTAATACGGATTCTTTAATCATAACCTATAACATCACATATATTAATAACTTAAATATTATGTTTAAAAGTTAGTAAATTTACAAGTTGAATATATATATATATATATATATATATATATATTAGTATATATTCATTGTAATTATACATATGCAAGTATTCAACTCCCAAACATAAATGATATGTTCTTATGCTTATATGGAATGCAAGGAGAGAAAGTGAGGAGGCTCGACCGGTGACCTTTGATCCATGACTTTTATATGCACCTCAATATGAACTACTAATCTTTCCTACCTGAAAAAAATGATGCAATTTGATGAGTTGCGACTTAGTGAGAATAACCATCAAATGAGTTCTAAAGTACCAAACATTTCATAATAGTAAATAACAAATATACTTAATACACGTTTTATATTCCATTTTATCAATCAATAACATATAAATATAGATAAAATCAAGTATTCAATAATTGCTCTTTACTTATGCTTATGCTTATTCATTTTATTTTGTTGTGACCAGTTTAAACAGACATTGCCCTGGGTTTGCATGTGAACATTTATCATGTGAACATTTGCATTTGCTAGCTAGCTTGATCATTTGTTTCATTTGCACATTTGTTGGGCCATAGACCTTTTCTTTTGCTTTGCAATTTCGATTAACTAGTCACAACGCCTTTTAAGTCATTATGCATATGCACTTGTACTTACATATTCATCAACCATTATGTCTTATCACATATATCATACATATATCGCATATATATCTCATATGCCAACACATATACCTTGCATATACTATACATATACTATGTGTATATATATATATATCATATGTTAAACATATACCTCAAATATACCACAAATATACAAACTTATATGTACCACAAATGTCACAAATTATTCATCATCATATTATCAAGGACAAATCATTATAATCATATGAATGACATAGCAAGCAACATTCATATGCGCTAAAGAATTCAATTGATAATTATACTTCATTTTTCCTTTGATTCCAACCCTTAACTTATTGTCTACCCCCTTCTTGTATATCTCCAATTTGTTTTGAGCCTAATATTGAAATATACTTGGTTAATTTATGACTAGAGAAACTTAATGTGGCTTAAACAAATTAATATGCATTATTCATATCAATAATTAAAATTTTTCCTATGAGGCAGTGTGACCTTATGAGACTGTTTTGCCTATAACTTTTTCTGTATTTGACCAATTAATCTGATTCTTGTTCCTAACTAAAATTAATATATAATTATATAACATATTAAAATTTCAAACTAATTGGATCATTGTAAAATGTTTGGTAGAATTTCTAAATGTGTTCTGTTTTCTGCCCCGTTTTTTGCCCTTAGGCAGTTTTAGAGTACCAACTTTGATTCATCATAACTTATAATATATAAGTCATATTTTAATGAAACTTTACAGAAACTTATATGGGTTCAAATGGAACATTTTTAATGTTTAAAACTTTCATCAATTATATATTTAAGGTCCTCAAATTATAAGCATCATTTTACTGTTCCAAAACAAAATTGGCTTCCAAACCAGTATAACTTGTAAAGGCTATAACTTACTATATACATAACATATTAATCTGAAATTAATACCAAAATTTATATAAGACATATATCTATAACTGTAATGTTTTGATAATTTACATAATCTATCTATAAGAAGCTCAAAATTATTTAACAAGTTTCTGGACCTGTATAGGGCAGTAAGCAACTATAGAATAATTATGGTTCTCTTCATCATAACTCAAAATACACATGATATATGAAGTTAAAATTTGGTATAAAGATAGATGATACATGTATCTAAAAATTTTATGTTTTATATTTCATCAAATTATATCTCTAAGATAGTCAAAATAGATAAAAACAGTGAGATAGTCTGCTGAAAATTGAAACAGAACTAGTTTTACTCAAAGAACGATTTATCTTAAAATATATCAAATCTTATAAAACTGTTTTAGAAACATGTATATAAGATATAGATCTACAAATGTTGTGTTTTAAATTTTTCCAAATTCGATCTCTAAGAGCATCTAAATCATGGTACAAAATACTGCTTATTAATAAATTCTAAACACCATAATCAAGATTAACACAAAATAAATGTTTACTCACCTATAATCATCATTGACTAACCTTATTGCTATACTTTTTAGAGTGAAAGAGAGAATAAAAAGTGGCTGGAATTTAAAAAAAAATAGGCTGAAGGAATGAAGCAAATAAGAAGAAGATGAGGAGGAGGAAGAAGAAGAATACTTAGTCTAATAAGTTAAAAATGCCACCACAATTTTTCTTCTTTTTTTTTTCTTCGTTTCTTTTTCCTTTTTTTTTTACTCCTTTTTTTTTTTACTTTCTTTTTCTCTTCTTTTGCTATATGTTTCTTTTTTATTTTAATTTTATTATTATTATTATCATCATCATCATACATATACATGCATTCATGTATACATATATACATTTACCCAATTTTACTAACCAATAATAATAAAATTTTTTTTATTAATTTAATCTAGTCTATTTATTCACTTAAATATTAATTTCATATTATTTTCATCTATATTATAAAACAGACATGCATTTCTATACAATTGTAAAATACTTGAAAATAAATTAATTGTATATCATGAATATATTTAAATAAAAATGCATATTATGCATGTGTTCAAGTGATATATATGCAAAATGCATATGCGCAAATGAGATGTTGCAGAAATGCATATAGAAAAAGTCAAGGATGTTACAGTGTTAGTTGGTCCAAAAGGCATAATTAGTCACTCATATAAATGGTGATTTGTTTTAAAGGTCGTTTTTCATTCATCAGCAACTTTCATTCTAATTTAGTGATATCCACTCATCAAATCAATCTTAGTAAATACATATGCACCATGTAGTTCATTTAACATATCATCTAATCTAGGTATTGGATGACGATACTTAACTGTTATGAGATATATATCCCTATAATCAACACACATGCATCAACTCTCATCTTTTTTAGGCACTAAAAGCACTAGCATGACATAAGGACTAAGACTCTCACGAATATGCCCCTTGCCAACAACTCTTCCACTTACTTTTGAAGTTTCTTTTGTTCTCAGGGTTACTCCTATAGACTGAGAGGTTTGGAATTTGAGCTCTAAATATGAAATCAATTTGACGCTCAATTCCTCTTATAAGCGACAATCCTTGTGGTCTTTTCAGAAAATACATCATCATATTCCTACAATAAAGAAATAACAATATTAGGCAAAGAAAGGTTAAAGTCAGCTTCATTAAAATATGATTCCTTATACATAAGTACAAACAAATATTATTGATTTTCAAAAGTCACTCTCATATCCCTCACTTTTTTATAAAAGTTGCTTTTTTTACCATTTTCTTTTGGGCTTGTTTTCCTCCCATTTCTCTTTCTCTCTCTCTCAGCCATTTCTTTTTTTTTTTTTTCAATTTTGCTTTTTCTGCTTCCTTTTGCATTTCTTTTTCCATGCTCCTTTTTAACTTCATTTTATCTTCATAAATTTCACTAGGAGTAATAGGAGCTAAAATGATACGCTGATCTCCCATCATAAATGAGTATCTATTTCTATACCCATCATGCAACACCTATATTTCCATGGCCTATCAAATAACAAATGACTTGCATACACAGGTACTATATTACAAAGCACACGGTCAGAATATCTTTTAATGGAGAATGAAATCAAAACTTTTCCATTTACCCTTATTTCTCCACAATTATTAAGTCATTGTAGCCTATATGGTCTAGGATACTTTATATAATTCGATCCCAATTTTTCTCCTAAAGTAATACTAACAACATTAGTACAACTCTCCCCATCAAATTATAAGACTACAAAATTTTCTATTAATCAAACATCTAGAATGAAAGATATTTTTTCTTTGCTCAATGCCATCTTCTTTCACTTGTGCACTAAGTACGTGCCTAACAACCAGATTTAGCTCTCCTTCAATGGCATGCTCGACATCAACATCATTGTAATCCTCCAATGGTGGCATGAAATTAGTATCATCCTCACTTTCATATTCAATCTCACCATTGTCCTTCAACATCATTACCTTTTTATTTGGACATTAAGGTACAATATGCCCATTGTCAAAACATCTAAAACATTTAGTGTTTATATGCTTTTTAGAATTAGAAGTAGAAGAATATTGAGTTTAAAAAGTACCTTTTTGCACAACTTTACCCTTATCTTCCTTTACCTTGTCTTAGGCTTTATCTTCCCTTTTTGGCCACTTTGAGTTCCAATTTGAGGTAAAACCTGAATATGAAGGCTTGTTAATTCCCTTTTACTTAAGTTGTTTTTCCACTTTTGTTGTCATGTTCCCTATCTCCTCTAACTCAGCATAGTGGTGCAATTCAATCACATTAGCTATTTCCTTATTCAAACTAGCCAGAAAATGTGCCATTATAACCTCCCTATCTTCATTTATATTCACCATCATCATGGTTATTTCGATCTCTTTATAGTAGTCTTCCACATCTTACTCCTTTGCCTCAAATTCTGGAGCCTTTGATGCAATTCTCTATAGTAGTAACTAGGCACAAACCTCTTTCTCATGATTGTTTTCCTTTATTCCCATGTGGAAATAGGTCTCTCCCCATTCCTATACCTACTAATCAGCATCTAGTCTCATCATACTAATGCATAATCAGTGAATTCCACTGCTGCTAGTTTCACCTTCTTCTTTTTAGAATAATTATGACATTCATAAATTAGCTCTACATTCCTCTCCCACTCAATATATGCATCAACATCATTCCTACCTTGAAAAGAAGGGATTTTCATTTTAATATTGCCCAAATATTTATCCACTTTATCCGCTTCATTCCCATACCTCACATTCTCCTTTCTCCCTCTATACTTGCCCTTATATCTCCCTCTACCACCATACCTATTTCTATCATTACCCTCTTCAAAATCACCAAATTCATCATCAAAATCAAGAGGTTGTGGCATTGATTGTCTTACCTTTTTATCTTTGGTTCAACTTTGCATAGAAGATTCACGCCCAATGTTATCTAGCTTATTCTCATATCAAACAAACTAGTCTTGCATATTTTGAAACATCTGGTCAATCCTCTCAAACTGGTGGTACATGGCTTCTAATGTGTGGAAGATTTTATTATCTTCCTCATCACTTTTGTCTTCTTTCTTGAATTGGACATAATTTGGATAAAAAGATTTCACACACTCCCTCACATGTTTCACTCAAAATCAGAATGTGTTTTACTCAATTAATGACTTTTACTCTCTTTTGAAATTACCACTCTTGCCTTTTACCACTCTTATGTCTTAACTATGATATATGTTTAGATCAACTTCAACTAACTAGATAATAACAAGCAACAATGTCTAGTAGAAATTAAAACAAGGAACTCTTAAGAAAGAAAAGAAATAACACAACTAGAAGAAAAATAATGAAAAGAAAGTAAATAAAAGACAAATTTAATATAAATGCATACACAAATAAAGAATGATGTGTGCATATATGTTATATGTTATTTGAGTAATATGGAATGCAAAATTACTCAGCTAATGTAATGGAGATAAATAGGACAACAATTAAGAATAACAAACAAAGAATGCAATAAAAATGAAAAAACTAGGAAAATTAAGTGTAGATGTTCTCCTTCACTAATGGAGTTCAAAGCAAAACCTAAAACACACTAAACTAGTCCCAGATTAATACCAAATGTGTTAATTAAATGCTTAATAGCAAGTATTATCCACCAATTGCACTATTTCCAACAATAAGCTATGAAATCTCAACTTATAAGCTCAATATGAAATCACTAAATTCCAATTACAAACTTCACTCAAAATTGCTTAAAATATCAATTTTAATCATAATAGAGCAAATAAAATATGTGACAACTCATTTAGATATGTGTGCGATCAATTGAATAAATAACCCCATTTTTGGCAATCAATGACAATATGCACAAAATTTTTTATATTATAAAATCAACTCAAAAGAATACTCAAAACACCTAAATCGCACCAAATATAGCAAAAACTTGAATAGAATTCACTATGGGCATATTCAGCCACTATTATGTAAACTCTATTATTTTTTTGTATTTTTATGTTGTAACTTGAATAAATATCACTAAAAATAGCAAAATAAAGATAAATACAATTGATTTGGAATCAAAGCTCTAACACCAAATGATGCGGCAACCTCTTAGAATCTAAGTCTAAATGACATCCAAATCAATTTGATACAAATCTTAAGTTTCAACTAATTGCAAGATTAGATTCTTCACCCCCAATTGGTAATAAAGAGTATGAAGAAAGAATTGGATTTACGCCATAAATTAGTTTCTAACCTGATAAGTGAAAGCAATCATTGACATATCAATGGAGATTACACTTCCCACTTGAAGAACACTCAAATTTTGATCTTAATCACTAATATGAATGTCTTAAATGCATAAGAAGGTATTTATACCTCTACATACCAAACTATAAGTGCAAAAGTGAATAAAAGACCAATATGACCCTAATGGCTTAAAGACAAATGAATGAGCTTAATTTTATAAGGCCCACACACCTAAAATAAATTAAAATAAGGCTAATTATGTGTCTTTTAATGAAACTACATATCATTAATTGAAATAAAACAACCCACTAAATTTAATTTTAGGCCCAACTATAAACTAATGACATAAGTTAAAATAATATAAATAGATGCTATGCACACGCCCCACACATCACCTTGCACATGACCTGCATATGGCTTGCACGTCTCGCACATGATCCTTATATAACTTGTACATAACTTGTAATATAAACTTCTTGTCTAGCCCATTAAGCTAATGGCCTTCACCCTCACATGCCCAAATGAGTGTAACAAGCTTTGGACTGCCATTATACTACATCTCTTCAAGCTTGTTTCAAGCTTCTTCCTTGATATCTCTTGTCACCAAGCATTAAATATATATTTGCAAGGCTGTCTTGAGCTTGTTTGCACTCAACCTTGTGATTGAACCATGTGACATCACCAATTCCTCACTTTCATGGTGTGCAAAATCCTCTCCATTGCCTTGGATCACAAAAATTGTTGAGAAATCCTTTGTTAAAAGAAGAAATGTTGCTTATTCATGCACGTCATGTATAGCCAACAAATACATTTCAAGGAAACACACATTTTAAGGAATCACCGGTCAAAAATCCTTGTATTAGATAACTTTATATTATTTGTCAAGTATACATATATATTTACTAACAAATAATTTATAAAAATAACCTCCCTTGATTTTGAACTGAATATTATTCCAAATCATGCAAATTTATGTGAAGTATTTTATATTTGACATTCTTGTAATAAATGTCATATTTACTATATATTATTTATCTTTTAATTATTGTTTATAAAACATTTTTCCTCACGTGAAGTTAGAATTACTCATTTGTTCATAAATATATTTAATATCAATAAATAAATTACAACATAAAAAAATTCACAAATCCCTTTCAAAAAACAAAAATTAATAACAACAAAGTTAAAAAAACAAAAGAAAATCAAGAAATCGCTTAACACAGTAATACATTCTAAGAAGTTCAAATTCAACACAAATTACAACTTTATATAGTATGGACCGGTTCGGTCAATTAACCAGTCCATATATATCAATTTTTTGCCAAGTTTCTAACCATTAAACCAGTCCACTAAAATCAATTAATCAATCTAGTTTTTTACAGATCAGTTTTTTGGATTTTTCTGTCCTGGTAGGCAAGTCATTTGGCAACGCTTTTTATTTTATTTTTTAGTGGGGCCGCAGAACATTTTTCTTGTAGTGCTTGTATCTTGTCTAATTAGAAACAGCTAATCAGATTGCAATTTGCACATAAGCTAAGCTAAAGCTTGTCCAAATTAGTGACAGACTTATGCGAGCTTCTTACTAAAATGAGCATCTAACAGTCATCTCAGCAGTAAAAATCCATGCAGAACCAGTTACAATATATAGTTCCTACTCAATCGAAACACAAGTTAGTACTCAAGCTAGTCATAATTGAGTCATATAATCAAAGCGTTTTACATCCAACTTTGGAATTTGGAGATTCACCATGGAGGCTATGGCGACAGAAAAGCTTTACAAACTGACCAAAAAAAAAAAGGATCAAAATTGACAACTTTCATTCTCTGCCCTGTGGGAAGGTGTGGTCTTTTCAATTGGGATTTCATCATTCCTTCTTGAAAAAATCTTGAGCCAAAACAACCCTATGTATCCATATGTACAGGAAAAGGGAATCCAATTAATAATAGTAGTTGTTGTCCTGGTCGTTTATTGAATCTTTACAAAGCACTGACCGTGCTTCCATTATTGATCTTGGCGGCTCTAAGTCTTTCTCTTGCAGTGCATTTCCAAGCAATTGCTGCATTTGTGATGCGAATATGTCATCCAAGATCTGAAAGTTCAAAAGCAGTAATGAATCAGAGATAAAATATGGTAATAATGTTAGGATTCCCACTATGAAATGTTTATCGATGAAATTAATTTATGGCAGCAACCTCGGTGAGGGAAATTTTTTTTACCAAAAGTAATTAATTTGACACATATCCATTAAGTCCATTGATAAGATGTAGAGAGTAGCTAAATATACATGGAAACCATGCCGGAGAAATGCGTTTCTAAAACCACTTCAGTTCTGAGAGTTATAAATGAACATTTCTATATATGTCCAAAAACGAAAGCAAGAAAAAGCAAATCCGGAAAGCGCACCTATTTCTCTTGTATATTGAAAATGTTCATAAAAATGAAGTAAACTACGATTAAAAATAACTTTATATCATCAAAGTGAGAGCAAACTGAACAAAGGTCTGCATGAGACATGTCAGATTTAGAACAGAAGGTGGGTCAGAGCGGCATAATTTGTTTTACCCATGGGCATAGGATGTGAAACTCCAACACTTTTAGCTGCGATTTCTAGTTTAGTTTCCTGCATTTACTTGGACACTTTCTCAAGTAAAAACAAAACACAAATGTTTCAATTTTGTGAAAATTACATAATGATAATTGAGCTTCACATAGTAGTAGTCTGCAGTAATAAATTTTTTGCTCTATTTGAGATTATTAGTTGAAGAACAAAAGATAAATTTAAAGTTTCATCCCCTAACTCTGACTTCGCAAACAAAGGCAAAATAACTTATGACGAAAATTTGCTAGCTCTGAGGTTCGCATGACTTACAGAAACAGCAATTCGTGAGCCTTTGTACCAGGATCTGTTCTCCCCCCTATTTTGCATGAAACGTAGAATCTCCTGATTGTATTATGACAATAAGAAAAATGACAGTAAGTGCAGACAATTTTTTAAGGAAATCTATGACATTCATAATCCTATTCCAAGATAAGGTTGAAAACATGAGATCCAAAGGTCATATACCTGTCCCATGCGGTCCCAGAAACCTCGGCAAATGACTATAAACACATTAGGTTCAACTACAGAATGCAGATGATCTATTGTCTTTATCAGAAGATCTTTCAAAGCCTGCATTCCATTTCGTAGATCAGATTCCACCATAGTTTCCTTGGACTCTTGGATTATACTCTTCAGTTTTGTTGCATTCTGCATCCTTGTCTATATAAAATTACGAAAAAAAAATTATAGAATCTGAATGGCCACAAGGTCAACATGCAATTTGATGTGCAAAAAATAATACTCCAACTTAATGGAGTGCACGTTCAGATCCTATTGACAAAATAAATTATCACATATACTCAACATGGAAGAAAGGGATCTCTCACAACTTCACACAAAACATAGTGCTAAACTGTCAAAAAGCAACGACTAAACATGAGAATAACAATAGCTGCTTGCGCTTGCCAAAACAAGCATAATCAAAAGAATCAATTACACAGAGTTGCTATTGTTTATACGCCCGGCATAACAAAAAATGTAATGGAATTTGGTATACTTAATTTGAGGCTATTGATCATGTTTTCAAGTAATGATGAGTGCCACAAATTAGATGGCTATGAAGCAGTTTACTGGTCGAGCCAGTTAAATAGCCAAAATTTGAAAGAAAAGACATCATTGTCATTGTTAAAGTTAACCACACTGAAAAAGGTAATTAATAAAGCATATTGTTCACTAAAGGGATCCTCCAAAATCTGTAATTCAGTATACCTAAGTCATCAAATACCAACAACTAAATTTCTACTGTGCATATATGAATATTTCACTGATACTATTTCCATCAACACGTGTGCTTCCAACAAACTAATAAAGAAGGAAAAGGATACCCACATTCTCTGCCAGTTTTTCCACAATAGCTTGTAGGTAACTTCTGAATTTGGATCTGAGCAACACTGTAATTTCACTAAGACATTCACCTGCAACTGTATCTACACCATCAGGAGTGCAGGAATTCCATGCTTTAATCTGGGTTTCTATCTTGGGTCGCAGCACATCCAACATCCTTTTCATGGAATTCAGAAGAACCCCCAACTGAAATGTAAGTAAAAAAGTTATAGATTTTTAGAATAACAAAAATATAGCACTTATAATCACAAGAATATAGCACTTCTATGTTAGCACAAGCGCAAAATAGATAATCACCTCATCAGGGACAACATAAATTTCCCCAGTCCTCTTTGCAAGCTTTTGGACATATTTGAGGCCAAAGATCTTTGGTGCAAGACTGTCCTTCAAAGGTGATAAGAATTCAGCATATTGTTTGTCTAAAGCTTCAATAATTGCCCTCTCAGCATCTGCAATAGCCTTTTGACAAAATATAGATGTTTATTCTATGAATAGTTAAATCTCAAGATAAATAAATGATAAAAAGAAATAAGATCAAGGAATAAAGAAATAAAAAAACTTACTTTCTCCAACACAATAATATACTCTGGCCAACGAGAAACTATTACTTCATATTCATTTAGTGTGTCCTTTAGCTGGTCGTACATCTCATCAACAAAAGGAGATGTTGAATGTTGCGTTTTGACACCAGACCATTTTACCTAAATGCATTCAATTTTTAGTGAACTAGCTTATTGAACAAAAAGAAAAGAAAAACTCCACTCATTACATGAAGTACAACATTTGTGAAACGGAATAACTGAACATATATATCTGTATATGCATAGGTCCACCTAATGTGCCCATGGTATGGATGTTTTATCTTCATCCAGATTAATTGAACATAAATACAATTCTCTCTTGATAATTGCTTTCGAATTTATGAACGATATATCATTATTCAAAAACTTCTTTTTCCTTTTCCCTTTTCTCTACATCCCCTGCCATGAATAGTTCTTCATGCCTCATGGGAAGAGTTATAACCACTGAAATCACCTCTGTGATTAATAAAAATGGATCACTTAAAAGAAGATTACTTTCTTTATCTTTCAATAAAACACCTTTGAACTCTCCTTCAAAAAGAAAAAAAATAAAAAAAACTGTCTCCAATGATTTTAGTGAATTCATTTAGGAACTTTGTTCACCTTCAAACAGAAAGGTAAGACACTTCGCAAAGAATCGTAACAAAAACAGTCACAAACTATCATTTTGGCATATAATATGAAATTATTGTTTCAATATATCTGCGCATAGATATACTTGACTAATGACTAGTGAGTTTAATATTGTGACTGTATTAGATAAAAACCATAGCATCTAACTTGGGCCATTTATACAGTGCGAGAGGGGAAATAAAGATTTGGATGCTGAAATGATAAAATAAAATAACTCTCCTACTTTTCAACTACATTGAAAAAGGAAGATTAGTTTATGTGAAGAATGAACTAAGGGTACTCATAGATTGCTAACATGACCAAAGACTGCAAGGTGCAGACACAAGGCATGGAGGACCTATATATGTTTACATGCACACAATAGCTAACTATGCAATTAATTGATGCGATTTCAAATATGGAAAAATGTATAAGCATTCTGCTATTTTTACTATGTTCCAATCATTGACAAAAAAGAGAAAAGACATCAACGTCACCAAAAAAAAGAGAGAAAAAAAATGATAATGATCACTATAACTCTAACAAATACCTAAATGCATTGCAATCATAACATCTAAAAACAGTAATGGCAATCAATTTGAGTTCAAACTGTTAGCAAAATATCACAATGAAATTTTATACCTTGTCTAATTTGCACAATTCAAGCAAAGTCAGACGTTTGTCTTTGATCCAAAGGGTTATATAAGAATTGAACAACTCTTTTGCATTAACTCCACCTTTCACTGGACTGAACAAAGTAACAAGATGAATGAGGTTACAAGTAATAAAAAGCATAAATTCAAAAAATTGAGAGTCTCAGGAATGAAAAATAAATTACTTGAGATTCCAAGAAGCAACATCCATTTGAAAATCTGCTGTTGCAATAACAAGTTCAGTGACAGGAGGTGAGGGGCCAGGGGGAGGGCATGCAATAAGAAATGCACGCAATCTGCTGGAAAGGTCCAAACTATATATGGCTACACAAAGATTGGGTAGGTCTATGAAACTGGAGCAAAAAAGAACATCGATATTAGTAATGGGATGGTATATAGTATATGAGTGACAAAACCATGAATCAGTTTATTTACTGACTAATTGAACAACTTAAGCTACAAAAAGCAATTTCTCTGATGTCATTTAGCTAATGCTTTTACCTTGGAAGCAGATGCTGATCATGGATCTGTATGTCGGTGGAAATCTCATTTTTAAAACTTAAAATAAGAGATTTCATCTTTTGATAAGAAGTTGAAAGCATCATGGGATCCATCAACATGCCTTCATTGCTGCTTATAAATTCATCTGTCTCAGCCAGATGCCTTCTTGACCTCTTCTTTGCAGCAGCCTGAAAGATCATTGGCAGTACATGAAGTTAAATTGGAAAAAAAACAAAAAAAGGAATCAAACAAAAGATATCAGTTTTTAGTACCTGAAAATGTCTGCACAGTTTCAGTTGTACCTCAGAAATTAATATATCATTCAGAAGAGTGTATAGCTTGACAGCAGGTGCCAATGCAGGAGCTGCCAATCCAGTGGCAGGACCAAAAATATCCGTTATACCAGACGGCACTAATTCATCCAGTGACTTGTAGTTCTCAAAAACCAGCGCAAGGATCTGTTGAATTTGATCCTCAACTTCTCCAAGGATGCGATTCTGTTTACAATTCATAAATCACAGTCTTTAACTACACCACAAGTAAATAGTTGGTAAAACTCCACGATAACAATTTTCCTGACCCGGATTTTGTTTTCCATTTCTCTTTCTAAATGAATACAGTTTTCTCTTGCATGCACTTGTAATTAGTGGTTTAACTTGTACCATCTGTAGTTTTTAGCAAAGAGAGGCATATTCATAAACAGAAACAGAAGTGCTAAAGCACTTTCTTCAATTAAAAACATTGAACATCTGAATCAGAAAAAAGAATCAACTTGGGAAGTAAAAGTTGTCTAAAGTTAGGAATCATGCATATATGTGGGCAAGATCTATTCAAGATACCATAATTTGAAATGGTTTTGAAAATATTTAGGAGAGAGAAATAATATTTTGTATTTCTACTCGATCTTAATTTACATAGCTTTACAAAGGGTGAATTTATATCCAAAAAACTATAACCTACTTAGAAAACTCTCCTACAATCAAGGAATATCTGCAATCTAGGAATTAAATAGAAGATTTATGCAATTCTAAAATGGAAACTAAATATTCTACTCAACACTCCCCCTCAAGTTAGTGCATAGATATCAAGCATGCCCAGCTTGTAGACAATCATATGAAAAGATTTGACACAAGGTCATTTAGTAAATACATCTGCTAGTTGATTGTCTGATTTCACATAGGATAAATTTAGATAACCATCTGCTATCTTCACTTTTATGAAATGTCAATCGATCTCTAATGCTTTGTTCTGTCATGCAGCACTGGATAATGAACTAAACTGATAGCAGCTATGTTGTTACAAAATAAAGATAGAGTATTCTTTTCTATAACTTTAGTTCCTGTAATAATTTTCTCAGCAAAAGAAGTTGACAAACCCCTTGAGTCATAACTCTATATTCAACCTCAGCACTTAGACCGTGCAACCACACTCTACTTCTTGCTTCTCCAAGTGACTAAGTTTCCCTCAACAAATGTGCAATAGCCAGATGATGATCTCCTAGAATCTGGAGATCTAGTCCAATCTACATATGTAAAAGCTTCTATCTAAAGGTACCCACATTTGGTGAATAGAATTCCTTTTCCAGATGCAAACTTCAGATACCAAAGAATGAGAAAAACAGCATATGCAAATGCAACTCACAAGGATCATGCATAAATTGAGTAACCAAGCTGACAACATATGCAATTTCCAGTCTGATATGTAAGAGATAAATCAATTTCCCAACCAACCTTTGATATCTCCCTAAGTCAACTGACATACCAATTCCTGCTTGTAGTTTGTGATTAGACTCAATAGGAGATTCTGCAGTCTTACATCCCAACATATTAGTTTCTTTTAAGAGATCTGGGATATATTTCCTTTTGAGAAATAAATATTTCTTTTTATGATCTAACAAATTCTATCCCTAGGAAGTATTGTAACTTTCCTAGATCTATGATCTCTAACTCTCAAGCTAAGAGTTTCTTGAGTCAAGTCTTGTCTGTATCATTAACAGTCACTACTATGTTATCAACATAAAATATGAGTGATGTGATCTTACTTTTATAATGCTTAATAAATAAAGTATGATCAACATTGCTCAGTCAATATCCAAAGGAGATCATGGCATTGATAAATATATTAAATCATGCCCTAGGATGCTGTTTCAACCCATATAAAGCCTTTTTTATTTTGCACACTTTGCCTTGTGTTTTTTCATCATCAAATCCTAGGGGAATCTCCATATACACCCCCTTCTTTAGATCTCTATGCAAGAATACATGTTTAACATCAATCTACATCTGGAAAGGCTTATCAATAAGCATGAGATTATATATCACCTCTTTTACCTCATTCTCCCTCTAAAGAGGTGATTAGGGTGAACCAAAGTAAAACTTAGATTCCCTAAAAGTAACATCCATACTCACAAAATACTTCCTAGATGGAGGTTTATACCATTTATATCCTTTTTTGAATTAGAGAGTAGCCAACAAACACACACTTAATAGCTCTAGGCAGAGTTGTAAAAGAACCAAGCCGAGCCAAATAGTAAAGAGCTCACGCTTGGCTCGTCAGATTTTTGAATAAGCTCAAACTTGGCTTGAGTTCAATTTGAGCTTTAGCGGCTTGAGCTCAATTTGTTAAATACTCGTTTAACGAGCTTAGTTTGAATTCTACTTCAATAATCATATAAACGAGCTCAAATTCATGCTCGTTAAAATATAAATATATAATAAGACATTAGTAGGACTGTAAACGAATCAAGTCACTCGCAAGCTATTTGGATCTCGATTCGGAAAAAAATTCATTCGAGATCGTTCGTTAATCTTAACAAGCCAAGCTTCAGCTTAATATTATTTTGTTTGTTAACTCGCGAATATATTCATTTAAGAGTTCATGAACGTGTTAGTTTAAAAACTCACAAACGTGTTCATTTAAAAGCTTGTGAATGTGTTTATTTAATGCTTGTTTATTGTAATATTAATATTACTAATATATTTATATTTTATTACTGAGCTCGAATTTTATCTTGTCATTATTAGTTAACAAGTCGAATTCAAACTAAACTCATTAAGCATAATAAATGAGTTATTTATGAACCGATCTCGGGCTGCTTGTAAACTTAATAATTTTAAAACGAGCTGAGTTTATGCTCAAATATAAAAGTTCGAATCGAATTCAAGCCAATCTCAATCTTGTGACAAATTTAAACGAACCGAGCTTGAGCTCATCAATATTTTTCTCGGCTTAGTTCGATTACAACCCTAGATATTACTAATATTAATATAATAATAAACGATTCTTAAACAAATACGTTCATGAGCCTATATATGAACATGTTTACGAGTTAACGAACCAAATAGTATTAAGCTTGAACTTAAACTTGGTTTGTTAAGGTTTTCGAATGATCTCGAACAGATTTTTTCCAAACTGATACTCGAATAGCTTATGAGCAACTTGGTTTGTTTACAGCCCTAACTCTAGGGTCTAATTTACCTGCATTTCTTGTATGAACAAAGCAAACACATCCAAACACATCTTAACGACGAACAGTGTAAGATGTTTTATTAGTCAAAGATTCTAAGACTTTGAAAATTAAGAGTTTTGAGAGGCATTCTATTGATAAGATATGTTGTTGTAAGAATGGCATCTCTCCAATAAGGTTTTGGAAGATTCACAGTAAACATTAGGGACCAAGCTACTTCCAACAAATGTCAATTTTCCCTTTGCAACAATATTTTGAGCACTAATGTAAACACAACTAGTCTGGTGTAGTATCCCCTGGGACTCCAAATAAGCACAAAACCCACCATCCATATATTATATGCCATTATTTCTTGTTAAAATTTTAACCTTGACATCAAACTGTGTAGAAATCATCTTGTGAAATAGCTGAAAATAAGAAAACACTTCATTCTTGGATTTCAACAAGTTAATCTAGTACAACAATTAATAAATATCACAAACCAACTATATCCAAATAATGAAACATTAGGGTAGGTCCCCACCATGGTTTTAAATTTTTAGGCCTTTATGCTAGTCCAAGCCCATAAGAATATATGCATTCTTTACATGTGATTAAAAATGAGCCATACATTTTGCATGGCCAATAATTGGTTAATGTGGAAGATGCAAGGCCAAGCATTTTTAATGGCTAGGGCAACAAAGATGTGGCTAAATTTGTTCCATTCATTAGGCAAAACTTTTGCCTATAAATAGGCATTCAATTGATGCAATACAGCATAGCAAGTGAGGGAGAAAAAAGTGAGAGGTATCCCAAGTGTAAGAGAAGAGAGAGATTAGAAAAAAATAATAAATTGTTATTCTCTCAATTTTTACGAGAGTTTAATTGTTCTCTCAAATTTAGAGAGATATTGTAGTTCCCTTTTCATTTCATAGTGAAATTTTTCTATTTTCACCCGTGATTTTTATCCTGATTTGTTTGGAAGTTTTTCATATAAAATATGTGTTCCATATTATTCTTATTTTTCTCAAATTATTAGTTGCAACTCTACTCTATCCGATTCTAATTTTTTCACAACAAGTAGTATCAAAGCATAATTTGGGTGTTAATATCTACTTATCATATGCTCTGTGGTTATCACTAATAACTGGATCATTCACATCAAAAAATAAGTTAGATTATTATTTACCCTTAAAAGTTATAATAGAAGCAATGTCGGCAAATTTTGAGATCGAGAAGTTCAATGAGAGTAATTTCTCATTGTGGAAATCAAAGATAAAGACGATCTTGAGAAAAGATAATTGCCTAGCAACTATCACCGAAAGGCCGGCAGAATTCATAGATGATGATACGTGGAATGAGATGGCTGCGAATACTATTGTAAATCTTCATCTTGCATTAGCAGATGAAGTGTTGTCAATCATTGAGAAGAAGAAAACTGCAAAGGAAATTTTGGATTATATCACAAAACTGTACAAGACCAAGTCTTTTTGTAAGATTTTTCTTAAAAGAAAATTGTATACTATCCGGATGTCAAAATCTACTTCAGTGACAGAGCACATCAACACTTTGAACACTATTTTCTCAACTCACTTCACTGGGTTATAAAATAGAGTCAAATGAACATGCTGAACTTCTACTTCAAAGTCTACCTGATTTGTATGATCAACTTATCATCAATCTAACAAACAATGTCCTCACAGACTATTCCAACTTTGATGATATTGCAACTGTTATTTTTGAAGAGGAAAATCGGAGCAAAAACAAAGAGAACAAGTTGGCAAGTTCGCAACAAGCGGAAACCCTGATGGTGATGAGAGGAAAATCAATGGAACATTGCTTAAATGACAGCCAATATCAAGGTAGGTCAAAGTCAAGAAGTAAGAGAACTTGAAGTGCTACCACTATGACGAAAAGGGTCACTTGAAGAAGGATTATTGGAATTTAAACAAAAAAAGTTATAGTGCATAAGTAAATGTTGCAAGTACATCTGATTAGGGTGATGCTTTGTGTTGTGAAGCAACGACAAGTAATGAAGGCCGAAAGACATTTGTTGATGGATGGTTCATTGATTCAGGAGACACATTTCATATGACCTTTCGAAGGGAATGGTTCCATCAATATAAACCTGTTTCTGAGAGATTTGTACATAGTTGCAATGATTAAACCTTAAATATTGTCAATATTGGAACCATCAAAATGAAGTTCCAAGATGACACAATTCACACTATTAAACAAGTGCAACATGTGAAAGGCCTGAAAAAGAACTTGCTATTGTTGGGTCAACTAGATGACCTTGGCTATGGAATTGAAGTCGAAAACGGAATCATAAAGGTGATTCGAGATGCGCTTGTGCTTATAAAGGGAGAAAAGGTGGCTACTAGCTTGTACGTATTGAAGGGAGAGACTTTGCTTGAAGGAGAAACATCAGTTCATTTAAATAGTTCAAGTGAAACATTTACAATAGTATAACATTAGAAACTTGGACATATGTCTAAGCAAGGGATGAAAATTCTTGCAGAGCAATATCTACTTCTAGGGCTCACTAAGGTGTCTTTACCTTTTTGTGAGTATTGTGTTACAAGTAAGCAATAGGTAGAAGTTTAACACATCAAATTCTAAAAGTAAATAAATTCTAGAATTGTTTCACTCTGATGTATGACAAACACCAATTACGTCTCTGGGAGGATCAAAATATTTTGTGTCCTTCATTGATGATTATTCCAGAAGATGTTGAGTGCATCCTATTAAGAGGAAGGTAGATGTGTTTCCAGTCTTCAAAGTATTCAAAGCATGAATAGAACTTGAATCCAGAAAAGGATCAAGTGTCTGAGAACAAATAATTGAGGAGAATACACCAACCATAAGTTTGCCAAATTTTGTGATCAATAAGGCATAAAAAAGGTAGTTCACTGTAATATACACTTCTCAATCGAATGAAGTGATAGAGTGGATGAACAAAACCTTGTTAGAAAGAACAATAACTATGTTGGGAGTTGTAGGCTTAAAAAATATATATATAAAGATGAAGGCACAAGAGCTATGTTAAGAGATGTCTCCCTAAGTGATTTATAGTCTCAGACAAATTTGTTGAGCTCTCTTTCATCTTACTGTCACCCACTTACATAGCAGAGATGGAAACACAAAGTTCCAAGAAACACATATTAAAGATGCACTTTTAAGGTGAAATTACCCACCAATAGAGTCACAAAAAATTAGGATTGAAAAAATAATTTCGAACAGAAACCTAGATACATAAAATATTGTGGTAACTAGTATAGAATATCACAAGAGAGACCAATAATGCCTCAGATTATACCCAAATTGAGAAATGAAGCACATACATGTGTCGCACAGAATGGGGCAACTTTGGCAAAGCTTATCGAAAGGGTTGTCTCCATCTCACTCACCCCCATGTGCCGATGCGTGAAGAATATAGCAAAACCAAAAGTCAGCGTGTGAGTACCATACGCCTATTTTCTGATGACAGGATTTTAGATAATGACTCGAATTCAGGTGGCACTCCTCCCTATGCCAACGGTGAGAATAATAGACCACTCTAAGAGAGTGGTCAAAGCATGGCAGCCCAATTCTTAGGGTTTCCTCAAACAGAAAAATGAGATCTAAGTTTTTATGAACCAGACTTTGATACCATGAAGATTTTTAGGAGAGATAATATTTTGTATTTCTACTCAATCTTAATGTACCCACCCTTTCAAAGGGTGAATTTATACACAAAAAATAGGAAACTCTCCTACAATCAAGGAATATCTACAATCTAGGAATCAATTACAAGATTTAGGCAATTCTAAAATGGAACCTAAATATTCTGGTCAACAACTTTAGACTAGGAAGAACTCTGAAAGGTTACACAGGGATGGAGGAGCATATGCTATGGATTTTCATGTTTGAACCATAGTATTCTCCTTTTGCAACCAAAGAAAGAAAAAGTTGAAAAAACTTAACACTACTTGTTCAATTATTCCTATTCATAGATAGTACTCTCCCTAGTCCTCATCACTCATAAAAGGTGCCAAGTATCAAGGCATTACCAAATAGAAATGAAATAACCCTAAAGTCAAAGTAAACAAGCATTGTACCAGAGGAACAAGTGAAAAATTTTCGAACTGGTGGATCCCAAAATTATCTCAAACTTATGGTCATACCTCTTGATGACTTAGTACACTCTTCCTATTGCCTTTCAAGATTATAGGTTGCAACAAATCATGTACCAAGTCAAGACAGTCTTTAGTGGGTGTAGCCACATCCATGACATAGGAAAGGTATCTGTAAGTATCACAAAAACAGGCAATAATTTAGGAGTTTGAAACCAGTACTAAGTACTATTTGAGCACAATATCCTTAATTGCTACTATGAAACCAAACATTTTGCCACATCATAATACCTTAATTTGGTGTATGCATCTGATACCCCATAATAAGATGCAAATTCAGTCACTAACCACTTCCATGGGCCATGTAGCAATAAATTTCTTTGCTGAAAATGTTGAACTTTCATTGCAATTTCCAGCAAAAAGTCATACGCTACAGTTTCTGCAACACAACCACACTGGAACAAGTAGTGAATTACTGATGGAAAATAATCATCTTTATCTTGATAGTGCTTGATGTAAGGACCAATAAGAGCAAACTCATCACATATAAAAATTCCTGATAACAATTAAGAGAATAAAATCCAAAAATATACCTTAGGCTGATTGCTATCATCTATTGTAGATGAATAGTTTATATACAACTGTATTCTGCCAATGAGTTCATGCTCCGGCTCCTGGTATATGGGCCACCACTGAAGCTTGTCACTCTGCGTTGGAATTTTATTTAAAACTCCCACACACTGTTCTCCTTCCTAAAACTTAAAACTGATAAAATAATTGTCTTACTGGGTCATTAGCAATAATAGCCACTTGAGCCAGGACACGACCACAATACTTTCCCTTGGAATCTTGAACTTCAATGATCAAATCATCATTATGATTATCAGGAAAACTGCATTGAAATTACACAATTTTCATGGACAAAGAAACAAGAAGAAGAGAAGAAAAAAAAATCCAAAAATTAAAATGCCACATACAACATGTGAGTTTCAGCAGATCCTGGTTGCATTCGAACTGAATCCTCTTCAGAAGAACTTTTCAACCTCAACAGGCAAGTGTATGTTTCTGATATCAAGACCATCAAATCCAGTTAAATAAAATGAAAAAGGAAATGGATCAATCACTGTTCAGAAAGAATTACTTACTACAACCTATGATTTCAATTTTAAAACATATATATACACACACGCACATACAAAGCTGTACATAAATTGTGCCTCAAAAATTGACACGTATATGACTGAGGATCAAGATATCTCAAGTTCATTTCTAATTGTCACTCTGTTGTTTCCAATGAAATATTCAAAATGGTCATCCACTTCTAACTCTGCTTACTTAGCAAAGAATTATAAACAATCTAGATATCACATTGTTCATTTGAAAGCATATCATTCTCTGTCACCCCTCCTTTCCACCCTTCATGTGGAGCTAATAGTTTGGCTTTCTACCATCAGTCAATTGTATAGTTCCAATAGATACTAACATAATTTGGATACAATTGAGTGCTTTGCAGGAGAACCTCATAATATGAACGTATTCATTTTTCATAACTGGATAAAGTTAAGAAGAAACTTCACAATGTCAAAGTGGATTAGGCTTGACTGCTGCTACAGTATACTTCACAACCTTGTCATCTGAATTACTTTGTAGTCTATAGTTCTAAGATTTTAAGCTTAGAATCTTATTTAGGACCGTCAAACGGGTGATTGATCAATACCAAATGAAACAGGAGCAACTTGCATGGCTAGCAATGTTTCAACAACTTAACACTAAAATCTAAGTACATGTAAAAGTTTACATACCTTGCACCACTTCATACGATGAGGGACTGTTGTGCAAAGTGATCGCTTCATTTCTTAAGAGCCTGGAGACCTGTTTGATATACTGAGTACAGGCACGCATGTATGCTAAGCTATGTTGTGAAAAAGAACCATTTGGAGGAATCTGAGGAGTCACACGAACTTTCCGTACGGCTTCCCATCCAGAATGTAATGTTGAATTCAAAATTGACAATTGTTGACGAAGTGGTTCAAATTTTATCATAGATGAGTTTAGAGATGAAAAACTGCAGCCAGCAGGTGGGTCTAAACCCATTTTCACTTTACGCACTGCAGAGTAAGCAAAAGTTCAAACAGAAAACAAGATCCTTAAAATGCAAATTCCATACCAAAATAGTGTATATGCTTTGACAAGGAAAACAAAGAGTACCTTGCACTTTCATTTTGCCAAAGGTTTTCTTAGGTTTTGGAGCAGGTGCCTCGCTTACCAACTCAGGAGACCGTTTTGCCAAAAGTTCTTCTTCTGGTTGTAACAATAATTGCTGCAAACTACGATAATAAAAGAGGAATGGGAAGACAGTGAGAAGACAGGAAATTTACATAAAATGATAAAACAATTTCTACAACTACATACTTGAGTATCTAGTATAACAAACTACTTGAAAATTTTTATACATCACCATTGTTGCTATATGCAAAGCAGATCTTGACAAAGAAAAAAAGAATTAAATTCAAAATCATCATATATTTAGCTTCCTAGTCATGACTTCTATGCCTTTGATGATAAAAGTAACCACCACTGGGTGAAGAAGCTTATTTGTGCCAAAAATGTTATGTATAATGTTGAAGTTTACTGCCAGCAAAGATTTAAAGCTAAGGTAAAAACAACAATATTGTAGCTCCATTATGTAAAAGCAATATTTGAAATAATTTCATTAGCCAACCATGAAAATAAAAGAATTAAACAACAGAACATAAACCACAAAAATTCAAATTATAGAGCTATCTTAAATGAGAAACAAACAACAAAAAGAAAGGAACCCACCCGAAGGAATTGCGCAATAATGCACATTCATTATTCAAGAAGTAGGGAGCTTCTTTTGTGCAACATTTGGCCCATGAATGAAGACATAGTCGAACACATGCATCATAGGAAATCACAGCACACCAAGGGCCTTGTGCACTGACAATAAACCAGTAAAGCCTCTTGAAAAATAATAAACCAAAACCATGAAAAGACCAACAAAAGAATCTCTCTCTTCAAGAGATAATAAATTTATCATGAGTATTGAAATTAAACCAGAACCAACATATGCCTACCATCAATTCAGTAGCAAACCTACCTTGCATGAAATGTGGGGAGTCGAGCTGGTAAAGAACCTGTAGGTATATTAACTTCTTGGCCTGCATTCCTGTAATGCAAAAGATTAAGTTATTGTATGAAAATGAAAACAAAGAATAAAACATGAAAACAAACCTTCCAAATGGATCAGGAATCCTGTTGACATTTTCTTCCAGTTTAGTGTTGCTAGAATGAACATGTGTTGATGATATCATTTCATCTGTAGCCACATAACTATTCAAATTTGCAAGATGAGGCATATTACTAGCCCTTAAAATTGAAACTTTATAAACATCTGCAACAGAAGTGATAGGAGGTGCAGTGGGCATGTCATTGTAGAAATGCTTTTTGTCCTTCGCTGATGGGTCATGATTACCCTGCAAAGCATTTATGCAGCTTAGAGCAGCTACGGGGCAAAGTACACTTAAACCATCAATTGAGTTTTAGTCCAAGCAGATCATAACAGTAGTTTATTACTATCTAGTTCACCCATCCAGAAGAATCAGCGATCTATACTTGGAATGAGATATTTCATTACCAACCTAAAATTCATAGGGTTTATACCTTAAAAGCACCAACTATATCCCAATCATAATCATGGAAGTTCTTTAGAAACAACCAGAATTTGTAGATACTTCAAATTTTTGAGTTGAAATCACATCCAAAGATGAAATCACATCCAATCTATGAAAACTCAGTAAAACACATGTAAATTCAACTCAAACACAAAAAAAAAGAATAATAATAATAATAATAATAATAATAATAATAATAATAAAAAGGGAAGAAGGAAAGAAAAGCTTGTGTATGTGTCGGCATTTGTTGCAGCACATTATTAACAAACTAATCCTTCTCTGGATATTCCGTCTATGATATGTCAACTGATATTACATATCATTACATGGGTTCCTACAATGCATCTTGCAATTTTAGGTCACAAAGAAAGTAAAAATTAATTTTTCTGTTCTCCGTTTGCCAAGATGTGGACATGATTGCAACTTTGAAAATTAGCATCTTTTTCTTCAATAATTTATAAACCCCAAATTTATGTTTAGTACACTAAAGCTAACAAATGCAACTACACAGAGGAAAATGAAGTTAACCAACTTCTTTAGGATAGAAACATTATTGGCCACCATAGAGACTTTTAAGCCTGCAAATTTGAAACCTCTGATAGAATTTGTGTTGCCACCTTAAATACTAAACGCAAGGTGTTTTATGGGTCTAAAAATCCCAGTGTTCCCACGTTTTATAAAATAGAGCGATAAAACCTTCTTGTCCTAACAATTAAGAAGCTTCTAAAAGAGCAAAATTTTGCAATTTTTAGCAAGCCTGAAACTTAATGAAAAAGTGATAAATACAATAGATTCCTGATCAGTTGTGCCAGCTTTGCAGCATTTACTTGCTGAAGTCCAGAGCAGTCGTTACTTTTTCTGTTCATAAGTAGGCATTCAAGCATATAATCATGTATAACCGAGAGTTTTCACACTATGTGTAAGCAAGAGTTCATCAATGACAGTTAAGTTCTCATTCAAACTACAATGCTCGAGGAAACTATAACAAAAGAAGAAATAGTTTCTAAAATTGCCGCATGATGTTCATGATATTTTTGATGTCATGAAAATAAAAAATTACTTCAACTGTTATAGAATTTAGAAAACAAACCATTAACTTTGTCTATCAACAAGGGATGCAATTTGAGAAGAAAACCTGTTTAGCCGTCATTTCAAAATTTGCCCGTGAAGCAACACTGGAAGAAAAACCATCAGAGGTATATGCTCCTCTAGAGGGTGCAGTATCATTAGTGCTTCTCTGTTGCATAAAGGAACCTTCAGTGCTAGTAGCAGAGTTTGAAAGTACATCTTCAGCATAATTCACATTCTTTATTATTGGAGAAGTATGTCTAGGAGCAGCAACATTGTGAATCTTGTCATCCTGGGGAGATGAATCCAGTGAGTATTGCTCCCCGTAGACCTCGTTCTCAGAGTCAGAGGATATTTCCATGTCTGATTCAGGCCTACCACCTTTCCCACTCACAGGTATGGCTCGTGACACAGGAACTGCATCAAATGCCATGTGCCTACTACGAAACTTGGTTGGAGAAGGCAATTCAAAGCCGAGTCCACCGATTCTTATATGTCCAAAAGGGTCAGAACTTGGCTTTTGAGTCAAAATCGAATTGGAAATATTTATTCTCTGGGTCGCACAATCCTATTACAAGCTCTCAAAATTTAAATCAAACCTACCCCACAAATCATGCTATAAAAAAGAAAAATAAAAAAATAAACATCCTGTCAAATGCGGCAAAATGAAGAATTCAAAGGTTGGCTTACCTCTCGAACCCATTTGTCCGTGAACATGATTGTTTCTTCTTCACCTGAAGGTCCTGAACCAACAATTCAGATAGAAAAGTTCAATGCAAAGAGTAAGGTCTTTACAATTAAACAAAAGAAAAACACTCCTTGTTTTCAGGTAAATCTTACTTTTTTCCCTTATATTTTCTTTCGAAATGATAGCAACCAAACTATAGAAGAAGTTAAAATTTTACACCAAAAAAAGCCAAACTTTACCTCATTTAATTGATCATCGTCAAATAATTAAAAGATAACCATAAATGCACAAAAAATCTGACTCGCATAGCATAACAGACTCCAGAAAACAACACCGGAGTATCAAAGAAGTACATGCCACTCTACAAGATAATCTGAATTTTTTTTGGGGACAGAGTAATCAAAAACTAACAAAAATTCAATTCGCTGACAATAAACACGCAACAAAGACAAAATCTGAATAAAAATGGAGTGACTCAAGAGGCAATGGAGAAAGAACATTACTAAAATCTGGAATGTATCAAGTAAATCACTTACCTATAATGTAATTACAAAAGAATGCACATAAAAATGGAAACTTAATTAATGGAGTCTCACTCTCACATAGAGAACAAAAGAGAGTGTAAAGAACTTACAATGGAAGAATAAGAGAGAGTAGGAAAAATGAGACTGCAAAATTAGCGGATTTTTGCTGCCTCTGATTGAAGTCTTTTCCACTCTCTTTTCCACCGTTTCATATTCTTTTCCTTCAGCTTTAATAATATTTTAAAAGAAAAAATAAAACTTTAGCGTGACAGAAATATAATTAAAATTGTAGCGGGAGGAAAAAAAAGATTTAACTGTAATTACGTTGGAATAGTATTAATTTCAGATAGTAAAATAAATAAATAAAAATACATGTTTTATAAACTCTAAAAAATCGTTTTGAATAATAAAGATTTTTAAAAAAAAATTAAGCAAAAAGAAAGGGTGAAGGTGTAAATATTTAGAAGATTTCAAAAGATAATTATGATTAAATCAGCAAATAATTTTCAATCAGAAACATAGACTGCAGGAGGTAGAGGAACTAACGGAGACTTAACGTGTGAATCTGACGTGGCAAGTGAAAACGCGCTCTTTATAACTGTCGGATGCTTTACTTCTTCTGGTTTCATAAGGTTGTAGTGTGTTTGGGTTGGGCATGCAATGAGTGGGGCAACATGTTACCTTGTCTTTAGTAAAAAATAAATAACTAATTTTTACTAATTTTTTCAATTTTTTAATAAAATATTGATAATATTTTTATTTATATATTGAAATTTATAATGTAGTCAATATGACTTATTTATTATCATCATCATAAGATTTGTAATATCCTATGAAAAATATAGGTTTATTGTAGTGATAATTGATGAATTCAGTAAATGCGGATTCATTTTATATTTTTTACTATGACATGATTTTTTTTAGCATTATTGAATATCATTGCATGTGAATGAGAAAATTATTTGGCTAGCCATATAATAAAAAATTATTTTCAATAAGTTCGGATAAACAATCCGTTCATCTTATTTAAATTCCGATTAATGCTACTCTACATTATTCATATGAAATATAAGTGTGTTGTGCTTGTCCAATCCATAATTTTTAAAGTTTTATTTATATAATAATTAAGAATGTGTTCACCTATTTATTTTGGTGATTAAATTTTTTTTTTATTTTTTAATTATGTTTTTTAATCGTAGATGAGAATTTGTCTTTGAAATTTATATATGGGTTTCGGAAACTGAATTATAATTAGGGCGAGTGGAAGGTAATTAGGGGGGCAGGATTAACAGTAATTAACGAGGACAGACCTGGGACCCACTTTGATTAATGGAATTTTATATACCTTGAGTCCTCACAGCGACTGGGAGTGTGCTGTTACCCATAATTAGAAAGTAGAGATGGAATCTTTTTGACAAATGCTTCGCAATTAAGAAAGTGACGTTTAAGGCTTTGTTTGTTTTGTATGAAAAGAGCGTGCTGTTTGGATTTCAGACCTTTCTTTTATCAAACGATTTAGGAGCTTTAGGGGAAGGAATTTCATTTCTAAAATCGTTACTCTTCATAATATCAGCATTATCCAATTTTTATTGTTCACAATCCAAATAAATCCTTAATTAAGGAAAACAATGTCAGAAAAAGGCCAATCAAATAATTTTATGCCATTTTAATTAAAGAAACTGATTTGATAATATCAAACTAAATTATGTAGTTTGATCATTAAAAAAATGATTTTGACCAATAATTTGTATTTGATAATATAATTATTAAATTATATAATAATAATAATAAAATTATTAAATTATAAATTATTTAATATGTATATATATAATTATTATTATTATTATATAATTCGTTTGTATTATATATTTAAATAGATTATATATAATATTTTTTAATAATATAAAAATATTCTTTTATATTCTTTTATATTTTTTAACTACATTTTCGATTATCATTTTTAATTAAATCAATTAATTTATCAATTATTAAATTTTCAACTACTAAATTATCAGTTAAAGTTAAATTATCAGTTAGTTTTATTAAATATAGTCAAAATACATACACCGACCTCTTGACAAAAAACTACACAAGTTGTAAAAAATCAAACAGATTCAGTTCAAATTTTCTTTTAATCAATTCAAAATATATAGTAAATTGAGTTCAGATCCAAATTTTAAAGTGTAAAATTCATATATTTAGATTCAGTTTTCCACTTGATTCAAAATTGGATAATCTTACAGAACTATAATTTTTTATAGTTGGAATCATACTAAATTCATTCAATTCATGTTGGGTGCAAAATTTTCATATATTTTGAGAGAGACAGACATTTTATTTATAAAAAATTTGGAAATATATATATATATATATATATTTTATATATATATATCTAACGTGTTTTAATTGGGAACCCTTTTTTTTCAATTATATACCTAGCATTTGAAATTTTTTTAGTCGGACATCTCCATCCATTATGTCGTCCAAGATCTAATGGTCAAAAACTTAAAAAATTTAATGATGGGTTTTCCAAAGAAAATCCATCTTAAGAATTTCAATAATTTTAAAAAAATTATTAAATTTTGAATTTTAATTTTAACTCAAATTAGGCAATACATAACTTAAGGAAGATTTTATTGATTTCTTAAATTACAAAAAAAATTTACTTTCATTTGTTAATTAGCAAATAATTTAATAAATGAATGTATGAATATATTAATATAAGAATTTTAATAATATTAAAAAATTAAAAAAAAATTAATTTTCAGATTCTCAAATGCATGCTATTTGCTGTAACATTAATCTATATTTTTGTGTTTAATTAAATTTAAATTTAAAATAATGTGTGAATAAATTAATGTATGAAATTTTAATAATTCAAAAAAATTAAATAAATCTAGTAATTTAAAAGATTAATTTGTTAGTAGTAAAAAGGATTTTTGTATGAACAACAATACATATTAATGTTACAATAAGCAAATAACATGTGTTGTTGAGGAGTTAAGAAAAAAATTTATTAATTTTTTTTTAAATAATTAAAATGCCTAATGACAGATTTCCTTAAAAGAAATATATTGTAAAAGTTTTTAAATTGTTATTAATTAGATTTTAGATGGAAAAATAGATGGAGATTCCAATTGGAAAAAAAATTCAAACATTAAATATACCCAATGTGCAGTAGCACTTGTCCTGTGACGGAAGTTTTAGTACGGAATCGAGTCACAGTCAAATGTTATAAGCGTTTGAGTTGTACAAGATAAGACTAATGATAGCGTATTCCCTATCACTAATTAGTTTTAGATGAAATGGTAATTACATGAGGTCCACAACTAGTATCAGAACTGAGGTAACAAATTCAGTTTATAGTATGAGCAATTGTTGAGAGAGAGATTATTGATTAAGGTGTGACAGCAATTGTCCCATAACAAAAGTTTCAGTGTGGGGTCAAGTTACAGTTTAATACTGTTGACGCTTGAAATGTACAAGATAAGTCGTTAACGCTTATACTATATAAGATAAGACTAATATTAATATCTTTCCTATCATTAATTGGTTTTAAGTGAAATATTAATCACAACTAATAAAAAATCTATATTAGTTGTTTTTTAGAAGATTTTATCTATCTTTATATATATATATATATATATAAACAAAAGAGAAGTTATTACTAGCGAGATAATAATAGAATATATAACATGGTACCACAAAAATTTTATCAAGATGGTGAGGTGGTAAATATTAATATATTATGTCAAGGATGCTAAGATCTAAACTAAAAAGGCAGCCTAAATTATAATGTATTTGCTATGCCACCGCCCCAATGGTGAAAAATCCAATTTGAAAGTCATGAAGTTAGCTTTCCAGCAGACACTGGGGCAGGACCATGTGGGTCACCGGCTTATTGTAAATTTTCCGTCTTTTTCCCATGAACCCCAAACTTAAATGATTGTGATTTAAGAAGTGCCCCTGTTCCTCTTTCTTCCTTCTTTATTATGAAAATAACACAATGTTTATTTCAATTTAAGAGGACAAGAGGTGCAAGTTTTTGAAATAAATTGCGTCTTCCTTCTGGTCGACTTCTCACTGAAATTCTTTTCTTTTTTGGTAACGATGTTCTGTTTTTTTTTCCCTTTTTTGTTCACATGTTTGTTAGCTCAAAAATTTTTATTCTTTATGATGGTATTTGCATATTATTAGGAATTAAAAGAATGCTAATGACACTTTTTAATATTTATTTTCTGATTCGTTGGTGAGTAGAAATAAAATTTTAAAAATAAATTTTTATTTTTTTCTCTCTCTTATTTTTTTCTGTATCAACCCATCAGAAATTAAGTATTGAAAAGTGTTATTTTGGTACTTGTAGAAAATTGTATTTGTGATATATAAAAAATAAATTATCAAAAAAAAAGAAGATAAACATAGAAAATTTTATTTGTGAAATTTTTCTTAAGATTTGTGATATTAAAAAATAATTGGATATTTGGAAGAAATAAATTATAATAGTAAGATTTGTATACATTGAAAATTTATTTGTTATTAATAAGAAAGGCATTATGATTATTGTGGTGCGGTTAGTATAGTTTTTATGACAATTTGATTTGGTTATCAAAAAGAAAACGAGAAATTCAAATTTTAGAAACTTTTACACCATAAACTCCTAGTCTTAAATAAAAAATTAAATGAACAATACAAAACGATTATACAACTTAAATTTTAATCGAGTATGGGACATCTGAAGTAATTAAATCCTTCAAGAAAAACTAAAAGGATAATCAGGTTACACCTATTAAAGTTTAATTTTTTAAATTTGCCCCCCTTAAATATATATATATATATATACCTCTAAAATTTCAAATTTTTTAATTTGACATATTTTAAAATCTGTCCCAATTTATATATTTCAACTCAAGAAAAATCCTTAAGTGATTCTATTTTTCTATTCTCTCTGTTTTTTTTTACTAAATCTACTTGCATTACGGTGTACAAATTTAATGCAAAAAAAATTGAAATTTTAATTTAATGCAAAAAAAATTGAAGAAAAATTAAATATCTTTTGATAATGATCCTTGTACAAGTATAGAAATCTTTAGTTATGAATATATTAGTTCCCCAATTTAAATTATTTGTTTTCTTATTGTAATTTTTAAATTCAATCTCATAATAGATTTCAAAATCTATATTTTAATTAATTATTTCTTAGTAATCAACAACTGAAATTTTTTATATTAATGAAATAATGATAACACGAATTCAATTAAAAAAAACAATAATATGAAATAAAAACAAGATCTGCAAGAAATTCTACTGCATATGGTTTCCTTTTTTTTTTTTCTTTTTATTTGCAAACTAAACCCTAAAATCAACATGATTTTATATAATTTAATGTTCTAGAAGAAATTTATTTCATGAATAAAGATATGTGTAGCTGTGTTAGTGAATTTAGTTTATGACTCTCATTAGTATGGTTGGGAGTTTATTTATATAAATCTTATTAAATTATTTGTATTTATATATTAATAAAGATTTACATTATATATTTTAATTTATTGCATTTGCATACTATATATATATACATATATATATACATACTTGTCGATGAGGACTGCAGGGTGATAGTTACGGTCCGATGGAGGCGGAAAGGAAGAGGAAATGGAGGCGGAGAAACCGGAGAAGAACTTGCAGAGGAGATTCAAAACAGTGTAAAGGAGAAGACTATGGGTGAGATGCTATTGGTGTGTAAAAAGACCAAAATAAACGGTGCCATTTTTTAAATGATGCTTTTTGAAAATTCACTGCTCTAGAAACAGTAGTCAGTGTTATGGATATTAATATATTTAAATAGATGTTGAACTTCACTTAATAGAAAATGTTGACAAATGATGTTAGCTGCTAATGCTAACAGACAAACAATAGAGGATCGACGGTAATGTGGGGGTGGTGCCGCTAAATATACATGATACAAAAGTTTGCTTGCATATCCATTTTGTTTTTTTTTTTTTTTTTGGAACAAATGCATATCCACAAAGAGGGACGTAGGATTAGATGTTGAGGGCAATATATATATATATACACATATATATATATATATACACACACATATATATAATTAATGAAATTTCGTCTTTTTAGACAAAAAAAAAAAAGTTCAACTTCCTCTTTTATCACCCGTGTTGCATTCCCGTATCCTTTGTCACGGACTTGGTCTTTTGCTACCAACGACCGTGCGGCACTAGCAAACTCTCTCGTAAGAATGCTAGTCAGCCTCCTCGATGAACGCTAGATATAGTTAGCAAGTAAACAAAAATGCTAAGAACACAAATAAGAGAGAGAACTTGGAGAATGCTTAAGAATTGCTTGTATTGCACAAATGTTTGGATTGGTTACAAATGAACTCAACTCATTTATTTATAGGCATCCACCTCCTCAATGGACGGCCAAAATCATTTTGATCTAACGGTGTACATTGATCTTTTAGATTATTCTACTCAATTCTACATAAATAAAAAAATATCTAGATTTATGTACACATCTCCACAAGGTTCTAGAAGAATTCTAGAACATTCCACATGCTTCTTGATTATGGTGGAGGATTGTAGAAGAACCTCTTGCGGTGCGTGACATTCTCCCCCACTCAATTTGGCGACGCCCTCATCGCGTCCCCCTTGTATGATTCAATTACGTCCTTATAAGCCCAAAGTGAAAGTTCATGCTCCCAACTTGCCTCGCTATCGGGTAATCCTTTCCATTTGACAAAATACTCTATGTAGCTTGGATGGGAGCCTCTTCTTGGGATAGCTCGATGGGCCAATATCTCCTCAGCTTCACGTTCGGGAGATGTTGTGATGGCCGTGGGCGCTCTTTTTGACTCGCTTTGGCTTGGTTCTTCCTTGTCGTACTTGTGGAAGTTTTCTTTGCTTTGGTGGTTGTCTCCCCCACTCTTTCCATTGTCCCCATTGTCTTGATGGAATTTCGGCTTCTCGTTCCTTTTAAACTCAATAAGGGATTCGACAATGGAAATGGCAGTGGCTAAAATCTTGGGCACCATGTCTCTCGATCTCTAGCTTGGCCCAATGTTGCAAACCATCCATGAAAGCAAAAAATGCTTCCTTGTCGGGATAATCAGGGATTTCCAAGAGCACTTCAAAAAACTCCTTCACATAGTCCCGTATACCCCCCCTCATGAGTGAGTCGCTTCAACTTGGCTCTCACCTCATGTTTTGCATTCACGGAGTAGAACTGCCTCTTGAGTTCCCTATTGAACTCGTCCCATGTATTGATGGTACAAGTGCCTCTCTCGACGTCGCCACATCTCCTCCTCCACCATACCATCGCGGTATCTACAAGGTAGAGGGAGACATTATCCACTTTCCTTCCTTCATCAAGGCCAAAGGCCTTGAAGTATTGTTCCAAGCTCCATAAGAAGTTGTCAATCTCCTTCGCGTTCCTTGAACCATGATACGCCTTTGGCTTAGGAATGTCCACCCTTGAAGGAGTAGTAGCAACCACGGGGTTAGCAACACATTCCCCTTGTGCAATTGCTTTCTTACAAAGGATCAACTCATCCTTTGCATTGCCTAGCTCCGCTACAACTCTAGCAATCTCCTCTTTGAGCCCCACAATCTCGGCACGAAGGGACTCCTCCAAGGCATTCACTTGGTCAAGACATGTCGTTACGACAACGTTCACGGCACCTTGCATCTCCCCTTGAAGCTCTTCTCTCCCCGTTTCGAGCTCCATGATGCGTTGATCCGCCTCATCGAACTTCTCTTGCCCTTCGACGACTGCAAGCTCCACCCTAGCGAGCCTTGCATTGATGTCTACCAAGGCATCCCTCGACCTTGATCTCCCCTTCCTTGATTGTTGGCTCTCCTCGATTGCCATCTTCGTGATCTCGCTCGATCCTGCCATCTTTGCTTTGACCTTAGCTCTGATACCAACTGTCACGGGCTTGGTCTTTTACTACCAACGACCGCGCAGCACTAGCAAACTCTCTCGTAAGAATGCTAGTCAGCCTTCTCGATGAACGCTAGATATAGCTAGTAAGTAGGCAAAGATGCTAAGAACACAAATAAGAGAGAGAACTTGAAGAATGCTTAAGAATTGCTTGTATTGCACAAATGCTTGGATTGCTTGGATTAGTTACAAATAAACTCAACTCATCTATTTATAGGTCTCCACCTCAATGGACGACTAAGATCATTTTGATCTAACGGTGTACATTGATCTTCTAGATTATTCTACTCAATTCTACATAAATAAAGAAATATCTAGATTTATGTACACATCTCCACAAGGTTCTAGAAGAATTCTAGAACATTCCACATGCTTCTTGATTATGCTGGAGGATTGTAGAAGAACCTCTTGCGGTGCGTGACACCTTGCATGGGTAAAAGCATCACGAATGTGTTTATTCCCACTCAATAGAGATTAAGGCCCATTATTTTAAAATTTAAGTAAAAATATATCAGGTTCAAACCTGCAAATAAGTCAAATCATACCGTAATATTTTGATAAATAAATATTTTTGTGTAAATAATATATTGGACAAATATTCTTATAAGTCATAGGAGTTGTCCTGTATTTTGATGGGTAACAGATATCATCTATGTATATAAATAAGGTAATTTTTATAGATAAAAGAATCTTTTTACTACTTTATTGGAGTTATCAGTCACTTTTGTTTGTAAATTTTTTTTATTTATATAAGTTAAAAGTTTCTTATTTTCCTCAGTTTTATTTTTGTCATTTATAATATATCATTTATTGTTTTTTTTAATTGCTTGAGCATTTATTAGTCTTTCATCTATAGTACATGATCCATTTTTACTTTATCAATTTTTTTGTTAATCTTATGGTAATTGATCTATATTTTAATCTTCATAATCAAACTAATATTTACTAATATTTTTATCTAGCGTTGTTTTGATAACAAATAAAGTTTTAAATCTATTGCAAGTTAAATACTTTGAAAAATTTTGAAGAATTTTTTATATCATGTAAGTCGCGATCATGATATATAGACACCAAAAACTCACGACCACAATTTCAGAATCACGACTGCGAGATGTCAGCAAAAATTTCTAAAGAAATTCACGACATCATTCACCCTTGCGAAACTGATCGTGACGATCATTTTGCGACCACGAGGTTCAAAGTCAAATTATTGTTGATATTTGGTCCAATACAATGCTAACATGTGTATCAGTTGAACTGAAAAATTAGAAGAATTCTACACAATCAAAATTTAGGACCACGACTCATATTTCATGACTGTGATGTAAACTCTATCAAAAATATTATTCATTCTAGAGAGGTTCGCAACCAAAAATTATGTTGCAAAAGGAGTCTCATGACCATGAAATTATTTTAGCACCTATGAGATTCAAGCGACATTACGGTTACAAAAATAACCAACCAAAATTTGCTACATGTCACAAAAGCGTAGGACATTCAAAACTCGCGACTGCAAATTGACCACGAAAAAAATTTTCAATTTAAATATTTAAGAACATTAGAAATATTTATAGCCATTATTTCTAATGGCTAATTGGTGACAACTCTATAAATACTTCACCAAATATACATTGAAAATATAACAACTCTCTCTAAGTAGCTATACTCTTTCAATTTTATTTTTCAACAATTTTGTATTCAATTATTATTAAGGTTGTTGTGTGAGCCATCAAAATATAAGAATTTGATTTTTGTGTTAGCCAGTTAAAACACAAAAAAAAAGATTGAGTTCGGTGTGATCCAAAAGTGAATTACCTAGTTTGGAGTAAGCTAGCAAAACTTTAGTGTATCTCGTTGTATAAGATAGTAAAAACACCCAATTGTGATTGAAGAGCATAGTAAGGTTTGTTAACACGCGAATATCTATATATAGTATGTTCAATCTCTTTTCCCTTAATTTCTTTATATCTTGTTTATTAGTTTTTGTGAGAAAATTTTAAGTATCCATCAATTTATCCCCCCTTTTTGGTGTTTGTCTATACTACAATTGGTATCAGAGTTAAGTCTAGCATCAAAGCTTAATCAATGCTAATAAAGATCAAGAAATGACCAACGAAAGGATTCAAAATCTTAAGCCTTACTTTGATGGTACAAATTATGTCAATTAGAATTTTAGGATGGAGATATATCTTGATAGTTAGGGGATCAACATATAGGATTGTAGCACATTTCGATATAATTAAGACTAAACCCAATTATACCATAAGATGTTATAATGCACATGAGTTAAAATGTCAAAAATTTTAAAACTTTCATGCACCATGATAATGATGACTTAATAAAATAAAAATATTCTTAAAATCATGAAATCAAGCTCAAAATAAATAAAGTTTAATTACAAATCATACGGGCATACACAAACCCAATGTTTTACAAAATGAGTAATTATAAAACTACACATCTCTAAAAAATAGAGCATGCAAAGTTATAATTATCCAACTCATAATAAAACAACTAAAGTAAGATACAATAGTGTATCACCCACTTTGAGTGCATATCTTCGGCTTTGATTCACTGGACGTCCTCCTTTGTTGGTCCTCCCCCAAGCTCCAAACCTATGCATGGGAAGTTCATACGCTACGCAACTCGTGCCTAGTAGTATATAACAATATGAAAGACATACAACAACATATAAAATAAGATGCATGATACACTCACCAAGCTACTATGACTACTTATCTCAGAGTCCGCACATGCATTAGCTTGTATACTACATGACATGCCATCAGAATTATATAACTATAATACACAACACTACATGACATCTCAAACAATCTTTCAGTGTCATACTCTTGTTTATCACACATAAAATTTATCAATTTTCTTACATTTTCCCACCTTAGTCACAACTAGACTAAAAAGGATATGAGTAACTTAACCCACCAAAAAAGCTCTACTTGGTAACCTCTGGGCCTTCAAATATATAACCCACCGAGATACTTTACCCACTAACCTCTAGACTTTCAAATATATAACCCACCGAAAAGCTCTACCCACTAACCTCTGGGCCTTCAAATATATGATCAACATAGGTCACTCGGTACCGAACTTCTTTCAATGGCATGTCATTTATCCTATCTTTAGTCATAGTCAGAGTATTAGGCTTACAATGTCACCACACGTATATTCATATTATCCATTACCATATTTTTATATAAATCTCATGATTTCCACAATTATTTTCATAACACATATTTTCATACCATGCTATAAGTATGTAACCGAGGCCTACCACCTCACAATGAATCAATTTCGATCCAAAAACAAATATATAAATTTTTCATCATAAACTGCTTCATGCCCGTGAATAATCATTCACGATCATGAAACACTGCTTCACGGGTAATCCCCCTCATGAAACAAGTTATGATTCAACCCATGAATCAGCACACGTTCACGACCATGATCACCCCTTCATGGGCGTGAAGCAAACCGTGAAACTGCTCATGAATGGGTTTAATTCAACAATAAAAATGCATTTCACAACTTCACGCCCGTGAACCTTTCATGGCTATGAATTTGAAAATTTTTCCAAAAAAATAGAGCATCACAACTTCATGCCATTTTTACATGCAATATTCTTTACGGTTAACCAATGTCAGTCACCCTATCAACATTCCAGCATGCATTCAAGCTTTCTACTGTAACCATATCATCACCAATCATCAACATTACTCAGAATTGTTCCTTAAATATATCAATTTAACCATGTACATAAAAATTCCCATTATGCATATTAACCCCACATTTCACTATTTATATGCTCATTTATCATTTACATCATACATTTAAGAAAATAACACCCTAAACACAAGGTAATTGCTTTAAGTGTTGTTATATACAAACTTACACCTAGATAAAGATTGGCTAAAGTTTGGCCCCTTCAAGTTTGTCCTCTCCCTTGAGATGGACTTCCAACTCTCTTTCTAGGTCCTAGCAAAATGAAGAATATTTTCTTAGTCTCTAGAAATGACCAACACCCATAAACTCAAAAATTTACTATTTACCCTCAAGTTCACAAACTTCCTCTCTCACTCTCCTCTCTCACTTTACTCCTTCAAAACTTAGCTTTTCCAAATTCATCCATGAAGGAAGATAGTTTCTGAAGGTGAAAGAGATGAAGGTATGATGTGTTAGGTCAATTATAGGGGTATGAGAGCAAATTTAAAGGGAATGGCAGAGAGAAAAATATGATTGCCTCACCTGTTATGTCTGCCTAGGCTTCACGGTCTTGACTCCTCTTTCATAGGCATAAGCCTCTTCTTCATAGTCGTGAAACAACTCTTTATAGCCGTGAAGTACCCTATCACAGTTGTTAACTAAGTCCCGATATTCACGATCGTAACACCTATTGTCACGGGTGTGAAACATCAGATTTCAGTCACTCTTAACTTCCCAAACTTCACTAAATCCCCCATTTCTCACTAATCAATGATATAACTTATAGGTCCTAATTACGGGTGTTACAAGGATAGTGTGCAAAAAAAAATGGACACCACTGATTAAGAAATGAGCAGATGGTGAAGACAAACTCATCCTAAAAGATGATTAAACAGTACCATAAAAAATAGCAAATGGAAAAAATAAAAAAGCAATGACAATTCTTCCAAGCTCTCTATCCATTGAAGAGTATGATATAATTCAACAATGTCTTACCATATATAGCATGTGGAAGATTTTAGAGAATTATCACAAAGAAACCAAGCAAGTAAAATCTAAGAAGATTCAACTTCTAACATCAGAATTTGAACTTTTCAAAATAAAGGGTTGATTTGAATTGCTTAGGTTCATTAATAGGCACTTATTTGCAACCCGATTTTGATGCACATAGAAATTGATTCTGGAAAAGTTTAAAACACAAAAGTTGTTCCTTTATGTCTTATATTTATGGATATGTGAACATATTTGAATTATTCAGTGTATAGGAATATAAATCCTCTCGCTACTGAAACTGGTCAGGGTGTGAACCCTAACCAAGTTAGCTACTGTGTTATTTGATTTCAAATATGTTAAAGCCATTATTGGAAGTATCTAAAAACCTAAAATTTGTATATATATATATATATATATATATGTGTGTGTGTGTGTTTGGTATCTATATACCAAATTTCAGGTTCATAGGTCTTATAAATGTGGAATTATGGTGAATGGAACCATGACTGTTCCATAGTTTAAATTACCTGGTTAGTGCCCTTGGCAGATCCAGAACATTATTTGGCCCCTTTGAGCTTGTTAGAGCTAGGTTCTATAAATTTTCAAATATGAAAGTTCTAGGTATATGTCTTAGATAATTTGTGGAACTAAGTTGAGCTTAATTGGTTATGTATAGACTAAGTTATATCCTTTTGAAGTCATAATGGTCTGGAAGCCAATTCTATTCTAGACCAGTAAATTATTTATTATAATTGGAAGACCTTAGAGACATAATTGATAACAGTTGTAAATAATAAAAATGTTTCATATGAACCCATATAAATGTCGGTAAATTTTCATTGAAATAGGACTTATAGATTATAAGTTATGATGAACCCAAATGAGTACCCTAAAACTGCCTAAAGGCAAAAAACAATTCAGAAAACAAAACACACTTAGAAATTCCAAACAATATTGTACAATGTTCTTATTAGTCTGAAATTTTAATATGTTTTATAATTATATGTTAGTTTTAATTAGGAGAAAGAATCCTATTAATTGGTCAAGTATAGAAAAAGTTATAGGCTAAACAGTCCCATAAGGTCACACTGCCTCATAGGAAAAATCTTAACTATTGACATGAACAATGCATATTAATTTATTTAAGCCACATTAAATCTCCCTAATCATGAGTTAATCGATTATGTTTTCATATTAGGCTCGTAACATATTGGAGACCCATAAGGAGCAGATAGACATTAAAAGGAGGGGAGAATTGTAACATCCTTGACCTTTCCCACATGCATTTCATTGAACATAAGCATCTTGCATACAATTCAATTGAACACGTGCATTTCATACGTATTTTCTTAGAAATAAGTTCATGGCACGCACTAGCTACATGTCCTAGTATTTGGCAATTGTATTGAGTCACACGTGTATCCTTATAACCTAAATGATGATAACAAAGCATTAGAAATAAATTGAATAAGGTGACTAAATTAAAGTAAAAAAAATGATTAGATTAAGATTAGTAAACATTTACATTGTTAATTTAGTTAAATCGGGCCAAATGATTAAGTTGTATTATTGTGTGAATTAGTGGAATTATAAATATATGTAAATAATAATAATAACAATATAAAATAAAATGAAAATGAAACAAAAGAGAAATAGAAGAGAAGAGAAATGAGAAATGAGAAGAGAAAAGAGAAGAGAAGAAGAGAAAAAAAAAGAAAAAGAGAAAAGGACAAAAAACAAGTTGGCTTTATCTTCATTTTTCTTCCCCATTTCTGCCTTCTTCTCCAGCCCGACTTCTTCTTCATTTTCCTCCATTTCAGAATTCAGTTCTTCCTTGTTTCACTTAGTTTTTTAAGCTAATTGATCCCTTGCAAGTTCGTTCTTGGTAAGTAATCAATTCTTATTGCTATAGGGTTGATTTGAATTGCTTAGATTCATTAATAGACACTTATTTGCAACCCGATTTTTATGCATATAGAAATTGATTCTGGAAAAGTTTAAAACAAAAATGTTATTCCTTTATGTCTTATATTTATGGATATGTAAACAGTTTTGAATTATTCGGTGTATAGGAATAGAAATCCTCTCACTACTGAAACTGGTCAGGGTGTGAACCCTAACCAAGTTAGCTACTGTGTTATTTGATTTCGAATATGTTAAACCCATTATTGGAAGTATCTCAAAACATAAAAGTTGTATATATATGTGTTTGGTATCTGTATACCAAATTTCAGATTCATAGATCTTGTACATTTGGAGTTATGGTGAATGGAACCATGACTGTTCCATAGTTTAAATTACCTGGTTAGTTGCCTTCGCATATCTAGCAACTTGTTTAGCCCATATGAGCTTTTTAGAGCTCGATTCTGTAAATGTTCCAAGCATAAAAGTTATAGGTATATGTCTTAGCGAAATATTGGTACTAATATAAGCTTAATTGGTTATGTATAGACTAAGTGATGTCTTTTTTCCATCATATTGGTTCGGAAGCCAATTCTATTCTAGACCAGTAAACTGTTTGTTATAATTGGGAGACTTTAGAGACATATTTGATAACAGTTGTAAACATGAAAAATGTTCCATATGAACCCCATATAAGTGTCTGTAAATTTTCATTGAAATAGGACGTATAGATTATAAGTTATGATGAACCCAAATGAGTACCCTGAAACTGCCTAAAGGCAGAAAACATGGCAGAAAATATAACACACTTAGAAATTCCACAAAATATTGTAAAATGATCCAATGGGTCTGAAATTTTAATATTTTCTATAATTATATGTTAGTTTTAAATAGGAATAAGAATATGATTAATTGGTCAAGTACAGAAAAAGTTATAGGCTAAACAGTCCCAGAATGTCACACTGCCTCATAGGAAAAATCTTAACTATTGACATGAATAATGCATATTAATTTGTTTAAGCCACATTAAGTCTCCCTAATCATGAGTTAATCAATTATGTTTTCATATTAGGCTCGCAACATATTGGAGACCCACAAAGAGCGGATAGACAATAAGTTAGGGGTCAGAATCAAAGGAGAATGGTGAGTCTAATTATCGATTGAATTCTTTAGTTCAAATGAATTACTTGCTATGTGATTCGTATGATTGTCATGATTGGTCCTTGATAATGTAATGATGGATAATCTGTGACATTGTGGTACATATAAATGGTATACTTCTGGTATATTTGAGGTATATGTTTGACATATGTGATATATATACATGGTATATGTATAGTATATGCAAGGTATATGCGTGACATATGAGGTATATATGGAATATATGTATGTTGTATATG
Source organism: Triadica sebifera (assembly GCA_023653625.1). Classification (NCBI taxonomy): domain Eukaryota; kingdom Viridiplantae; phylum Streptophyta; class Magnoliopsida; order Malpighiales; family Euphorbiaceae; genus Triadica; species Triadica sebifera. Next base: position 8,036,940 of record JALBGG010000023.1, on the reverse strand, counting down.
ATAAAGATACAATGATTGATGAATGCTTAAATACAAGTGCATATGCATATGGACTAAAAAGGCGTTGTGACTAATTAATCGATATTGTAAAGCAAAAGAAGAGGCATATGGCCCAACAAATGTGCAAATGAAATAAATGATCAAGCTAGCTAGCAAATGCAAATGCAAATGCAAATGTTCACATGGCAAACGTTCACATGGAAACCCGGGGCAATGTCTGTTTAACTTGGTCACAACAAAATGAAATAAGCAAAGCATTTGCATACATAAGGAGTAATGATTATATGTTTCAACTTTGTTGATATTTATATGATACTGATGAATAGAATGGAATACATGGTATGTATTGGATTTGTGACTTATTATTATGAGTTGTTTGGTACTTTAGAGCTCATTGGATGATTATTCTCACTGAGCCGCAACTCATCAATTTGCATCATTTTTCAGGTAAAGAAAAGTGATAGCTCATTTTGAGTAGTGTATAGAAGACATAGAGCACAGGTCATTGGCCGAGCCTCATCACTCTCTCTCTCCTTGCATTCCACACAAGCATGAAAACATGTCATCTGTATTTTGGACTTATATGCTTGAATATGTATTATCACTCTAGATTAGTTTTGAAATGTATAAATGAAAACAACCCGTAATCCTTCGGATGGAAAGTTTATGTTTTAATATATGTGATATATCGTATAGTGATTTTTAATGTTGACTTGAAAAGTCATTGAGTGATATTACAGGATATGAGACTTACAAAGTCATTGAATAGAATTACAGGATATAAGACTTGTGAAGGCATTAGTTGATTTTACAGGATATGATATGAAAAAAAAAATTTACTACCACTGTTATCAGGGTATTTTCTCTTTCCAACATGCAGTATGTGATTATTTGATACAGAAATAGGTTATACTTAAATGCATATGATGTGGTGTTACACAAATTGAGCCTAAAAATATTGATGAGGCTCTTAATGATGAAAGTTGGATGATTGCTATGCAAGAGGAACTCAACCAATTTGAGAGAAGTAAGATATAGACCTTAGTTCCTAGACCCAAAGACCATTAAATCATTGGTAGTAAATGGGTGTTTAGAAATAAGTTAGATGAACAAAGTTCAATAACTAGGAATAAATATAGGTTAGTTGTCAAAAGTTATAATCAAGAAGAAGGTATAGACTATGATGAAACCTATACTCCGGTAGCTAGATTAGAAGTCGTATAATACTTTTAGCATTTGCATGCCATATGAATTTTAAACTTTTTCAAATGGATGTCAAAAGTGCATTCTTAAATGGTTTTATAAAAGAGGAAGTATATGTAGAACAACCTCTGGGTTTTAAAAGTCATAACTTGGCTAATCAGGTTTTTAAACTTTCAAAAGCCTTGTATAGATTAAAGCAAGCTCCAAGAGCTTGGTATGAAAGACTAAGTTCTTTTTTTTTTTTAAATAATTTTTCAAAAGGACATACATGACATTCTAATTGTTCAAATTTATGTTGATGATATCATATTTGGGTCTACTAATGAATTGTTTTGCCAAGAATTTTCTTCAGTGCAAGACTAGGAAATTTGAAATGAGCATGATGGGTGAACTTAAGTTCTTCCTTGGTCTACAAATCAAGCAAAGCAATGAGGGCATATTCATTAACCAATCCAAGTACACCAAAGAGTTAATCAAGAAATTTGGAAAGACTCATATGAGTATATCAACAAAAATTCTATAGATGTATGATCGGATCACTTTTATACCTTATTGCCTCTAGGCCTGATATAATGTATAGTGTATGCTTATGTGCTAGATTTCAATCTTGTCCTAATTAATCACATTTGAATGCTGTAAAAAGGATTTTAAAATAGTTAAATGGCACATTACATCTAGGTTTATGGTATCCTAGAAATTCATCTTTCCATATCATAGGATATTCGGATGCAGTTTATGCCGATTGTCTTTTGGATAGAAAGAGTACCTCAGACACTTGTCACTTTATTGGTGAATGCCTAGTTTCTTGGTTTAGCAAGAAACAAACTTCGGTTGCCTTATCTACCGCTGAAGCAGAATATGTGGCAGCAGGATGTTGTTGCACTCAAATTCTATGGATGAGACAACAATTTAAGGATTATGGTCATAGTTTGGACCATATACCCATCAAATGCGATAATACTAGTGCCATCAACCTATCTAAGAATCTCATTCGACACTCTAGAAGTAAGCATATTGACATTAGACATCATTTTCTTAGGGATCATGTTCAATATGGAGATGTTGTGTTAGAATTTATTGATACAAATAATCAATTGGCAGATATTTTTACCAAACCTCTTAATGAAGAAAGTTTTTGTTTTATAATAAGAGAGTTTGGTATGCTTGATGGATCAACATTGTCTTAATTAAATTTTTTTTGCCAATTGTATGTCATGTGAACCTTGAATGTTAATTCCTTCATATGATGCATTTTACATTATTGATTTTATGGTATGAAGTGGTTAACATGATAGAAATATGTGTTTTAAGGCATAAAAACTTTTTAGAAATCTTCTAGTCTTGTTTTAGACTTAGTTTTATTTTTTGAATATTTGAGGTGGTTCACGCCCGTGATATATATTCATGGTCGTGAATAATGATTGCAAAAAGTTCCAAAGCTTTCACGTTTTGCTTCACGACTTGCTTCACGGGTAAAGGTAGTGAAGACTAAGCTTCACGTCTGTTACTATATTTGTCACACCTATGAAAAGCCTTCTTCACGCCCGTGACTATTTAATATCATGATTGTGACTCGCTCCAAGGGTACTAGAAAGAAAACACATGCTCTTAAATGCTACACCGATTTCCTACTCAGTGTCATTCTAGATCATTGCCATCCGCCTACTTAGAGTCCTAAGTTATCATGTAGTAACTTTACCTTTGTTGTACTTAGGACTTTATCTTTATGCATTTTAATTTTCTTGTAATCCTTGTGTTGCCCAGACAATGAACCGAGAAGGGGAGTTGAATTGGATATTAAATAAAAAAATTTTAACTTTAAGTGCGGAATAAAATTAAATAAAGTAGGGATGAAGAGATATTGCACACGAGATTTATAGAGGTTTGGGTATTAACAAACCCTACTCCTCTCCCCAATCTCAATTGGGAGTTTCACTAACACACTAAGTGTTACAATGAAGTTTTACAAGCTTACTCCCAACTATGGTGTTTCTCTCAATGGCTAACACCTAACCCAGAAATTCCCTTGTGTTTTAATGACTCACACAATAAACCAATTCCTTGTGTTTTATGGCTCACACAATTAACCCTTACAAGTGTTTCAATCTTATCCCAATATACCCAAACTCACTTAAGTAATAGATTACAATGAAAACACTCACCAACCTATAATGCTCAGAAATTATGAGCAATTAGGTTTTCACAAAAAATAAAGGTTTTGTTGAAAAATAATTAATGCACGATGGTTACAACCAGATTTCAGATTCAAAGTTATTATTATTCTTTTGTTTAGGATTCATAAATGACTTGCATTTATACTTCCTCGGCGAATTATACCCGTTTGGATGCATTTAATGCGAAAATAGCTGTTGAACCAACTCTTAATTTCGTGCCTGACATGTTTCTCTTTCTTAATTCACGGGCATAAATATATATGTCACCATCGTGAATGTTCTTCCAAGCCGTAACTCAAGTGGTGACTTTGGCCGTGAAGTTCTCTGAAAGAATTTGAAGTGTTTGATCATGGGCATGAGTTTATACTTTCACAGGCATGAATATTCTTCCAAGCTGTGGTCTAAGTGGTGACTTTGGCCGTGAAGCTCTCTGGAAAAATTTGACATATTATCTCACGGGCGTGACTATCTTTCACGGGCATGACTGATTTGATCATTCACGGTTGGTATGATCCTTCATGGCCATAAACTTTAAATGTTGGAGAATCGGTGTTAAGCTATATCATGGGCATGACATAATCAGTCACGAGCATGACATAATCAGTCACGGGCATAAACATGCTATTTCTTCTTATTTTGATCTTCAAAGGTTGTCTTTCATTCTTGCATCACATTTTATTCAAGATATACCCTGTTCAACAAACTTAGAACATAAGCATTGTTAAATACATTATTGCTATTTTATTTGTTAGCATTAAAATGACGAAAATACCCCTCAAGGTTCAACAATCTCCCTCTTTTTGATGGTGACAAATAATCTACCAATATGTGCTTTTGAGAAATCTCCCCCTCAAAAGATGCTTAAGACAAAAAGTAATAGAGTGCAAGAATTGAGCGACGTATAACATAGATCTTTGCTTACTAGTTAGGTATATGCAAGGTATATTCAAAGTATATCAAATTGTTTGCTTAACTAGTTAAGTATATGCAAAGTATATTCAAAGTATATCAACTTGTTTGCTTAACTAGTTAAGTATACAACACATTTGCATTCATTGCATTCATATAATAGTATATCAAATTGTTTGCTTAACTAGTTAAGTATACAACACATTTGCATTCATATAAAAGTATATCAAATTGTTTGCTTAACTAGTTAAGTATACAACACATTTGCATTCATATATTGCTAGGTTCTCCCCCTTTTGTCATCAATAAAAATAAACCATAAAATGATAATGATGTAATTATATTAATACAAAATAGAGGAAGTACAAAGTTTAAAAATGTGAATTAAAGTCCTACACTCAAAATAATAGAAACTAGTAAAAACAATGAAAAAGCTAGGACTGTAACTAGGCTTTGAGCCTAACAAACCATCTCTAAGGCGTGCTACTTCCGCCTCGAGGCTATCCATACAAGATTCTATGAAATCTTTGAGGTTTTCCAACCTCTCATCGATGGAAGCCTGCAATAGGTCAAAGTGAGATGCTAATAGATCAGCCACCTGCTGTGCCAAGTTAGGTGTAGAGGCCGAGGATTGACCAACCTCTTGCTCAATCTCTGGGGTCGTTGTCTCGACTCGGGCTCATTTTCTTTGTTGGATTCCTTAGAGGCCAACTTTGAATTCATCCAAATCCTGGTCTTCCCAATCAATTTCACCAGCTGGAGTGGTGAAGCAGTAATAGACATTATTCTCATAGATTATTCGAACAGTTGCTCCCATCTTTATAAAAAAACTCAACATCTAGCCGGTCTCGAGGATGTGCTGGAATGAGGTTGAAATTGCGCTCATTGAGCTTTAGATACCCGAACTCAATTGCAAGGTGAGTCACGTAACCACCAATCAAGATATCTCCCGATGGCTTTGTTGCAATTGAGAGAAGATGATTTGCAAACCATCGAGACAGGGCCACGGTTAGACCTCTTCGTGCCATCTCCAGGAGGAAAAGCTCTGATTTTCGGATTGCACAATTGCTATCACCTCTTGCAAATATACTATAGGTAAGAAACCTATGTAAATATTTATGCACGGGAGACTGAAGATGGGTGCTCTTAGTCTTCTTCACGTTCCAGCTACAATCTGACCCAAAATGAGTCCATGTCAGATTGGCATATAATTCCACCTCACTCTCATTGAGGATACTATCTGAGGAAAGTTTGAAGATAGTGCCAAACTCTGCTGCTGTGAGAGTGTTCAGATGCTTATAAAGTTGGAATTTGATTGTTCCGGTGGGAGAAACTTGCAAAGTGCTAAGGAACTCGAAAGTTGGTTCCCTTAGCGTTGGCTGATCAATATCCACAAATTCCTTGAGATGATAAGCTTGTAATTGTTCTATATACTTGTCTCAAGACCGAGGGTCCTGACAGCATTCTACTCGAAGAAACGAGACAAAAGTAAGGGTATTTTCTTAAGAACAACATATCTCGGATGACAATGCTCCAGAATGATGTTGAAAAGGTAGTCCGTGTAGCGTCTCGGAGCATGGGATTTCTTCCTTGTGCCTTTTGATGAGCCGGGTTCCATTGATAATTTCAGAATGGTTTTTTGGAGAGTGAGTTTCTGACCAGGGATTTTGAGAACAAACTTAAGATGTTATGATTTTTAAAGAGAAAGAGTTTTGAAGGATTTTACAGATGGAAAAGGATGTGAGGGGGCCAGAGTCTATGAGAAATATTGAATGAGGGTGATAAATGAGAGAATTTGTAGAGTTGGAAATGAGAGAAAACGACAAAAAATCTGTTTTATAGTCGACATAGTCACGATCGTGAATAGTAAATCACGGGCGTGAAATATCGTGGTCACGGTTTGTTGAAGAGGCGCTCTAGCCATAATGAAGGATATGAATCGATTCACGGTCATGACATTAAATAGTCACGGGGGTTACTTGTGAATTTTGCGGTGGTGACAAAATGAGTCACGGTCGTAAAGTGCAATCTTCACTACTTGTGACCGTAAGGTAACGTGTGATACAAAGCGTGAATGGTTCTATAATTATTTGGTGTTAATGTTCATGGTCGTGAAGAAGTGTCATGGTCGTGAACAAAGAGTTTCACGGGAGTGAAATAAAAGAGTTATAGACGTGAAACATAGTCTTCACTACCTTCAGCCGTGACGTATGCCGTGAAGCAAGGCATGAAAGCTACTATAGCTTTTGGCGATTATGATCACGGCTGTGAATATATGTCATGGGCGTGAATTACCTTAAATCTTCAATAAATAAAACTGAGTCTAAAATAAGACTAAAAGATTTCTAAGATGCTTCTATCCTATGTATTTTCATCATGTTAACCAATTCATAACTTAAAAGATTAGAAAAAAAAAAACAACATATGAAGGAAATTAACATTCAAGGTTCGACAAATTTGATAATCATACTTAAGATAAGGTTAATCCATCAAACATACCAATCTCTCTTCTTATGAAGTTAAATCTTTTCTCATTAAGAGACTTGGTGAAAATATCTGCCAATTGATTGTTTGTATTGATAAATTCTAATACAACATCTCCATATTGAACATGATCTCTAAGAAAATGATGTCTTATATCAATATGCTTACTTCTAGAGTATTGAATGGGATTCTTATATAGGTTTATGGCACTTGTATTGTCACGTCTGATAGGTATATGGTCCAAACTATGACCATAATCCTTAAGTTATTGTCTTATCCATAAGATTTGAGTACAACAACATCTTGTTGCCACATACTCCGCTTCAGCGGTAGAAAGAGCAACTGAAACTTGTTTCTTGCTAAACCAAGAAACTAAGCATTCACCAATAAAGTGACAAGTGCCCAAAGTACTCTTTCTATCCAAGAGACTTCCAGCGTAATCTACATCTGAATATCCTATGATATGAAAGGATGAATTTCTAGGATACCATAAGCCTAAATGCAATGTGCCATATAAATATTTTAAGATTCTTTTCACAACTTTCAAATGTGATTCTTTAGGACATGATTGAAATCAAGCACATAAGCATACACTATACATTATATCGGGCCTAGAGGCGGTAAGATATAAGAGTGATTCGATCATACCTCTATAGAGCTTTTCATTAATGCTCTTACCCTTTTTTTCTTTGTCCAATTTTGTTGATGTGCTCATTGGAGTCTTGGCATTTTTGCATCTTTCCATTCCAAATTTCTTGATTAAGTCTTTGGCATATTTGGATTGGTTGATGAATATGCCCTCATTGCTTTGTTTTATTTGTAGACCAAGGAAGAACTTAAGTTCACCCATCATGCTCATTTAAAATTCCCTAGTCATACACTTAGCAAATTTTTGGCAAAGCAATTCATTAGTAGACCCAAATATGATGTCTTCAACATAAATTTGAACAATTAGAATAGCATGCTTATGCTTTTTAATAAACAAAGTAGTATCAACATTTTCCTTTGAAAAATTATTTTCTAAAAGAAAAGAACTTAATCTTTCATACCAAGCTCCTGGAGCTTGTTTCAAACCATATAAAGCTTTTGAAAGTGTAAACATATGATCAGGCAAATTATGGCTTTCAAAACCCGGTGGTTGTTATACATAAACTTTTTCTTCTATAAAACCATTTAAGAAAGCACTTTTGACATCCATTTGTAAAAGTTTGCAAATATATTTGCTATATTTCTTTCAAATCTTGCACTTTATTATTTTATTTTAAGCACCTTTTGAGGAGGAGACTTCTCAAAAGCACATATTGCTATATTATTTGTCACCATAAAAAAGGGGGAGATTGTTGAACCTTGAAGGATATTTCCGTTATTTTGATGATAACAAGTAAAATAGCAATAATGTATTTAACAATTTTTGTGTTCTAAGTGTGTTAAACAGGATATACTTTGATTAGAACTTGAAGCAAGATTGAAAGAAAACTTTTAAAGATGAAAATCTAAGAAATAACAAAGTGTCATGCCCGTGACTATTAATGTCACGCCCGTGAATATAGCTTAGCACCAATTTTCCACCATTCAAAGTTCACGGGCATAAAGGATCAAACCAACCGTGAATGATCAAACAAGTCATGCACGTGACCAAATATTTCCAATTCTTCCAAAGAGTGTCACGACCAGAGTCACCACTTGGATCACAACTTGGAAGAACATTCGTGCTCGTGACCAAACATTTCTAATTCTTCTAGAGAGTGTCACGAATAGAGTCACCACTTAGACCACGGTTTTGAAAGAACATTCACGCCCATGACACATATAGTCACGCCCGTGAACGAGAACAGAGAAACATGTCAGACACGAATTAATAGTTGGTTCAACGGCTACTTTTGCATTAAATGCACCTAAACGACTATAATTTATAGAGGGAGTATAAATGCAATTCATTTATGAATTCCAACAAGAGGAACAACAATTATTTTCATCTTTAATCTTGTTGTAGCCATATGCATTAATTAGTTTTTTAATAATCCTCTACTTTTTGTGAAAACCTAATTGCTCATAACTTCTAAGCATTGTAGGTTGGTGAGTATTTTTCATTGTAATCAATTACTCAAAAGTGAGCTTTGGCATATTGGGTTAAGAGTGAAACATTTTTAAAGGGTTTATTGTGTGAGTCACAAAACACAAGGAATTGGTTTTTGTGTGAGCCATTGAAAAACACAAGGGAAACTCTGGGTTAGGTGTTAGCCATTGAGAGAAACACCAAAGTTGGAAGTGAACTTGAAAAACTTCATTGTAACAATTAGTGTGTTAGTGAAACACCAAATTGAGATTGGAAAGATGAGTAGGGTTTGTTAATACCCAAACCTTTATAAATTTGGTGTGTGATACCTCTCCTTCCTTCTTCTATTTTATTTATTTTGCACTTTCAATTAAACAAATTTTTATTTGCTAACCAACTCAACCCCCTTCTTGGTTTATTTTTTGGGCAACATTTGTTATGCCCTATCTCATACAGAGTTCTCTTAAAAACATCATTCTCCAATTTAGACTCGACCATAATTCTTTATCACTTTTTCTGTCAAAAATTCTAAGGACTTCAATCCAACCAAAACATCTCATCCAAGAATGTCTCATTTAGATATGAAACTTCTCATGCAAGAGTGTTCTCAATTATTATTAGAAGGATTGATCCAACTCACCAAATCAAACTAGGCAAGCCAGGCTTTCTATGTCAACAAAACGTAAGAACAAGTTTGTGGGAAGAAAAGTCTAGTAATTGATTACTGTAATGCCCGATAATTTAGGCCACGGTCGCGGTTGACCGAAATCCGGTGCGGTGAACCGATCGGAGTCTAAATTCGGATATGAAAAAAATAAATTAAAATAATAATAAGATGTGAGAAAAATATTTGGATATTATTAATTGAGAATTTTGAAGTTTGGAATTAAAATTTGGAAAAAAAATAATTTTTTGCTGAACGAAATTGGAAATTGCAGTATTTTTGGCACAGATATTTTAAGAAGGCATAAAAATAGAATATTCTTTATCTAAGGAAAGAAATATTCTTTTGATTAAAATAAAGTAAGAGTGATTTAAATTAATGGACCAATGGGAAGCAAGATTAATAATTAATCCTAACCACCCACCTAATCCGACTATAAAAAGTCAAATTTCCACTTTTTTTATCATTCTTCTTCTTCCTCATCTTAATCAAACCCATTTCTCTCTCTATTCTCTCTTTTGCCGTGAGCTCTTCTTCCCCCACTTATTCTTCTTTTTCTTTCTTCAAATCAAGCTAAGATTAGATTAAAAAAAAGGATTAAGGCAAGATCATAAAAGAAGTGAAGAAAAGTGAGCTAAACCAAGGAAGATGAAGGAAGAAAGGAAGAGAAAAAGAGAAAGAAGACTTTGGTCATTTTGAAGATCATCAAAGGTGAGTTTAGATTTTCTATCTTCTCACTTTTCTTCTTCTCTTTTATTTGAGTTTGGGGTTAATTGCCATTAAAGCTAGTAATTTAGAGTTATTATTATGTTAATGGTGATTAATGGTGGATTAGTGCTTGATTAGTGTAAAATTTGTTGTTAGGACAAGGAAGTGAACAAACTTTGAACCAAAATCAAAGAGGAAGTAAGGGAAAAGAGAAAGCTAGCTAGGAAGAAGATAAAAGTGAAGAGAAGTGAAATTTTTGAGGTATGTACATTTGGCAAAAATTCAATATAGAAAAATGTTGATTTTGATCTTGTGATGTTTGTGAAATTGTGTATGAAATTATGGATATTTGATTGAGTGATGAATTGGTAATTAAATGATACTATGAATGTGAAAATAAAAACTAGAATAGGAGGTTGATGCATGAAAATGGAAAATATATGAATTAATTGATGTGCTGAAAATTCATCTTATGAACAGTGTCTAGTTTTCAGATCATAACTTGAGTTCTGGAAATTCTTTTTAAGTGATTCTTATGGGGTTGGAAAGTTACGACATAGGTCTGAAACGTTCATTCAGACCATTAGACCTGAATAGTCCTGGAATTAGGTGAAAAATGGACTCAACCTTTGAACTAAAAATCTGTCTAGAAAAAAATACTGGGCAGATTGCAGTGAACGTAACTTAGAAGTAAATTCATAACTTTTGCTAAACAATTTATTTTAATATGATTCTAATTGAAAATTAAAGATAAGACATATACCTACATTTTTTTAGTTGATCATTTATCCAAAATCCATCTAAAAATAGATGAAAAAGATAGAGAAAAATAAGATAGAAATCTTTCCAGTAAAATACTGGGCATATTGCAGTGAGCATAACTTAAAAGCAAATTCATAACTTTTGCTACAAATTTCGTTTTAATATGATTCCAGTTCGAAATTATAGATAAGACATTTTCCTACATTTTGTTAGTTGATTATGTAGCGCTCCCTTACCCTACTAATCGCTAATAGGATATGGAAGTGCTACTAAGCTCATTTAATTTAAAACCAACGCTCAATTTTGTATAAATATTTTTTTTATTTCAATTTTTGAGTTTATTATTAGCGGAATATTTATCACCATATTTTTTTTTCCATTTAAATATATATCTAGTGATGGGAATATTGTGATTCAAAATAACTTATTCATTAAACCATGATATTTAAAAATATAACTACAATAATTCTAGATATATATAATTACCAAATCCATTACTTATAAATATTACAAGCCACAAATTTACATCAACAAAATTCTTAAAACTTAATTTTTACAACATCATTTTCAAAACATACAAAAAGAACTAGACTGCTGCAATATGATCTTGGGGTTCCCTCTTCTTCGGTCGCCCTATCGGAACAGCTACTTCTATTTATCTGCGCGTGAAACACACGCGCTAAGCTACTAGCTTAGTGGTACGTTTGACAACTATCCAATAATTACATAATAATTCTAAAATGAAATTTTAGAAACTACAATTAATCTATTTAGCAGGCCAAATATTCAATTAATAATACACTATTTTCTTCATGCAAAAATATTTAATTCATCAATTATGACATTTTATTCATTAAGCATGCTTGAAATTTTAACAATACAAGATATAAAATTTACAATATCAATTTCATACTTCACATCATTTTTTTTTTGTTATTTATTTAATAGCCCACGACATCTTAGACCGAAACTAAACACTGGATATAGGGTTTCTGCTCTCCGGCAGTATACTCGGCGCCCACATAATTATTTATAACTCGGCGATTAACGCCTACATTTTCAATAACAACTCAGCACCTTTTTGGTGCCTACGTAAATTTCGAACTCAGCACTAATTCTTAGTGCCTACGTAAATTTCAACTCAGCACTATTATTTTTAGTGCCTACATAATTTTAACTCAGCACTATTATTTTTAGTGCCTACATTTCTACCCTTTTATTGGCATGCCAACTTATCCTAATTTTTAGTTCTCGACTAGATGTTATAGGGCTTAAATTACATTTGTTACCTTTATTCATATTTGCATAAATTATGTAGGGAAACATTAATATAAATGCAATCATTCCCATTCAATATTTTACAACCTCATATTAGCTCATTTAATCATTATAACTATAAGAAAAATTCACTTAATACATTTTCTAACACAAAAATCCACAATCAACACATTTCTACCAGCAGTCCTATTCTGGACAGCATTTCAGCCTTATATTGCTCTGTATTTTTCGTCTATTTTTAGACAGAATTTGGACATGTTATCAACTAACAAAATATAATTAAATGTCTTAAATTTAATTTCCAACTGGAATCACATTAAAACGAATTTCTTAGCAAAAGTTATGAATTTTCTCCTAAGCTACGTTCATTGCAATCTGCCCAGTATTTTACTGGGCAGATTTCTGCCTTATTTTTCTCTGTCTTTTTCATCCATTTCTCGATGGAATTTGGACAAGTGATCATCTAGAAAAATGTAGATACATGTCTTATATTTAATTTCCAACTGGAATCACATTAAAAATAATTTCGTAGCAAAAGTTATAAATTTTCTTCTAACCTATGTTCAATGCACTCTGCCCAGTATTTTTTTTCTGGACAGATTTCTAGTTCAAAGTTTGAGTCCCTTTTTCACCTAATTTAAGGTATATTTAGGTCTAATGGTCTGAATGAAAGTTCAAGCCCTATGTCTTAACTTTCCAATCCAGCAAGAATCACTCAGAAATGATATCTAGAACTCAAGTTATGATCAAAACACTAGACACTGTTCATAAGACGAATTTTCCAGCACATCAAATAATTCATACATTTTCCATTTTCATGCATCAACCTCATTTTCTAGTCTTTATTTTCACATTCATGGCATAATTTAATCACCAATTCATTTCTCAATCAAATATGCAGAATTTCATACACATCACAAAATCAAAATCAACATTTTTATACATTGAATTTTTGCCAAATGTACATACCTCAAAGTTCTATTTTTCTTCACTTTTCTCTTCCTCTTAGATAGCCTTTTCCTTGCCCTTACTTCCCCTTTGATTTTGGTTTAAAGTTTGTTCACTTCTTTGTCCTAACAACAAATTTTACACTAATCAAGCACTAATCATACTAATCCACCCTTAATCACCATTAACATACTAATAACCCTAATTTACTAGCTATAATGGCAAATAACCCCAAACTCAAAGAAATGAGAAGAAGAAAGTAAGGAGATGGAAAATCTAAACTCACCTTTGAAGATCTTCCAAATGGCTAAAAACTTCTTTCTCTCTTTTTCTCTTCCTTTCTTCCTTCCTCTTCCTTGGTTTTGCTCACTTTACTTCACTTTCTTCATGATCTTGCCTTAATCCCACTTTTTTTCATCTAATCTTTGCTTTAATTGGAGAACAAAAAGAAGAACATCAAGGGAGGAGGAGAAGCTCACGGCAAAGAGAGAAAAAGGGAGAGAAATGGGTGTAATTAAGGTGAGGAAGAAGAAGAATGGTTAAAAAAGTGGAAATTTGACTTTTTATAGTTGGATTAGGTGGGTGGTTAGGATTAGTTACTAATCTTGCTTCCTATTGGTCCATTAATTTAAATCACTCTTACTTTATTTTAATCAAAAGAATATTCCTTTCCTTAGATAAAGAATATTCCATTTTTATGCCTTCTTAAAATATCTGTGCCAAAAACACTGCAATTTCCAATTTCGTTCAGCGAAAAATTATTTTTTTCTCAATTTTAATTCCAAACTTCAAAATTCTCAATTAATAATATCCAAAATATTTTTCTCCCATCTTATTATTATTTTAATTTATTTCTTTCATGTCCGAATTTAGACCTCGATCGGTTCGGTACACCGGATTTCAATCAACCGCGACCGTGGCCTAAATTATCGGGTATTACAGATTACTTGTCCAATTTCTATCTAAAAATGGATGAAATATTCAGGGCAACATAAGGCATAAATGTTTTCCTGAATATGACAACTTGTAAATATGTGTTGATTGTGAGATTTTGTGATAGAAAATATATTAATTGATTTTTTATAGTTATAATGATTAAATGAACAAGTATGAGGTTGTAAATTATTTAATTGGAATTATTGTATTTATATGGAATTTATATTAATGTTACCTACATAAATTATGTAACTAATAATAAAGGTAACAAATATAATTAAACCCTATAACATCTAGTCGAAAACTAGAAATTAGGATAAGTTGGCATGCCACGTAGACACTAAAAATAATAGTGCTGAGATTTAATTTAAGTAGGCACCAAAAAATAGTGATGAGTTGAAATTACGTGGGCATTAAGAAATAATGCTGAGTTCGAATTTACGTAGACACCAAAAAGGTGTTGAGTTGTTATTGAAAGTGTAAGTGTTATTAAAAGTGTAGGTGTTAAACGTCGAATTATATAATAATTATGTAGATGCCGAGTATACTGCCGGAAAGCAGAAATCCTGTATCCAGTGTTTAGTTCCGGTCTAAAATGTTGTGGACTATTAAATAAATAATAGGAAAAAAATATGAATTATAAAATTGATATTGTGATTTTATATCTTGAATTGTTAAGCAATTTCAAGCATGCTTAATTAATGGAATGTCATAATTGATAAATTAAATATTTTTGCATGAAGAAAATGGTTTTATTATTAATTGAATATTTTGCATGCTTAATAAATTAATTGTAGTTTCAAAAATTTTATTTTAAAATTATTTATGTAATTATTGGATAGTTGTCAAACGTACCACTAAGCTAGAAGCTTAACACATGTGTTTCATGCTCAGATAAATAGAAGTCGATGTTCTGATAGGGCGAGCGAAGAAGAGGGAACTCCAAGATCAGATTGCAGCAGTCTAGTTCTTTTTTTATGTTTTGAAAATTATGTTGTAAAAATTAAATTCTAAGAATTTTTTTTGATGTAAATTTGTGGCATGTAGGATTTATGAGGAATGAATTTTATAATTTTATAAATCTAGTATTATTTCTAAATATTATTGTTTAATTGCAAGAGTTCTTTTAAATCAAAATACTTTCATCACTAGTTATATATTTAAATGGAAAGAAAAAAAATAGCAATAAATATTTCGCTAATAAGAAACTCAAAAAAATTACAATAATTTGAACATTGGTTTTAAAACAAATGAGTTTAGTAGCACTTCCATATCCTATTAACGACTAGTAGGGTAAGAGAGCGCTACAATTACAAACCCTTAAATCTTTTTCTTAAAGATGATAAATATCCATTGCCACGAATTTACTCAATGTTTTCGTCCATGGCTTAAGCAAAGATTTTCTCTAAGTTCAATTTGAAAGTAGGGTTCTGGCAACTTGGAATTGTTGTTGAAAATTGTTACAAAATAACCTTCTGCATTCCAAACCATCACTACGAATGGACAATCATGCCATTTGGGCTTAAGGTGGCATCATTCTTGTTTCAGAAAGCAATGATCCAGATCTATGAGCCATTGTTACACACAACTCTCATCTACAATGATGACATTATTCTGTTCAGCCTAGATATTGATTGTCATCATGAAACAGTTAAAAGATTTGTAGATCTCACTAAAGCCAATGGAGTAATGCTTAGCCCAACAAAAATGCAATTAGCTCATACCACAATTGATTTCTTGGGTATGCAATTTACCAATGGAACATACAAGCCTCAGCCTCATTTGACCCAAGAACTATTAAAGTTTCTTGATGAAAACTGTAACACCACATCTTATACGTTTGAGTACAACCTATCCCTGTATCAAATAATCACACATAGCATACTGGAAAGACAAAATACCCTGTTGTTGAACCTTGAGGGGTATTTTTGTCATTTTGATGCTAACAAATAAAATATTAATAATGTATTTAACATACTTGTTTTCTAAATTTATTGAACAGGGTATGGAACATGATGCAAGAATAGAGAATAAAAGACTAACCTTAAAAAGACAAAAATTGAAGAAATAGCATGTTCATACCCGTGATAAAGTTTAGCGCCAACTACCCAAATTTAAAGTTCACGGCCATAAAGTATCATAGCAACTGTAAATGATCATATCAGTCACGCCCGTGATAAAACATGTCAAATTCCTCCAGAGAGTTTTACGGCCAGAGTCACCACTTGGACCACGGCTTGGAAGGATGTCCACGCTCGTGAAAGAATAATGTCACGCCTGTGAAAGAATAATGTCACGCCCGTGATCAAACACTACAAATTCTTCCAGAATGTTTCACAGCCAGAGTCACCACTCAAGTCACTACTTGGAAGAACTTTCACGACCGTGACACACATATTCATGACCATGAATGAGGAAAGAGAAACATGTTAGATGCAAAATTAAGAGTTGGTACAACGACTATTTTTGCATTAAATGCAACCAAACGGCTATAATTATCCATGGAAGTATAAATGCAAGTCATTTATGAATCCATAACAAGAAAATAGCAAATACTTCGAATCAAAATCTTATTGTAGCCATTTGTGCATTTATTAATTTCAAACAAACATTAATTCTCTGTAAAAAATCTTTTTGCTCATTATTTTTTGAGCATTATAGATTTGTGAGTGTTCCTCTTTGTAATCTACTACTCAAGTGAGTTTGGGTATATTGGGTTAAGAGTAGAACACTTGTAAGGGTTATTTGTATGAGCCATTAAAACACAAGGAATTGATTTATTGTGTGAGCCATTAAAACAGAAGAGATTTCTGGGTTAGGTGTGATCCATTGATAGAAACACCATAGTTGGAAGTGAGCATGTAAAACTCTATTGTAACACTTAGTGTGTTAGTGAAACTCTCAATTGAGATTGGGGAGAGGAGTAAGGTTTGTTAACACCATAACCTCTATAAAATTTTCTGTGTGATATCTCTCTACCCTACTCCACTTAACTTTTCTTTTCGCACTTAAAAGTTAAGAATTTTTAATATCCAATTCAACCCTCCTTCTTGATTCAATTTCTGGGGAGCATCTGTTAATAGTGGTAGTAATTTTTTGTATATCTTGTAATATCATTCAATAACTTTGCAAGTCAATTTTGAGGCTTTCACCACAATATAATATATCACATATATTAAAACATAAACTTTGCATATAAATATTTACGAGTTACTTTTATTTATATATTTTAAAAACCAATCCAGAGTGACTATATATGTTCAAACACATAAATCCAAAATACATATGACATATTTTCATGCTTATGGGGAATGCAAGGAGAGAGAGTAGTGAGGCTCGACCGGTGACCTTTGATCCATGTCTTCTATATGGCAATGAAAAAGAGCTAACAATCTTTTTTACTTGAAAAATTATGCAAACTAATGAGTTGTGACTCAATGAGAATAATCATCAAATGAGCTCTAAAGTACAAAGTAACTCATAGTAGCAAATCATAAATCCAATGCATACCATATATATTCCATTCCATTCACCTTTATCATATAATCACAAATGAAATTTAAAAAATATAATCACTATTCTTTACTTATGCTCATGCTTTTCTCATTTGATTTTGTTGTGATCAAGTTAAATGGACATTGCCCCGGATTTCCATGTGAACATTTGCCATATGAACATTTGCATTTGCATTTGCTAGCTAGCTTGATCATTTGTTTCATTTGCACATTTGTTGGGTCATAGGCCTCTTCTTTTGCTTTGCAATATTGATTAACTAGTCACAACGCCTTTTAAGTTCATATGCATATGCACTTACACTTAAGCATTCATCAACCATTGTATCTTATCACATATACCATACACATACCACATATATACCTCATATGCCATGCATATACCTTGCATATACTATATATATACTATGTATATATATCACATATGTCAAATATATACCTCAAATATACCATAAGTGTAGCGCCTCCTCACCCGAACCGTACGTGCCCGGATAAGGGAGCGCTACTGCCTGTCTTCTTTACTTTTTCAAATCACTATTTTTTTTATTTTACCTTTATTTTCTCAACACTCATGTATATATAGATATACACAAAAACCAAGTATAATTTATTTACATAAGATAGAAATTTTAAACATCAAATTAATTCTTAACAAACTCTAAAATTCTTTAATATAAAAAGCCAAATACAAAAATTTCAAAGTTTGTAACCCACTTTCTCAAGGTTCGGCTGCTTTACTTGAATAGGATCACCGTTTGCTTTATCTATCACCTTCAGCTATCTTTCTATATCTGCGTGGAAGGAAACTCCCACACTAAGCTCTAAGCTTAGTGGTGCATATAAATAAGGCAATATACTATATCATGCAACAAGCATTAACATGTATCATTTTATGCATTACAATGTTTGCAAGCCATGACTATCAACATGTTCCTATTTCATACAAGTATAAATGTCATGCTCACATAGACAATGTTATTTTCATTTATCTTTGATGGTACATTACTCGGTTAATCTCTTTATCATTATATCTCAATCTCATATCATCATCATTTTCTTATTCTTTTCTTTTCTTATTTTTCCGACATATCCTCATTATCTTGCCCACATCACTCTAAATTTGGACTGACTGGATACGGGTTATAGATCAGGAGCGCTCCCAGAGCTTAAGCCACCATGTCCACTATCTGGCTCAAAAGAGCTTCTCAATCAATGGCGCTCCCCGAGCTTAAGCCACATTGATTGAGTATAATTTCATCATAGATGAATAACCGTACCAAGGGCGCTCCTCGAGCTTAGGCCACCTTGTCCTCATTTATACGTGCTCATCAGAGCTTCTCAAATCAATAGCGCTCCCAGAGCTTAAGCCACATTGACCGAGCATCTCAGAACAATGGCATTCCCATAGCTTAAGCCACATTGGTTGAGGAATAATACGGTACCGTTCACCCCCTTAATGACATGTCATCTATCCTGATTCTAGTCCGTAGGTAGAGTAATGGGCTTCTTTATATTTTCACATCAATCATAATTCTCATATTTCAACACATCAATATTCTCATATTTATCAACATCTCAATTTTCTTGTTTTGCAAACATATAGCCATACTCATACATACTGGATAACATCTTTTCATTTATTTAACTAGGTAAATCAATATTATCATGTTTATCATCCGCATCCGCATCAGATTTCATATATCATCTATGAAAAATTCACATATTTCATCCGTGACAATTCATTTTTCTATATCACAACATAACACGTTCTCACATCAATATATATATATATATATATATATATATATATATATCCATATTATTCTTATTTCACTGGATAGACAATGAATTTTATTTACTTACCTGAATTCTTCATTTAATAGCCACATTCATAATCACAAATACAGAGCATTCACGGCCGTGATTACTAATTTCATGCCCGTGAATTAATTCACGCCCGTAATCCCAAGCCGTGAACGCTACTGGAATGAATTGCCCAAAAGCATTCACAGTCGTGATTACTCATTCACTCCGTGAATAAGTTCACTTTCGTGATTCCAACCCGTGAACGCTTCTGGAATGAATATTACCATTTCCACACAGAAGTCCCAACCGTGATACAATCAGTCACAACCGTGAACCCTCAAGTTCACACCCATGACTTTCAGTAGGAAATCTGCATATTCACTTTTTATTCATTCTAACATCATCCAAATCATACCAAATTCTATTTCATGCATTTCTAAGGTTCTTTACTCAACTTATTACTTTCTAATACATGTAAATGTCTTGATCATACAAGATTTTCTAACATGAATCATTAATTCAATGTCACACAAGGATCTCATTCATACATGTCTAAACCTAAGGTTTCATGCCATAATCATCATCATTCTTGAAATGCATTTATCAAAAATCATGTTCAGCATGCATTATTTCAAACAAAAATAGGCTATTGCCTTAAGTTATGTATAAACCTTAATCTTTCTCCTTCACTCTTCTAGGTAGCTTTCTCTTTTCCTTTGCTCCTTAGAGCTTGTTCCTTGTCACTTGGAACTCCTACAACATCATAAATCATTATTATCATCTGATTTCCTCAAGACCCTAAACTCTCTTTTTCTCTCTCAAAACCCTAGTTTCTCTCTCTTTCCACGTGAGTCTTGGATGAGCTCAAAATCAAACTTCCTTTAAGAAAAGATGATGAAGAAGAAGAAATGCTTCTTACCTTACACTTTTCGTCACTAAATCACCACTTTGGAGATTTTCTCTCTCTACCAAACTTGATTTTTCTTCCTCTTTCTTGTTCTTTCCATCTTCCTTAGGAGTTATGGACCATGAAGATCACCTTGTCTTGCTTTTTCCCTTCTCTTCCCTTCCTCTCTCTCTCTAGAAATCAAGATTGGCTATGGAGGAGATGGGGCTGGCGTGACTGGTAGAAAAGAGAGAGAAGAAAAAGGCAGAAAATGAAGAGAAGAAGAAGAAGAAAGGAGTCTTTAAATAGGGTACCCAAAAGTCTTCATGTGGGACCCACCATTTGACCATCTTCTCCCAATTTTATACTTAATCAACATTAATCCTCTTTCTTTAATGTCGTGGCCGGCCAACCCAATTTTAAGTGTCCAAATTTCCTAGGTTAATTAGCAATTAAGTCTCGTTAATCCTCCAATTTTTGGTAAATTGCAATTTGACCCCAAAACTTATTAAATTTTGCAATTTAGTCCTTTTCCATAAATCAATATCTTTAAACTTTAAAATCACTTAATGAGGCATTTATCATTTAATTTAGCCATTATTTGATCAATTTTTGTAAAAATCTGAATTTAGACTTTAATCGGTCAAACGCGTCAACTTCGCGACACGTGCGACTCGGGGCCTAAATTAGCTGATATTACAATAAGTATACCATTTATATGTATCACAAATGTCACAAATTATCCATCATCATATTATCAAGGAAAAATCATGACAATCACATGAATCACATACCAAACAACATTCATATGCACTAAAAAGTTCAATTGATAATTAGACTCATATTTTTCGTTTGATTCTGACCCTTAACTTATTGTCTACCCCTTTCTTGTGTATCTCCAATTTTTATTAAGCCTAATATTGAAATATAATTGGTTAATTTATGACTAGAGAAACTTAATGTGGCTTAAACAAATTAATATGTATTGTTCATATAAATAGTTAAGATTTTTCTTATGAGACAATGTGACCTTATAGAACTGTTTAGCCTATAACTTTTTATATACATGACCAATTAATCTAATTATTATTCCTAATTAAAATTAACATATAATTATGTAACATATTAAAATGTTAGAGCAATTGGAGCATTGTACAGTTTTTGGTGGAATTTCCAATTGTGTTATGTTTTCTGCCTTGTTTTCTGCCATTAGGCAGTTTCAGGGTATCAATTTAGGTTCATCATAACTTATGATATATAATTCATATTACAATGAAAATTTATAGAAACTTATATGGGTTCAAATGGAACATTTTTAATGTTTACAAATTTTATCAATTATGTCTCTAAGTCCCTCAAATTATAAGCAATATTTTACTGGTCCAAAACAGAGTTGGCTTCCAGGCCAGTATGAATTGTAAAGATTATAACTTACTTTATACATAACATATTAAGATGAAATTAGTACCCACATTTATATAAGACATATATCTATAACTTTAATGTTTTGATAATTTACAAAATCTATCTCTAAGGAGCTCACAATTTCCAAATAAGTTGCTGGATTTGCCCAAGGTACTAAGCAGTCATCTCAAACTATGGAACAATCATGGTTATATTCACAATAACTCCAAATCCAAAATATACCTGAAATTTGTTATACAGATACATAACATATATATCTACAACTTTTATTTTTTGAGATACTTCAAATAATGTCTTTATCATATTCAAAACCAAAAAACACAGTAGCTAACTCAGTTAGGGTTCATATCCAAACCAGTTTCAATCAAGAGAGGGTTTCTCTTCATATACACCACATCTTGCAAAAATGTTTATATATCCATAAACTTAAGACATAAAGGAACATGTTTTATGCTTTACACTTCTCCAAATTCGATCTCAAGATCATTGAAACTATTGTACAAAACACTACCTATTTATGAACCCTAAACACCATAATCAAGATTAACACAAAATAAATGTTTACTCACCTATAATCACCCTTGGCTAACCTTGTTGATGTACTTTTTTAGAGTGGAAGATAGAAGAAAATGTGGCTAGAACTTTTAAAAAATGAACTGAAGGAATGAAGCAAAGAAGAAGAAGAAGAAGAAGAAGAAGAAGATAAGGAAATGAAGATAATGTCTTAGCCTAATAAGTTAAACGCCACCATAAATTTGTCTTCCTTTTTCAATCGTTCCTTTTTTTTTAATTTTCCTTTTTTTTTTTACTTTTCTTTTTCTTTTTATTTATTATTATTCTAATTATTCTTATTATTATTACACAAATCAACACAATATGCAATTTAATCTTTTGATTCAATTTAATTAAATTAACAATGTAAAATATTTACTAATCTTAATCTAGTCATTTTACTTACTTTAATTTAGTCATTTTATTCAATTTATTCTTAATATCTTGTTACCCTCATTTAGGTTATAAGAACACACGTGCAACTCGATACAATTGCAATATACTAGGACACGTAGCTGGAGCATGTCATGAACTTGTTCCTATAAAAATATACATGGAATGCATGTGTTCAAGTGAAATACATGTTAAATGCATATATTCAAATGAAATGCATGTAGATAAGCATGTGGAGAAGGTCAATGATGTTACAAGGACTTGACGGTCAAACAAATTCAATAGTTTCTTAGAATAGCCAATTACATCAGACAATTCATATCCAACTACAGTTAGCACATGAAGCCATTGTATCAGCTTTTGAAAAAATAGTCTCCTCTTTGGTCAGCCATTCACACTAGGTCCTCAAAGCTATCACTCAAAGCACTCCACATTTGCAGATTCCTTCCACAGAAAAAAAAAATTATTATAGACTGATGCGTTAGATGAAATTGGGGAGTCGTCCTATTTGAAATAAATGAAGATAAGAAAGAAGTGTGTGGATATGTAAGTAGCCACTTCAAAGATAGTGAGCTTCACTATCATTCAACATTCAAAGAGATCTTAGCCATAAAATATGGAATTAAAAAATTTGAATTTCATTTGATAGGACATCACTTTACAGTTGTCATGGATTGTTCTTCATTTCCATGTATGTTAAACTTCAAGTAGAAGAATATTCCATATCCATAGCTATTAAGACGGAAAAAATGGTTTAACCGATACAACTTTGATGTTCAACATATAAAAGGAGATAAGAATCTCATTCCAGATTTTTTATCTCAACCTCCTCAACAAATTGGCCTTATTTCATCTTCTAAGGAAATTTCGTTTCTCTTATGGGTTCCAAATATAGTTCAAACACACCAATTCTCAGTCTTTCGGATTTTCCTCCTAGATGTCCAATTGCTCCAGACCTCCATCAGATCAAAAGTTTTGCACAAAACATGTTGTTTACCTATATGTTCCTCTTTCAAGACAAACTTGGTCTTCCCAGAAAGATTTTTTATTGTCCAGCAAAATATCCTTGGGTAATCATCTACAAACTCTCTATAAAGCCTATGATTCTAGAACAACTATGGTACTTATGGTGTCAATCAACAATATACTATCATATTGTTCAAATCCCTTAATAGATTTCCTTCCTTTTATCTGTAATCGGGATAATTTACAATCTTTTCAAGTCAAATTTCTCACTTGGTTCCAACCACTAAGCTACTAGAAAAAGATTTTTGCTAAGCATATTGGAGATCATTCAGTTCCAAAAAAGATCATAGGAATTTTTCATATTCCATCGTCCCTATACTCATGTTGTGGGAACCAATACAATAGTTGCATTTGGTCATCTTTCTCTTTAGAGGACCATTCCTCATAAAAATCCTATGTGCCTAGAATAAGTCAGACAATCAATCCACTTTGACCTTAAAAAGAGAAACAATTTCCATCACCTACCTCCTACAAGCTACACTTCTCTTGGAAAAAAATCTATGTAAAAGGATCAAGATGATACCATGACCTTCTCTGTTAAAGCCTAAACTCAGAACTGAAGATGAAGCTACTATGATAATCACACAAGACTTATAAGATGATGAGCCCTGTCCCAGGCCCAGACCCAATAATCCTCCACCAAATGACATTGATGACTTATGGCCCAAGACACGAGATGACCCCACTCTGAAGGATTTCAACTTATCTCCGTCACATGAGTCTATCATAAAGTAATACAACTACCAGATAAAATCTATCTACCACTAAAGTTGGCTTTTATAATAATACAACTGATAGATAACAATTGTCCCTCCACTTGCAAAAGCTTTGATTTTCTTTCGTGCATTGTCCTATCATAGTGATCTTATCACTATTGAGGAATCTTATCTTTATTAAGTATGGTGTGATGCAAGCAGTAATGTATGTGTCACTAGCTCTTAGCCTATATAAGACATATGGGAGATCTTTCACTTTGTAATTAATTATCCCTGTAAAATACAAGTATGTTTACTTAAACTTTCTCTTTTCTCTCTAAACTTTAGATTATTTCATTAACAATGAGTTTCACAATTGTATAACACTTCTGGATATCTCTAATAATTTCGACAAAACATCCAGTTAAGGATCAAAATAGGATAAACCCATCAGTGGCTAAAGAAGCCTTTCAGAGTTAGTTATACCTTAATACTTAGCCCCAACAACGTGTCTCTTTCTTGGAGGAACAAAATGTAAATTATTTTCTTGTAGGTATGTATAAAATCCACAATAAATGAAAATGTATGACTTTTTGATAATGGATGCTCCAGACATATGACTGGTAATAAAAGCCTATTCACCAAAATCAAATAAATTGATGGTGGTAAGGTTACTTTTGAAAATAATGCCAAGAGTAAAGTAATTGGTATTGGTTAGTATTTCTTTAATTAAGGATGTATTGCTTATTGATGATTTAAAACATAATCTTTTAATGTTAGTCAATTATGTGATAAGGGAAACCAAGTCACCTTTAATTCTAATGGATGTCTAATAACCACCATAAATGGCCAAGAGATATTCAAAGGAAGAAGAAATGATAATACTTACATAATTGATTTACATAAGTTATCTAATCTTTCCTCTAAGTGTCTTATTTCTATTATTAATGAATCTTGGCTATGACATAGAAGGCTTGGACATGGAAGCATTGAACTAATTCAAAGCTTTTGTAAAAAAGAGCTAGTAGATGGACTACCAAAAGTAAGATTCATGAAAGACGGAACATGTAAAACATGTCAAAAAGGAAAAAAAATACAAGACATTTTTCAATTCAAAGAACGTTGTAAGTACTTCTAGACCTTTACAGTTTTTGTATATGGATTTATATGGTTTTAATAAATCTACTAGTTTAGGAAGTAAATACTATGCATTTGTAATTATTGATGATTACTCAAGGTTTACATGAGTAATGTTCTTAGCTTATAAGAATGAAGCTTTAATTTTTTTCAAAAACTTTGCTAAGAAAATTCAAAATGAAAAAGGATATTGTATATCAAAAATTAGAAATGATCATGGTGCATAATTTGAAAATGAACTTTTTGAAAACTTTTATTTGAAAAACAATATTTCACATGATTTTTCATCTCCTAGAACACCTCAACAAAATAAGGTTGTAGAAGGTAAAAATAGAACTTTAATTGAAATGACTAAAACAATGCTTAGTAAATATGGTTTGTTAACCTATTTTTGGGTAGAAGATAATAATATTGTTTGTTATATTTTAAACTGAGTTTTCAAATGACCTATTTTGGATAAAACTTCTTATGAGCTTTGGAATGAAAGAAAACACAAAATATCATACCTTAGAGTATTTGGATGCAAATACTTTATATTAAACACCATGGACAATCTTGGAAATTTTGCTTCAAAATCTTATAAAGGCATATTTTTAGGACAGTTTGGATCTAGCAAAGCATATAGGGTTTTCAATAAAAGAACATTAGATGTAGAGGAATCTATGTATGACAATTTTGATGAAACAAGTAAACTTGATCTTAGGAAAGATATTTCTTTTGATGATGTTATAGGTGAAATTAAAAAATCAATCTTGATCATGAGAAAATTGGTGAAACTTCTAAGAAAGAAGAAAAACATAATGATCAAGAAAAACAACGAGAAGAAGAAACTACGCATACCCAAAAACTTTCAAAGGAATGGAAATTTGTAAGAAACCATCCAAATGAGCAAATTATTGGTGATCCCACCAAAGGTATAAGTACTCGTTATAAACTCGTAGATTATAATCATGCATTTGTTTCTTAAATTGAGGCAACAACTATTAATGAAGCTCTTAATGATGAAAATTGGATGATTGTTATGTAAGAACTCAATCAATTTGAAAAAAATTGTTGTAAGATACTAACTTTAATATGTGTAATTAATGTTAGGTAGGTAAAGTAGGTGAGGGTGTGTAATTAATATTAGATAGGTAAAGTAGGTAAGGGTGTGTAATTAATGGCAAGTAAGTGAAGGTAGGTGAGAGTATATAATTAATAGTAGGTAGGTAAAGGTAGGTGAGAGTAGATATGTATATATATGAGACATCTTTCTATCAATGAAAATAAGAAAATTCTCTCAATTCTTTGATCTTTACATAGTATCAGAGTTGGTTATAAAAATCTCCAACATTTTTTTCTGGTTCTGCCCTAGAAGATTAGATAAGTTAATTTTTGGGTCATTTTTGTGAGTAACATTTGAGTCTCACTGTCTATGTCATATGAAGGACTTAGGTCAGCTCTGTTGAGTGACATTTGAGTCTCATTGCCTCTGGCATTTGAAGCATCACGTTCTAGTAGGCCATTCTGCAAAATCCGATCGTTAGGGTCCCAGCGAGTGTCTCACACGCTGTCTAAAATTTTTGTTCCTTCATCATAAGTCGGTGCGTGTGGTGTCCATTTCTCATCCGATCAAGTAACTACAAGTCACCTCTTCTTATTTGATATCTTATATGTGGGGCCATGTTAATCATGAAATATTTCTTTTCCATTTTCTTACAATTTACAACTAGTTACATATACTGAGTTTGGGCAATTTGGTATTGTCATAATGGCTTATGATAAGAAAATTTTGGTTGTGACTAATGTTATCCTTATGTTGTCCAAAATTACTGATCATAAGTTATCTAGGTCCAATTTTCTTGACTTGTCTAAGAATGTGAAACTATATTTGTGGAGTATATCTCAGGATGATCATCTTACTAGTAATCCACCATAAAGTGATACTAGTTTAGAGTGGATTAGAACATATGCATGTCTATTTTTGTAAATTAGAAACTTTATGATGTTGAGCTGATCAGTTTCATCAGAAAATATGGGACAGTAAAAGAATTAATAAAATACTTGGAATTATAATATTTTGGAAAATGAAATCTTTCCTGTATTAATGATGTTTGTAAGGGATTTTATCGTATTGAGAAAAAAGATCAATCACTTCAGACTTATTTTATGAATTTTAAATAAATCAATGAGGAATTAAATATTTTATTGCCTTTTAGTCCTGATGTGAAAGTTCAACAAACTCAGTGTGAGCATATGGTGATTATGAGTTTCTTGTCTGGTATTGATTCTCAGTTTGAAGGTCAAAATCTCAAGTTCTTGCTAGTGCTAAAATCTCTTCATTACACAAAGTTTTTACAAGAGTGTTTCATATTGATACAAATATGATAACTAATCCAATACAACAATCCAGTGCCTTTATTAGTCATATTCATGGAACTGAGTCTGGTCATTCAAACTATCAGATAAATAAAGGAGGAGGTAATAGTGGTTGTGATGTTGGGAATCAAGTAGTAGAGGGGGTTGTTTGCTATTATTGCCATGAACCTGGGCATACTAAACGAGTTTGTCGGAAGCTCTAAGAGAAAATTCAAAAGTCATAATATGCAAATGTGGCTACAGATCCAACTCCTGAATCTGGGTCTAACCAGATAATTATTATTTCTGCTGATGAAAATGCCAAATTAATCCAATACCAGGAAGCACTTAGGCATCCATCTTAGTCTATCTTTACTATTACTGAGTTAGGTAAACTAAATATGTGTCTCATTTCTTCTTCCACCCAATGGATTATTGACTCATGTGCTCTATATCATTGATAGGTAATCTTAATATTTTCTCTACTTTTTAACCACATACATCTATTGTTATATTAGCTAATGGTTCTACTTTCTCTATTCTTGGGTCTGGC
Source organism: Triadica sebifera (assembly GCA_023653625.1). Taxonomy (NCBI): domain Eukaryota; kingdom Viridiplantae; phylum Streptophyta; class Magnoliopsida; order Malpighiales; family Euphorbiaceae; genus Triadica; species Triadica sebifera. The sequence continues at coordinate 8,008,496 of JALBGG010000023.1, read as the reverse complement.
ACATGTAATCCCATTTCCACTATTTCTTTATCATCTGTCTTAAGTCTACCAAATTCTCTTTTAATCTAGTATCCATCATCAAGATAACTAAGTCTTTTAATTGTTTTGTTTCTTTTTTTTTTCTAGTTTTTATCTTTTTCAGGATCTTATGACAAAGAAGATTATCGGTAAAGGACGAGAATCAAGAGATCTTTATATTTTGGATGTTCAGATACCTTAGTATTTTTTCTGCTCTAGTATCATATCTTCTCTTGAAGCACACTATCGATTGGGTCATCCCTCTTAGCCTTTAATGAAGAAATTGTGTGATGTATGCATGGGAACCATAAATAAAGGATATGAACGACAGTCTTTTGTCAATGGAGTGGAGCAACCTTATTTCCTTGAAATAGAGCAAAAAGGAGTTCGAAAGCCTATTCAAATTATCCAAATTAATGTAGGGCATATTCCAAATCATTTGAGGCAGCATTGGAGCTTTAAAAGCAATATTAGGCCTAAAATCCATAATCAAACTTATAGGCCAATACTACAAAAAGGGAAGCCTAAAGTGAAGATCAAATGAGTCTTTCATGAAGATTAAATTCAAATGGGCTAAACAAGGCAAAGTCCATAAACCTTGAAGATTACAAGTCATGTGCAACTCATGTGCAAGTCATGTGCAAATCATGTGCTAGGAGTCCTATGCCAAACATGTGCAAGACATGTGCAAGATATCATGTGCCAACCATGTGCTCAAGATCATGTGCCACACATATGCCTATTTATGGGATTTGGGCTTAACTTGTAATTGGGCTTAATTATGTATATGGGCTGCCTAATTTAAATTACCTTAGGCTTTAATTAGTGATAGACATGTGGGCCAAAGAAATAAAGCCTAACCCACCACTTGTCTTATTTTAGAAGGATTTCATTAGTGTCCTAATTCAAGTAGGATTCAATCTATGATCATCATAGTTTAAGGTTTGTTTACCTTGCCTTGTTGAGGGGTTTTAAGGCACGGTCTTTGGGGTTCCGCATCAGTTAATGATAAAAATGTGGACTCCTAACTTCGCCCCAAAAGCACACTCAAAGGGGAAGGTTTGAACTCAGCCTTATAAACCAGTCCAGGAATTCCTCCGCAACCGATGTGGGACGCATCATCCCCACCCCCTTAAGACCCCGACTGCCTCGGTCGGCAATCTGTCATAACTCGAAGGGACACCAGTGTATAGGACTGGCTCTGATACCAAATGAAGAGAATGTGGACTCCTAACTTTGCCCTAAAATTGCGCTCAAAGGGGAAGGTTTGAACCCAGCCTTATAAACCATTCCAGGAATTCCTCCGCAACCGATGTGGGACGCATCATCCCCACCCCCTTAAGACCCCGACTGCCTCGGTCGGTGATTTATCGTAATCCGAAGGGACACCGGTGTACAGGGCTGGCTCTGATACCAAATGATAAGAATGTGGACTCCTAACTTCGCCCCAAAAGCATGCTCAAAGGGGAAGGTTTGAACTCAGCCTTATAAACCAGTACAGGAATTCCTCCGCAACCGATGCGGGACGCATCATTGTGTCCACAGTTTGAACATGTGTCATCTTTATTATGAAGCGTGTTAGTTTGCTAAATATCATCATATGTCGTCTATTCCTCGTGTCAATAAAAGGGCTAGTGTCAAATTTGAGTTAGTTTATTCTGATATTTAGGGTCAATATCCTATTATGTCTACAACTGGGTTTCAATATTTTATTACTTTTGTTGATGACTTCTCTCATATAACTTGACTTCATTTAATGAAAAGTTGTTCTGAGTTATTTTCACATTTTTTGCCTTTTTATGTTGAGATTAAAACACAATATAATGCTTATGTTAAATCCTAAGATGAATCAGGCACTAGTTTCTTCTTCATCATCAGATCCTCCATCTAGTGACCTTGATTTACATATTTCCCCTTGATAAGGTAAACAACAATGTACTCATCTAATTTTTTCCTTTGTTACTTATGATCACTTGTCTCCCATTTCATGTTCTTTTGTTGCCTCACTTGATTCTATAAGAATTTCTAAAACTGTTAAAGAGACTTTATCCTATCCTGGATAGTGAAATGCAATGAAAGAAGAAATAAATGCTTTAGATGCTAATGGCCCTTGGAACTTGGTAACTTTTCCACCTAGCAAAAGAGTAAAGGGGTGTAAATGGGTGTTTGCAGTAAAATTTCATTCAGATGATTCAGTTGCTCAGCTCAAAGCTCACCTTGTAGCTAAAGGCTATGTATAGACATATGAAGAAGATTATTCTGACACTTTTTCTCCTGTTGTCAAATTGACTTTTATTCATCTGTTTATTTTTCTGGCAGTTACTTATGATTGACCTCTCTATTAGCTATATATTAAAAATGCATTCTTGCATGACAATCTCTAAAATGAGGTGCATATGGGGCAACCACCTGAGTTTGTTGCTCAGGGGGAGTCAGGAAAGGTCTGTCGACTTCAAAATCTTTGTATGGCCTAAAATAAAGTCATCGTGTTTGGTTTTGTAAATTTAGTCAAGCAATGGAGACATTTGGAATGCATAAGAGAAAATTTTATCATATAATCTTTTATAGACAATCTACTTCCGAGATTATACTCCTCATTGTGTATGTAGATGATATTATCATCAGTGGAAGCAATACTCAAGGGATCTTATCTTTAAAGGATTTTCTTCAAAGTTAATTTAATACAAATAATTTGAGAGTGCTAAAGCATTTTTTGGGAATTGAGATCTCAAAAAGAAAGAAAGGTATAGTTTTATAACAGATGAAATATGTTCTGGATTTACTAACTAGGATATAAAAACTTGGAACCAAGCCATGTAGTACTCCAACCTCCAACTCACAAAGGATAAAGACCTATTTGAAGAGCTAGAAATGTATAAAAGGTTGGTTGGTAAACTTAATTAACTCACATTTACTCGACCAAACATAGCTTATGCAGTCAGTTCATGTCTGTTCCAATAGTTCATCATTAGGTAGCTCTAAAACATATTTTGTGTTATTTGAAACAACCTCGAGACGAGGCTTGTTGTATAAAAACTATAGTTACACTCAAATTGAGTGTTTTTCTGATGCAGATTGAGCATGATTTAAAATTGATAGAAGATCCATTACTAGTTTTTGTGTATTTATGGGAGGCAATCTAATTACATGGAAGAGCAAGAAGCAGCATGTGGTATCTCGATCTAGAGCTAAATTAGAGTATAGAGCTATGACCCAATCCAAGTGTGAAGCAATGTGGGTCTCTCATCTCTTAAGAGAAGTTGGTTTCAAAGTCTCAACGCCAACAACATTATGGTGTGATAATCAAACTGCAATTCATATTACTTCTAATCTAGTCTTTCATGAACGAACTAAGAATATAGATATTAATTGTCATTTCGTTCATGAGAAGATGCAACAAAATTTAATTTATATAAGGTATGTTAAGACTGAAAAACAACTAAGAGATATTTTCACAAAAGCTTTGAATGGAGCTCAGTTATCTTACATTTGTAATGAGTTGGACATGATTAATATTTATGCTCCAACTTGAGGGGGAGTATTGTAAGATAATAATTTTAATGTGTGCAATTAATGTTAGGTAGGTAAGGTAGGTGAGGGTGTATAATTAATATTAGGTAGGTAAGGTAGGTGAGGGCGTGTAATTAATTGTATGTAGGTGAAGGTGTATATATATATATATATATATATATATATATATATATATATATATATATATATATATATATATATATATATATATATATATATATATATATATATATATGAGACATTTTTCTATCAATGAAAATATGAAAATTCTCTAAATTCTTTGATCTTTACAGAAACAATGTGTGGACTTTAGTTCAAAGACCTAAAGATTAACCAATTATGGGTAGTCAATGGGTCTATAGAAATAAATTAGATGAACAATGATAAATAACAAAAAATAAGGTTAGATTGGTTGTCAAATGGTATAATCAAGAAGAAAGCATAGATTATGATTAAATTTTTGCTCCAACTGCAAGATTAGAAGCAGTTAAAATTCTTTTAACATATGCATCACACATGAATTTTAAACTATTTCAAATGGATGTTAAAAGTTTTTTTAAATAATTTTATTGAAAAAGAAGCATATGTTAAATAACCACCTAGTTTTGAAAATCATGAATTTCCTAATCATATTTTTCAACTCACTAAACCTGTATATGGTTTAAAATAAGCACTTAAAACTTAGTATGAAAGACTTAGTGCATTTCTTTTAGAAAATAGTATTTCAAAATGGCATGTAGATATGACTCTTTTCATTAAAAGTACAAATAAAACACTTTAATTGTTCAGATTTATGTAGACGATATTATCTTTGGAGCTACTAATGAATTGTTTTGTTAAGAGTTTACTAAATATATAATTAGAGAATTTAAAATGAGCATGATGAGAGAGCTTAAATTTTTTCTTGGTCTACAAATTAAGTAAAGTAAAAAAGGCATATTTATCAATCAATTTAAGTACACAAATGAACTATTGAAGAAATTTGGAAAGGAATAGTGCAATAATGCTAAAATTCCAATGAGTACATAAACTAAATTAGATAAAGAAGAGAATGGTAAGCCTATAGATGAAAAACTCTATAATGGTATGATTAAATCACTTTTATATCTTACTATTTCAAGACCTAAGATTATGTATTGTGTATACTTGTGTGATACATTTCAATTTTATCCTAAAGAATCACATATAAATGTTGTAAAAAAATTTTAAAATATCTTCATATCACAAAAGCATTTAGATTTATGGTATCTTAGAAACACATCATTTCAAATAACTGGTTTTTTAAATACTGATTATACTGGTAGTTTTTTAGATAGAAAAATAGTTATGGAACTTGTCACTTTTTAGGTAAATGTTTAATTTCTTGATTTAATAAGAAACAAATTTTAGTAACAATGTCCACTGTATAAGCAAAATATAACACAACAAGTTGTTGTACTCAGGTTCTTTGGATAAAACAACAACTAAAGGATTATAGTTATGTAGTTGATCATATACTCATCAAATATGATAACACTAAAGGAATTTAGGTAAATGTTTAATTTCTTGGTTTAATAAGAAACAAATTTCAGTACCAATGTCCACTGTAGAAGCAAAATATATCACAATAAGTTGTTGTACTCAGGTTCTTTGGATAAAACAACAACTAAATGACTATAGTCATATATTTAATCATATTCTCATCAAATATGATAACACTACTGCTATCAATCTTTCGAAAAATCTCATTCAACATTCTAAAAAATAAACATAAAGATATTAGACATCATTTCACTAGGGATCATGTGCAAAATGGTGATATAGTGATATGATTTATTGACACCAATAATCAATTAGTTGATATTTTTACTAGACTTTTAAATAAAGAAAGATTTTATTTTATAAAAAGGAAACTAGGTATGCTTGATGGAAACACAATGTTTTAATTCAACTTATTTTCATCATATTTTATATGACAAATTCATCTCATGCATTTTTATTTTGTAAAAATAACTCTTTTGCTTTAAAACTTATAATTTGTGGTCACTAAAATAATCTCACAGTCACAAAAGGTACAAGTTTCAATATTTGTCTATCAGATGCATTTTGCATTCAGGACAGTATAACTCACTCTCACGAAATTTAAAACTCTTCATACCTGTCACATTTTTTATCTTGCGCTCCTGAAATGAAGTTCACGACCACGAAAGATAAAATGTTTCTTTTGATCGTTATATTGCTTCGTATTCACAGTCGCACCATATTTTTCATGGTCATAAAACTTTTCAAAATTTAAATTTCATGACCGTTACTACACACGTGTCAATAGAAAAACTTTGAATTTTTACATCTTTTAAGATTTTGAATTCTAAACTTCTTTTAAGGCTCCTACCCACTAGAAACATTCTCCTTTACTATAAATAAGTTACTTTTCACTATTTTAATACTTTTACATATTCAAATTCATCTATCGTTTTTCTCTCTCAAAAATTCTCTCATTCTTCCAACATATCTTCAACTTTAACTTACTCTTATCATTTTCTATGGCACCCAAACCTGCAACATGTGCTTCAAAGGACAAATCCCCAACAACTTTCCCTCAAGAACAACCTCTCACAAAAGCAACCATCATGAACATATGGACTCAAGAGGAATTAGCAAGATCCTATGTCATCACAAAAAAGAAATTCATTGCCAACAAAATTCTAGATTAATGATATAGAGGCATTTGGCTTGAAGGAAGAACTCATGGATACTCTCAAAAAGGTTGGTTAGGTAAAGTTTGTGATGCCTAACATTGAAGGATATGACTTTTTAACTACTGAATTTCTTACAACATTGTAGAAAAGGCCAATAATGGAGAGTTTGGCCTCTACGACATCAAATTCTCAATATTTGGAAAGAGGTATGGCTTAACCAAGGTCGAATTGGCCAACATCTTTGATTTCTTTACCTACAATTTTTTTAATGAAACTGATATGACTCTTCCTTCTTCTGGCTTTTGGAAATCAATTTCCATTGAGAAAACCCTAGACAAATATGCCAACTCCTAACACATTAAGTATTTTCTTCATTGGCTCTTACATCGAATTATTTCTTTTACCATTAATGCTAAAGGAGATAGCAATGAAAAAGTCTCCCAAAATGATCTCTTTTATCTCTTTCCATTAATTCATAAAATGCCAATTGACAAGGTACCAACCCAAGTTCCACCTCAACCACAATTTCTAACTCATTCTCAAATGTATAAATTGCATCTAAAGACTTTTGAGATGATAAGGCACCTCAATCTTGATTTTCAAGACATTTAAAGAATGATGAGTTGGGAAGTTTGCCCAAAGAATTTTGAAGATGAGCCTCCAGTTGAGAAGGAGTCACAATAGGACATTATGAGGAGCACCATAATTTTCATATTAAAAAATCTTAATTTTCACCATCATACATTTCAACCAACATTCCATTTTTACATATTCATTTTGTGTTACGTTACATAAATTTTTTATTTTAATGATCAATGTGTAATGCTTGTTTGTTAATGAAAGTTTATTTTCTTTCTTTTGCTTTACAACTTTTGAAGTCTTATGGTAATTACTTGTTGATCTTACCAAAGGGGAAAAGTCAAGAATATAGCATAAAATAAAATTAATATAATCATATCACCTATTTAGGCATATTTTTGTCTATACTATTAACTTTGATTTCTCTTGAAACTTGAAACATTTATATTTTAATACCTTAACTTGGTTACTGCAAGTTCAATTTCATATTTTTGTCATGTTTGATTGTCAAAATAAAAAAGGACAAGATTGTTAGCCTTATGGTAATTGATCTCTATTTTGATCTTGATAATGAAATTAAATGTTACTAATATTTTTATCTAGTGTTATTTTTATAGCAAATAAAGTATCGAACCCATTGGAAGTCAAACATTTAGAGAAATTTAGAAGATTTTTTTTGTCATGTAATTCACGATCGTGACATGCAAACACTAAGAACTCACGACCACAACTTCATAATCGCTACCATGAGATGTTAGCAAAAATTTCCAAAGAGATTCGCAATATCATTCGCCCCTGAAAGAAAGAGTTCACGACCGTAAAATTCAAAGTCAAGTTACCATTGATATTTGGTCCAATACGATGCTGACACATGTCTTCGGTTGAGCTAAAAAATTGGACGAACTATACACAATCAAAATTTGCAACTACGACACATATTTTATGACCAATAAGTAAAATCCACCAAAAATACTATTCATTCTAGAGAGATTTGTGATCGCAAATTGTGTCGTGAAAAGAGTCCCATGACTATGAAGTTATTTTAATGCCCACGAGATTCAAGCGACATTACAGTTATAAAAGTAGCCAACCAGAATTTGCCATGTGTCACAGGAGCATAGGATATTCAAAACTTGAAACAGCGAACTGGGACTCGTGACCGCGAATTGACCATAAAAAATAAATTTCAATTTAAATGTTTGAAACGTTAGAAATATTTGTAGCCACTATTTTGTAATACTAATTGGTGAAAAAACTCTTTAAATATCTCATCAAATGAACCATTAAAAATATAACTCTCTCTAAGTGGCTATACTATTTCAATTTTATTTTCCAACAATTTTGTATTCAATTATTATTAAGGTTGTTGTGTGAGCCATGAAAACACAAGAAATTGATTTTTGTGTTCGCCAGTTAAAACACAAGAGAGATTGAGTTTAGTGTGATCCAAGAGTGAAACACCTAGTTTAGAGTGAGTTAGCAAAACTCTAGTGTAATTCGTTATGTGAGATAGTGAAAACATTCAATTGCAATTAGATAGAGGAATAGGGTTTGTTAATACGTGAACCTCTATAAATTGTGTGTTCAATCTCTCTTCCCGTAATTCCTTTATATCTTTTTTTTTGTCTCTGTGAGAAAATTTTAATTATCCGCCAATTCACCCCCCCCCCTTTTTGGTGATTGTCTGAGCAATAAGTTTTGCTGCCTATGTACCTGGACACGCAACTGCAACCACCCTACTTGTTGGAGATAATCAAGGTCGGTCGCTCTATGGATTGGAACCACATTTAGGCAGACTTGGGACCCATTTGTTCGAAAATTATTTTTAATCAAGTTTCATCGTTTAGTGGTGTACAAATTTGGCCACTACAATGGTAGGTAGATTGTATATCTATATGTATGAGGTTGCAAAAAAAAGAAAGACATACACATGGACAAGGACAAGGACGTAGCTAAAATTGTCTAAGTGAATTAAGCTAATAGAACAAATTAGCCAGTTGAGAGCCTTGTACAAGTGGGGGTGGCTTAGCAAGCTTATAATAGAGAGCTCTTATCTCCTTGGTCGCCTCTATTGAGTAGTATGCTAAACATGATAAGTTAGATAATAATTGTGATCTGACCCATGTTGAAGGACAATCACAGCATAGGTGTGTGGTTGCAAACCTCAGTCAAGACATCTATGAATCAACTTAGATAGGAGTAAGAAAAAAGCCGCGATTAAAATATATTGAGGTTTGCAATTGAATGGGTTGGGCTATTATTAGACATGAGTTAAGAAAAAGCCATGATAGAGGCAAGAGTAGCCCAACCATGATCGGAATATGGCTCTCTAGCAGCCGGTGTATGGTCAAAATATAAAATGGCTCGTGCAGGTCATGGAGGCCATGATAGAGGCAAGAGTAACCCAACCATCTTCCTAACAACTGGTGTATGGTCAGTTCCAACTCTTGTGAAGGCAAGACCTAAATGTTGGAAACCAACCATCACCTTATCAACCACTGCATCATCCAACCCCACAGACACCACCATTATACTAGTCACACTATCCACCTCCTCAACCACCTTACTCCAAAGGCCACAACCAGTGGCTTTAACCTTAGTCTACCCACCACTAGTAGAGTAACAAGATTACCACCAACTAGGATATACTCAAACTTACCATCAATAGCCATGCCAACTGATAAGGGTGCCTTACCCACAAGTTAACAGTGGTTATGGGTATGCAAAGCATGATAGAAATCATCTAATGAAAGTTTTAGAAAAGATGGGCATTCAAATGCAGAGGAATAAAGCAATGTATAAGAAACCCTATCCAAAGTGGATTGATCATATGTATACTTTTCCTAAAAACTATAAAATTTTAGAGTTTACTCTATTTTTAAGAGAAGAAAATAGGTATATGATCAATCAAGTGGTAAGATTTACACTGCATTGCATAGAAGTGCATTGAATGATTATTGGATATTGAGGCTATTTGGAAATTCTTTAACCAAGACGACCTTTTCTTGGTATACAAACTTTTTGCCTAACTTTATCACTAATTGGAAAGAGATGGAATATAAATTCCATTCTAAATTCTTCAAAGCCTCACCGATAATAGACTTGACAAATATGGTACAAAAGCTAAGATAATTGGTCAAGATATTTGCTCTAAGATTTAGAAAAACAAAGCAAAGCTAGGTGACCAGTGCCATCCAGATGGCTTGCAACAAAAGGCCATGAGAGGCTAGAGGAAGGAATTGAAGAGTAACCATGGCAACATATGATTAAAACCTTACCCCAACCTCAAAAGGTGGAGAAATAGGAAAGACATAATCCCAAAAAGGACGTGTTTGCAAGGCTAAGAGGTTGTCTTAAGCCAGAAAAGGATTAGGGGCAGGTGGTAGTGATTCTAGTGTACTAGTCACAAGAGGGGTTAGACTAGAAGGAGAAGAGATTATGCACCTAGGTGAAAATTTTGAAAAAGATTAGCATGAAGAAATCAAACAATAAGTTAACAACCTATATCCTTATGCTTCATAATCACTTTAAAAATGGCGTGTAAGTACTGTTTGATAGTAGATGAATTATACAAAAGATAGTTGAATGGAGAATTACTAAGATGTGTGTCATCAAAAGAGGCGATACTAGTCATGGTTGATATCTATGAAGGGTTAGCTGAAGCACATCAATCAAGCTCAACCATGAAATTGAAAGTGATTAGACACGACATGTATTTACCGACCTTCGAAAAAGATTGTTATCGATATGCTAAAGGTTTCTTAGAATGTGTTGCCCAAACAATGAACCAACAAAGAGGGTTGAATTGGTTATAAAAAATTATTAACTTTAATCGCAGAATAAAATTAAATAGAATAGAGATGAAAAGATATCAAACATGAGATTTATAGAGGTTCGGGTATTAACAAACCATACTCCTCTCCTTAATCTCAATTGGGAGTTTTTACTAACACACTAAGTGCTACAATGGAGTTTTACAAGCTCACTCCCAACTATGGTGTTTCTCTCAATGGATAGCACCTAACCCAAAAATTCTCTTGTATTTTAATGGCTCACACAATAAACCAATTCCTTGTGTTTTATGGCTCAAATAATAAACTCTTACAAGTGTTTCAATCTTAACCCAATATACCCAAAACTCACTTGAGTAATAGATGAAAACACTCACCAACCTATAATGTTCAGAAATTATGAGCAAATAGGTTTTTACAAGGAATAAAGGATTTGTTGAAAGTAATTAATGCACAATGGCTACAGCAAGATTTTTGATTCAAAGTAATTGTTGTTCTTCTTTTTAGGATTCATAAATGTCTTGCATTTATACTTCCTCAGCGAATTATAGCCGTTTGGGTGCATTTAATGCAAAAATAGTCATTGAACTAACTCTTAACTTCGCACCTGACATGTTTCTCTGTCCTCATTCACGGGCGTGACTATATGTGTCACGGTTGTGAATGTTCTTCCAAGTCGTGGTCCAAGTGGTGACTCTAGCTGTGAAACTTTCTAGAAGAACTTGAAGTGTTTGATCACGGGTGTGAACATTCTTCCAAGCTGTGGTTCAAATGGTAACTCTGGTCGTGAAGCTTTCTGGAAGAACTTGACATGTTATGTCATGGGCATGACTTTATTTCACGGGCATGACAGGTTTGATCATGTACAGTTGGTATGATCCTTCATGGCCGTGAACTTTGAATGTTGGTAAGTTGGCGCTAAGCTATATCACGGGTGTGACATAAGTAGTCACATGTGTGAACATGCTATTTCTTTTTTGTTTTGATCTTCAAAATTTGCCTTTCATTCTCGCATCTATTTCATTCAAGATATATCCTGTTCAACAAACTTAGAACACATATTGTTAAATACATTATTACTATTTTATTTGTTAGTATTAAAATAATGGAAATACCCCTCAAGTTCCTCAAGGTTTAACATAATGCTAGTAGGATGACCTAGTCCAAAGTGTCCTAATAGAAAAGCTACACTCAATAGTAAGACTATGGCCTTTCAGGGCCTATACAATATATGTAATAAGAAAGATTCATCTAACATCGTCTAGGGAGCATGACCTCATTTTAGTAGCTAAGGATTACTTCACCGAATGGGTGGAAGTGGCCGCTTTTAAGAATGTAACTCAATAGGTCATGATTAAGATCATTAAAGAAAATATCATCTTCAAACATGGGTTATTTGAGATGATTGTGACTGACCAAGTTACTATGTTTATTGGAGTAGAAATGACGAGGTTTGCTAAATCTTGTCAAGATCGATGCCTTACTACCTTTAATCCAACTGCCAAACAGAGGCAACTAATAAAAACGGATCAAAAATATCAAAAAGGTCATGAGTGCGACAACCCTATACAGTGACATGAGATTTTGGAAGAGGTATTATAGGCTAATAGGATAAACAAATGATCTGTTATGGGTACCTCACCATATCAATTGGTCTATAGTAAGGTTACACAAAATTAACCAAACCAACCAAACTGAATCAATTCAATTCAATCCAAACCAAAAATTATGGTTTATGTGGTTTCATGAATGACTATAGTTTTCAAATTTTTATAAACCGATTTTTTAGTTTGGTTTTAGATTAAAAAAATATAAATCTAATAAAACTGAACCTAACCAATAATATAGTCTCTTTATATATATATATATATATATATATAATAATTTTCTAGTTTTCTAAACGTATAGGCTCTTTAATCTTGCTCAATTATAGTGTTCTAATGGAAGTTAAAGTTGTGTACTGAAATTTTATATTTTGGATGATATTCATGTTATTATTTTGATCATGATATTAAGTTAATATTTGTCGAATTTTTATAATTTTTTGATTTTGTTTATTTATCAAATCGACTATCAAAACCAAGTACAAATAGTATTGGTTTAAATATTTTTAGTAGTACTTGATTTGATTAAAAATTAAAGTGTTTAAAAACCGACTTTCTTAGTTTGGTTATAAATTTTTGACCTAAACCGACCAAATCTAAACCATGAACACTCATAGTTTACAGACATCAAGTCATGATATCAAAAGAATTAGTTGCCAATTCCCTAAAAAGGAAGGTGCAAAACGACATTTCATCTAGTAAGTATAAACAATCCATGTTCATAGAGCTATATAAGTTATAGATATAGCAAGAATATAAGTTATAGATATAGCAAGGAGGCCCTTGATAGAATAGAAGCCTAGAAAAAAAGGATAGAAATGGCATACAATAAAAGGGTTAACGAGAAGAACTTTGCACAAGAGAACTTGGTGTGAAAGTTGATTCTATCAACAATCTTGAAAAAAGGCAAATGGGAACCAACCTAAGTACCTTACAAAATCGAGAAGGTAGCTAAACGGAGTTGTTCAATTGTGCAATCTTGATGAAACAAAATGACTGTCTCATCAAGATTAAGCATCTCAAGCATTACATCCCTTCAGCTTGACAAGAGCTTGACATGCAAATCTTTAAATGAGATGAGTGAAATGACCGATTTACATGAAATGGTCGGATGAGGACATGTTACTTGTAAAATGGTCAAGTACTTAGTATTTTGTTGAAAGCGTTATGTTGCATTGCTTGTAAACAGATAAACAAATATAATTAAAGCATTTTTGTTGAGACAAGGTATCATATTGCTATACCAAGTACTTAGTATTTTACTTTAAACTATAAAGGATAGCTCGTGTAAGTAGCAAGTGGGAGCAAACAAAAGACACTGATTTGCCTTGACAAATAGGTCGTGCCATCACATGAACAACTTAAAAGAGGAAAATTGAAGCAAGCGATAGAAAACATGACAAGATTGTAGTACACGTAAATTGCAAAAACTTGATATTTCATTCACTAAGGCACAAATGTACAAGTTCAAAAAAAATGAAGCAAAAAGAAATCCAAATGAAAATGTTTGCAGACAACCCGGGCTGGTCGCTATGTGGATTGGAACCTCACTCAAACGGACCTAGAACCCGCTTTTCCAAAAATTATTTTTTATTGGACTTCATCGTCCAGCGGTGAACAGTATGAAAGGATCCAACATATCAAAGAGGGGCAGATATAATAATACACTTTGAGATCATATTCATTTCAACGTTGAAAACATTGAAAAAGAAAAACATGTATTACATTAAGACTTCTATTTATTGACATAGATCATATGGAGAAACCTAAATATAGACAAGAATACATATCTAACTCTCATTTGATCATTGGTATAGCAGATCAAATTATGCCACCAAAAAAAAAATACGAGGAAATCCTGCAAATTTAATCACTGGAGGAGCCAAGAACCTGTTGCTTAATCTCTTCAACTTTAGCAGCCAACTCATCCCTATTTTTCTGCACAACACATGACCAATCACCCATCAATTAGTTTTGCTTCTAGCAATAAATTGTCTAATAATTTGAATATCAATTACTCACCTTAAATAGCAAATAACGAGTAGTGAACCATAAGGTATAGCCCAGACCCACAACTTCCATAAGCTTTGGAAACTGAAATTTAAAAAAAAAAAATCAAGTTCGAACAAAGGAAGATAGAATATTATTTTCAGTTCTGAGACAATCCACAGTAAAACATGTATGATGTACAATGATATTCACCAATGGAATAGAATCAATTGCACCGACAATAGCTGATGCTAACCACACAGCAACCAAGGCACCACCGCCATACAACAGAATTGAATAGGTATCTTCAGAGTCAAGCTGCAAATTTTCAATTAAGCCCATTGTAAGCGTTGATTAAAAGACAAATGACAATATTAGAACTATGATGCGTGTGAAAGAATACAAATTTCCATGTCAAATTTTCAAACTTAACATGAGATAACCTGTTCACACCTATGCAGTTAAAACCTTCCCCATCAATCAGGACTTGGACAAATAACCTTAATATTACTAAGGAAAGAATGAATGCAAGTTCAAAAGAGCTCATAAATGATAAAGATTTTTTCCTCATTTACTACCCATACACATCAAAATGAGCAAGACAAAGAATTGGAGCGAACATATAAAAAAATATGAAAAAGGAAGATGACATCGATTTGAAAACAGAGATTTTTTTTTTTCCAAAAGAAAATGCAATGACATGTTGCTCAGGTAACCGCTCAGGATAAAATTTCATCAAGTAATTATACATTGACTTTCGCAACATTTCGGTACTCATCATAGCAACAAAATTGAATAAGAGATTATAGTACTGGTAAAAATTGACAATTCATGTCAACAGCTGATTGGGGAAAAAAAAGCAACATGAGTACGGGAAAGTAGAAAAAGAAGAGGAAACAAAGTAAAACATAAAAATTCAACTCAAAACAATTACAAAAACAAATCAGATTGTTTAACCAATTAGCGCACAGGTAACCACTCAGGAATAAATTTCATTAGGCAACCACTTTCACGAGTTCCTAGTACTCATCATAGCTACCAACTTACATTATATGGAAGCACATATGTAGAGGTAAAACATGAGAATCAAAATGTCAATAGCACATTAAAAAAATGGCAAAACAAAACTGAAGGATAAACAGAAAAAAAAAAAAGCAAAGAAAGATGAGGAAAATTTTATAGGACTCAGATTAAAGATGCATCAACAAAGCCAATTAGCCATTCTGATGAGCGAACCTTATAATCAGTCAGTCTCATTGTCCTTTATTAGTATAAAATATAATGTGTGCGAGTGCATTCAAATGTATGCATGTGAGACACATGAGCTAAATTAATTTGAGAAATTTAGGTTCTGATGACTATAATGTGCTGTCAAGAGGAATAGATAACAGGTATTTCTTCGCAAAGGAGCATCTTAAGCAAGCAAAAGATAGAGAGTAATCACACACAAGTAAAATGATGGAATCATACCATGGTTCCATCATACCCTTGTATGAAAAAATGATTGATTTAATTAAAAGATTAGGAAAAAATCATATAGCGAGATCCTAGTTTAAAAATAATCAACAGAAAATGGATGTTTAAAAGAAAAAATATCAAAGGAATCACTGAAACAAGTATTTGAAAAATACAATGTTGCTCAGGTAACCGCTCAGGATCGACGTGATGTCGAAGTTTCATCAAGCATCCAAATGAAGGCTTTCTACTAATTCATAGGATCGTCATAGCAACAAACCTTCCGTTCCCATCTAATTAGCAACTTGTCTAAACAGAAAAGAGTACAATAGGAAAAGACCAAATAGAGAGAATTAAAAAAAAAAAAACAACCAGAGATGGTGGCAAAATTATGTTAAAATGTTAAATTAAAAAAAAAGATGGGATTAAGCTATATTTCATCAAGAATAAACAAAAGCTCTTAAGAGACAATTAATCTGCCAAAGCAACCAACTGCAAATAATGAAAGGGATAATCAAGTCCTAACATCAAATGCATTTAATTAAATCAAAATATGCATTTCAAATAATATATATAGGTATATCAAATATAGTTAGGACCTCAATCAAACCTTAATATTGAGGTTATCCAAAAACTCATTTGCTAGTTCATTTACAGGAGATTCCTCATTGGCAGCTTCAGTTGCTGGGCTTTCATTGTACACTTTCTTTTCAATTGGAGAATCAGCTTCCACTTCCACTACCATCGCAACGTCACGTTCTTCAGTGGCACACCGACTAGCTCCGTTTGAAGTTTCCTCAGACATTGTAGCTCGTGGCATTGAGTTAGTATAATAGATTAATCCTGCTAAACGATTAAAAAAACGTTATGCTTTAGAAACAAGATTACAAACTTTTTTGCCCTAAGCAACTTGTCACTTCTTCTCTAATTTCCTCCCAAAACAAGAATAGTTGTTCATTTTTCACTTATAGAACAAATTTTAAGCATGAATGAATTAAAGAACAATTTCGCAACAGAGACACTAAAAAAAGAAGTTCAACGTGATAAAGCTAAGGCAGCGGAAGAAAGGAAAAAAAAAAAAAAGGAAACCTAGGTTTCCGATTCGTACGGGGGCGAAGAGTGGCGGCGCGGCTGAAGCTAGGGATTTGAGCATGGTTGAGAATAAGGGAGGATTTGGGGCGGAAGAGATTAGGGTTAGAGGTGATAATTGTGGGGAGAGTTGTAATTGATTGAGAAGTACAGAGCTTCATTGTTTAGAGAAGGACTGCGAGCTACTTCACACAGTAAGGGGCTTAAATACGAAACCTGATGACAAATGGATTGTGCTGTCTAGGGTTTTCTTCATTTCCCCAAGGAATCTGTTTAATTTACCGTTCTATCCGCTAAATATAAGGAAGGCGACTAACACTCCCTTTTGAATATTTTTTAATATTCAATTACTTAAAAGGAAAAATCTAAAAATCAAAAGAGTAAAAAAATTGTTTTAGAAAATTTTTTTTCTTTATCCACCAATAAAAAAATAAAAGTAAGAATTGGCAAGTGTATTTGGTGGACCTGTAGATATTCTAAAAAAAGTTTAAATTTTTTTTTAATTTTTATAAATTGTTTTTTTCAAATCTATTTTTGGAAAAAATATTTATTTATCTGTTTTTTTTCAAAAATAATTTTCAAAACTCAAAAAAATTAAAAATAAATTTTTTTTCTAAAAATATTTTTTTCCAAACACAATACTAAATAGATTCTTAGCATTTCTGGATATAATATATACTAATAAGCAAGTGGAACCTAACTGTTTTTCTGAGTTCTAATACATTAAATATGTATGCTATATTTTGACAATTATGATGTGGCATACGTGTGTGATATGAAATGTCATATTTTAATCACATAGTAAGTACATAAATTGGTAAGTTGGATTTGATACATTATGATGTAAATTTCTTTAAATATTGCTAAATTTTTTACTATTAATAATATTATTATTAGTTATTGTCATAAAGCATACACTACTAAGGGTAAAGCTTAGCTTAGGATTTTTTATTTCTCTCATGCAAATAAAAATAGTACAGATAATCTTATAGACAAAGCCGTAGAAGGCAGTGTTTTCCACACCTAGATGAGTAGCACAACTTATTTTAGCCACCTATCTTGGGTTGATATTTTGTATACTTATGTATATCAACATTTTGAGCATGCATTGTATGTGTGTGAGGGAACTTATCTTGTTTAAGTAATTATTGAACAGTGCTTTATGTAAATGTATATAATACATAAATTAGTTTTCGAACCGTTGTAGTAAATATTTGTATGCCTTATAAATTATATAGCATTTGGAAAGACAAGTTCAAAAAGGTAATTTGCTTATGACATCACCTTACTCGGTTGTCCAATAGAAAAGCAAGGGATGTTACAAATATGATCATAAGCTTTACTAATATCTTATTTTGAAAGTCATGTCTCCATACTTGCCCTTAATTTTTGTCCTTATGCGAATGATCTCAATGAAAATAACAACATTATTACAAATTTTACTAGTAAAAAAATCCAAGAAATTCTCATCATCCAACAATTACCTTATGGGAAATGAGATTGGCTAGAAATATGCAACTCACACTTCAGAGATCAAATTGAAATTGTTACAATAAATGGCATCATTTAACAAACCGAGAAAGAGCGAGAAAAATTCATAAAGAAAAATTCCCACAAAAAACCCACCATCAAACAAACAAAAGTCAAAACCCGCCAAACACATCACACAAACCCACCAAAAATTTCCAAAAATCATAAGTGAAAACCCAAGTACCAATGTTACCCATAGTTGTGCTTTCATATGAAAAAATCTAGAACTAAGGAGCATTTGTTTCAGTTGTGTGTCGGATGCAACTGAGAACTGATTGACACTAATATTTAATAAAATTATTGTTCTTATAATGTAAAATTACTATTATAAATATAATTTATTTCAAAAAATATATATTTTTTATGATATATAGATAAACAAAAATATAAAATATTATGTATTACTTGATATAATTATATATTTTAATGATTAAAATAATAACAACAATATAATATAATTAATTATAAATAAAAAATTTCACAAATATATATCTATAATTTATAAATATAATCAATTAATTTAATATATTTTTAATAAAATATATTTTATATTGGATAAAGTGATTTTGAATAGTTGTATTTTGTTTTTAATAAAAAATTTTACAATATGTATTTTATTATAAATAAGCTAATTTTATCATTTTATTAGAAAATGCACAGGTCAAATTTTAAAGGCTGATGATGTATAAGGCCTTTTACAGGGTTAATATCTGAATATAAAAATAAGTTATTTCGCCAAATTAATTCATTGCTTGTATTTGTTTTAGCTCTATTACCTTCTTTGCCATATGTTTTCACCGCTATGCATAGTAGAGGAGGAATATCTATTATGGCAGTTGGAACTTCAGGAAATATGGTGCGACAATATGCAAATAGGCACAAAACTATTCAAATACATGTGCAATATAGCCAATCAATGCTTAATAGTTAACAGTAGAGTAGTTAGAAAAATAGAATAAAGATAGACCCAATAATTGCAAGGCTTGATTGAATCTCGGCATTTACATGGGCTCGTCTAGGTGTGTAATTGTATTTACATGCCTCCTTGCATGGTATCCAACGGTAAATATGTGAAACCTGCCCATGCTTTTTCAGCAAAATGGTTTCCACCCCTTTAGCATTGTATTTGGAAAAGGAATTTTCTTAAAAAAAATTATTTTTAATTTTAAAAACTGCTATTACCCCTCAACATGTAGGGAATTGAGAGATAGGGAAGTTAGCATCAAACAAAATGAAAGAGCACAACAAGAGAAGTATATAAAATCTTTCAAGGGTCCATCTCAAATTTGCACTCATTTAACCACTCAACTAGATATTGAAGTTCATTTTAGTCATTTCCATCCATAAGTTGTAGGTACATGAGAACTTTGGAATTGTCGAGGATGTTTAGACTAAAGCAAATTTCACACTGCTATGTAGTACTTAAATTACAGTTCATGACATTCTAGCCCACCCCCACGGAAGAGCCAAACAATTCCATCCAACTATGCCTCATCTATCTGCTCCTGCATAAAACCCACGTTGCTGCTTTAGTTGTTTCCATATTGAACAGGAAGGAAAATGAAAAGGAACGCAATTTGTTTTTAAAAACCTACAGTTATCTCCTCTTCTCAACATATTCTATGAATGTGGACATAAACAATGTACATAAATATTGTCTCTGTTTCCAATCTGCGTATTTTTTTTTTCTTTCTTTTCTTTTTCTGGATCTGTAGTATAGTTTATTCTTCTATGACATTAGGATTGCATTCAAATCTCTTTATATTTTCACTATTTGATTCTTTTCATATTTCATTCTTTTGACACTAAATCTATGGCGGAGTTTTTACATTACAATGCTACAAACAAAAATGTGATTACCAAACGAACATCAAATCATTTAGTCGCACTGACCTGCATATCTGAAGTCCAGAGAGTGAGGTTATCCCTCAGAAGTTGCATGATGAGAGTACTATCCTTGTAAGATTCCTCACCCAATGTGTCCAGCTCTGCGATGGCTTCCTCAAAGGCCTGAAATTGAAGTAATCAGAAAATAAGATAGCATGGCCATTAGATTGGTTAATCATTAAGTAACACTCATAAAGCTATAAGTGGATCTTAAAACAAATGTAAAAAGAACAGCTGTACAAGGATTGCATTTGCAACAGCTGTTTCAAGCTACCATGGATTTGTGCAAGGAGAATCTAGAGACAAATGTACATGCACAAGCATAATACATGAAAGTGTAGATGAAATTTTTTGGGTCATGCACAGTTTTCACCTAATTGAGTAAAGTCAGCTAACTCATTTCTCACCTCTCCTGGTTCTGCATGCTTCTACATTAAACCATGGGATTCCTCTAGCTTTTGCAGATAGCTAAACGCCTTGGTATCATGTATGCTAGCAGCTAGCAATGTCAAATACAAAATCTCAAACGAGGTGAAATATATGCTTCTACAAATATACCTCTGCTTTAAACTCATTTCTGATAAGCCCTACCAGATATACATATAGTAACATAAAAGTCATTCAGTTACACTTCATTAAACCACGTGCTTCCTCTAGTTTCTATAGATAGCTAAACTGCAGGTTTTCTGATAGAGAAAAGCTAGAGGTTATGAATATTAATTCTAGAAATAAGCGAGGGGGACATGTAAGGATAGAATGAAGGGTTGTTAGGTAATTAAATGTACCAGAATTCTGTTATAAAAAAGGTGAAGGGGAATAAGAGCAGTAGGTTTTTGGTATTAGGAATCTTTTTTGGGTCTCCGAGTGGCTGCTTGGAGAAAGAGAAACTTCCTTGGGCTGTGCTCTACGCCCAGAGGTTTTCTTTTGTTATTTTTTAGTTTTATGCTTCCTTTTGCATTCCTTGTTCAGTTTTGAGCCTCCATTGTTGATAGAACGAATTGAATGAAGGAATTCTTACCTCATTTCATTTGCTGAATTTGATTTGTGTGGTCATTTTGTGTGTTTGTTTGCTGTTTTCTATCATTGGTCCGACCTACTGGATACGATAATGGGGAAAACCGACGGAAACATGCAGACCAGGTCATGTTTGGATGCCTAGGAGGAACAGCTACGCAGCCTCTCAAGCCAAATGGAGCCCCTGCATCAATAGATGGTCCTTACTCAGCAAAACCAAGACAAGTTCCATGCAATGGTTCAAGAAAGCCAAGATAACTACAGGGTCTGGTTATGCAATGGCTTAATAAAGATGGGCAAACAACCCATTTCTAATGGAGAGCAAGGGGCAACAGAACAGACCAAGGGTTCTTCAGGAGTTACAGAGCAGTCCCTTCCCACACGAGCCGGTCCAGCAATGGGATACCCACCACCGGAATTTGGGAAACTAACCATTTCAGCAGATGCAGCCCTCATCACAAAAAAGGTTAAGCTCCCTACCTTTTCTAGTGCAGACCCAAGAGGTTGGCTAACTAGATCCAAAACTTAGTTCCAAATTCATGGAACACTGGAATATCAACAAGTAATGCTGGCACGTGTGTATGGAAGGAGCGGCAGTTCATTGGTTTACCATTGTCCTAGAACTTCACCATAAACTGACATGGGATCAATTTAAGCGCAAGTTGTTGAACCGTTTTGGAGGAATCGTAAACTTCAGTCCATATGAGCAGTTAGCCGCACTTCGGCAACATGGAAGTGTTGATGAATATATCGACGAATTTAAACTTATAGCTTCAATTATCCTGAACGAATCAGAGGCTTTGTATTTGGGGTACTTTCTGAACGGATTGAAGGACGAGATCAAAAACTTAAAAACAATGGGTTATGGGTCTTAGCCTACTACTTTAAGCCCACCAATAGGCCCGCTCCAAATACCTTAAATACTGACCCAGTAAAAACAACCCGACATAATCCAGCCCCAAACTCATCCCAAGCTTCACGCAATAAGGGACTGCGCAACTTTCTCAATTAGAGTGGGAAGAGCGTCGAAGGAAGGGTCTCTGTTTGAAATGTGGCCAGCAATTTAGCCCTCAACATCAGTGCCCAGCTGGTCAACTCCGAGTACTTTTGCTTAGTGATGATGAAGATATTGACAAGGAAGGAAAACTTCACCAGATTCAGCAAGAGATGGCTTATGACATCGCTCCGGCAAAAGGGGAGTCAAATTCCCAGTCTTGAGGACAAGACTGTTTTAGATGAAGGGTAGAGATAGAGAAAAGCTAGAGGTTATGAATATTAATTCTAGAAATAAGAGAGTGGGACACGTAAGGTTAGAATGAAAGGTTGTTAGATAATTAAATATACCAGAATTCAGTTATAAAAAAGGTGAAGGGGAATAACAGCAGTAGGTTTTTGGTATTAGGAATCTTTTTTGGGTCTCTGAGTTGCTGCTTTGAGAAAGGGAAACTTCCCTGGGCTGTGCTCTGCCCACAGAGGTTTTCTTTTGTTATTTTTTAGCTTTATGTTTCCTTTTGTATTCCTTGTTCAGTTTTGAGCCTCCATTGTTGATAGAAGGAATTGAATGAAGGAATTCTTACCTCATTTCATTTGCTGAATCTGATTTGTGTTGTCATTTTGTGTGTTTTGCTGTTTTCTATCATTTTCTCATGGTAATTAACGCTAGCAGCTGGCACTACCAAATACAGAATAAAAAACCAAGTCAAATATATGCTATACACTCTGCAGGTTTTCTCATGGTACTTAATGCTAGCAGCTAGCATTATCAAATAAAGAATCTGAAACTAAGTCAAATATATGCTATACACTCTGCTTCAACTCATTGCTGATAAGCCCTACCATATATACATGTAGGAACATGAAATTCCTCTGATTTTCCAGGGATTCAGAAAGTCCAAAGAACCATCTCTCTATTAGTGACATCTGTTATCTTAGACACTCATCAATTTTCCAACCTTAACCAATCTATTTGCTACCTTCAGCTCTATAAAATAAAAATATGTCCAAAACACTAACTTTCAAGCTAGAAAAAAATAAAAAAATAAAAAAATAAAAAATTCTACTCGAGTAATTAAATGACCTCTGTTTTTCTCCAAAGGTTTCTACTGACAATAACAAATTAATTTTTATTCCGTATTCAGATCAATAAATAAAACCCACCTTCCAAAGGCTTTTACGGCTGCATTTCTATACAACCAACTTTCCTTTAAATAATTGACCATTTTCATTTAATATATACCATAATCTGTGTCTCAGCACATACCAAAAATAAGATGGAAACACCTGACATTGGAAACCAAGAAAAATATTTTGGTTTACACATTTTAAGATGCTAAACAAAAACTAGAAAACAAAATAAGGAAAATGTTAGTGCAGATCCAAATAGAATATTGCAGAAACAAGTAAATAGTCCAAAAGTATGATAGCATTGGCATATTGTATTCCATTTAGATATATTTACTTACCTTGCGCAGGAGAGCAGGGTGATTCTATCATGAAGAATAAAATTAACAATAGCTAATAAAAGATTTATACATCTAATGCATTAACATATAGAAGAATAATATGGATAAAAATTTCTAACAGTAATAGGAAGGGACCGAACCTGTTTCGCCATGCTACAAGCTTTCTCTGATGAGTTGAGAATCTCATAGTAAAACACAGAGAAGTTGAGTGCCAACCCCAACCTTATAGGGTGTGTTGGTGCGAGATCAGCAAGAGCAATATCCTTCAAACCAAAAAGAAAGAAACACTTGCAAAACAGTCAGCTATTGATGGATGAACATTCATTTGATAATTGAAGCACCACTTGAAAAGTACACAGGATTACTTGAATCCACATGTGCTGGTCACTCCCAACAAAAACTACTCTTTTGCACCCACCATGAAACGATAATCAGATTAATCGGTCCACACATCCTACCAATTCATCTAACGTCTAGGATCCTACAATATAAGAAACTCGCACAGCTAGATAACATTCCAACCTTAATGAGCACCCAACTACTTCAACAAAGACTCTAAAGCTTCACTAGATTGGATCCCGCTGTACTGAAATATTCTTTTTTTTTTCCAGTAAGGCTCAGTAAGTTTGATTTTATATAGACCGTTATTCCACGCTACAACATTTTAATCACTTTTAAAAAATTGATCTAACAATTCGAAATTCCGAATTAAAGAATCCCTTAAGTTACAGAAATCTACAGATTCAACTCCGAAGGAAAAAATGAAATTCATTACCTGAGCAGCCTTGTAAGCCAGCATGGTATCCTCAGCAGCAGATTTCCTCTCGTCCCCAATTTTAAATTCCGCCAAATACCTATGATAATCTCCTTTCATCTTCAAGTAAAACACCTTGGATTCACTAGCCGCAGCCGAAGGAATCAAATTGGAGTCCAAAATCCTCAAAATCCCCGCGCAAACAGCGGATAACTCCGTCTCAACCTTCGATCTATACTCCTTCACAAGCACAACGTGCTCCTCGTTCTTGCGGCCTTCCTCCTTCTGCTCGATCGAGGACACAATCCTCCAAGCAGCACGAAGCGAGCCGATGACGTTCTTGTAAGCTACAGAAAGTAGATTCCTCTCCTCCACGGTGAGCTCAGAGCCAGGAGTTGAGGACGTAACAAGCTTTTCCATAAACTGCACCATCTCCTCGTAGCGCTCAGCTTGCTCGGCGAGTTTCGCCATGTAAACGCACTGGTCTCTGGTTAGGGTTTCCGGTACCAGAGTCGCCATTGAAGAATCGGAGAGCAAGAGAAAAGAGAGTGAAAAAGAGAGAGAGAGAGTTTGGACTTCACACTTTTTGAATCTGTAAGGGATTTTTGAATTTTTTTGTATGAACGCAGCAGAAGGGATTTGGTTGGCTTGAACGGGGAGTGAGAAGTTATACTCGCGAGTATGTTACGATAATGAGGGACTCGCTTAGTGAGGAGAGGGAGTTGGCTAGTTTTGTAAATACGGAGAGTGCTTGAGGGATTTATCATAATTTAGTATATATAAACGGTGCCGCTTCATTGTGAGAAAGGGTATCACATTGAGTAGGAGATTGCGTGATGGAAATGAACGCGTGGGGAAGGATTGTACTAGTGTTGATGATGAGGAAAGAAAGATGAGATGGAATCGAGTCAGATTCAATCCACCACTGGTCACTGACTCACTGCTGTAGTGTGTCAAATTTCGTCGTGGGCTTTTTATTTCCACAAGAACCCAAAGCTTAGAGCCCAAACTTTTCATAAAACAATGTGACACACACGTCAAGTTTGTTTCGGGACAAGCTTCAACTTGATTACAGCCCATGGGAAGATTAATCATGAAACTGATTAAAAGACGCAAATTATATAATGAAATTGTTGATGATACATTGTGCCATTTATTTCAATTATATATAATTTTATTTTTTAAAATATATATAAAAATAAAGATATATTTGTATTTGTAAAAGAAATTGAGACGGTAGGAAAGAAAATAATTATTTTATACCGTATTAACTGTGTATGAGTACAAAAATATTTTATAGTATATATATAAATTATAATCAACAATTGATAAAGATAATATTAAATAATAATTATAAAAATAAAAATGAACGAATCTAGCAATTTTGAAATTGAATAAAATTTAAAAGTAGGAATGAACTGTTGAAAATATCACTCTCCTCTTAAAGAGCATACATATTAGAAACTAAAAATTATATATAAAATTTAAATTGTATAAATAAAATTTCAAATCACATACGTATATTTTTAATTATATTAATATCAAGTTTAATAATTTTAATTATAAATTATATTTCTTAAAAATTATAAAATGATATAATTATAAATAATGAATTCAAAAATATTCTAGGTATTAAATAGTTAAAAGTTAGCTTTTAATCATAAAAAAATTGAGATTTTCAGCTTTTATTTTAGTACAAATTTTAAAAACTAAACATATGTAAAAACTATTAAATATGCAGACAAAAACAAAGATAGATCTAAAATTTATTTTGGATGAGACAAACTTAATTTAATAGATTATAAATTAAAAATTATATAAAAATAACTGATATATAAAAAAAATATAAATTTTTAAATACTCATATATATTCTGGTATAAAAAACTACACATTCATAATAATATAATAATATAAATTTTAAATTATTACAATTATTTTTTCAAATACTTATATTTTGATAATTTTACATAATTTTTTTATTATCAATTATATATATATATATATATATATATATATATATATATATATATATATATATATATTATAGAGATTAAAAAGGAGTAGTAGAAAATATTTTAGGGGGGAAAGAGGGAATTCGTCTCTGTACAAAAGAAACCATCAGTGGAAATGAAAAAAAAAAAATTAGAAGAAGAAAAAGGCCTTGAAATAATTGATAGTCCTTCTGTATCACTTTAAATGTACATTTTGAGATTTTTTTCTCTTTTCATTTTAAATATTTATTTTAGAAATCAATGTAGTATTTAATATATATTTTTTCACTTTTTTTTATTTATCAAAATTATATAATAGACTCTTTATTTTATAATTTATAGAAAAAATAAAAAATATTAAAGTAAATTATAATAAGAATATTATAAAATTAATGGTGAATACATATATGTTTGAATTTGTATGAAGATTCTAAGGAATAATAAAGCTTCCTGAAAATTGAAATGGAAAGCATGCATTTCTTTAGATCTCAAGTTTGAGTTGCTTTGAATGAAAGATCAAGGATCCTAAGTTTTACAATTCTCAACACCTTTCTAATATTTTTTTACACGTTTTACTTTTTTTAGTTTACAATTCTCGACACAAAAGCCTTCTTTTTACACAAAAAAAAAAAAATCCATCCTGGTTTTAGAATTGATAGATGGCATAAAAATTGGTAAGTTAATTGGAATTTTGAATTTGATTTATGATTTTGGTTTGAATAAAAAAGTTGAGTAAGTAAGTATTTGAAATTGTTGTTAGGTGTGAAAAAAACAATTTTTGCAGTTTTTAAAACTAAAATAAATTAAAAATAAATTTTTTTCTTTAAAAATATTTTTATCAAACATGTCAAATGGATTCTAAGTAATAATCCATTGACAAACGAAAAAAATCATTTTATATGCAAATTAATATTATCCGTTGTTAAAGTCATTCTTTAAATAACTTAGCAAAGTTCTTGGATTCTATAATTATTGTTGAGACTAACTTACATAACTTGGTCAAGCATTGTTCATCACGTTAACCTAAAAATTCAGCTTTGCAAAGCTTTATGGATCATTGTTCATCTTCTTAAATTAGAACTAATTAAGACATTAATTGCTTTGACAATCCCACTTGTTTGAGTGGATTTTTAATTTTATGATTATTTTTTATCCAAATTTCATGCTGATGTCTTTACTGGCAGTGACTTAAGAAATTTTTAGTAATCCCTCCATCTCTTTCTTATACCAACTTTTATCTTTCCTCCATTAAGACCCAACTAAAAGAGTTTTGAATTTTTATTATTTAACTAAATCAAAAAAATACTAACCTTAATAGAGCATTTAGAGTATCATATACCCCCATATCATCCAAAGAGATTGCCGTTTTAGAATCATTTTTATAACATTTTTTTCCTAATTATTTAATTGCACATTTTAATTTTTCAAATCCTGACATGTTTTTATTGTTGTTCTTTGTGTCTGATTGTCACTTTTTTTATTAGTTGTCTTCATAAAACTTGAACCATATTTGTCTGTCATGAAAAATATTATTGTAACAAAATAATATTTTTATTAGTATATATTAGTATATCAAAAGTGCAGGAAAATCTCCAAGGAAATGGAAACTACACATAACTTGTAGAAACTAGAAAGAACTTTGAAAACTCTAATACCAGATTGAAGTTAACAGTAAATATAATATCTAATGCCACTGCACAATGTTAATCAATTTTTCTTCATCGAAATTCGAACAGATGAATAGATTAATTTTCCCACAAATTTGTTTGTGAACAACTTAAAATAAATATTCCAATTCGTAAGAATGCAATCACTGATGGGGACTGGAATTAAAACATTTTATAATTAAATAACAATTTCTACTTCATGTTATATTTATGCATATATGCAATTGATTTATTTTCAAAAGGTTCCTACCCATAATCATGGTAAATATATCTTTTTTTTTTCTCTATGTACATTCGAGAAAAGACTCAAACTTTATATTTTTATCCAAAAGTAAAATAATATGCATATATTCTGAATAAATTTTTTTGTTGGTGCATATAAGATGGAGGACTCAAAATCTTACTCATTTCAGATTTAAATGCATATATTGTAAAATAATTATAACATACAATTATTTGGAATGGTTTTAAATTTATCATGAAATAGTAAGACGAATATAAAAAATAATAAATTTAATATCTAACCTCTACAAACAATATAAAGAACATACAATTATTTGGTAAAAAAAATTAACATGCAATTGAAAAAACTGCAATGAAACATTTCTCTTATTTGTTATATATATATATATAAGAAAAAAGATAAAAACAGAGGAAATGAGGTTGTTCCCATAGGTAATCTTCTCAAGTGCTATCTCTCATCTGTTTCCATTTTGGTTAAAGATTATATTTTTGGCAATCTCATTTCTTTTTCTGCTCCTTATGCAAACTACAAAGCCACCCCTCTCTCTTCTCCCTCTCTCTCTCTCGTCTTACCCTAGAATTTGTACATACAGCTCCTTTCTTTGATACTTCTTCCTCCTCAGCCCCCACTCATACTCCTCACAATTTATCTGTCTTTTTTTTCCATCCGGGTTTGTCACATAATGAATGATAAGTACGGCTTCTATCTGTAATCCATAGATGTAAACAGAGGTTTTATTGGGTTTGAGTTTCATTGTTTAAGGTATTAAAAATGGCTGAAAATCTTGGCCTAGTATCCTCAAGCCTTTTATGTGCAGAAAACCCAGACACTTGTTTTGGTGATTTTGATTGCAATGCCACGGATGATTTTGGGATTTCCCCTTTTTGGCATAAACAAGACAATCAAAATCACAATCAAGAACCCTTTTTTGACAATGATAGTTTCAAATCCTTGATGGGATTTTCAACTAATAGTGAAGATAGAGTTGGGGAAATGGTTGAGAGGGAAATAAAGCATTTGCCTAGAGATGATTATCTCAAGAGATTAAGGAGTGGGGATTTGGACCTGAGCAATAGAAGAGAGGCTCTTGATTGGATTTTAAAGGTTATTATTACTCTTTTAGTGGGTTATTCAGTTTTGCTTCTTTGATCCATTGATGTGTTTAAACTTTTAACTCTACTTGGTTTTTATATCTAGTGGTTGTGTGCTAGTGGTGTTTTCATTTTTCAACAGCAATTTTGTTTGTATCTCCAATTGGAATTCATGTCTTTTTCATCTATTTCCATTTGATTTCGTAAGAAGATTATTTCTATCATTTGATTAATCAATTCCTAAGTTGTTACAAAGATTTTTGGTGTTGAAGTCTACTCCTTGACCAGTTGCTTGAATATTCCTTTGCATTTTGAAATTGGATTTGTCTCATCCTCCAAATTGCTTTAGTTAAAGTAACGTGTATATATATATATATATTGCCCTCATTTTTTGGCTAATATTCAGGTGTGAAAGATGATTTATATTGATTTTCTTTTCTCATGGTCAACAGGCTCAAACCCACTACAGTTTTGGACCATTGAGTGTTTGCCTGTCTATGAATTACTTGGATCGATTCCTATCAGTCTATCAATCGCCAGTAAGTGAAGCAATTATTATTCCTCTTTGTACTATCTTGTCACAATTCGTTTAATGCTCATTATCTTGATCTTTGTTTCCTGTTTGTTACTATTGGTATTGTAGAAGGGTAAATCTTGGACTGTGCAATTGTTAGCTGTAGCTTGTTTATCACTAGCAGCCAAAATGGAGGAAACCGATGTGCCTCTCTCCGTAGATTTACAGGTATTAATAATAATAACATAAAAGGGTATTAATTTGAAATGAGAATTTGATGAGTTCATGATTTTCATGTTCTTATTAATCTTAACGTCCTAATGATGTTTTTCTCTTGGGTAGGTAGGGGAACCCATGTTTGTGTTTGAAGCTAAAACTATCCAAAGAATGGAGCTTTTAGTGCTGAGCACATTGAAATGGAGAATGCAAGCGATAACTCCTTGTTCTTTCATAGACTATTTCCTTAGCAAGATCAATGGGAATCAAGGTGTATCAACATCATTAATCACTAGAACATTGCAGCTAATACTGAGCATAATTAAAGGTCTGTCTGTCGTTTAGTGGTCAGTAATATTATTCAATTTTTGTACTTGGTTGTCGTTTAGGATTAATGGGTTTTGATGGTAATTAAATGTAGGTATTGACTTCTTGGAATTCAGGCCTTCAGAGATTGCTGCAGCAGTAGCAATATTTGTTTCAGGAGGAGACCAAGCAGTGGACATTGATAAGGCAGTGCCTGGTTGCATAAATATAGAAAAGGTAAAAATAAAATATTGGTGTAAGGGTGGTACCCACAGAAAAGCAAAACCAAGAAATGACAAAATTGCCTTAACCTTAGCTAATCAAAGATCCCTGGGGTTTGATCTTTTTACCAATCTGATAAAAGTTTACATGAAATAAGACTTCTTTTTTTTTTTTTTTTGGATTTGCAGAAGAGAGTATTGAAGATTATTGAAGTGATTAAAGACCTGTCATTGAATAGTGAAAATGAGGGAAGTGGTTCAGCTTCATCTGTGCCACCCAGCCCAAATGGGGTGTTGGAGGCAGCATGCTTGAGTTATAAAAGTGATGATATAACAGTTGGGTCATGTGCAAAATCTTGTTCCCCTAATACTCAAGACATTGAAAAGAGAAAACAAGCCAACCGGCCAACTCAACATCAAAACAAGTCATGATATTGTTACTATTCTTATATAAATATATATTTGAGGTTTTTGAAGGTTGGAGTGTGCCCTTTTTAACAACAGGAGAGAGAGAGAGAGGTATTTCTTTTTTTTTTTTTCTTTTTTGGGAGGAATAAATAAGGGTGAAGGAAAAAAATTCAAGAAAGTCTCGTGCTTTGAGCATGAAAAGCCAAAGTGAGCAGCTGTTTATATAATTAGAGTTAACAGCAACTAAGCATGTATAGGTAATCACAAGTTTTAAGAAGCCAATGGCCATTTTGGTGGTGGTGGGCAGCTGATGCTAAAAGGGGTGAATGGTTACTATTTATGAGAATTATACAGTTTTTTACTTTTTTGTAAGGTGATATATGGAGAGGGAATAGATATATAATATATGTCACTTAAAATATGATTATAATTACCAATGTATTTTTGTATTCTTAAATTGGAATTAATGTTTTTGGCTTTTAATTTCATTTACTTTTGAGTGTTTCTGTTAAAAAATCATTGTTTCATTTTAACTTAAGAACTGATTAAGTTAGCGTGAAATGAAATGATTAAATTACTTTGTACCTCGTTGTGATTTAAGTATACTGGAAAAGAGAAGATTTAATATCTCTCAAGGATTGGTTGTAAGTTGTAACTATTGCTAAGTTCTTTAATAAATTTTAAAAAATAAATTCTTACATTCTTGGGATTTGAATTTAACTAACTGAAAATAAAAATTAAACCCTCGTCAAAAAATTAAACAGTGAAAAAATAAAAGTAAAGAAATTCATTAGAAATTTTGACCCAACTTGGAGGGCATGTAGTAATTAATATTATTCTTCCCAAAAAGAAAATTCTTTAGATGTATAGAATTGAATTGCGAAGTTAAAAAATTATTTTGAACGGTTTCTTCGACTTATTTGTTATTATGACCATTAAATATCAGTAGAAATTTAAAGTTAGAAATTATTTTCTTTCAATAATTATAATGATTAAAAAAGACATAATATATAAATACATCTTCGAACTTGTCTAACAATATTATTTGCAAATCACAATCTTGGAAATCATCTATTGCACGCCAGAAATTATAAAAAGTGTAACATTTGTATTCCTATGGAAACACATGGAAGAAAGTAGGAAGAAGAATTGTAACACATTTATATAGTATGACATAATTTTACTATACAGGAGGATACTATATAACTGTATTTATTTAAAATCTATTTTATTTTTTAAGTTTTTCATTCTTTATATCTATATATGTATATTTCTCATAATCTATATATCATGCATAATCAAAACATTCCATAACTATATACTAGGTAAACAAAATATGTGTCTAAATTGATAACCAAAATCTATATCTATAAATAAACTGATTTAAATATACACTAGCATTTTATTACAAAATAATCATTATTTAAAGATAATCAAATTCCAAATTTCATGTTCTTATTAAATAAAAACAATAACAAAATAAACAACCTTTGTCTTATGTCATGAAACCAAATGAAAATAAATGAAAATGAAACATACCCAAATACAGGTTTGCTTTGACTGTTCGAATTTTTCTTCACGTCAACTTAGCTATGTAATTTTTCCATATCCACGTGCATGATAACTCACACGCTAAATTATTAAAAGATTAGTGGTACATATAAATATAAAAATTCTAGCAAGTAGTTATTCATATCATAACATAACATACAAATTTAATACATACCTTAAAAAGTCGATCACACCATCATTGTTAACATAGAATGTAGCATACTTGATCAACTGGTTTGAAATACATACAAATCATATTGAACTTACATAAAATCCCTATATTCATATCCAAATACATTCAAAATGTATGACATAAATTTCTTATTTTCTAATTCCATATATTTGGTTATTGGTTAATTTGTTCCTTTTCAAATTTTTAGCTAATAACTGATTTTTTATATTCCATTTACAATTTATAGTTCAATATTCTAAATCTAGACTATCTAAATGCGAATTGTGAAGTAAGAATGCTCTTACCCGAGTTTAAGCAACCATATTTACTAATTGCATATGTCTATATAGGTACTCAACCAACTTTTCAAGTCCATAGTGGTCTCATCCAAGTTTAAGCTATATTGACTGAGTATAAATAATATTTGTATGTATATGGGATCAATCACATTCTTACCCAAGCTTAAATCACTTTGTCCCTAAGTAATAAATTTATGTGATAAAATGTACGGTATTGTAACCCTCTCAATGACATACGTCTATCCTATATTAGTCTTTTTATATAGGGAATGAATATATATGGTTATAATTTGGTTATTCATCTCATTTCATAGTCATTTTCCTTGTTTTCCAAGTGATGTCCATATAATACTTCATGAATTATAACATTTCAAGCATTTTCATGTTTATATTTATGTAATCATACTATATTCAAACATATCTCATCATTTTTAGGTGTGTGTGCATACAATTTTCATATTGTTTCATCATAAAAATCAATTTATAAATATGTATCAAAGCTTCACGAACGTTAATGTTTATTCATAATCGTGAAGATCTATTTCACGGGTGTCGATCTGTGAATAACTGTCTATTTATGAGGCATTATTTACAATCATGAATATCATTTCACGACTGTAAATCTGTAGTCTATAATATTTTTAGCCCCGAATCAAGGCAATTAAGCACACCAAACACAATGACTCTAAGCTAACCAATGTTAGTTATTCTTATCAATATTTTTCAATATATTATGTCATTTTACAAGCTATAAATATGCATATTACCATATTTAACCAATCAAACTAGGTTCATTGCTTCAATTATCAAACCATACTATCAATAAACTTCAATTATCATTATTCCTTGTGCATACCAAGTTTACCATATAACATTAACTCATTAACAATATTTCATTATCTATTTCATGTCAAATAACATACTAATATCACAATTATCAAACAACATACCATAAAAGTGAATTCAAATGCATATATGTACAAACCTGAATTTGAACTTCTACTATCAACCTCTCTTATGTCTCTAATCCCTCATGTACCTTCCTTTTCTTCTTGTAACATGAAATTAAAAATCAAATATCACTATCTAAATGAATATAAATAATATATGTCATTCACAATGAAAATCCTAACTTAATTTCTCCTTATAGATCTTTTATCACTATTTCCATCTAAAATTGATTTAAATTTAATAAGAGACTAAGGAAAATATGATCTTCTTACCGAAACTTGAAGAAACAATGCTGATTAGGGTTTAATTTTGACTTCTCCTTTTATCCTTAATTTTGTCCTCTTTGAAAAGATCGCTTTCTCTTGATTCTAACAGTATAATTTAGTTAATGGTGTGATTTTTATGTTATAACTATTAAAAATCGAAGGAGAATTGAAGAAAATTTATTTTTGGTATTTCTAGTCTGTGTTTAGGGTTTGGTAAGTGGAAAAATATAAATGTCTAACAAAAAAATGACACTATTCAATTTAACTAGAAGACTTTATGGGTCTCATTATACTTTTCTTGTCCATGAAAATTATTAAATTTTAGAAATCCCCATTTTGTGGTGGTCACGACCATGAGGCTATAGTCATGAGCATAAACCCTGTAACACCTTAGATTTTAATGTCTTTTTAATTATTTTTATGTCTTAAAACTCATAACTATTTATATATTATTAATTTATGTTATTTCTAAACCATAATTTGAGGACGTTACAAGAATAGTTAACAAATTAGAAAAAAAAAAATTTCTTGCTATTGTGACGGCATGTTCAATAAAAATGAGAATATTATATTTTTTACAATTTTGAATGTGAAATAAGTAATTTTTAAAATTAAAATATGCAAACTATATTTGTGAACAACTTTAAAAATGTATTGTATATTAAACCTTTTAAAAAATAATATTTAGTAGTATGCTTCTAGTTTTATTATTCCTTTGTCGCTTCATTATTCTAGTTGAATAAAGTTTAATTTACCTTAAAAAAATTACACAATTATTTATGACTAATTAACTATTATATATATGTAGACAAACTCCATATTACATTTTCTCTTTCTTACTTGGAACTTCCTCTATTTTTTTTTTATTTACTTCTCTAAAATTGTAAATATTCAATATTTTGTTTCTTTAAAAAAAAAATTCTATATTTGAATCCTCTCCCTTAAAAGTTTTTTATTCTCTCTATGTACCACTTTTTTTTTTTTCAGTTAACATTTCTCTTTGTTGTGAGAGATTGAGAGGTTTCTCACATTCGAATATATATATATATGTACACACACAATTACTATTTATATCTATAATTATGATCGAATAATTAAATTTGTAATCAAAACCAAATCAACATAACCTCATATAAATATAATTAAAACACATAAATTTTCAAATCTATATGTTTTCACTATAATATAATTGATCAACAGGCATACCTAATTCCTTAATGAATTTACTCCATCTTGATTATAGATGAATTTTCAAAAAAAAAAATGATTGAGTAATGAGTGAACGACAAAAAAAAAAAACTTGATTTCTCTCTCATTACGATATTTAATTTTTCTTAATTGAATGAGAGATGCAAGTTTCTTTAGCTTTTTCTCCTAATTCCATTTGCAAATAGTGTCAATCATGCATAAAAGGACATTATCTTTCTCTTTCAACTAATTAATAATTATTAAACTTCCTTAATTAAGTAAAACACATGGTCACATATATCCCCATTAAACTTACGTTACAACCTATACAAACATTTAAAGAACAAACGACAAACAAATAGCTTTTTTGTTGTTTTCATGTTACGTATATTTTTTATTTTTAAAAGGATATTACAAAAAAGTTCTGTTTTTTTCTTTTTCCCTTTTTGTAGATTGATTTATATTAAAGTTTGCATTCTCCTCTCTTTTGAATGTTTATGTTCTTATGATTCAATTTATTAATTAAGAAATGAAAATTTTAAATTTACAAAAAGACAGGCTAAATGTCAATCTTTTTTTTTCACCTATGTTTTTGTGCATCGAGTCTTTTTTTTTTTTTTTGCCACGAAATGATCTTCATTTAAACTTGGCAATAAGGTTAGCCGATTTCGGTTTGAATTAGTTTCAATCTTGGGTAAATTTAGATCAAATCAATTCTATTTTTAAAAGTTAAATTCAAATAGTTTTTGAATTTAAATTGATTCATAAGAGTTTTATTATATTTTAAGTTAGATTTTCTCCAGTCCCATAGTAAATTATTAAATCTACCTCCATCATTATAATTAGTTTTATATTTCACATTAGTTTGGTTAATATATATTTTTTTTATTTTTGTATTTATTTTTATTAATAGTCCCTAATTTGTCAATTATTTCACTTGGTACTCTTTCCTTGGTTTATTTTTATTTTTATTTTCCAAGACGGACATAATCGGTGATCATCATAATTTCACAAACTCAAAACGATGTCGTGTAGGGGCAAATCAGTACTATGTTGGGGCCCATAGTGCTTTTTGTCGAGAGAGTCGAGACAGCGTAGGTGTGATCAGTCAATATCTGGAATTTTTAATTGATATTTTTAAAAATAATTAACAATAA
This sequence comes from Triadica sebifera, assembly GCA_023653625.1. Lineage (NCBI taxonomy): Eukaryota > Viridiplantae > Streptophyta > Magnoliopsida > Malpighiales > Euphorbiaceae > Triadica > Triadica sebifera. The sequence goes on along the minus strand of JALBGG010000023.1, from coordinate 7,971,872 downwards.
AATACAAAACTAAATAAAGAAGTAAATCAATAAATAAAAAAGGAGAGAGCATAAGAAGCCTTCGTAGGAATGCACAGTGTGCAGAGGCTAATTCATTGATAATGGGCACATACTATTATAGGCCTCATTTCCTTTGAGGAAAACTTACATGACATCTTGACACGCGTCCCATCATTTTAAAAAAAATGCAAATATTCAATTATTCATTGCAATTGACAACTTGATTTTTTTTCTAATTATCAAGATTTACAACTTGAATTAGAATTATGAAGTAGCATCAACTTGAATTTTTAATCAAATAATTTCTCAAATTCTTAACTCAATTAAGAGATTTTCCCCTATTTTTAACTGGACATATGGCATAAAATTTTGTTAATGTTGAGTTACCCTCTCATCTCCAAAAGTCCAAACATTGCTATTTTGTAATTTAGTACATGTTGAAGAAATAATATTTCTTATTTCTGAATGGCATAAAGTGCAAATATACCTCAAAAATTTCACAAAATACTTATATATTTTTTAAAATTAATTTTAATTCTTAATATTTTGAAGGTTCTATAATACCCTTAACGTTATGGAAGTAGTTTAATTATACCCTTATTTAATAGTTTGAAAATTAAGCTGATTTGAAAAAAAAAAAGAAGCTATTTTAACTCGATGAGTACATTTAAAAAATTACTTCACGTAATATACTATGTAAATGGAAATTTGTATAGTCAAAATATAACTCGCAGACAGTATTTTTGCAGCAAAAATTAGTAAAGCCCATGATAGCAATATATCATTATATTGCATTTATTATTTTATATTTTTCAATTACAAATAAAGTAATATCTCTAGTCTAATACAGTCACCGGGTCAAAATAACTTTTATTTGTTATTTATTATTTTATATTCATGCCAGTTTAATTTTTGAAAAATTAAAAGTTAAACAGTTAAATAAGAGTATAATTGAGCTTTTTTTTTTTAAATATCGATAAAGGTAAGTAAGACTAAAAAGAATAATTAGGAGTATATATGAATATTTTATAAGGCTTTAAGGGTATATTTGCATTATAACCTTTCTTAATTATTCAGACATTTTATAGTATTTTGATTTTAGTTTAATGGGGTATTATTATTATTTTTTAAAATAATTTCTTAATATTTTTTATAAAATTTATAAGTAATTTACAATATTAGGTTGATTTATTGAGCTAGGGTAATTTGTAACTGTGTCTTATTGGATTATTTATGAGTACGAGTTGCAGCTTGTGGGGGAACCTAAACTAAATAATAATGGTCACTGCCTCAGCAAAAACTGGCTTTCGGTTGGTGGAGTTTTAACAGCTTATTGTCACGACCCTAGACTTTCACTAGCAATCGTGCGGCACTTAGCACGGTCCGTTGCACTAAGCCTGCCTTCCAAACCGATAAAAGCACTCCAAAGAGAATAGAACGGAACTTAGAGATCGAGAAGATTCAGTAGCAAAACAAGAACACAAGAGAGTTTGAGAGAAAAGCTTTGTATTACTTGAAATGCTTCAATTGATTGAATTGAGTGAATGATTACAAATGAATTTACATAAGGTATATATAGGCCTCCACCTCCTCAATGGATGGCCGAGATCAATTCCCACCTAACAGATGGATGGTTAGGATTAACTCCCACCTACCAAATGAATGGCTAGGATTGATTCCCACCTACCAAATGAATGGTTAAGATCAACTCCCACCTACCAAAATGGATGGCTAGGATTGATTCCCACCTAACAAATGGAGGGCTAGGATTAATTCCTACCTACCGAAATGGACGGCCACGATCCATTTAATCTAACGGTTTACATTGGCCTTCTAGAATATTACATATGTGTGCCAAAATGTAAATGTGCGGGAAATTCCGCATGAACCTTTGCGGGGCGTGACACTCTCCCCCACTCAAGTTCGCGACGCCCTCGTCGCGCCTTCAAGCTTGAACCTTTCTATGTCATCTTTGAATTGCCACAAAGTGTCTTCAGGTTCCCAGCTTGCCTCTATGTCTGGGGCATCCTTCCATTTGACCAAGTATTCCCGATAACTTGGTACACCTCTACGTCGAATTAGGCGGTCTGCCAGAATGGAATCCACTCCTCTATCAAAGGAGGTTACTACTGCAGTGGGTGCCCTTTTTGACTCTCCTCGACTTGCATCTTCTTCGTCTCCATGGTAAGGCTTCAACATACTTACATGAAAGACTGGATAGATTTTAAGCTTCGGAGGGAGTTGTAGCTTGTAAGACACCTTACCAACCTGCTTAAGGACAGGAAATGGCCCTTCGTATTTTCGTACCAACCCCTTGTGAACCTTCCGCAAGGACTTGAACTGTTGTGGTAATAATTTGACAAGGACCAAATCTCCTTCCCGAAATTCAACCATCCTCCTTTTCTTGTCAGCCCACTTCTTCATCTTTTTGGATGCCTTGTTCAAGTAGGCTCGGGCCAACTCAGCTTGCTCATGCCATGCCTTAGCAAATTTGAAAGCTGCAGGACTCTTCCCTTCATAGCTTGTGGCCAAAGCATGAGGGGTCATCGGTTGTTGTCCCGTAATGATCTCGAAGGGACTCTTGCCAGTGGATTCACTTTGCTGCAAGTTATATGAGAATTGAGCTACATCCAGCAACTTAGCCCAATCATGTTGGTTGGCACTAACAAAGTGCCTAAGATACAGCTCCAGTAGTGCATTGGCACGTTCCGTCTGCCCATCGCTTTGCGGATGAAAACTTGTGGAGAAGTTTAAGTCTGATCCCAGCAGTTTGAACAATTCTGTCCAGAACTTCCCAGTAAATCGTGGGTCTCGATCACTCACAATATTTGATGGAATTCCCCAATGCTTCACAACATGTTTGAGGAACAACCGTGCAGTCTCATCAGCAGTGCAATCCGTCGAGGCAGGTATGAATGTTGCATACTTACTGAAGCGATCAATGACCACTATTATACTGCCAAAGCCTTCTGATTTTGGCAAGCAAGTGATGAAGTCCATCGAGACACTCTCCCATGGTCTCTCTGAAATAGGCAACGGTTCTAGCAAGCCACCGGGTGCACGTTGCTCTATTTTGTCTTGTTGGCAAACAAGACAAGTTCTTACATAGGCTTCAACATCATCCCGCAGTTGAGGCCAATAGTAAATAGACTTGATCAAGGCAAGGGTGCGTTTCATGCCTGGGTGTCCAGCCCATAATGAATCATGGCATTCCTTGATCAGTTCTTTCCTCAAGTTCCCCCACTTAGGAACGTAGATGCGATTTTTCTTGCCATAGAGTAGTCTGTCACTCTGCCAAAATCGCCTTGTCTTTCCCTCCTTGATGAGGACAAGGAGGTTTTGAGCCAGGGCATCATGCTCCAACCCTTCTTTGATCTTTTCCAGCAAGGGACTGTTTGGTCTACTCAAAGCTGCTAACTCCGCTTTTCGACTTAGTGCATCAGCCACCACATTAGCCTTACCGGGCTTGTATTCAAGCTTGTAGTCGAATTCTGCCAGAAAGTCTTGCCACCGAGCTTGTTTGGGACTCAACTTCTTCTGAGTTTGGAAGTAGCTAGTTGCTACATTGTCTGTCATGATCACAAAGTGAGAACCCAATAAGTAGTGTCGCCACACCCTTAGACAATGGATGATAGCAGTCATCTCCTTTTCTTGCACTGTGTAGCGGCGTTCAGTGTCATTGAGCTTGCGGCTCTCATATGCTATCGGATGCCCTTCTTGCATCAACACTCCACCAATGGCAAAATCTGAGGCATCTGTATGCAACTCATACATCTTACATGGGTCTGGCAAGTACAACACTGGTTCTTCGGTAATGGCCTTTTTCAAGTCATCAAACGAGGCTTGACACTTGTTTGTCCACTCCCAAGTATTGTTCTTCTTGAGTAGGTCAGTTAGTGGAGCTGCTCTTGCTGAATATGACTTGATGAATCTCCGGTAGTAGTTCACAAGTCCAAGGAAAGACCGTAACTCGGGGACCTTAGTAAGAGGTTCCCATTCTTGGATGGCTTTCACCTTGTCTCCATCCATCATCAGCTTCCCATCTTTTATCCCATGACCCAAGAACATCACCTCATCTTGGGCAAATGAACATTTCTCCCTTTTAACATATAGCTCATTTTCTCTGAGGACCTCAAACACCTTCTTCAAATGCTCAAGATGTTCTTCCATAGTTCGGCTATATATGACAATATCATCAAGATATACTACCACGAACCGATCGAGGTAGGGATGGAAGAGTTTATTCATGAGAGTGCAAAAGGTAGCAGGTGCATTTGTGAGACCAAAGGGCATAACAAGGAACTCATAAGCACCGTACCTTGTTACACATGTAGTCTTCGGCTCATCCCCTTTTGCAATGCGCACCTGGTAGTATCCCGATCGCAAGTCCAACTTGGAGAAGTATCTTGCGTTCCCCAATTGATCAAACAAATCAGCAATGAGCGGGATAGGATACTTGTTCTTTACCGTGATTTTGTTTAGAGCACGGTAGTCAATGCACATTCTCAATGAACCATCCTTCTTTTTCTGGAAAAGCACCGGGGCACCAAATGGAGCTTTGGATGGTCTAATGAAACCAGCATCCAACAGCTCATTGAGTTGCTTCCGCAATTCTGCCAACTCCGAGTTTGCCATCCGGTAAGGACTCATGGCTGGTGGTCTTGTGCCAGGCTCCAGCTCAATTTCATGGTCCACCTCCCTCCTTGGGGGTAACTGTTTTGGTAACGCCTCCGGCATCACATCCTGGAACTCATCCAAGACAACTTGCACCTCCGTCGGCAAGTTTAGTTGTGGTGATGCTTCATCATCATCATATTCCTTTAGAATGGCCAAGTAACTCTCTTCTTCCCTCTTCAATCCTTTCTTGAATTGAAGTGCTGAGAGAGCTTGGGTAGTAGGCTTGGTGGTCCTCTCCGTCGGTACTAGACAAGCCTTTGGTCCATCCATAATGCACATAGAGTTTGAACATGGAACAAGGAAAGCTCTTACCTGGTCCAAGAACTCCATGCCAAATACCACCGAGAAATCATCCATGGGTGCCACAGATAAATCCACTTGGCCAGTCCATGCACCGAGACTGACCTTTACTCCGCGGGCAATTCCTTGGAGAGGTCGTGCCGCCGAGTTAACTGCTTTGAGGGAGCCACCTCCGTTGGAAACCTTGAGACCAAGTCTCTTGGCTTCCTCTAGCGAAACAAAGTTGTGAGATGCACCTGTGTCGACTAGGGCTTTGGCGACTTTCCCATAGATGGTTGCATCCACAAACATGAGTCCCTTGGGGGACTTTGGGGCACTTTGCAATGCACTAAGCAGCCGCAAAGATCCCATCTTCGCACCTTCATCTGCCTCACTTCTCTCTTTATCATGAGTGGAGGTAACTAAAGCATTCAATGTCTTCCTTTTGGGACATTCTCGTGCCCAATGCGGTCCGTCGCATATGAAACACGTCACACGAGTCTTTGAGGTACCACGTTCTTCCCTTTCCTTCCCCTTGTCTCGGGGCTTGAATGAGTAGCTTTCTTTGTGATTTTTATGGTTCTGACTCTTGGCATGGCCTCCCCCATTCCTTGCTCCAACAAACTTTCTATCAGCTGGCCTCTGGCCTTCTTTGTTTGAGGAGTAATCAATAAGACTTTCAGCAACGGCAATGGCCGAAGACAAGTCTTGGACACCACGTCGTTTGAGCTCAAGGTTAGCCCATGATTGGAGACCATCCATGAACAAGAATAAGGCATCCTTGTCCGATGTGTCAGGGACATCTAGCAGCAAGGTTGTGAACTCCTTCACATACTCCCTTATGCTACCCATCTGCTTTAGTCGTCGAAGCCGGCCTCTCGCCTCTTCCTCAGCATTTACGGGGAAGAATTGGCTTTTGAACTCCCTTTTGAAGTCCTCAAATGTATCAATTGTGCACACCCCACGTTGCACATCTCCATGTCTTCGTCTCCACCACAGCATAGCAGTGTCAGTCAAGTACATGGCAGTAGTTCGGATTTTACTGGCATGGTCCGTTACGCCAGTAGCCTCAAAGTATTGATCCAGCCCCCATAGGAAGTTCTCAACTTCCCTAGCATTCCGAGCACCATTGAAAGTCTTTGGCTTAGGAACTTCCACTTTCTTGGCCTCAATGATAGTGGTTGTATTGGTTCCCGAAGCCATAGCCCGTTTGCATAGTGCTAGATCACCACCCATATCCTCAACTCTAAGTAACACATTAGAAATTTCTCTTTGGAAGAGATCACGTACCTTAGAAAGTTCGGATTTCAGCCCATCAATCTCTTGCCTTAACCCACCGTCTAGCTCGTTGAGTGACATCTTGACTGCTGCATGGATCTCCGCATCCTCGGCCTCCAAGCCGCTGCAACGTTCCTCCAAGTTGTCTACTCGGTCGAACAACTCTCCCAAGTTGTCCTGAGCACTCACAACACGTGCTTCCAAGCTAGAAATCATGTCTTTCGACTTGGCTCGAGATTCTTTAGATGGTTTCCGAACTTCCTCACGACCACGTTCCATTGATGGAACTTCCACGCTAGGTGTAGCTGGGGCAGTAGCCTTCATTATGCCAAAGGTAGTAAAGCTTCGAACCTTGGCTCTGATACCAACTGTCACGACCCTAGACTTTCACTAGCAATCGTGCGGCACTTAGCACGGTCCGTTGCACTAAGCCTGCCTTCCAAACCGATAAAAGCACTCCAAAGAGAATAGAACGGAACTTAGAGATCGAGAAGATTCAGTAGCAAAACAAGAACACAAGAGAGTTTGAGAGAAAAGCTTTGTATTACTTGAAATGCTTCAATTGATTGAATTGAGTGAATGATTACAAATGAATTTACATAAGGTATATATAGGCCTCCACCTCCTCAATGGATGGCCGAGATCAATTCCCACCTAACAGATGGATGGTTAGGATTAACTCCCACCTACCAAATGAATGGCTAGGATTGATTCCCACCTACCAAATGAATGGTTAAGATCAACTCCCACCTACCAAAATGGATGGCTAGGATTGATTCCCACCTAACAAATGGAGGGCTAGGATTAATTCCTACCTACCGAAATGGACGGCCACGATCCATTTAATCTAACGGTTTACATTGGCCTTCTAGAATATTACATATGTGTGCCAAAATGTAAATGTGCGGGAAATTCCGCATGAACCTTTGCGGGGCGTGACATTATGGTCAGAAATTTAAATGTTTCTTTCTGTTCTATACACATGCTAATTTTGTTTAATTTTAATTTCATAATCTGTTTTTGACATTTTAATGAAATTGATTATAAGTAACTAATTTAAGTATTTAACTTAATTTAAGTATTTAACTCAATATTGACTTATGTCAACTATTTGAGATATTTTATGTGAAATTTCATTGCAAATTTTTATCTCTTTATCTATAGTATTCTTATTTATTAATTAATAATTGGGTCGAATAGGATGGTAAAATAAAAAATAAATCCAACATAGACTTGGTGTTGATTTTGACTTAAATACACTTTACTGATAAAATTAATTTTTAATTTTTCATAATATTATTATCATAAATTGATTTTAGTACATTTTTTATTTTGATGATATATTAATGCATAAAATACACTATTATGATTGCGTTAATTATCTCAAAAATATAAAAATTGCGTTAATTAATAATAATTGGTATTAAACTCCTTTCAAATACTACAAAAATTCATGAGAAAAGCATACAAAATTTGAAACAGTGTTGGCTGTTGGGGATTGACCTGACGTATTTATAATGTCATGGTGTAGCCTAATATGAAATCATTGGTTTTAATTCACTAAATTACATAAGCAGTTGTGTTTATCGAGAAAATTGAATGTCGACGGGACGAGAAAATGGTGTGACCAAACACTCTACCCAACAACCAAACATCTTTTCTAGTACATCAGTTCACTCATCAACACTTCAACAAGTAATTTAATTCCTTTGTGGCTGATCATGTTTAGTGGTGATAATAATTAAAAAGTTACTTACCAATTCAATACAAAATTAATAGATTAAAATTGAGATTTATAGAATTTATATTATAATTGTGTCAATCTAATAAAAAAATAAATTATTGTATTGTATTGTATATTTATCTATCAATACGAAAAAAATATATTTAATTTATTAATAATTCGTATAATATTGGATCAACATATTTAATCCGATAAATTTATAACTTATATATATATATATTAACTAAATTATTAATAAAAAATAATATCAATTACTATTTATATTTTATTTTAATTAATTTCAGTTTACACTTTTAATTAAAATATTTTAAGACGATGTTTATAGTTTATATAGTTTAATTATTTTATGAATATATATTTTTTATGGTTTAATATTTTATTTTGTTAATATTAGTTAATTGTATTTGAATTTTTTTTATTTAAAAATTGATATGGTAAATTTTATTTAAAACGATAGTTAAATGATCATATGAGGTTAATTAGTTTGTATTATATCAATTCAATTCAATCTATAGATTAATCATATTAAACTTTCATATTATATTAACGCATTTTATTAAATGAATCGTATTCATATTTAAATTTTAAATACAATTATCTTATTGTATCGTATGCGACTCACTAATATGAATCACTAGCCCTAATCACATTATAAAAGAAAGCTCAAAAGAGGAATTCTACTAATACTTTTTATGTGTTTTCTAACATATACTTTTAATATAAAAAAATATATTTATTTTTTATAAAATACTAGCTTTTATTCTAAAAATTAATGATATTTTATAAATAAAAAAAAATATTATTTTATATTAGAATTATTTGGTGGACATGAACTACAAGGATATGTTAATATATTTGTTTATTGCGGTCCAATAGAAAGCTGAATCTATAATTTTAAATTTAAGAAAGGAAGATACGTCTTGGGCCTGCCATCGCATATAAGCTCACCTTTCCCAAAAATGCTATAACATTTTAGTACATAATAATTTATGTGTAAATAATATATTAAAGGAACATTTTGATTGGCGAAAGAGTTGCCCAGTGTTCTAATTGGTTACAGGTGTTGGTGACACTTTAAATAGGTAGCATTTATTAATAAAAGATTATTTTTTACCACTTTTGGGATAATATTTACCTTTCGTTCTTTTTGTTTGTAAGCATTTATTTATATAAGCTAAGCTTTTGTTTTCTGCAATATTTATTTTCCATTAGTTTTCATTATGCTATTTATTATTTTTATCATTTAAGTATTGATTTTCTTTTAATCATGTGACTGTTGCTTGTTACAATTGCAACTTGTTTTTACTTTATCGATCGTCTTATTGTCTACGTATTCCGATGTGTGACTGTGACTATGCTGTTCGTTGAAGACTATCTGGGCCAATCGCTCTAAGGATTGGAACCTTGTTTAGGCGAACCTATGATCTAATTTTCTGGAGATTATTTAATTGAGTTTCATTGTTCGATGATGAACAAACTTGGCAATCATAGTGGGAGATAGATTGTATGCATATGCATATAAGGTTATAAAGAAAAAAAGATAGAGACATGGAAAGGAAAAGGAGGTAGTTGAGACTGTTCAGGTGAACGAGTCCAACAACAGCAACCAACCTTCCAAATGTAATGTCTAACTAGGGGAGGCTCAAGAAGTTTACACTCGTGAGTTGCTTCTCCCCGGTCGCCAACCTTAAGCAGCGTAGACCACAAATTTATTGTGTAACGAGCTAGAGAGGCTAACCATGAAATGATATTAAATATGATGACTCAAATGGAGATTATAATGAGACCAATGCTGGAAAACAATCATAACACAAGTGCACATATAAGTTGAAATGACCATGAACCAACTCTAACAATATATGGTGAGGAGCTAGGACCATATTGCTTAGAACATAAAGAGGCTGATGCAAGCCATAAAGCAAATGATAGGGGCAAAAGTGGTCCAAGAAAGCCCCCAACAACCAATTTAAGACCAATTCTAGCTCTTATGAAGGCAAGAACCAAATATGGGTAATCAACCACCACCACATTACCCGTCATAGCTGCTAACTTCATAGACACCACCCTTACCCCAACTCGTGCCTAAAGTACAACCATCATATTACCCACTACCTTACCTATAGTGCCTCCTTATACTACAAGTCAGTAATAATACAAGAGAGTGCTCTCTAGCTTATTTTTTTGAAAATCAATACTCAATTTATTTTATTTTTGAAACTCTGAGTATGATATTTGTGAAATATATATTTTTTATAGAAAAAATAATTATGATCATAAAATTCCATGATTTAAATTTTACTCATTCATTAAACTTAAATTTTCAGAAAATACATTTACAAAATATTACTAATTATATTAATTACAAATTTATATTTTAATAAATCTTACATACCAAATATTTTTAACAAAAATCTTAAGAATTCATTATTATAAAATTATACACAAAATACAAAAAGATGTTGCAATATGATCTTTGGACTTCCTTCCTTCGGTCGACACTATCAGAGATAACTACTTCAACTAACCTGAAAGCACATATGCTAAATTACTAGTTTAGTGGTACTTTTGGTAACTATCAAAAAATTATCTATTTATCTCAAAGCATCATTTTTATTCACAAGTATATTTCTAAGTATGCTAAAATATCCAATTAGATTTATCATCATTTAAATCATACAAAATAAGTAATTCATCAGATATAAAATTTTCATTTGTTGAGGTATAAAAAAATTCATCAAATAAAAAGGCAATACATACAAATCATAATTTTATATTAATTAATTAATTAATTTTTATTTACTTGATAGCTCACAACATCCTATACAAGAACTAAACATAAAAAATGAGTTGTTTGCTTTTTGGCAGTGTACTGGACATCTATATAAGTATTTAGTAACTTGGCGCTAAACGCCTACGTAAAAGCAATAATAACTTGACATGTTCTAGTGCCTACATTATTGATTATTTAACTTAACACTTTTTCAGTGCCTACGTAATTTTAAACTTAACATTAATTTCTAGTGTGTACATCTATATTCCTTTATTGACTATTCTAGGGCTTAATCATTATTATAATCTATTACATATTAGATACATCAACATTATATTAAATTCTAATATAAATTCACATAGGTAGAAATAATCTCCATTGAAAATGCTTTAACATCATACATATTCATTTAATCATCACAAAAATAAGAAAAACTAAATAAAAAATTTTTCTTTCATTAAAATTCGAAATTTAAATCATCTTAACAAGCTACCCTATTCTAGCCAGAATTGATGTATTACATTGCGCAACATTTTTTATCCATTTTTCAATAGGTTTGATGATCTAAATAAAAATTAAATTCCTATGTGTTAACTTTCCATTCCAATAAGAATCACTCAAAAAAGCACATCTAAAACTCATGTTATGAACCAAAATGTAAATACTGTTCATATGACAAATTTCCAAAAAACTTTAATTTATCATACATTCATGCATCATCAACCTAAACTCATTTCATGCATCAAATGACCAATGTTATCATTCAATTAAAATATAAATAATTATTTATATAATCACACATAACATCATACTTGAAGTATAACAATACAATCTACAATAATATCATATTCATTCACATTTACAATTCATTTACCTTATTGAATTTTAGCCAAAAGTACTCACCTCAAAAAGTCCTCCTTTCTTCTTCTTTCTCTTATCTATAATTTACTTTATCCTTACCTCTAATCTCCCTTTGATTTTTGCTAAAATTTTGCTCACTTTCTTGGCCTAATAACAATGTTACACATACTTCAACTCATGCCTTATAACTAATGCTATATATGAACAAATGCCTACTTAAGTTTCTAATAACTTCTACTACATCTTAGGTTCATAAACTCCTCTTCTAATCCATTAACTTAAAATACACAGAGATCAACCCTTAACTCATACTAATCAAGCATTAGGTATACTAATCAAACCTTAATTACCATTAACATACTAATAATCCTAATTATCCAATTTTAATGTTAATCAACTTCAAAATGGAATTAAAAAAGAAGAGGAGATCATGAAGATGAAGAATCTACACTTGCCTATGAAAATCTCCAAGATGGCCAAACCACCTTCCTCTTCTCTCTTTTATTTTCTTCCTTCCTTTTCCTTTATTTGGCTCACTTTCCTTCACCTTCTTATTGATCTTGCTTTAATCTATCTTTTCCACTCTAATATCTTGACTTGGATTGAATTTTTGATGATGGAAGGAGGCTATGGAGGTCACGATATAGAGAGAAAAAAATGAGATAGAAAAGTTTGTTTAAGATGGAGGAAGAAGATGACTTTTGTGTATGAACTAAATGTTGACTTGTATACCTAAATTAGATAGGGTTGTTATAATTAGTTTAGGCAAATCTTGACTCTCATTGGTCCATTAATTTTAATGAATCTCACTTTATATTAATCAAAGAATATTCCTTTCCTTAGATAAATAATGTTCTCCTTTAAAAATATTTGTCTTAAAACTCCGTAAATTCAAATTTTATTCAATGAAAAATTATTATTTTTCAAATTTTAGCGTCGAACCATTAAATTTTCTATTAATAATGTCCCAAAATATTTTTTCATATTTTTATTATCATTATATTACTTTTTATGTATGAATTTAAACCTGATTGGTTCAACGCACTAGGTTATAGACACGCGCAATTGCGGTTTAAATAGTTGGACGTTATATTTTCCCCTCTTTTAAGAAAATTTGTCTTGCAAATTATCTAGAGTTAAATAATTATGAATATTGAGCTTTCATCACCTTTTTACTTTCCTAAGTGACCTCTTCTGAAACATGGTTTTGCCAAAGAACTTTTACCAATGGTGCCTTCTTATTTTATAGCTATTTGACTTCTCAGGCTAGAATTTCCACTAGTTTCTCTTTATAAGCCAGATTCAGTTGTATCTCTATAGATTTTGCAGGTATAACATGAGATGAATCCAATCGATATCTTCTTAATATGGATACATATAATACATTGTGAATCTTATCTAACTCTGATGGTAAAGCTAATCTGTATGCTACTGGGCTTCCGTGTTCAAGAACCCGTATGGTTCAATGAACCTAGGACTCATCTTTTCCTTCTTACCAAATCAAAGTATCATTTTCCAATGTGAAACTTTTAGAAGCACTTTGTCACCAACTGCATATTCAATATCCCTCATTTCTTTCCATTAAGTTCAATCCAACAAAGATACATTCTACACATCCTCCCATACAAAGCTTTATATGGTGCCATACTGATATTGGGTTGATGATTGTTATTATAGGAAAATTTTATCAATGGAAGATTTATGTCCCAACTGCCTTCAAATTCAATAATACAATTCCTCAGCATATCTTCCAATATTTGTATGACCTTCTTTGATTGTCTATCAATTTATGGGTGGAAAGTTGTGCTGAAATTGTAACGCTCACAAGTTATGGCCTAGAAATAACATGTAACTAGAGTATATTAAGTGTGTATAGATGGTATATAAGTGTTTATGAGTTTTGCAAATATGAAAATAGTTAAAAGGACTTAAAAAGTAAAATTTTTCAATGTTCACACCTGTTAATACAACATATGACCGTAAATATTGCAAAATTGGAATTATGAAGCTAAGAAGCTTCACGGCCATGACGCATATGGTCATGCCCATGAAGACTTACAATTTTAATTGGGTAGTTTTGTATCTTTGATAGAAACTCATGACTTTATAGCCCGAAATCCTAGCCACTAGATGCTTTGAACCCCAAGAATGATTTTCACTCAATTCCCTTCAATTTGAGCCTTGATAATACGAAATTCCCATCATAAATGAGTTAAAATCGATTAGAATCAATGGTTTTGATCATTCAAAGAGGGTAGATTTTGGGAATAAATATAACACAATTTTGAACCCTAAAACCTATTATGATCCTACGAAACAAAGGTAAGAATTATGTTTTCTTTGTTCATCAATTAGTTTAAATTGATTAATAAAGAAATATAACATTTAAGGACCCATTGTGGTAGATTAAGTTGGGATTTTGCTTAATTATGGTATAGTGGATGATTTGGATTGATTAGGCACTAATGTGGTCTCTAATATTGTGTTAGGGGTTGGATAGAAGGTGGAGACAACCACCAAAGGGAGTAAGCATGTGACAAGGCTCTAATTGAGGTCTGTATATATACGCATTTTAATTTAAATTATGATATATTTGTGTGTTTAATGATGTGATTGTTGTATTAATTGAGATGTAATATTATGCAAAAGTTGTTTGAATTAAATAAGTGACATGATTGAATCTGAAATGTGTACGAAAAATGGGTATATGAACTTTGATAGTGTTATAATATTAATAAGGTGTGTTTGAATCTAGTATAAATGATATTGAATGGTAATTTCATAATTATAGCTTTCAAATGATGAAATATGTTGGAAAATATTGATAGGAGCGACTAACATTAGTTAGCCTTAGAGCCTGTACATGTGGTGTGCACAATTGCCTTTAAATAGTACTAAACTTTAACACAGACTGCAGTGTCACGACCATGAAAGAAGCCTGCCCGTGAATGACCACATAAAGATTGTTGATGGCTAAGTCATGGGCAAACAACCCTTGAAAGAAGGTTTCACTATCGTGAATGCCTTATAACCAAAAATTTTATTTTTATTTCTATGATGAAATTTCTTGATATTGGTATGCATACACATCTTGCATGATTAAATGAGATAGTATACAATATGATAACCTAAACATGAACATGGACCTACTTCATATGCTGTAATTTACAAGGTATCATTTGGTTAACATGTTAAATCATGAATTGAGATATAAATGATATGGATAACCAAACTATGATTAATTAATGTCCATTTTCTGTATAAGGACTAGCATAGGATATATGACATGACATTGAAGGGATTACAGTATTGTAGTATATCTAACACATTGATTTATTATTTAGAGACAATGTGGCTTAAGCTCAGGTGAGAGTGTCATTGATCCTATATGTATGCAATATTATATTTTACTCAGTCAAAGTAGCTTAAGCTTGGGTTAGAGTGCTTTTGACTATAGAAGCTCAGTTGAGCACTCTTGAACCTTGAGGGGTATTTCCATCATTTTGATGCTAACAAATAAAATAGCAATAATGTATTTAACATACTTATTTTCTAAGTTTATTGAATAGGGTATGGAACATGATAGCAAGAATGGAGAATGGAAGACTAACCTTAAAAAGACAAAAAATGAAGAAATAATATGTTCACACCCATGACCTTTTATGTCACGCCCGTGATGAAGCTTAGCGCCAACTATCCAATATTTAAAGTTCACTGCCATGAAGAATGATAGCAACCGTGAATGATAATATCAGTCACACCCGTGAGTAAACATGTCAAATTCTTCAAGAGAGCTTCACGGCCAGAGTCACTACTTGGACCACGACTAGGAAGAATGTTCACACCCGTGAAATAATAATGTCACGCTCATGATCAAACATTTCAAATCCTTTCAGAATGCTTCACGGCCGAAGTCACCACTCAAGTCATGACTTAGAAGAACAGTCACAACCGTGACACACTTATTCACGACCATGAAAGAGGAAAGAGAAACATGTCAGGCACAAAATGAAGAGTTGGGGCAACGACTATTTTTGCATTTAATACAACCAAACAACTATAATTCGCCACAGAAGTATAAATGCAAGTAATTTATGAATCCAGAAAGAAAATATAGCAAATACTTCGAATCTTAATATTGTTGTAGCCATTTGTGCATTTACCACTTTAAAAACACAAAGAATTGGTTTATTGTGTGAGCCATTAAAACATAAGGGATTTCAGGGTTAGGTGTGATCCATTGTTAGAAACACCATAGTTGGGAGTGAACTTGTAATACTCAATTGTAACACTTAGTGTTTTAGTGAAACTCCCAATTGAGATTGGGAAGAAGAGTAGGGTTGGTTAACACCCGAAACTCTATAAAAATTCTTGTGTGATATCTTCCTATCCCTACTCAACTTAACTTTTCTTTCCGCACTTAAAAGTTAAGAAATTTTAATATCCAATTCAACCCCCCTTCTTAGTACAATATCTGGGCAACAATTGGTATCAGAGCATAGTCTAGCATCGAAGCCTAAACAACGTTAGCAAAGATCAAGATATGGCCAATGAGGGATTCCAAAGTCTCAAGCCTTACTTTGATGGAGCAAATTATGCTCATTGGAAGTTTTGGATGGAGACATATCTGGATAGTGAAGGAATTGAAGTCTGAGATAGTGTTCGGAAAGAATGGACACCACCAACTAGAAGAGGAGTTGATGGTGAAGAAGAAATCCTGTTAAGAGATGATTGGACAGAGCCTCAAAGAAGAGCAAACTTCAAAAACAAGAAGGCAATGACAATTCTCTCAAGCTCATTATCCATTGAAGAGTGTTGCAGAATACTATACTGCCCAACTGCATACAACATGTGGAAAACATTGGAAAACTATCATGAAGGAACAAAGCAAGTTAAGCCCAAAAAGATTCAACTTCTTACTTTAGAGTATGAACTCTTCAAGATGAAATCCAATGAGTCAATTACTGACATGACAAACTGTCTTTTAGCCATCATAAATGGCATGAGAAAGCTTGGAAAACACCTGAGCTTGGAAGATGTAAATAACAAAATTTTGAGAACTCTTCCTCTCAAAGATTACTGTTCAAGAGTTGCCGGTATAAAAGAGACAAATGAAGACATGAGCATTATGAATACCAATGTGCTTATTGGCAAACTTCTTACACATGAAATGACAGTGAAAAGAGATAGAGAGCTTGAAGCAGAGCCAGAAAAAAGAAAGCCTCTAGCACTAAAAGCCTCTACTTCAAAATCTCAAGAGGAAGTTGAAGATGATGAAGAAAAGAGTGATGATGCAAATGAGGACATTGCTATGCTCTCAAGAAGGTTGAAAAGAATTATTGAGAAGAGAATGGGCAACTCTAGAAAATTCAGGCAAAGAAACCTCAAACAGACCTCTAATGACTCACAAAGAAGTAAAGATGAGGTAAAGTGCTATGAATGTTGGAAGAAAGGGCATATTAAACCGGAATGTCCAAGGCTCAAGAAGCACAAGAGCAAATACCAAAGAGACAATGGGGAGAAAGGCTACAAAGCCACATGGGATGACGAAAGCTCTTCAAGTGAAAAAGATGACAATGAAAGTGAAGAGGTCAACCTATGCTTCATGGCTATAGAGGATCATGTCTCGGATAAGGTAGGATCACTTCACTCATACTCTTTCAATAATGATAGTAGTGATAATGATAATAATAGTGAAGATGATGATGAGCAAAGCCTAATAGAAGTATTGAATATATAACTAGAGAAATATAGAAGTAAATTCAATACTTATTAGCATAACATTTCTAATTTGAAAATCAAAATGGATACTTTAGAAAAGGAGAACTTTAAGCTTAAATCATCTAATGAATCTCTTCAAAAGTTATTAGATGAGTACTCTTCAAGACCCTCAACTAAATCCTTGCTTAAAGAAAATAATATTTTGAAAAATGAAGTTGAGGAACTTAGAAGCTCCATTTCAAAATTTCACAAGGGAAAGGAGAGTTTAGATACTCTCATTGTGTCTCAAAGACCACCCTTAATTAGACATGGTCTAGGATTTAAGGGTACATCCTCATCTTCTCACAAGACTAATTTTGTTAATTCAAGTGAACCCCACATCTCCACATTTGTTGTAACAGCCCTAAGGGCTAAGCGCACAATGTACACTAAATCTTCTATACATAAGAGGGATGGTCAAGGGCTAGTAAGCCTAAGAAGGAAACCTCAAAAGGCTAATCATGCTTTTATGTATAAGAAGCATGCACCTAGAAAAACACCAATTCATTATGCTTGTGCATGCCATTGCTCTCAAACTCAACCTAATAAAAATATGGCATTCAAAAGCTTTGTAAGACCAAAAAGCATATTTAGAGCTAAACAATGTAATTATTGTATGAAATTTGGTCACATAAATAAACATTGCTGGATAAGGAAGGCTCATTGGGAACCTTCATGTGCTAACCCCCAAGGACCCAATCTCATTTGGGTACCTAAAAACCATACTTGAATTGTGATTCTATAGGTATACCTCAAGTCCACAATAAACAAAAATGCTTGGCTAGTAGAGAGTGGATGCTCAAGGCATATGACCGGAGACAAAGAACTTTTCAATGAAATCAAGAGTATTGATGGAGGTAAAGTTACCTTTGGAAACAATGTTAAGGGTAAGGTAATTGGCATTGGCTCTATTGGTAAAGTTACCTTTGGAAACAATGTCAATGATACTACTTTCATTAAAGATGTTTTACTTGTTGATGACTTGAAACATAACTTGTTAAGTATAAGTCAATTATGTGATAAAGGAAACAAAGTAATCTTTACTTCCAACGAATGTCTTGTAACCTCTATTAATGGCCAAAAGATATTTAAAGGAAATAGAGATGTCAATACCTACATAATAGACTTACATAAAATATCTAACCTTTCCTCTAAGTGTCTTGTGACTACTAGTGATAAATCTTGGCTGTGGCATAGAAGGCTTGGTCATGCAAGCATGGATTTAATTCAAAGCCTCAACAAAGGAGAGCTGGTGAAGGGACTGCCAAAAGTCAAATTTGAAAAAGATAAGACATGTGAACCTTACCAAAGAGGAAAACAACACAAGTCATCCTTCAAATCCAAAAATATTATAAGTACCTCAAAACCTCTACAACTCCTGCATCTAGATCTTTTTGGACCTACTAGAATTGCAATTTAGGAGGTAAACACTATGCTTTTGTCATCATCGATGACTGCTCTAGATTTACTTGGGTAATTTTCTTAGCTCAAAAGAGTTATGCCTTTGAAACTTTCAGAAATTTTGCTAACAGAGTTCAAAATGAAAAAGGATATTGTATTTCAAAAATAAGAAGTGATCATGGCAAAGAATTTGAAAATGAAAACTTTGAAAATTTTTGTCTAGAATATGGCATTTCATAGAATTTTTCATCTCATAGCACACCTCAACAAAATGGGGTAGTCGAAAGGTAAAATCGAACTTTAATTGAAATGGCTTGAACAATGCTCAATGAGTATGGTTTACCAATTTACTTTTGGGCCGAAGCCACAAATACTGCATGTTATATTTTAAATCGAGTTTTTAAAAGACCTATCTTAAACAAAACTCCATTTGAGCTATGGAATGGAAGAAAGCCCATGATATTATACTTTAGAGTATTTGGATGCAAGTGTTTCATATTGAATACCAAGGAAAACCTTGGAAAATTTGTCTCTAAATCTGATGAGAGTATATTTTTAGGATACTCTACAACTAGCAAAACATATAGAGTATTTAATAAAAAGTCATTAACTGTTGAAGAATTTATGCATGTTGTTTTTGATGAATCTAGTAAGCTTGATCTTATGAAAGGTAGTGTTCTTGATGATATTGTAGGTACCGTAGAATGACTTGATCTTGAAAATGAAAGAGAAGAAAATGATCAAGAAAATTCACATCAAGGTGATTCTCTACCTCCAGCTCAAGAGGAAAATAGGCAAGAACTCCCGAAGGAATGGAGATTGGCAAAAGATCACCCCAAAGAGCAAATCATTGGTGATCCTACAAGGGGAGTAAGTACTAGATCTCATCTTAAACATTTAGTTTCTGATCTTGCCTTTATTTCTCAAATTGAGCCTAAAAATATTAATGAGGCTCTTAATGATGAAAGTTGGGTGATTGCTATGCAAGAGGAACTCAACCAATTTGAGAGAAATAAGGTATGGACCTTAGTACCTAGATCCAAGGAGCATCAAATCATTTGAAACAAATGGGTATTTAGAAATAAACTAGATGAACAAGGTTCAATAACTAGGAATAAGGTTAGGTTGGTTGCAAAAGGATATATTATGATGAGACCTATGCTTCTGTAGCTAGATTAGAAGCCATAAGAATACTTTTAGCATATGCATGCCATACGAATTTCAAACTCTTTCAAATGGATGTAAAAAGTGCTTTTTTAAATGGCTTTATAGAAGAAGAAGTTTATGTAGAACAACCACCAGGTTTTGAAAGCTATGATTTGCCCAACCATGCATTTAAACTTTCAAAAGCTTTGTATGGTTTGAAACAAGCCCCAACAGCTTGGTATGAAAGATTAAGTTCTTTTCTCTTAGAAAATAATTTTACAAAGGGGAATGTTGACATTACATTATTCATTAAAAAGCATAAGCATGATACTCTAATTGTTCAAATTTATGTTGATGACATCATATTTGGGTCTACTAATGAATTGCTTTGCCAAGAATTTACTAAGTGTATGACCAGGGAATTCGAAATGAGCATGATGGGTGAGCTAAAATTCTTCCTCGGTCTACAAATAAAACAAGGCAATGAGGGCATATTCATTAACTAATCCAAATATGCCAAAGAATTACTTAAGAAATTTGGAATGGAAGGATGCAAAAATGCCAAGACTCCAATGAGCACATCAACAAAATTGGACAAGGATGAAAAGGGTAATAGCATTAATGGAAAGCTCTATAGAGGTATGATCGGATCACTTTTATATCTTACTACCTCTAGACCCGATATAATGTAAATGTATGCTTATGTGCTCACTTTCAATCATGTCCTAAAGAGTCACATTTAAATGTAGTAAAAATAATTTTAAAATATTTAGATGACTCATTGCATCTAGGTTTATGGTATTCTAGAAATTCATTATTTCACATAATAGGATATTCAGATGCTGATTATGCTGGAAGTCTTTTAGATAGAAAAAGTACTTCAGGTACTTGTCACTTTATTGGAGAATTCTTAGTTTTTTGGTTTAGCAATAAACAAGTTTTTGTTGCTCTTTCTACCGCTGAAGCAGAGTATGTGGCAGCAGGGTGTTGTTTTACACAAATCCTTTAGATGAAACAACAACTTGAGGATTATGGTCATAGTATAGACCATATACCTATTAGATGTGACAATACAAGTGCTATAAATCTGTCTAAGAATCCCATTCAACACTCTAGAAGTAAGCATATTGACATAAGACATCATTTTATTAGAGATCATGTTCAATATGAAGATGTTGTATTAGAATTTATAAGCACAGATAATCAATTGGTAGATATCTTCACTAAGTCTCTAAGTGAGGAAAGATTTAATTTCATAAGAAGAGAGCTTGGTATGATTGATGGATTAACGTTATGATTGCAAAAATTGTCGAACCTTGATTGATAATCTTGTGTTTTTGTCTCATCTTTTTAGGTATGAAGTAGCTAACTTGATAGAAATATATGTTATAGGGGATAGAAGCACCTTAGAAATGTTTTAGTCTTGTTTTAGACTTAGTTTTATTTAATGAGGATTTTAGGTAATTCACGCCTGTGACATATATTCACGGTCGTGATCATAATTGCCAAAAGCTCCAGTAGCTTTCATGCCTTACTTCACGACATGCTTCACGATTGAAGGTAGTAAAGACTATGTTTCATGCCCATAACTTTTTCTATCACCCCCGTGAAACCCTTTGTTCATGCTTGTGACGTTTATTCATGATTGTGAACATTTCCACTAAAAACTTATAGAAGCGTTCATGCTTTGTGTCACGCTCTGTCTCACGGTCACAAGTAGTGAAGATTATACTTCACGACTGTGACTCATTTATCACCACCGTGATATTTCATCATTCATGCCCGTGACCTTTAATTGTCATGACTGTGAATCGTTTCACATTCCTCATCACGGGTAGAGCATCTCTTCAGCAAACTGTGAACATGATATTTTACGCCCGTGACTTACCATTCATGACCGTGAATATGTCGGCTATAAAACGTTTTCTGCCGTTATTTCTCTTATTTCCAACTCTCCAACTTCTCTCATTTATTACCATTCAATACCATTTCATAGATTTTGGTCCCTTGACAACTCATTCCATCTATAAATACCTTCAAAAACTGTCTCCATCATCAGAAATCAAAACACCTTAGGTTCTATTCCAAAATTCCATCAGATTTTCTCTTTTCAAAAATATATTTCTCAATAAAAAATGGAACCTGGCTCCTCCAAAGGTACCAGAAAAAAGTCTCATGCTCCAAGAAGGTACATGAATTACCTTCTAAACATTATTCCAGAGCATTGTCATCCAAGATATTCGGTTCTCAAGCTTTGACCATTTCTTTCCTCTCAATCATTTGAGTAGCAAACTATCAGAACACTTGGTCTCGAGACAAGCATGACGGAATAACTCCAGGCTTGTCATCTGAAAGATTTCATTGATATCCATCAATCGACGCTAAGGGAACCAACTCTCGAGTTCTTTAGCACCCTGTAAGTATCTCCTATTGGCACAGTAAAATTTCAACTTTGCAAGCATCCAAACACCCTCACTGCCACGGAGTTTGGTGACATATTCAACCTTCCCTCTAATGGTATCCTTAATGAGAGTGAGGTAGAGTTCTATGCTACTCAGGCATGGACTCATTTCAGGCTTGACTGTAGCTGGGACGTCAAGAAGACGAAAAGCACCCACCTTCGATCCCTAGTGCACAAATACTTGCATAGGTTTCTAACCTATAGCATTTTTGCTAGAGGAGACAGCAATAGATCGATTCAAAAGTCCGAGCTCTTTCTCTTGGAGATGGCCCAAAGAGGCCTAACAGTGGCTTTATCTCGATGGTTTGCGAACCATCTACTGTCTATTTCCATAAAGCCCTCTGGAGACATTTTGATTGGTGGGTATGTGACTCACCTTGCTATAAAGCCTGGGTATTTGAAGCTAGCAGGGCACCACTTCAATCTTATACCACCACATCCTCGAGACTGACTAGACGTCGATTCGTTTATCAAAATGGGAGAGGCGGCTCGCATAGTTCATGAGAACAACATCTACTACCGCTTCACCAACACAGCTGGTGAGATTATTTGGGAGGAGAATGATGCGAACGACTTCAAAGCTGGCCTCTAAGGAATCCAGCAGAGGAAGAGAGTTCGGGTTGAGACAGCAAACCTAGAGGTTGAGCAAGAAATTGGACAATCCTCTGCCTCCACACCGAACTTTGCTCAGCAAGTGGCTGATCTCTTGGCACCACGGTTTGACCAATTGTAGGCTTCGATGGATGAGAGGTTAGAGAATCTCAAGGATTTCATGGAGTCTCGCATGGAGAGCCTCGAGGCGGAAGTAGCTTGCCTTAGAGAGGGGATGTCCTACTCCAAATCTAGCTAGACTATATTTTCGCTATGTTATTTTCTAGTATTTTTGATGTAGGACTTTAAATCACTTTTCAAAATCTTGTACTTTTCTTTTAATATTAATATAATTGCATTAGTATACATTGTTATTGCATTTATCTTTTTGTTATTCTTTTTGTTGATGACAAAAGGGGGAGAACCAAGCAATATATAATATTTAAATTTAAATGCAATATATTTGAAATACTTATTTGAATGAAATGAATATGCAAGTATGCAAATGAGTTGACATACCTTGAATATACCTTAAGTATACTTTGCATAGATCTTGATGCAAGTTATATGAATGAATATGCACTTGATATACTTTAAATATACCTTAAAAATACTTTGCACATACTTAATTAGTCTTAAGTAAAAATTTGGTATACATTGAATATACCTTGCATATAACTTGCATATACCTAAATTAGGAAGCATACATCCATGCTATACTTCATCATTCTTTACAATTCTTGCACTCCAGTAATTTTTTTATCTTAAGCATCTTTTGAGGGGGAGACTTCTCAAAAGCACATATTGCTAGATTTTTTGTCACCATAAAAAATGGGGAGATTGTTGAACCTTGAGGGGTATTTCCATCATTTTGGTGCTAACAAATAAAATAGCAATAATGTATTTAATATACTTGTTTTCTAAGTTTATTGATCAGGTTATGGATCATGATAGCAAGAATGGAGAATGGAAGACTAACCATAAAAAGATAAAAAATGAAAAAATAGCATGTTCACGCCCGTGATGAACCTTAGCGCCAACTATCCAACATTTAAAGTTTACGGACATAAAGAATGATAGCAACCGTGAATGATCATATCAGTCATGCCCATGAAAGAAAGTCACGCCCGTGAAAGAAAGTCACGCCCATGAGACAACATGTCAAATTCCTCTAGAGAGCTTCACGGCCAGAGTCACTACTTGGACCACGGCTAGGAAGGATGTTCATGCCCATGAAATAATAATGTCACGCCCATGATCAAATATTTCAAATCCTTCCAGAATGCTTCACAGCCGAAGTCACCACTCAAGTCACGACTTAGAAGAACAGTCACAAGAGATTTCTAGGTTAAAAGTAGAACACTAGTAAGGGTTATTTGTGTGAGCCTTTAAAACACAAGGAATTGGTTTATTGTGTGAGCCATTAAAACACAAGGGATTTCTAGGTTAGGTGTGATCCATTGTTAGAAACACCATAGTTGGGAGTGAGCTTGTAAAACTCCATTGTAACACTTAGTGTGTTAGTGAAACTCCCAATTGAGATTGGGAAGATGAGTAGGCTTGGTTAACACCCAAACCTCTATAAAAATTCCTATGTGATATCTTTCTATCCCTACTCAACTTAACTTTTCTTTCCACACTTAAAAGTTAAGAAATTTTAATATCCAATTCAACCCCCCATTCTTATTACAATATTTGGGCAACAAGCACTATGCAGACAGATACAGTTAGTAAGCATGGTAGCTTAAGCTTGGGTTAAAGTTCTTATGTTTTACAACCCATATCTGGATATTCCAGGTCTAGAGTATTGGGCTATAAACCATAAAAAGAAATATGGGAATCTAGTATAGAATATTAAGGAAATAAGAAAAACAACAACCATTCATATTTGCAAATCGAATATATAAAAACTTGTAATTAGGCATATGGAACTAGGAAAAAGAGAATTTGACACTATATGATATAATTGTTATACACACAAGATCATGTGAATTGATTATGTGCTGTAATTCAGTAGTTTGAGTATGTATGAAATAAATGTGGATATATGATGGCATGGTCGAGCACATATGTACGTACACAATACATCTATATATGCTATGATCATGCATTTTATGCCTATATGTACCACTAAGCTTTCAATAACTTAATGTATGAGTTTTCCTACATATAGGTTTGGAGCCGTTAGACAGTTGAATTGATAAGAAGATGAATTCATGCCCATCAGAGCAGTCAAAATAGACTTATGTTGGGTTAGTTTTTATTTCACTTATTTTCATTTTTTATTTACCATGACACGAGATGCAGACAATTATTTGAATTATGTTTTCAATAAAGTTAGAATTTAGTTGAAGTTGATTAAATTACTTTATTTTAAATAAATTGGATTTTATAATAAGGGTTGTTGTTGCCCAAACCAGTCTATTTAGATATTACGAATCTAGTAATTATACATATATAATATTTTGATTTTATCATAAATATGGTTTTGATTTTGATCTAGATATAGGAAAAATATTTTATACAATATTTAATATATGGTTGTTTTAAAATGCATGTTATACTGATACAATGATTAAGATAGGAAGAAGTCTTTAAATGGAACATGTTTATAAGGCATCTAGTCATATAACATTTTCTTGTATAGTAGGATTATGTCCTACAATATGGGTGAGTATTATAGAAATTGAGCCTAGTACCTATGGCTTGTTGCAAATATTTCCAGAATTGTGATGTGAAACTCGGGTTTTGATTTAAAATGATAGAAACTAGCACACTTTATAAATAGTCTATCTCATTAACATATATTTATGCCAAATGGTTAAGTGAATAATTCATCCTGATTGATAGGAAACGAGCTAATTTGGTGAGCTAATTTATCATTACCCATATCGCATCATGCCTTTTTTGTGTCAAAGGCAACCCAGTGACAAAATCCATTGTCACTCTTTCCCATTTCCACTCTAGAATTGAAATTGTCTTCAATAAATGACTTAGTACTTGATGCTTAGCCTTCACTTAGTGAGAAGTCAAACATCAAGTGGTATACTATATGATATCTTTCTTCATTCTTGACCACGAGCAATATACCTTCAAGTCAAACATTTTGTTGCTTCTCGGGTGCATTGCATAAACAACATTTTGAGTCACCTTCAAAATATTTTGTTTCAGCTTTGGTATGTTTGGCACATATATCTTGCCCTTATGCCTTAAACTCCCGTCTACCTTAATAGTAAATTCTGGTTTTTTAGCCCTTTTTACTAATTCAAAGATTTCCATCAATATTGTGTCTTGCTTTTGATTATCCTTTACTTGTTAGATCAAAGTGGGTTGAATCCACAATTCTACCAAAACATGATATATATTACTTATTATCTCATTATTGGTTATTCGATCTTGTTTCACTTAACAAATCAAATTTTAGTGTTTACTTGCCAAAGTTTTGTACTCAGAGCATCAACCACCACATTACCCTTGCCTGACTGATAATCAATGATAAAGTTATAGTCTTTGATAAATTCTAGTCATCACATGTCTTAAATTGAGTTCCTTATGTGAGGGCAAATATTTCAGACTTTTGTGGTTTGTGTAGATATAACATTTCTTGCCATATAAGTAGTGTTGTCATATCTTTAATGCAAACACAATGACTACTAACTCCAAATCATGTGTCAAATAATTCATCTCAGGAAGCTTCAGTTGTTTGGAAGCATATGCGATCACTTTGCCTTTTTGCATTAACACATAACCTAACCCATTAAGTGAAACATCACTGTACACTTTCCCAAAGTAGGTTGTGTCAACACTGGTACATTTATCAACATTTTCTTTATCTTATCAAAACAAGTCTGGTATCGATTTGTCCACTCAAATCTACTTTTTTTTTCTGAGCAACTTTATCAGTAGTGAGCCTATCAGTGAGAATCCATCATGAATCTCTTGTAATATCTAGCTAAACCAAGAAAACTTCTCACCTCTATACCATTTTGAGGCGGTTTCCAGTTGAGGATTGCCTCTACTTTACTAAAGTAGACTTTGATTCCTTTAGCTAAAATAATATGCCCTAGAAAGGCCACTTCATCCAACCAGAATGAACATTTTGACAACTTTGTGTGTAACCAATTTTTTCTTAAGGTCTGGAAAACTATACGAAGATGTTGATCATGCTCTTCTTTGCTTCTAGAGTACACCAAGATATCGTCCATGAATACCACCACAAATTGATCCAAATAAGGTCTAAATATTCTGTTCATTAGATTTATAATATTTTTGGGGTATTTTTCAGACCAAAAGGTATTATTAGGAACTCATAATGACCATAGTGAGTCCTAAAGGATGTTTTTAAAATGTTTGACTCTGTAATCATCAATTGGTGATAACCTGATCTAAGGTCAATTTTGGAGAACACCCCCGCTCTTTTCAACTGATAGAACAAGTCATCGATCTTTGATAATGGATATATGTTCTTAATTATGATCTTAGTCAATTGGCGATAATCAATGCATAGCCATAGAGTGTCATCCTTATTTTTCAAAAATAGAATTGAAGCATCTGAAGGTAAACACTGTATCTAATAAGCCCCTTTTCTAGCAACTACTGCAATTGCGCCTTTAATTATTTTAGTTTAGTATGTACCATTCTGTAAGGAGTAATTGATATCAAAGTTATGCCGTGTTGAACCTTGAGGACCTTGAGGGGTATTTCCGTCATTTTGATGCTAACAAATAAAATACCAATAATGCATTTAACAATCTGTGTTCTAAGTTTGTTGAACATGATATATGTTGGATGAAATATGATGCAAGAATGAAAGACAACTTTTGAAGATTAAAATAAGAAGAAATAGCATGTTCACGCCCGTGACTACTTATGTCATGCCCGTGATATAGCTTAGCACCAACTCTCCAACATCCGAAGTTCATGGCCATGAAGGATCATACCAACTGTGAATGATCAAATATGTCACTTCCGTGAAATAAAGACACGCCCATGAAACAACATGTCAAGTTCTTCTAGAGAACTTCACGGCCAGAGTCACCATTTGAACCATAGCTTGGAAGAATGGTCACGCCCGTGAAAGTATAAAGTCACACCCATGATCAAACATTTCAAGTTCTTCCAGAAAGCTTGACGACCAGAGTCACCACTTGGACCACGACTTGGAAGAACATTCACGACCGTGACACATATAGTCACGCTCGTGAATGAGGATAGAGAAATATGTCAGGTGCGAAGTTAAGAGTTGGTTCAATGGCTATTTTCGCATTAAATGCACCCAAACAACTATAATTCACTGAGGAAGTATAAATTCAAATCATTTATGAATCAAAAAAAGGGGAACAACAATTACTTTGAATTTGAAATCTTGTTGTAGCCATTGTGCATTAATTACTTTCAACGAATCCTTTATTCTTTATAAAAATCTATTTGCTCATAACTTCTGAGCATTATAGGTTGGTGAGTGTTTTCATTGTAATCTATTACTGAAGTGAGTTTAGGTATAATGGGTTAAGATGGAAACACTTTTAAGGGTTTATTGTGTGAGCCATAAAATACAAGGAATTGGTTTATTGTATGAGCCATAAAACACAAGAAAATTTCTGGGTTAGGTGTTGGCCATTGAGAGAAACACCATAATTATGAGTGAGCGTGTAAAACTCCATTGTAACACTTAGTGTGTTAGTAAAACTCCCAATTGAGATTGGGGAGAGGAGTAGGGTTTGTTAATATGCAAATCTCTATAAATCTCGTGTGTGATATCTCTTTATCCCTACTCTATTTAATTTTATTCCGCATTTAAAGTTAAGAAATTTTTATTTCATAACCAATTCAACCCCCATTATTGGTTCATTGTTTGGGAAACAATTGGTATCAGATCCAAGTCTAGAATCAAAGCCTAAAAAGCGCTAGCAAAGATCAAGAAATGGCCAATGAAGGATTCCAAAGTCTCAAGCCTTACTTTGATGGAGAAAACTATGTTCATTGGAAGTTAAGTTTGGGATAGCATTCGGAAAGAATGGACACCACCTACTAGGAGAGGAGTTGATAGTGAAGAAGAAATCCTTTCAAGAGATGATTGGACAGAGCCTCAATGTAGAGCAAACTTCAGAAACAAAAAGGCAATGACAATTCTCACAAGCTCTCTATCCATTGAAGAATGTGGAAGAATCCAACACTGCCCTACCGCATAAAGTATGTGGAAAACATTGGAGAATTATCATGAAGGAACAAAGCAAGTTAAATCCAAGAAGATTCAACTTCTCACTTCAGACTATGAACTCTTCAAGATGAGATCTAATGAATCCATCACAAATATGATGAATCATCTTCTAGCCATCATAAACGACATGAGAAAGCTTGGAAAGTACTTAAGCTTGAAAGATGTAAACAACAAAATTCTAAGAAGCCTTCCTCTCAAAGACTATGGTTCAAGAGTTGCTGGTATAGAAGAAGCCAACGAAGACATGAGCGTCATGCATACAGATGTGCTTATTGGCAAACTTCTAACACATTAAATGGTAGTAAAAAGAGATAGAGAACTTAAAACTGAGCCAGAAAAAAGAAAGCCTCTAGCACTAAGAGCCTTTACTTCAAAATCTCAAGAAGATGTTGAAGATGATAAAGAAAAGAGTGATGATGTAAATGAGGACATTGAATTGCTCTCAAGAAGACTGAAAAGAATAATTGAAAAGAGAATTGGCAACTCTCGAAACTTCAAACAAAGAAATCTCAAACACTCATCAAATGACTCTCAAAGGAATAAAGAGGAGGTAAAATGTTATGAGTGTGGGAAGAAAGGACATATTAAACCAAAATGCCCAAGGCTTAAGAAACACAAGAAAAAATATCAAAAAGATAATGGGGAGAAATGTCACAAAACCACATGGGATGACGAAAGCTCTTCAAGTGAAAAAGATGACAATGAAGGTGAAAAGGTCAACCTATGCTTCATGGCTTTAGAGGATCACTTCAGGAATGAGGTAGGTCCTCCTTACTCATATTTATTCAATAATGATAGTAGTGATAATAATAGTGATAGTGAAGATGATGATGAGCATAGTCTAATAGAAGTGTTGAACTTAGAATTAGAAAAATATAGATGTAAATTCAATACTTATAAAAGTAATATTTTAAATTTGAAAAACAAAATGGAAGTTTAAGAAAAGGAAAACCTTGAGCTTAAATCTTATAATGAATCTCTTCAAAAATCATTAGATGAGTACTGATCTAGACCTTCAACTAAATCCTTACTTAAAGAGAACAACGTTTTGAAAAATGAAGTTGAGGAACTTAGAAATTCCATTTCAAGATTTCATAAAGGCAAGGAGAGTTTAGATACTCTCATAGTGTCTCAAAAACCACATTTAATAAGACATGGTTTAGGATTTAATGGAACATCATCTTCATCTCACAAGACCACATTTGTTAAGTCAAGTGCACCTCATATCTCCACATTAGAAGTAATATCCCAAAGGGCTAAATGCACAATACTCACTAAACCCTCTATTTATAAAAAGAATGGTCAAGGGTCGATTAGTCTAAAAGGGAAACCTCAAAAGGCCAATCATGCTTTTATGTATAAGAGGCATGCACCTAGGAAAGAACCAAGTCATCATGCATGCGCATGTCACTGCTCACAAACTCCATCTAATAGGATAATGGTAGATAAAAGAATGGTGAAACTGAAAAACATGTTTAGAGCTAAACAATGTAATTATTGTATGAAATTTGGTCATATCAATAAATATTGTTGGATAAGAAAGGCTCATTGGGAACCTTCATGTGCTAACCTCTAAGGACCCAATTCATTTGGGTACCTAAAAACAATACTTAAATTGTATTTTTATAGGTATGCCTTAAGACCACTATAAAAGAAAATGATTGGCTTGTGGATAGTGGATGCTCAAGGCATATGATCGGAAACAAAAAGCTATTCAATGACATTAAAAAGTATTGATGGTGGTAAGGTAACTTTTGGAAACAATATTAAGGGTAAGGTAATTGGAATTGGGATTAATAATACTACTTTCATTGAAGATGTTTTACTTGTTGATGGTCTGAAACATAACTTGTTAAGTGTAAGTCAATTATGTGATAAGGGAAACCAAGTAATCTTTACCTCTAATGAATGTCTTGTAACCTCTTTTAGTGGCTAGGAGATATTTAAAGGAAGTAGAGATGTCAATACTTACATAATAGACTTACACAAAATATCTGACCATTTCTCTAAATGTTTTATGACTACTAGTGATGAATCTTGGCTATCGCATAGAAGGCTTGGTCATGCAAGCATGGATTTAATTCAAAGCCTTAGCAAAGGAGAGCTAGTAAGTGGATTACCAAAAGTCAAATTTGAAAAAGATAAGACATATGAACCTTGCCAAAGAGGAAAACAATACAAGTCCTCTTTCAAATCCAAAAATATTGTAAGTACCTCGAAGCCTCAATAACTTTTGGATCTAGGTCTTTTTGGACCTACTAGAGTTGCAAGCTTAGGAGGTAAACACTATGCTTTTGTCATCGTCGATGATTATGCTATATTCACTTGGGTAATTTTCTTAGCTTAAAAGAGTGATGTTTTTGAATCTTTTAAAAACTTTGCTAAGAGAGTTCAAAACGAAAAAATTTATTTTATTTCAAAAATGAGAAGCGATCATGGAAAAGAATTTGAAAATGAAAACTTTAAAAACATCTGTCTAGAACATGGTATTTCACAAAATATTTCATCTCCCAGGACGCCTCAACAAAATGGGGTAGTCGAAAGGAAAAATCGAACTTTAATTGAAATGGTTCAAACAATGCTCAATGGGTATGGATTACCAACCTACTTTTGGGCCGAAGCCACTAATACTGCATGTCATATTTCAAATCAAGTTTTCAAAAGGCCATTCTGAAACAAAACTTCTTTTGAGTTATGGAATGGAAGAAAGCCCATGATATCATATTTTAGAGTATTTGGATGCAAGTGTTTCATATTAAATACCAAGGAAAGCCTTGGAAAATTTGCCTCTAAATCTGAAGAAGGTATCTTTTTAGGATACTCCACCTCTAGCAAAGCTTATAGAGTCTTTAATAAAAGTTCATTAGTTGTTGAAGAATCTATGCATGTTGTCTTTGATGAATCTAGTAAGCTTGATCTTGTGAAAGGTAGTGTTCTTGATGATATCGTAGGTACAATGGAAAAGGTTGATATTGATTATGAGAAAGATGAAAATGATCAAGAAAATTCATATCAAGATGACTCTTTACCTCAAGCTTAAGAGTAAGACAAACAAGAGTTTCGAAAGGAGTGGAAAATGGCAAAAGATCACCCCAAGGATCAAATCATTAGTGATCCTACTAAAGGGGTAAGCACTAGATCTCATTTTAAACTTTTAGATTCTAACCTTGCATTTGTCTCTCAAATTGAGCCTAAAAATATTGATGAGGCTCTTAATGATGAATATTGGGTGATTGCTATGCAAGAAGAACTCAACAAATTTGAGAGGAGTAAGGTGTGGACCTTAGTTCCTAGACCCAAAAAGCATCAAATCATTAGTAGCAAATGGGTATATAGAAATAAAATAGATGAACAAGGTTCAATAACTAGGAATAAGACTAGGTTAGTTGCAAAGGGTTATAATCAAGAAGAAGGAATAGATTATGATGAGACCTATGCTCTGGTAGCTAGATTAGAAGCCATAAGAATTCTTTTAGCATTTGCATGCCATATGAATTTTAAACTTTTTCAGATGGATGTCAAAAGTGCTTTCTTAAATGGTTTTATAGAAAAAGAAGTTTATGTAGAACAACCACCGGGTTTTGAAAGCCATAACTTGCCCAATCATGTTTTTAAACTTTCAAAAGCTTTGTATGGTTTGAAACAAGCTCCAAGAGCTTGGTATGAAAGACTAAGTTCTTTCCTTTTAGAAAATGATTTTTCAAAGGGAAATATTGACACAACATTATTTATTAAAAAGCATAAGCATGATATTCTAATTGTTCAAATTTATGTTGATGATATCATATTTAGGTCTACTAATGAATTGCTTTGGAT
Organism: Triadica sebifera; assembly: GCA_023653625.1. Taxonomy (NCBI): domain Eukaryota; kingdom Viridiplantae; phylum Streptophyta; class Magnoliopsida; order Malpighiales; family Euphorbiaceae; genus Triadica; species Triadica sebifera. The sequence continues at coordinate 7,938,868 of JALBGG010000023.1, read as the reverse complement.
CTATAAAATCCTTAGATTCTTTTCCATCTATAAAATCCTTCAAAAATCATTCTTTTTGAAAAATCACATCTCAAGGTTGTTCTCAGAATCCCTGGCTAGAAAATCACTCTCCAAAATCCTTTTCCTAGATTATCAATGGAACTCAACTCATCAAAAGGCACAAAGAGAAAATCCCATGCTCTGAGACGCCACACGGACTACCTTCTCAACATTATTCTGGAGCATTGTCATCCGAGATATGATGTTCTTAAAAAAAGACCCTTACTTTTATCTCGTTCCTTCGAATGGAATGCTGTCAGGACTCTCGGACTTGAGACAAGCATGACAGAACAATTACAAGCTTGTAATCTCAAGGAATTTGTTGATATTCATCGGCCAATGCTAAGGAAACCAACTCTTGAGTTCCTTAGCACTTTGCAAGTGTCTCCCATCAGAACAATCAAATTCCAACTCTGTAAGCATCCGAACACTCTCACAGCAGTGGAGTTTGGCACTATCTTCAAACTTCCCTCAAATGGTATTCTCAATGAGAGTGAGGTGGAATGTATGCCAATCTGGTATGGACTCATTTTGGTTTGGAATGTAGCTAGGATGTGAAGAAGACTAAGAGCACCCATCTTCGGTCTCTCGTGCATAATATTTACATAGGTTTCTTACCTTTAGTATCTTTGCCAGAGGTGATAGCAATGGTTTTATAGAAAACTAGAGCTTTTCCTCCTGAAGATGGCACGAACAGGTCTAACCGTGGCTCTGTCTCACTGGTTTGCGAATCATCTTCTCTCAATTGCAACAAAGCCATCAGGAGATATCTTGATTGGTGGGTATATGACTCACCTTGCAATTGAGCTTGGGTATCTAAAGCTTGATGAGCACAATTTCAACGTCATTCCAGCACATCATCGAGACCGGCTAGATGTCGAGTCTTTTATAAAGATAGGAGTAGCTGTTTGCATAATCTATGAGAATAATGTCTTTTACCGCTTCACCACTCCAGTTGGTGAAATTGATTGGGAAGACCAAGATTCAGATGAATTCAAAGCTGGCCTCTAAAGAATCTAGCAAAGAAAATGAGCCCGAGTCGAGACAGCGACCCCAGAGGTTGAGCAAGAGATTGGTCAATCATCGACCTCTACACCTAGCTTGGCACAGCAGTGGCTGATCTTTTAGCACCTCGCTTTGACCATTGCAGGCTTCCATCGATGAGAGATTGGAAAACCTCAAAAACTTTATGGAATCTCGTATGAATAGCCTTGAGGCGGAAGTAGCACACCTTAGAGATGGTCTGTCAGGCTTAAAGCCAAATTAGATTCCTAGCTTGTTCATTTTTTTTATGTACTAGTTTTATTTTATGGATGTAGGACTTTAATTTACATTTTTTTAAACTTTGTAATTCTTCTCTTTCGTTTAATATAATTACATCATTATTATTTTATGGTTTATTTTGTTGATGACAAAAGGGGGGAGAACCTAGTAATATATGCAAATGTGTAGTAAAAGGCAAATGTGTTGTATAACATATACTTAGGATATACTTTGCCTATACATAACTAGTTAAGCAATCAAGTTGATATACTTAGAATATACCTCACATATATTTTGCATATACTTAACTAGTTAAGCAAACAAGTTGGTATACTTTGAATATACCTCGTATATACCTAATTAGTTAGCAAAGATCCATGTTATACGTCGTTCAATTCTTGCACTCCATTATTTTTGTCTTAAGCATCTTTTAAGGGGGAGACTTCTCAAAAGCACATATTGCTAGATTATTTATTACCATAAAAAAGGGGGAGATTGTTGAACCTTGAGGACCTTGAGGGGTATTTCCGTCATTTTGATGCTAACAAATAGAATAGCAATAATGTATTTAACAATCTGTGTTCTAAGTTTGTTGAACAAGATATATCTTAAATGAAATATGATGCAAGAATGAACGACAACTTTTGAAGATTAAAATAAGAAGAAATAACATGTTAACACCTGTGACTACTTATGTCACGCCCGTGATATAGCTTAGCGCCAACTCTCATACATTTAAAGTTCACGACCATGAAAGATCATACCAACAGTGAATGATCAAATCAGTCATGCCCGTGAAATAAAGACACGCCCATGAAACAACATGTCAAGTTCTTCCAGAGAGCTTCATGGTGAGAGTCACCACTTAAACCACAGCTTGGAAGAATGTTCACGCCCATGATCAAACACTTCAAGTTCTTCCAAAAAGCTTCATGGCCAGAGTCACCACTTGGACCATGACTTGGAAGAACATTCATAATCGTGACACATATAGTCACGCCCGTGAATGAGGACAGAGAAACATGTCAGACGCGAAGTTAAGAGTAGGTTCAACTGCTATTTTGGCATTAAATGCACCCAAACAGCTATAATTCGCCGAGGAAGTATAAATGCAAGTCATTTATGAATCCAAAAAAGGGGAACAACAATTAATTTGCATATGAAATCTTGTTGTAGCCATTGTGCATTAATTACTTTCAACAAATCCTTTATTATTTGTAAAAACCTATTTGCTTATAATTTTTGAGCATTATAGGTTGGTGAGTGTTTTCATTGTAATCTATTACTCAAGTGTGTTTGGGTATATTGGGTTAAGATTGAAACACCTGTAAGGGTTTATTATGTGAGCCATAAAACACAAGGAATTGGTTTATTGTGTGAGCCATAAAACATAAGGAAATTTCTGGGTTAGGTGTTAGCCATTGAGAGAAACACCATAGTTGAGAGTGAGCTTGTAAAACTCCAATGTAACACTTAGTGTGTTAGTAAAACTCCTAATTGAGATTGGAAAGAGAAGTAGGGTTTGATAATACTCGAACCTCTATAAATCTCGTGTGTGATATCTTCATCCCTACTCTATTTAATTTTATTTCGCATTCAAAGTTAAGAAATTTTTATTTCATAACCAATTCAACCCCCCCTGATTGGTTCATTGTTTGGGCAACATGCCTGATAGCACCTTTACAAAAAACTCTATCTCCTTATCAGGCGGTAATCTTGGCAAATCCTGAGGGAAGATATCTGGATATTCATGGATTGTAGGAATTTACTTGAGATCTAGACTCCCTTTTATGGTATCTACAATGTGTGCTAAAAATGCCTCACATCCCTTTTTGATAAGCTTACATGCCTTTTTAGCAGAAATGACATTAGTCAGATATGATCGATTCTCGCCCAAGACAATCATGTCATCTTGACCTGAAATCTTGAAAGTCACTCTCTTGTACTGATAATCCACTACTACCCCATGCGGAGTTAACCAATCTGTCCCCAAATTACATCAAACTTGTGGAATGATAACTCTATTGTGTCAGTTGGGAATTCTATACCCTAAATTTTCATTGTACTGTTTTTATATGCTTGATTAATTTTCACTATATGACCCAAAGGATTTGTCATTAATAAATCATAATCTAATTTTTTTTCTGCAATGTTACCTTGACTAGGCAGTGACGTGCACAAATATGAATGTGTAAAGTCTGGATCTATAAGTACAAATAAATCAGTATCATAAAGTGAAAATTTATCAATGATAACATCTAATGTATCTTGCTCCTCATGAGCCCTCATGGCATATGGTCGTGTTGGGCTCGATTGGCCACTGGTCTATTCATTGACTTTGATAACTTTAACTAGCCTTGCCACCTTTAGTTTGTCCACGTCCTCTATCTCTGCCTTGAGTGAAACTTTCAGCTTAAACTAGAGCTACACCACTTGTACCTCTGCCTCTTGGGCAATTGTTCTGCTTGTGCTCAGTAGATCCGCATCATGTACAAGCTCTAGTAATCCACCAATAATCACATATATGTAATCTTCCACAATGTATGTGATCTTCCACAGTGCTGACATGAGACATATATAAATATCCTATTACCCGAAGCTGGTGTACTAGTTGTGGACCCTTTTGGTCTCAATTGATGGCCTTGTCTAATTGAAAAGGTTAGTCCAATACTCCGTGACTAGAAAAACCTGGGTGTTGTCCATCCCCTCTTACTCGATGTTTGGGCCATACTAAGTGTCAATCTTCGAGATGGCTCTTTTATCTTCTTTCTTTTTGACCTTTTTTCCATAATAATAGTTAAGGACCATATGCCCAATGTCATCATTGAGTCCATCCTCAAATCTGTGACATTTATGTGCCTCATCACTAATAATTCCAAATGCGTACTTACTCAACCTGGTGAATTCCCGCTCATATTTTGCCACTGACATGCCTTTCTGCTTTAGGTGTAGGAATTCCTTTTTCTTCTCATTAAGGTATACTCGTGGCACATATTTCTTATTGAATTCTACCATAAAGAAATCCCATGTGAGTGGTTTCGATGTCTAGGGATTTTCTAATATTAACTTCCACCAGTCAGAGGTATGATCCTTTAGAAGGAACATTGTATACTTAACCTTCTGTTCCTCAAGATACTAGAGCTCTTCAAAAATCCGTTTTGTCATTTTAATCCAAAACTTTACCACCGTCGGGCCATCCTCTTTCTTACCTATAAAATATGTGGCCCTATATTTTCTCAGCTTATCAATCTAGGGTTTTGGCTGAGGTAGAGAAGGTGGTGGAACGGGTTATGACACTACTTATGATATCCATTGTAATAAAATAGCTTTCTACTGCATTAATGGCTATTGTCCAAGATGAGTCTGCCCCACAACCCGCTGCAAAGCTACTATCGAGTCTCTCACTAATGTGGATTGTCCATATTTAGTTGAGTCGAAAGGACTGTTACTCTCTTCATCTTTTGAGTAATCCTATTGTGATCTCGTATCCATATCTACCTAAAAATCGTAAGAAGGGACCCATATTAGATCTTTGCAGCATTTTATGTATATGCATGAGATACACTTCCTATTTAACACCCACTGTTTTAAAATCATTTAGATTATACTCTGATACCACTAAATATAGTGCCCACTTACCGTACTAGCCGAAAATAATGCAAGAAAGTACTATCTAGCTTATTGTTTGAAAACGAATACTCAATTTATTTTATTTTGAAACTCTGAGTATGATATTTGATGATGATGATGATAATAATAATAATAATAATAATAATAATAATAATAATAATAATAATAATAATAATAATAATAATAATAATAATAATAATAATAATAATAATAATAATAATAAATTCCTTGATTTAAAATTTACCCATTCATTAAACTAAAATTTTCATAAAATGCATTTACAAAATATTACTAATTATATTAATTACAAATTTACATTTTAATAAATCCTATATGCCAAATATTTATAATGAAAATCTTAAGAATTCATTATTATTAAATTTTACCCAATATACAAAAAGATGCTGCAATTTGATTATAACGCCCACTTATTTAGACACTGATCGCATGTGACTGAGTCAGGTAAGTCTAAATTTGAATACATAGAAAAATAAAAATATTTGAGAGAGATTTATTTAAGCCATTATTAATTGGGAATTAAAAAGTTTAGTCCTATAATTGAAAAATAAAATAAAATCAGTCTATGGACTAAATTGGGATTTATAGAATTATTTGGGGTCATTTTGCAAAAATAGAAAATTATGGGCTAAAAAATGAATTATTCAAAGATTAAAATTATTTATAATTAATTAATTAAATGGACCAATAGGATGAAAGATTAACCATAATATAATCAAGCAAAGTCAAAAATTTGGGCTATAAGAGAGAAATTTAGAATTCTCCATAAAATGATCATAAAATCAACATATATATATATTCTTCATCTTCAACCTATTTTTTACCAGCCCACTATCCTCACATATTCCCCCATTTTTTCTTCATTTCAATTTAGGAAAAAGAGAGAAAAAAATATTTAAGAGAGAGAAAACCATAGAAAATAAAGGAAAATCACTAAAAAAGGTAGAAGAATGGAAGAAAGAAAAAGAAAGAAAATGAAAAATTTTCTTAAGGTGAGTTTTCTTCTTCATTTCCCTTAATTTTCTTTAGCAATTAAGATTTAAATTGATGTTGATTAAGGTTAGTAATGAGAAATTATAGTTGATTGAAGGATTAAATTATTTAGGGTTATTAAGATTTGGAATTTGGGGTAATTTAGGAAAAAAGAGAAATAATATTCTAATTAGTAATTGTTAAATCTTGAGGGGTATTTCCGTCATTTTGATGATAACAAACAAAATAGCAATATTGTATTTAACATACTTGTTTTCTAAGTCTATTATATAGGACATGGATGAAAATAGCAAGAATGGAGATTGGAAGAATAATCCTTGAAAGACAAAAATTCAAGGAGTAGCATGTTCACTGCCGTGACTCTATGTGTCACGCCCGTGAAAGAGCTAACCATTACCAAAACCAACATTTGAAGTTCACGGCCATGAATGAAGAACAAACCGTGAAGAGGACATTTTCAGTCACCCCCGTGAATAAAAATGTCACCCCCGTGAATGATCATGAACTTTCATCCAGAGAGCTTCACGACCAAAGTCACGACTTGATTCACGGCTGGAAAGTTTGTCATGCCCGTGAATAAGTATGTCACACCCGTGACAAAATGTATCAAAACATTCCAGAGAGCTTCACGACCAAAGTCACCACTTCAGTCACGACTTGGGAAGAAATGTCACTCCCGTGACAAACATAGTCACGCCTGTGAGCAATGAAAGAGAAAAATGTCAGGCGCGATTATTTGGTTGGTACAATGACTAGTTTCATATTTAATGCACCCCAACGGCTATATTCATCCATGAGAGTATAAATGGAAGTCATTTATGCATTCAGAACAAGAGAATGAAGAGAACAATAATAGAATACCATATACTTCAAATTTAATTCTTATTACAAGCTATTTGTACATTCATACTTTGAGAACAAAATATATTCTCTGTAAAAATATTTTTGCTCTTCATTTATTGAGAAATTAAGATTTATAAGTGGTTCTATCTGTAATCTTTACTCAAGTGAGCTTTGGGTATTTCTGGGTTAAGAGTAGAACAATTGTAAGGGTTAGTTGTGTGAGCCTCCAAAACACAAATTAAAAGGTTGTTTGTGTGAGCCTATAAAAACACAAAGTGAAGGTTGTTTGTGTGAGCCTGTAAAAACACAAAGTGAAGGTTGTTTATGTGAGCCTGTAAAACACAAGAAATTAGTTATTGTGTGAGCCATTAAAACACAAGGGATTTCTGGGTTAGGTGTTAGCCATTGTGAGAAACACCATAGTTGGGAGTGAGCTTGTAAAACTCCATTGTAACACTTGTGTGTTAGTGAAACTCCCAATTGCGATTGGGGAGAGGAGTAGGGTTTGTTAACACCCCAACCTTTATAAAAATCCTTGTGTCAAATTCTCTTTATCCCTCATAAAATTAATCTTTTATTTCCGCACCTTATAGTTTAATTTTTGAAACTCCAATTCAACCCCCCTTCATGGTTTAATATTTGGGCAACAATTGGTATCAGAGCTTTGTCTAGCATCGAAGCCTAAAAAGTGCTAGTAAAGAGTAAGATATGGCCAATGAAGGATTCCAAAGTCTCAAACCTTACTTTGATGGAGCAAATTATGCCATTGGATGTTTCAGATGGAGACATACTTGGATAGAGAAGGAATTGAAGTCTGGGATAGTGTACGAAAAGAATGGACACCACCAACCAGAAGAGGAGCTGATGGTGAAGAAGAAATCCTATCAAGAGATGATTGGACAGAGCCTCAAAGAAGAGCAAATTTCAAAAACAAGAAGGCAATGACAATCCTATCAAGCTCATTATCTATTGAAGAATTTGAGAGAATACAACACTGCCCAACAACATACAGCAAGTGGAATACATTGGAGAATTATCATGAAGGAACTAAACAAGTAAAATCCAAGAAGATTCAACTTCTGACTTCAGAATATGAGCTCTTCAAGATGAAATCCAATGAGTCAATCACTGACAAGACCAACCATCTTCTAGCCATTATAAATGGAATGAGGAAACTTGGGAAGCATATGAGTTTGGAAGATGTAAACAATAAAATCCTGAGAAGTCTTCCTCTTAAAGACTATGGCTCAAGAGTTGCTGGAATAGAAGAAACAAATGAAGATATGAGCATCATGAATATTGATGTGCTGATTGGCAAACTTCTCACACATGAGATGGTAGTGAAGGGAGATAGAGAGCTTGAAGCAGAGCCAGAGAAAAGAAAGCCCTTAACACTCAAAGCCTCTACTTCAAAATCTCAAGAAGATAGTGAAGATGATGAAGAAATAAGTGATGATGAAAATGAGGACATTGCTATGCTTTCAAGGAGATTAAAAAGAATCATTGAGAAGAAAATGAGCAACTCCAGAAAATTCAGGCAAAAAAACCTCAAACAAACCTCTAATGACACACATAAAAGAAAGGAAGAGGTAAAGTTCTATGAGTGTGGAAAGAAAGGACATATCAAACCCGAATGTCCAAGGATCAAAAAGCATAAAAGCAAATACCAAAAAGACAATGGGGAGAAAGGTCATAAAGCCACATGGGATGATGAAAGCCCTTCAAGTGAAAAAGTTGATAATGAAAGTGAAGAGGTCAACCTATGTTTCATGGCTATCGAAAATCATGTCTCGAATAAGGTAAGATCACTACACTCATACTCTTTGAACAATGATAGTAGTAATGATGATGATAATGGTGATGATGATGATGATGATGAGCAAAGCCTAATAGAAGAATTAAATCTAGAATTAGAGAAATATATAGGTAAATTTAGTACTTATAGAAATAATATCTCTAATTTAAAAAATAAGATAGATGGTTTAGAAAAGGAAAACATAAAGCTTAAATTATCTAATGAATCTCTTCAAAAGTCATTAGATGAATACTCATCAAGACCCTCAACAGCTTCATTGTTAAACGAAAATAATACTATGAAAAATGAAGTTGAGGAACTTAGAAATTTCATTTCTAAATTTCACAAAGGTAAAGAGAGCTTAGATAGTCTCATTGTATCTCAAAGATTACCCTTAATTAGACATGGTCTAGGATTTAAGGACACATCATCATCTTCTCACAAAACTATATTTGTTAAGTCTAAAGAATCTCACATCTCCACACCTGTTAGAACAGCACCAAGAAATAAGCATGTTAAACCTTATATACATAAAAAGAATAATCATGCCTTTATATATAGGACGCATGCATTTAGAAAAAAGCAAATTAATCATGACTGTGCATGCCATTGTTCTCAAAATCAGTCTAATAGAATTATGGCATTCAAATATATTGTAGGACAAGAAAATATATTGTATGAAAAAGGGTCACATAAATAAATATTGTTGGATAAGGAAGGCTCATTGGGAACCTTCATGTGCTAACCCCCAAGGACCCAAACTCATTTGGCTACCTAAAAATCATACTTGAATTGTGACTCTATAGGTATGCCTCAAGTCCACAATAATAAAAAATGCTTGGCTAGTAGACAGTGGATGCTCAAGGCATACTACAGGAGACAGAGAACTTTTCAATGAAATCAAAAGTATTGATGGAGGTAAAGTTACCTTTGAAAACAATGTAAAGGGTAAGGTAATTGGCATTGGTTCTATTGGTATTAATGGTACTACTTTTATTAAAGATGTCTTACTTGTTGATGGCTTGAAACATAACTTGTTAAGTGTAAGTCAATTATGTGATAGAGGAAACAAAGTAATCTTTACTTCAAATGAATGTCTTGTGATCTCTATCGATGGTCAAGAGATATTTAAAGGAAATAGAGATATCAATACGTACATAATAAACTTACATGAACTATCTAACCATTCCTCTAAGTGTCTTGTGACTACTAGTGATGAATCTTGGCTGTGGCATAGAAGACTTGGTCATGCTAACATGGACTTAATACAAAGTCTCAGCACAGGAGAACTAGTAAAAGGATTACCAAGAGTTAAATATGAAAAAGGCAAGACATGTGATGCTTGCCAAAGAGGAAAGCAACACAAGTCATCCTTCAAAGCCAAAAACATAGTAAGTACTTCAAAACCTCTTCAACTCCTGCATTTAGACTTATTTGGACCTACTAGAATTGCTAGCTTAGGAGGAAAACATTATGCATTTGTCATCATAGATGATTACTCTAGATTTACTTGGGTAATTTTCTTAGCTTAAAAGAGTGATGCTTTTGAAAATTTCAAAAACTTTGCTTATAGAGTTCAAAATGAAAAAGGGTACTGTATTTCAAAAATAAGAATGATCATGGGAAAGAATTTGAAAATGAAAACTTTGAAAGCTTTTGCCTTGAACATGACATTTTACATAATTTCTCATCTCTTAGGACACCTCAACAAAATGGGATAGTTGAAAGGAAAAATTGAACTTTAATTGAAATGGCTAGAACAATGCTCAATGAATATGAATTACCAACTTATTTTTAGGCAAAAGCCACAAACATTGCATGTTATATTTCAAATCGAGTTTTCAAAAGACCTCTTTTAAACAAAATCTCATTTGATCTATGGAATGGAAGAAAACCCTTGATATCATACTTTAGAGTATTTGGATGCAAGTGTTTTATATTGAACACCAAGGACAATCTTGGAAAATTTGCCTCTAAGTCTGATAAAGGTATCTTTTTAGGGTACTCTACAACCAGCAAAGCATATAGAGTATTTAATAAAAGATCACTAATGGTTGAAGAATTCATGCATGTTTTTTTTAATGAATCTAGTAGACTTGATCTTATGAAAGGTAGTGCTCTTGATGATGTTGTAGGTAATATGGAAAGACTTGATATTGGAAATGGGAAAGAAGAAAATGATCAAGAAAATTTACTGCAAAATGATTCTCTACTTCAAAATCAAGAACAAAATGATCAAGAACTTCCAAAAGAATGGAGAATGACGAAAGATCATCCAAAAGAGCAAATAATTGGTCATTTATCAAGGGGAGATGCAAGAATGCCAAGACTCCTATGAGCACATCAACAAAATTGGACAAGGATGAAAAGGGTAAGAGCATTAAAGAAAAGCTTTATAGAGGTATGATCGGATCACTTTTATATCTTACTGCTTCTAGACCTGATATAATGTATAGTGTTTGCTTGTGTGCACGATTTCAATCATGTCCTAAAGAATCTCATTTAAATGCAGTAAAAAGAATCTTAAGATATTTACATGGATCTTTGCATCTAGGTTTATGGTATCCTAAGAATTCATCCTTTTATATTATAGGATATTCAGATGCAGACTATGCTGGTAGTCTTTTAGATAGGAAAAGTACTTCAGGTACTTGTCACTTCATTGGAGAATGCTTAGTTTCTTGGTTTAACAAGAAACAAGTTTCAGTTGCTCTCTCAACTGCTGAAACAGAATATGTAGCAACTGGATGTTGTTGTACTCAAATTATTTGGATGAAACAACAACTTAAGGACTATGGTCATGAGATGAACCATATACCTATTAAATGTGACAATACAAGTGCTATAAATCTTTCAAAGAATCCTATTCAACACTCAAGAAGAAAGCATATTGACATTAGATACCACTTTATTAGAGATCATGTTCAATATGGAGATGTTGCATTAGAATTTAGAAGCACAAAAAATCAATTAGTAGATATTTTCACTAAGTCTCTAAATGAGGAAAGATTTAATTTCATTAGAAGAGAACTTGGTATGATTGATGGATTAACCTTGTGATTGCTAAACTATGAAATTTTAATTGATGATTTTAATTCATATCACAATATATAAGATAGAAATTTTTGATGAAAATTTATGTTTTAAGGAATAAAATCTTTGTTGAAATGATTTAGTCTTGTTATAGGAATTAATTTTATTTGATGAAAATTTTAGGAGAGTCACGCCCGTGACACATGTTCACGCCCATGACTTAAATGGCCAAAATATGCAATGTGGTTCACGACTTGGTTCACGACATCAAGTGGTGAAGCTTATTTTCACGGCTTCATTCACTCCCGTGAAAAGAGACTTTCGCACCTGTGAAAAATTTTCACTCCCGTGAACTATTACACCCTAAAACTCATAGAGGCTTTCACGCCTTAAGTCACGGCTTGCTTCATGGGCCTAAGTAGTGAAATTCAACATTTCACGCCCGTGACTATTTGTTCACGCCCCTGACAGTTGATCAGTCACGCCTGTGATATTCAAAGGGCACGCCCGTGAACCCATTCACGCCTTCATTCACGGGTGGAACACTCATTCAGCAAACTGTGAACATGACCATTCATGCCCGTGAACACTCACTTCACGCCCGTGAATGTATCGAGTATATAAAAGAACAGCTGGTTATACTTTTCATTTTAACTCTCCAACTCCCAAAACCGCTCTCATTTAAAAACATTCATTAAGACATTGAAGATTCTGGCCCCCAAGACTCAAACTTTTCCTATAAATACCACCAAAAGTTCGAATCTTCATCAAATATCATACATTTTTAGGGTTTTCCATAAAAATTTTATGTCAAAAGTTTTCCACTCCATCACAATCCAAATTCTTCAGAACAAATGGAGACTACCTCATCTAAGGGAAAGAGAAAGAAGTCTCATACCCCTAGGAGGTATGCAGATTACCTCATGAACCGCATTCCGGAGAAATGCCATCCTCGGTATGCAACTTTGAAGAAGAGACCTCTACTGTTATCAAGGTCCTTCGAATGGCAGACAGTCCGAAGTCTCGGACTCGAGACGGCTATGACAAAGCAACTCCTAGCCTGTCATCTGAAAGACTTTGTGGAAATTCACCAGCTAACCCTGAGGGAGCCAACACTAGAATTCCTCAGCACCCTGCAGGTTTCACCTACTGGAGTGGTGAAATTCCAACTCTGCGACAATCCTTACACCCTCAGTGCCATCGAATTTGGGGAATTGTTCAGTCTACCATCTGATGGCATCCTGAATGATACTGAGGTAGAATTTTCTGCCCCTCGAGCCTGGACACATTTTGGCACCGATTGCAGCTGGGATGTCAAGAAAACAAAGAGCACACATCTCAGGTCCCCATTGCAGAAGTATTTGCATAAGTTCCTAACCTATAACATATTCGCTAGGGGAGAAAGCAACGGGACTATCATGAAGTCGGAGCTCTTCCTCTTTGAGATGGCTCACAGAGGACTCACAGTGGCACTTTCTAGATGGTTTGCTAACCATCTTCTCTCGATTGCCACCAAGCCTACTGGAGATATTTTGATTGGGGCATATATCACCCACATAGCAGTGAAGCTTGAGTATCTAAAGCTGGACGCGCATCACTTCAACCTCATCCCTAGATATCCTTGAGATCGCTTGGATGCAAAGTCCTTCATCAAGATGGGAGCAGCTGTCAGAATCGTTTTCAAAAACGATATCTTCTACCGCTTCACTGACACTGCTAGGGAGATCATCTTGGAAGATAATGACACGAATGACTTTAAAGCAGGCCTCTAGGGAGTCCAGCAGAAGAAGAGGGCTCAGGTTGAGGAAGCACCCCCAGTAGCTGAGTAGGACATCGGACAGTCCTCGGCTTCCACACTGGCTTTAGTGCAGCAGGTGGTTGACCTCTTGGCACCATGTTTTGAGCAGCTGCAGACTTTGATGGATGAGAGGTTGGAGAACCTCAAAGACTTCATGGAGTCTCAGATGGATAGCCTTGAGGCTGAAGTAGCTAGGCTTCGTGATAGGATGTTTGGCTAGGAGATAGGCTAGAGTGTAGCCTAAATTTGCTTGTTTTGCTTGTTTATTTCTTATTTTATGTTTGTTGTTGTGTAGGAAATTTTCAATTTCCTTTATGAACATTTAACTTTATTTGTATCTTTTCCTTTAATTAATGTATTTGCTTTTGCTTATCTCATTGATATCTTTTTATCCTTTTTTGATTGATGACAAAAGGGGGAGAAAACTAGCAATATATTATAGGGAAAATGGTATCAAACTAGCAACATAAGAAGAAACTAGCAATATATATTAAGGTAAATGAATTTTGAATCAAAAATTAAAATTGAATTATGAATTGACATTGATATAGATTAAAAGGGATTAGAAACTTTGATTCAAGAATTCATATGCAAAGTATAAAATTGAGAAATTGAGCTTTATATACATTAGATATACCTTAAGTATACTTTGCATATACCTTAATGCAAGTTACAAAAATAAATATGCCATGATATACCTTAAATATACCTTACATATACTTCATGCCTTAAAAAGGAATTATGGTATATATTGGATATACTTCTCATATAACTTGCATATACTTAAAATCTAGTAAGTTTATTTCAATGCTACATCATTCTTTACAATTTTTGCATTTTTTAAATTCTTTATCCTAAGTATATTTTGAGGGGGAGACTTCTCAAAATCACATATTGCTAGATTATTTGTCACCATCAAAAAGGGGGACATTGTTAAACCTTGAGGGGTATTTCCGTCATTTTGATGATAACAAACAAAATAGCAATATTGTATTTAACATACTTGTTTTCTAAGTCTATTATACAGGACATGGATTAAAATAGCAAGAATGGAGATTGGAAGAATAATCCTTGAAAGACAAAAATTCAAGAAGTAGCATGTTCACTACCGTGACTCTATGTGTCACGCCCGTGAAAGAGCTAACTGTTAACAAAACTAACATTTGAAGTTCACGGCCATGAATGAAGAAAAAACCGTGAAGAGGACATTTTCACTCACCCCCGTGAATAAAAATGTCACCCCCGTGAATGATCATGCACTTTCATCCAGAGATCTTCACGACCAAAGTCACCACTTGATTGACGGCTGGGAAGTTTGTCACGCTCGTGAATGAGTATGTCACGCTCGTGACGTAATGTGACAAAACATTCCAGAGAGCTTCACGACCAAAGTCACCACTTCAATCATGGCTTGGGAAGAAATGTCACTCCCGTGACAAACATAGTCACGCCCGTGAACAATGAAAGAGAAAAATGTCAGGCACGATTATTTGGTTGGTACAACGGCTAGTTTCGTATTTAATTCACCCCAACGACTATATTCAGGCATGGGAGTATAAATGGAAGTCATTTATGCATTCAGAACAAGAGAATGAAGAGAACAACAATAGAATACCATATACTTCGAATTTAATTCTTATTACAAGCTATTTGTACATTCATACTTTGAGAACAAAATCTATTCTCTGTAAAAATCTTTTCTCTCTTCATTTATTGAGCAATTAAGATTTGTAAGTGGTTCTCTCTGTAATCTTTACTCAAGTGAGCTTTGGGTATTTCTGGGTTAAGAGTAGAACACTTGTAAGGGTTAGTTGTGTGAGCCTCCAAAACACAAATTAAAAGGTTGTTTGTGTGAGCCAGTAAAAACACAAAATGAAGGTTGTTTGTGTGAGCCTGTAAAACACAAGGAATTGGTTATTGTGTGAGCCATTAAAACATAAGGGATTTCTGGGTTAGGTGTGAGCCATTGTGAGAAACACCATAGTTGGGAGTGAGTTTGTAAAACTCAATTGTAACACTTAGTGTGTTAGTGAAACTCCCAATTGCGATTGGGGAGAGGAGTAGGGTTTGTTAACACCCGAACCTCTATAAAAATCCTTTTGTCAAATTCTCTCTATCCCTCCTAAAATTAATCTTTTATTTCTGCACCTTATAGTTTAATTTTTGAAACTCAAATTCAACCCCCCTTCTTGGTTTAATATCTGGGCAACAGTAATAATAAATATTCTATGATTTAAAATTCAAGAAATAATGAGTATAAATGAGGTAGAAGAGGCTCCCTAGGTGATGGTAGATTGAAATAAAAAGAAATTGATTAGATGAATGACAAATTAAATGAGGAATATTTGAATGCTTTAGGGCAACCTAAAGACATGGGTGGAAACAAGCTTAAAGAAGGAAAATGAAAGGAAAAAAAACTATTAAGGTATGTACTTGCATGGTAAAATTTAATATGATGATTTAATTGCTTTATTTTTAGTTTATTGCATGATTGAATTAATGGTTGTGTTGAATGTGCATGTTAGTGTAATTTACCATACTGTAGTCTATATATATAATTCTATAACTTAAGTTCTAGAACTCGGTTTTGTGTGATTTTTATTGGGTTTGAATCTTGACATCCAGGAATAAAACTTTTATGAAAATTATGAAATCCATATTCAACCTTAGCTATGCTTAATATGATTTCTAAAGTTTGATTAGAAAACTATCTAGAAAAAATATGGATAGGATTTCTATGACCAGTCAATAATAAAATAAGCTTAACTTATTCCACAAAACTTAGTATTTAGTGATTCAAATTGAGAATTAAAGCTAAGATCTTGGGTTACAATTATTCAGAAGATTATTTAATTAAATTCGTTGGAAACAAGGATAAAATTGAGATCTAAAACTAAGTATGAAAACTGCTAAAAGGAGGGCATACTATAAATCTAAAAATTTAATATGTAAATTAAGTTAGGTCATATGATCTAATGGGAATAGTATTTGCATGAGTATTTATATAATCTAATGAACTATTAAGCCCATAAAATTAATGAGAAAATAGAATTATGAATTAATAATTAGAGAATGCATGTTATATGATGAAATGTAAAGATGCACTATAAATCAAGATATAAACACACAATAATGGAATTTAGGAAAATTACTTAAATAAATTAAGATAAAATCATTAACCTCTAAAACACTTAGCTTATCACTAGAGTAAAAGATAGATTAAAATGCTAATAAGGAGTAGGAAAAATAAAGTTCTTTGATATATAGGCGAAAAAAATGCCAAGTTGATTATCTTATGTAGGTACCATATCATGTCAAGTTGATTATATATATAGACACTAAATATACTGAGTTGACATATATAGGTACCACATGATGTCGAGTTGATTTATGTTAGCGCTATTCGTCGAGTTAAAATTGTCGGCAAACAATATCCTATATTCTATCTTATAGTTCTAGTATAGGTGTTATGGACATAAATTTGAGTTAATAAGATCAAACAGTGTGTGATAGAATTTAATTTTTTATAATTAACCATAGATTAAATAAAAATGAGTAGAATATATGAATATTAATAATAATAACAATAGTTATGAATCGAATAATAGTATGTAAGGACACATAGTTATATTTCATTGAAAGTTTAGTTTAATGTTGGTAAAAATATGACATTTCTTGTATTTGACGTAAAATATATGAATGTATATGATTTTATAAAATGCATATTAAGTTTTTGCCATATAAAACACCACTACGCTAGTAGTTTAGTACATATATTTTTTTCCACGTGCAGGTATTGAAGTAGTTAATAGATAAAAGTAGTAACTACCAAAAAGAGAAGAACATTGGAAAAGTGGATAGTAACATCTAAATATCTTTTTGTTTTGGTATTTAAATGCTTGTAATATATATTAATAAGTTTTATTCTCATGTTGTGTGATATTTATACTTGGAGTTTTTAAATAAAATATTGCTCAATAAATCTTTGTATATAATCGTTTGGGTAAATGTAATATTTTCTCGTTGATAAATTTATTTAAAATGATACATAATATTATTATTATGCTGGGTTTAAAATAAAGAAAAAAACTGTATTTAAAATTATGTCTTGATATATTAAATAATTGCAATAATATATTTTAAATTTCAAAATAAAAGTTTGGTGACATTCACTTACCTTGCTAATATTAGTAGGGTAAATGGGTGTTACATTGATCTTTGGATTCCCTTCTTTTGTCAGCACTATCACAGATAACTGCTTATACTATCTTGTGTGTAAAAAATACACACTAGCTTAGTGGTACTTTTAAAAACTATCTAAAAATTATTCATTCATCTCAAAAACATAATTTTTATTAACAAGTATATTTCTAAGTATGCCAAAATATCCAATTAGATCAATAATCATTTAAATAATGTGGAATAAATAATTCATTAGATATAAAAATTTCATTTGTCAAGGCATAATAAAATTACCAAATAAAAAGGAAAGACATAAAAATCATAATTTCATATTAAATAATTATTTATTTTCTTTTTTTATTTACTTGATAGCCCATGATATTTTAGACCAAAATTAAATATCAGATATGTCTACTCTTCAGCAGTGTACTCGACGCTTACATAAGTATTTAGTAACTCAGTGTTTAATGCCTACTTAAAAGCAGTAATAACTTGGCACGTTCTAGTGCCTACATTATCCATTTATTTAACTTGACACTTTTTCGGTATGTACGTAATTTTAAACTTAATCATTATTATAATCCATTACATATTAGATACATCAACATTATATTAAATTCTAATATAAATTCATATAGGTAGAAATAATCTTTATTGAAAATGCTTAAACATCATGCTCATTCATTTAAACATCACAACAATAAAAAAAAATATATAAATTTTTTTTCTATCATTAAAACTCAACTTTTGAATCATCTTTACAAGCTACCCTGCTTTGGGCATAATTGAAATATTATACAGTGCTACATTTTTTTTTTATCAATTTTCTGATAGAATCAAGTCAAATGATCACTTATAAATTATATTTTAAGGTCTTATCTTTAATATGCAACTAGAATCAAATCAATCCAAAATTTGTAGCAATAGTTATAGCAATTACAAGACACATTGCTTATGCAAATTCCTCCCAATTGTTTTTAGGCAGATTTCAGGTATGGAATTTAGGTCCATTTTAATCCTAGATCAAAACTTATTCAGTTCGATGATTTAAATGAAAATTATAGTCCAATTTGTTAATTTTCCATTCCAATAGGAATCACTCAAAAAACACATCCATAACTCTAGTTATGGACCAAAATGTAAACATTATTCATATGACAAATTTCCAACAATCTTCAATTTATCATACCTTCATGCATCATCAACCTAAACTCATTCATGCATCAAATAACCAAAGTCATCATTCAATTAAAATATCAATAATTATCTGTATAATCACACATATCATCATACTTCAAGTATAACAATACAATCAATAATAATATCACATTGATTCACATTTAACATTCATTTGCCATATTGAATTTTTGCCAAAAGTACTTACCTTAAAAAGTCCTCATTTGTTCTTTTTTTCTTCTCTCTAATTGATTTTCTCCTTGCCTCTAGTCTCTATTTAATTTGGCCTATAGGTTGCTTACTTCCGTGACCTAACAACAGTGTTACACATACTTCAACTGATGCCTTATACACTAATGCTACATATGAACAAATGCCTACTTACGCGCGACTATATCCTAAATTATGGGATGTTACAATTCTCCCATCCTTTAAGAAGTTTTGCCCTTAAAATTTAGCTAATTTTTTGGAGTTATATAATTGTGGATACTGAGCCTTCATCACCTCTTCATTTTCCTAAGTGGCCTCTTCTGAAACATAGTTTCGCCAAAGAGCCCTTACCAATGGTACCTTATTGTTCCATATTTCTTTGAATTTTCATGCTAGAATTTCTACTGGCTCCTCTTCATAAGTCAAATCCGGTCATATCTCTATTGATTCTAGTGGTATAACATGAGATAAATCCGATCGATATATGGACACATGGTATAGATTGTGAATTTTATCTAACTTCGGCGATAGAGCTAATATGTATGCCACTGGCCCTGTGTGTTCAAACACCTTATATTGTGTAATGAACTTGGGACTTAACTTTCCTTTTTCACCAAATCGGAGTATCCTTTTCTAGATGAAACTTTTAGAAACACTTTGTCACTAACTGCATACTCAATATTCCTCTTTATCAAATCAAATACCATGTGGGAAGAAATGGAGGAAAATTTTGATTTTGAGTTCTTTAAGGCTCACCAATTGTGTAAACAACAGACTTGGAAAAAATGGTACAAAAGTCAGATGAGTCCATTGAATAGTTTGCTCTAGGGCTTAGGCAAATGAAAACTCAGTCTTAGAGGCCCTCATTAGAAATATACTATGTAACTTTAGCTTTGAAAGAGCTAAATTTCAATATTAGAAAACACTTTGAAGGTCATTAGTTTAGGGATATGAATGATGTTATGTCTGAGATTGCCAACTATGAAGCCATACATAGGTAAAAAGAGCAAAAACTACCAACTGTGATGGCTCCTAAGAGAGAAATACATTATCAACATGATTAGGTTGCGATTGTGGAGACAGATGAGAGTTCTAATGATGAAATATTCATGGTTGAGTCAGTAATAGCCAAGCCTTATGAGTGTTTGGCCTTAACTAAGCCACTTATTAAGTAAAAGGACCAGTGTATCTTTTAAGCAAGCACAAGCTATGAATGATTATTCTTTTGATATTTTAAAAGCTAATGAAATCATTGTTTGATTAGTAAAAGAGAAATAGATCAATAAGGTATGTGGATGCATAGGATCCTAGAAGACCAAGATGTGTAATTGAATTTTTAAAGCTTGCAAGGGAGAGAACCATTCGTAGGGATTAAAACTGTGGTAGTCCAAGACCATCTTGGTGATAATTGTCACATCCATTAATTTAGACCTCGAGTCGCGCATGTCACGAAATTGATGCATTAGACCGACCATAGTCTAAATTCCAATTTTCACCGAAAAAAGATAAAATAATAATAAAATATTTATGGGATTCCTTTATATAGTGAAAAAGTGATAGATATGATGAGGAACCTAGGTGCAAAAGTTAGAAAGTTTTGGGGCAAAAGTGTAAAATTAGAGGACCAAAATGGATATTTGCCAATTAACCAAAATTAAACACATTTTCCATAAATGTTGGCCGACCATGCCTATAAAAAGAAAGGAAAACTAAAACTAATGGGATTAATATCATAATTTGGCATAATATCTTAGTTTTGGTAAAAAAATGTGGGACTCAGTAAGTGTTAAACCTTGAGGGTATTTTCGTCATTTTGATGATAACAAATAAAATAGCAATATTGTATTTAACATACTTGTTTTCTAACATGGAATAAAATTGCAAGAATGGAGAATGAAAGAATAATCCTTGAAAGAAAAAATTAAGGATGTAGCATGTTCACGCCCGTGACCCTATGTGTCACGCTCGTGAAAGAGCTAACCGTCTCCAAAACCAACATTTGAAGTTCACGGCCATGAAGGAAGACACAAACCGTGAATTGCATATTTAAGTCACGCACGTGAACTAAATGTCATGCCCGTGAACTTTCATGACATTTTCATCTAGAGAGCTTCACGACCAAAGTCACCACTTGGATCACGGCTGGGAAGTTTTTATGCCCGTGAATAAGTATGTCGTGCTAGTGACTCAATGTTTCAAAATCTGCTAGAGAGCTTCACGACCAAGGTCACCACTTCAGTCACGGCTTGGAAGAACAGTCACGCCCGTGAAGGATGAAACAGAAAAATGTCAGGCGCGATTATTTGGTTGGTACAGTGGCTAGTTTCGTATTAAATGCACCCTAACGGCTATAATCAGCCAAGGGAATATAAATGCAAGTCATTTATGCATTCAGTATAAGAGGATAAAAAATACTTTGAATCAAAATCAAAATACAAGCTATTTATACATTCAATACTTTGAGAACCAATATCTATTCTCTATAAAAATCTTTTTGCTATTCATTTATTGAGCAATAAATATTTGTGAGTGTTTCTCTCTGTAATCATTTATTACTCAAGTGAGTTTTGGGTATCTCTGGGTTAAGAGTAGAATACTTGTAAGGGTTAGTTGTGTGAGCCTTTAAAACACAAAGTAAAGGTTAGTTGTGTGAGCCTTTAAAATACAAAGTAAAGGTTAGTTGTGTTAGCCTGTAAAAACACAAAGTAAAGGTTGTTTGTGTGAGCCTGTAAAACACAAGGAATTGGTAATTGTGTGAGAAATTAAAACACAAGGGATTTCTGGGTTAGGTGTGCTCCATTGTGAGAAACACCATAGTTGGGAGTGAGCTTGTAAAATTCCATTGTAACACTTAGTGTGTTAGTGAAACTCCCAATTGCGATTGGGGAGAGGAGTAGGGTTTGTTAACACCCGAACCTCTATAAAAATCTTTATGTTAAATTTCTCTATCCCTCCTTAAATTAATTTTTATTTCCGCACTTTAAGGTTTAATTTTTTGAAACTCCAATTCAACCCCCCTTATTGGCTTAATATCTGGGCAACAATTGGTATCAGAGCTAAGTCTAGCATCGAAGCCTAAAAAGTGCTAGTAAAGATTAAGATATGGCTAGTGAAGGATTCCAAAGTCTCAAACCTTACTTTGATAGAGCAAATTATGCCCATTGGAAGTTTCGGATGGAGACATATCTGGATAGTGAAGGAATTGAAGTCTGGGATAGTGTACGAAAAAAATGGATACCACCAACCAGAAGAGGAGCTGATGGTGAAGAAGAAATCCTATCAAGTGATGAGTGGACAGAGCCTCAAAGAAGAGAAAATTTCAAAAATAAGAAGGCAATGACAATCCTATCAAGCTCATTATCTATTGAAGAATGTGGAAGAATACAACACTACCCAACAGCATACAACATGTGGAAGACATTGAAAAATTATCATGAAGGAACTAAGCAAGTCAAATCCAAGAAGATTCAACTTCTTACATCAGAATATGAACTCTTCAAGATGAAATCCAATGAGTCAATCACTGACATGACCAACCGCCTTCTAGCCATTGTAAATGGAATGAGGAAACTTGGGAAGCATCTGAGCCTGGAAGATGTAAATAACAAAATCCTGAAAAGTCTTCCTCTTAAAGACTATGGCTCAAGAGTTGCTGGCATAGAAGGAGCAAATGAAGACATGAGCATCATGAATACTGATGTGCTAGTTGGCAAACTTCTCACTCATGAAATGGCAGTGAAAAGAGATAGAGAGCTTGAAGCAGAGCCAGAGAAAAGAAAGCCCTTAGCACTCAAAGCCTCTACTTCAAAATCTCAAGAAGAAAGTGAAGATGATGAAGAAATGAGTGATGATGAAAATGAGGACATTGCTATGCTTTCAAGAAGATTAAAAAGAATCATTGAGAAGAAAATGAGCAACTCAAGAAAATTCAGGCAAAGAAACCTCAAACAAACTTCTAATGATGCACAAAGAAGTAAGGAAGAGGTAAAGTGCTATGAATGTGGAAAGAAAGGACATATCAAACCAGAATGTCCAAGGTTCAAGAAGTATAAGAGCAAATGCCAAAGCGATAATGGGGAGAAAGGTCACAAAGCTACATGGGATGACGAAAGCTCTTCAAGTGAAAAAGATGGTAATGAAAGCGAAGAGGTCAACCTGTGCTTCATGGCTATTGAAGATCATGTCTCGAATAAGGTAAGATCAATACACTCATACTCCTTGAACAATGATAGTAGTGATAATGATGATGATAGTGATGATGATGATGATGAGCAAAGCCTAATAGAAGAATTAAATCTAGAATTAGAGAAATATAGAAGTAAATTTAGTACTTATAGAAATAACATCTCTAATTTAAAAAATAAGATAGATGATTTAGAAAAGGAAAACATAAAGCTTAAATCATCTAATGAATCTTTCCAAAAGTCATTAGATGAATACTCATCAAGACCCTCAACTGATTCCTTGTTAAAAGAAAATAATACTTTGAAAAATAAAGTTGAGGAACTTAGAAATTTCATTTCTACATTTCATATAGGTAAAGAGAATTTAGATACTCTCATTGTATCTCAAAGATCACCCTTAATTAGACATGGTCTAGGATTTAAAGACACATCATCATCTTCTCACAAAACCATCGTTGTTAAGTCTAGTGAACCTCACATCTCCACACTTGTTAGAACAACACCAAGAAATAAGCATATTAAACCTTCTATACATAAAAAGAATAATCATGCCTTTATATATAGGAAGCAATGCATCTAGAAATCATCAATTAATCATGATTGTGCATGTCATCATTCTCAAAATTAGTTTGATAGAAATATGGTATTAAGAAATCTTGTATGACCAAAAAGCAAGTTTAGACCAAAACTGTGTAATTACTGCATGAAATTTGGTCACATAAATAAATATTGCTGGATAAGGAAGGCTCATTGGGAACCTTCATGTGCTAACTCCCAAGGACGCAAACTCATTTGGGTACCTAAAATCATACTTAAATTGTGATTCTATAGGTATGCCTCAAGTCCACAAAAAACAAAAATGCTCGGCTAGTAGATAGTGGATGCTCAAGGCATATGACAGGAGATAAAGAACTTTTCAATAAAATCAAAAATATTAATGGAGGTAAAGTTACCTTTGGAAACAATGCTAAGGGTAAGGTAATTGGCTTTGGATCTATTGGTATTAATGGTACTACTTTTATTAAAGATGACTTACTTGTTGATGGCTTGAAACATAACTTGTTAAGTGTAAGTCAATTATGTGATAAAGGAAACAAAGTAACCTTTACTTCCAGTGAATGTCTTGTAACCTCTATTGATGGTCAAGAGATATTTAAAGGAAATAGAGATGTCAACACTTACATAATAGATTTACATGAATTATCTAACCATTCCTCTAAGTGTCTTGTGACTACTAGTGATGAATCTTGGCTGTGGCATAGAAGGCTTGGTCATGCTAACATGGATTTAATACAAAGCCTCAGCATAGGAGAACTAGTAAAAGGACTGCCAAGAGTCAAATTTGAAAAGAAAAAACATGTGAACCTTGCCAAAGAGGGAAGAAACACAAGTCATCATTCAAAGCCAAAAACATAGTAAGTACCTCAAAACCTCTTCAGCTCCTGCATTTAGACTTATTCGGACCTACTAGAATTGCTAGCTTAGGAGGAAAACATTATGCATTTGTCATCTTAGATGATTACTCTAGATTTACTTGGTAATTTTCTTAGCTTAAAAGAGTGATGCTTTTGAAAATTTCAAAAGCTTTGCTAAAAGGGTTCAAAATGAAAAAGGGTACTGTATTTCAAAGATAAGAAGTGATCATGGCAAAGAATTTGAAAATGAAAACTTTGAAAGCTTTTGTCTTGCACATGGCATGTCAGAAAATTTCTCATCTCCTGGGACACCTCAACAAAATGGGGTAGTTGAAAGAAAAAATCGAACTTTAATTGAAATGGCTAGAACAATGCTCAATGAATATGATTTACTAACTTACTTTTGGGCAGAAGCCACAAACACTACATGTTATATTTCAAATCGAGTTTTCAAAAAACCTCTTTTAAATAAAACATCATTTGAGCTATGGAATGGAAGAAAGCCCTTGATATCGTACTTTAGAGTATTTGGATGCAAGTGCTTCATATTCAATACCAAGAACAATCTTGGAAAATTTGCCTCTAAATCTGATGAAGGTATCTTTTTAGGATTCTCTACAACCAGCAAAGCATAAAGAATATTTAACAAAAGATCATTAACAGTTGAAGAATCCGTGCATATTATCTTTAATGAATCTAGTAGACTTGATCTTGTGAAAAGTAGTGTTCTTGATGATATTGTAGGTAATATGGAAAGACTTGATCTTGAAAATGGAAAAGAAGAAAATGATCAAGAAGATTCACATCAAAATGATTCTCTACCTCAAACTTAAGAAGAAAACAAACATGAACTCCCAAAAGAATGGAGAATGACGAAAGATCATCCAAAAGAGCAAATCATTGGTGATCTCTCAAGAGGAGTAAGTACTAGATCTCATTTCAAACATTTAGTCACTGACATTGCTTTTATTTCTCATATTGAACCTAAAAATGTTGATGAGGCTCTTAATGATGAAAGTTGGGTAATTTCCATGCAAGAGGAACTCAACCAATTTCAGAGAAGTAAGGTATGGACCTTAGTACCTAGACCCAAGGATCATCAAATTATAGGTAGCAAATGGGTATTTAGAAATAAACTAGGTGAACAAGGTTCAATAACTAGGAATAAGACAAGATTAGTTGCAAAAAAATATAATCAGGAAGAAGGTATAGATTATGATGAAACCTATGCACCTGTAGCTAGATTAGAAGCCATAAGAATACTTTTAGCATATGCATGTCACATGAATTTCAAACTCTTTCAAATGGATGTGAAAAGTGCTTTTCTAAATTGTTATATAGAAGAAGAAGTATATGTAGAACAACCACCAGGCTTTGAAAGCTATGATTTGCCAAATCATGTTTTTAAACTTTCAAAAGCTTTATATGGTTTGAAACAAGACCCAAGAGCTTGGTATGAAAGGCTAATTTCTTTTTTATTAGAAAATAGCTTTACAAAGGGAAATGTTGACACCACATTATTAATTAAAAAGCATAAGCATGATATACTAATTGTTCAAATTTATGTTGATGATATAATATTTGATTCTACTAATGAGTTGCTTTGTCAAGAATTTTCCAAGTGTATGACTAGGGAATCTGAAATGAGCATGATGGGAGAGCTTAAGTATTTCCTTGGTCTACAAATAAAGCAAAGCAATGAGGGCATATTCATCAACCAATCCAAATATGCCAAAGATTTAATTAAGAAATTTGGTATGGAAGGATGCAAGAATGCCAAGACTCCCATGAGCACATAAACAAAATTGGACAAGGATGAAAAGGGTAAGAGCATTAATGAAAAGCTTTGTAGAGGTATGATCGGATAACTTATATATCTTACTGCTTCTAGACCCGATATAATGTATAGTGTTTGCTTGTGTGCACGATTTCAATCATGTCCTAAAGAATCTCATTTAAATGCAGTAAAAAGGATTCTAAGATATTTATATGGATCATTGCATCTAGGTTTATGGTATCCTAGAAATTCATCCTTCTATATTATTGGATATTCAGATGTAGATTATGCTGGTAGTCTTTAAGATAGGAAAAGTACTTTAGGTACTTGTCACTTTATTGGAGAATGCTTAGTTTCTTGGTTTAGCAAAAAACAAGTTTCAGTTGCTCTTCCAACTGCTGAAGCAGAATATGTAGCAACTGGATGTTGTTGTACTCAGATTATTTGGATGAAACAACAACTTAAGGACTATGGTCATGATATGAACCATATACCTATTAAATGTGACAATAAAAGTGCTATAAATCTTTCAACGAATCCTATTCAACACTTAAGAAGTAAGCATATTGACATTAGACACCACTTTATTAGAAATCATGTTCAATTTGGAGATGTTGCATTAGAATTTATAAGCACGGAAAATCAATTGGCAGATATTTTTACTAAGTCTCTAAATGAGGAAAGATTTAATTTCATTAGAAGAGAACTTGGTATGATTGATGGATTAACCTTATGATTGCTAAATTATGAAATCTTAAGTGATAATCTTAATTTTGTATCATATCACTAGATATAAGGTAGTAAATTTGATGAAAATTTTATGTTATAAGGGATAGAATCTTCATTGAAATAATGTAGTCATGTTTTAGGACTTAATTTTATTTGATGAAAATTTTAGGGAAGTCACGCCCGTGACATATATTCATGCTTGTGACTTAAATAGCCAAAAGAGGCAGTGTCGTTCACGACTTGATTCACGACATTGTTCACGGATTCAAGTAGTGAAACTTATTATTCACGACTTCATTCACTCCCGTGAAAAGCCTTGATCACGCTCGTGACACATTTTCACGCCCATTAACATTTTCACCCTAAAACACATAGAGGCGTTCACGTTTTGAGTCACGCTTTGTTTCACGGGCATAAGTAGTGAAATTCAACCTTTCACGCCCGTGACGATTGTTTCACCCCCGTAAAAGTTCATCATTCATGCCTGTGAGATTCAAAGGTCACGACTGTGAACATATTCACCCCTTTATTCACGGGTAGAGCACCCATTCAGCAAACCATGAACACGACCATTCACGACCGTGAACACACATTTCACGCCCGTGAATGCATCGGGCATATAAGAGAACAACTGGTTATTTTTCACATGTCAACCTTTCAACTCCTAGAAACCACTCTCATTTACACACATTAATGAGATATTGAAGATTCCGGCCCCCAAGTCACAAACTTTTCCTATAAATACCATCAAAAGTTCAATTCTTCATCAAAAATAATACATCCTTAGGGTTTCCTTAAAAGTTTTCTGTCAAATATTTTCCCAAACTTCACAAAGTTCACCTCTTCAATTCAAATGGGGACCGCCTCATCAAAAGGAAAAAGAAAGAAGTCTCATGCTCCCAGGAGGTATGCAAATTACCTCATGAACATAATTCCAGAGTAGTGCCATCCCCGGTACTCCACAATGAAGAAAAGGCCTCTCCTTTCATCGAAGTCCTTTGAATGGTAAACGGTCCAAACTCTCGGGCTAGAAATGGCAATGACAGAGCAACTCCAGGCCTGTCACTTGAGAGAATTCATGGACATTCACCAGCCCACAATGAGAGAGCCAACACTGGAATTCCTTAGCACTTTGCAAGTGTCTCATACTAGAGTGGTGAAATTCCAACTCTACAACAATCCAAACACCCTCAATGCCACTGAATTCGGTGAATTATTCAACTTACCATCAGATGGCATCCTCAATGACAGTGAAGTAGAATTCTTCGCCACTCGAGCTTGGACCCATTTTGGTATAGATTGCAGCTGGGATGTCAAGAAGACCAAGAGCACTCATCTCAGGTCCCCAGTGCAGAAATACTTGCGTAGGTTCCTGACCTATAGCATATTCGCTCGAGAAGATAGCAATGGGACCATTCGAAAATCGGAGTTCTTCCTATTTGAGATGGCTAGAAGCGGTCTCACGGTGGCACTTTCTAGATGGTTTGTAAACCATATTCTGTCCATCGCCACCAAACCCACAGGAGATATACTCATTGGTGGTTATGTCACCCATATAGCCTTGAAGCTTGGCTATTTGAAGCTGGATGAGCATCATTTCAATCTCATCCCTGGGCATCCTCGAGATCGATTGGATGTCGAGTCCTTTATCAAGATGGGAGCGGCTGTCAGAATTGTTCATGAGAACAATATTTTTTACCGTTTCACAGACACTGCTGGGGAGATAATCTGGAAAGACCATGATACGGAGGACTTCAATACAGGCCTCTAAGGAATCTAGCAGAAGAAAAGGGTTCGAGTTAAGGAAGCACCTCCAGTGACTGAGCAGGACATCAGAAAATCCTCGGCTTCCACACCGAATTTGGCGCAGCAGGTGGTTGACCTCTTTGCACCATGATTCGAGCAGCTGCAGGCTTCGATGGACGAGAGGTTGGAAAACCTCAAAGACTTCATGGAGTCATGGATGGACAGCCTTGAGGCAGAGGTTGCTAGACTTTGAGATAGGATGTCTGGCTAGGTGTTAGGCTAGATGGTAGCCTAAATTTGCATATTTGCTTGTTTACTTTCTTTGATTGTTTTGTTGCTTTTTGTTTGTTGTATTTCCTTTCTGACTTTTATTACCTTTGGTGTGTAAGTTTTTTTAACAATCAAATATATTTGCTTTGTTTATCTTTTGGTATCTTTATATTCTTTTTATTGCTGACAAAAGGGGGAGAACCTAGCAATATATTAAGATAAATGAATTTTGAATAAAAAATAAGAACCTACAAAAACATTGACATTGAGTTAGATTGGGAGAAATTAGAAATACTCAAAATTTGATTCAAAATTAATATGCAAGTATGAAATTGAGCTTTATACACATTAGATATATCTTAAGTATACTTTGCATATACCTTAATGCAAGTTACATAAATGAATATGCCATGTTATACTATAAATATACCTTACATATACTTCATGCCTTCAAAATAATTTTGGTATATTTTGGATATACTTTGCATATAACTTGCATATACTTAAAAATCAGATAGTTTATTTCAATGCTACATCATTCTTTACAATTCTTGCATTTTATCAATTTTTTATCCTAAGTATCTTTTAAGGGGGAGATTTCTCAAAAGCACAAATTGCTAGATTATTTGTCACCATCAAAAAGGGGGAGATTCTTAAACCTTGAGGGGTATTTCTATCATTTTGATGATAACAAATAAAATAGCAATATTGTATTTAACATACTTGTTTTCTAAGTTTATTAAACAAGGTATGGAATAAAATAGCAAGAATGCATAATGGAAGAATAATCCTTGAAAGACAAAATTAAGGATGTAGCATGTTCACGCCCGTGACCCTATGTGTCATGCCCATGAAAGAGCTAATCGTCACCAAAACCAACATTTGAAGTTCACATCCCTGAAGGAAGACACAAATCGCGAATTGCATATTTAAGTCACGCCCGTGAATTAAATGTCACGCCCGTGAATAAGTATGTCATGCCCGTGACACAATGTTTCAAAATCTTCCAGAGAGCTTCACGACCAAGGTCACCACTTCAGTCATGGCTTGGAAGAACAGTCACGCCCGTGAAGGATGAAAGAGAAAAATGTCAGACGCGATTATTTAGTTGGTACAACGACTAGTTTTGTATTAAATGCACCCTAACGGCTATAATCAGCCAATGGAATGTAAATGCAAGTCATTTATGCATTCAGTATAAGAGGATAGCAAATACTTTGAATCAAAATCTAATTACAAGCTATTTGTACATTCAATACTTTGAGAACCAATATCTATTCTCTGTAAAAATCTTTTTGCTCTTCATTTATTGAGCAATAAAGATTTGTGAGTGTTTCTCTCTGTAATCATTTATTACTCAAGTGAGTTTTGGGTATCTCTGGGTTAAGAGTAGAACACTTGTAAGGGTTAGTTGTGTGAGCCTTTAAAACACAAAGTAAAGGTTAGTTGTGTGAGCCTTTAAAACACAAAGTAAAGGTTAGTTGTGTGAGCCTTTAAAACACAAAGTAAAGGTTAGTTGTGTTAGCCTGTAAAAACACAAAGTAAAGGTTGTTTGTGTGAGCCTGTAAAAAACAAGAAATTGGTTACTGTGTGAGCCATTAAAACGCAAGGGATTTCTGGGTTAGGTGTGAGCCATTGTGAGAAAGACCATAGTTGGGAGTGAGTTTGTAAAACTCCATTGTAACACTTAGTGTGTTAGTGAAACTCCCAATTGCGATTGGGGAGATGAGTAGGGTTTGTTAACACCTGAACCTCTATAAAAATCTTTGTTTCAAATTTCTCTATCACTCCTTAAATTAATTTTTATTTCCGCACTTTAAAGTTTAATTTTTTGAAACTCCAATTCAACCCCCCTTATTGGCTTAATATCTGGGCAACAGTAAGGATTTTGGATGGTTTTGAAGTGGAAAAGGGTATTAAAAGTGTTTAATGAATTTTAAAAGAGAAAAGGTTAATGAAGCCAAAACCCAAGTTGTGTCAAAAAAGAGAATTTAGGGTTTTGGTTGAGGAGAGAGAAAGTTGACAGATGGTTTAGACTTAAGGAAGAAAGGGTGTTAATGAGGTTTTTATTTATGATTGGGGTTTCTTTGGAAGCTAAACAAGTATAAAAACTATGCACGGATTAAAGACATCTATTCACAGCTATGAAGCAGCTTAACACAACTTATAACGGTGAAAAACTGTGTCACAGTCATGAATGTTCTATCTTAAGTATAATTTATTCATGGATTATTTTAATTCTATTATGATGTATGTTGTCAAATATGACATAATGAGTGAATAATTGTTTCAAGTGGAAAGAAATAATTCAAATGTAACATGAGATGATAAAGAAAAAACATTTTATGTTTTGATAAAGGAAAAACATGTTAGATTTTGATGTGAGAAAAAAGAGTAAAGTTATGTGAATGATATAAATAAAGAACAAAGAAAATATGAGAATATGAAAAAAAGCATTTGAGCCCAATGTATATGCCTAACATAGACTAGAGTGGGTAGACAAGTTAGCATACCAATTAGGAATAGTAAACTGTTAAGCCTGTAGGCCATATTGCTTGTAGGAGTTTAATGGTTGTAGACAATTTATTGCATGTTATCATAGACATTCACTATACCATATTATATGGCACCAATTTCATATAGGCCAAGTGCTCATTTATACCCCTTTTAGTATCGTATTGTCTGGTTTGGGCATCTTAGTCATATAAATAAGAAATAAGAATGAGAAATACAAAGGAAACCAAGTTATATGAAAAGGAAAGAAAAGTGGCCAAATCAAAGTACAAAAGAAATGTGATGTGATTATGTAACGGTATGTGAAATGAATGTAATTGTGAGAGTAAAATGCATGAAACTAGTTTTTACTATGATGAGTATGATAAATTATTGCTTCATCAATACATATTGATAATTTTTGCATGAATTATTGTATAAATGTATGAATGTTTGTTTGCCTATAGTTTATTGCCTACCTGCATGCACCACTAAACTTAATGCTTAGGGTGGAAGATGTTTGTTTCTCTTGCACAAAT
Source organism: Triadica sebifera (assembly GCA_023653625.1). NCBI lineage: Eukaryota > Viridiplantae > Streptophyta > Magnoliopsida > Malpighiales > Euphorbiaceae > Triadica > Triadica sebifera. The sequence continues at coordinate 7,906,735 of JALBGG010000023.1, read as the reverse complement.
ACAGAGATCTAGAATTGGTTGATAAAAAACGGAGTTAGTGGAAACCTGAAGTCAGAGTAGCAGTAGAAAATGCATTAAGGGTGACGCTTTTTATACTTTTGTTTTCTTTAATTTCACATTTTGTGTGTATAAAGAGTCATGAATATTTGTAAATGGTTTGGATGGAATTTTTATACAACATAACCTTTAGATGTATAAAATGTAAATAGTTTTCTTCTGTAAGTTTATTAAGCTGTTTGTAATTATTTATATTTTATAATGTGATTTGAAAAAAAATGAATCCAGTTTTTAGTATATTATAATTAGGTTTTCAAGATCAAAGTTGTGTAACACCCTCTTACCTAACTGTTGGTTAGATAGGGTGAAGGGGTGTTACAAAAAATGATCATTGAAGAAAGAACCAGAATTAAATTTGAAGATTGAAATTGTTATGGATGACATTGGAGAAAAAATAAAGAAAGTGACCATGACCAAGTAGGAGCCAAAAAAAAAAAAAGAAAAGATATGCAAAGAATGTGGGTCATACATAAAAAAGAAAGACAAGGCTAAGTGACCAACAGTAAAGGGACATGAGAGCTAAAGGAAGAGATTGAAAAGCACCAAGGCAGTATAGTTTTAAAACTTTTGTACCTCAACCTCAAAAAATGGTGTTTGTTAGACATGGTAGGCTGCCCAAATTGGAGGTGTATAGTAGTAGAGGGATTGAGGAACTTTCAATTAAAACCTAAAAGCATCAGTTGCAAGGATATTGATAATTGAAGAGAATTATGGAAGTCGAGTTACCATGGAAATAATGCTAGCTAAGGAGAGCAGGGATATTGAGGTAATCATTCTTTCTAAAGAGAAAATATAAAGGGTCTAAGCATGCAAAAAGAAGGAAACATCTCTTACTGAGCAGAAAAGAGAGCAAATCTAAGGGGCAAATGATAGAAAAGTTGATGCTTATGACCAGAGGGCAAGAAGTAGAAGCAAAGCAATTACCCAAGATTAGATGGAGAAAGTTAAAGAAAATGACATTTATGTAGGAACCATTGCCCTACTTGGTTTAAGTAATGATGGGGGCCATCATTTTAGTTGAACATTTACAGCTTAAAGGGGGTAGAACCCAACATTCGACGTGATGTGATAGAACCTGAAGAAGATGGTACCGTTAATGTTACTCTAGAAAAACCTATAGAGGCTATAACAAAGCACATATGACCATGATATCTCAAGGATGTGGTGAATGGTACGCTAGCCAATAGGGTTTTAGTGGACAATGAAGTAAGGGGAAAATATTATGCTATTGATAATGTTCAATAGATTAGGAGTACTAAGACAGAACCTTGCTAGACGGTTGTGTACATGATGAATTTTGTAGGGATGAATGTTCAATTGTGAGAACATTGACAATTGAAATTTAGGTTTTCATCATGGATGTTAGAAGCTCATACAACTTATTCCTCAGTCAAGACTGGATTCATTCCAATAAGTGCATCTCTTCATTCATGCACTAAAATCTTATATTATAGAAAGATGGTGACACTATGGAGATAGTCCATGTTGATCCCAACCCATTTGGAGATAATTTGAATGAGGCAGACACAACATTATATGATCCAGAGATGTGCACAACTGAAGCTAGAAGGTATAAGGTTAAACAATTGAGGGGTTACACATTGAGAATTGATAGGCTGCTCTCATTTAGGAAAGGAAGTGTTGTCATAGATGGTGCCAGTTATGATGGTTAGGTTGTAAGAAGGAATCCTAAGAAGGTTTAAGGCCCTAATTAAGCAACATAATATGGCAGTAGCTAAATATATATTAAAAGATAAAGATGATACAACCCACTGGATGGAAGGGTACAACCTAGAGTTGGACCTAAAAAAAATCGATGATACCCTTACAACAATGCAAGATCCATTGAAAAAGATCAATTTGGGGTCACTAGATTTACCTAAACTAATCCTTGTAAGTACTAAGTTAAGCACTAGTTTGGAGGAAAGATTGGTGAACCTAGTATGAGAACATAGAGATTGTTTTGCATAGGAATATAGTGAGATGTTCGGTCTAGACAAAAATATAGTTCAACATAAGTTTCCTATCGAAGAGGGTATAGGCTGTACAAACAACCCATGCAAATGATGTGAAGAGAAGTAGTGAAGACAATAGTTGAAAATTTTGACAAATTGAAATGGGCCAATATATATAGAATGACTCTAAAGTATTGTCCCAATAAATAAGAGAAATGGTAAAGTTAATGTTGCCAAACAATTATAAAAAAAGGGGGATGAATTGGTGGTCAAATAATTTTTTTTTTGCTAAAACAATAACAAAACAATGATAGAAAAATAAAAAATAGATGAGAGACACAAGATTTAGAGAGGTTCAAGTGTTAATGAACCCTATGTCCTTTCCCCAATCATAATTGTGTATTTCACTAATTCAAAAAAGTTACAATGGAGTTTTACCTAGCTTATTTTCAACTATAGTGTTTTTCACTCTTGACTAACATCTAACCCAAAACCATTTTGCTTTTATTTCTCACACAAAAAACCTTATAAATGTGTTTCACTCTCAATCCAACTCACTCAATCTCACTATTGAGTAATTAATTAAAAGAATAAACACTCTCAACTACTAAAAAGCTCAATAACACTTGAGCAATAATAGTTTACAATATAAAATAGATGAAAGAGAAGGTAGTTGAATATTTTTAATGCATAAAGCTTTAAAAATATTAAAATGCTTGAATCTCATATCTCTAACCTTTGGAAGTCATAAATCTGGAGTATTTATATTTTTTCTGTGAAATAAAGCATTTCAGTACATTTATTATGAAATAAATATTCAACTACTTTTCATTTGGGCCTGACAACTTTAATTCTCTAGATTCATGTGCATGACTGTGGCTTCATGGGTGTGAAATTTCTAAGTAAGCTATGAATTAACTTGTGAAGTTGGCAGTGAATGATTTTCAAAGTTATTAGAATTCTGGAATTAGGGTCTTCATGAGCATGAAAAGTGGAGTCACAGATGTGAAACTTGATGCTGATTGTGAACTAGGTTGTCAAGCAAACTGTGAATGATATTGGAACTTTTGGCATTCTTGGGGTTCGACTTTTATGGATGTGATTGATTCTTCATGGGTGTGACACTCTACTGAAGCTGTGAATGGTTAAAATTTGATTCTTTTAGTGCCACAAGGACTTGATGAGCATGACCTTTGTTTTTCATAGGCATGAAGAGCTTCCTTATTAGGCAAGACCTATGTGTCACAAGCGTGAACAACTTTTGATTTTTAAACTTTGAACTCCAATTGACTTGGTTTGATTAGCTTTGATGGTTTAAAGATCATTTAATATGTTTATTCACTTAAAACAAAAAGTGTGGTTAAATTTCTTTTTACTTAATTATTTGTTATTACCAACACGATGGAAATAATCATCAAAGTTCAACAATATCCCCCTTTTTGATAGTGACAAGAAACTGTGCAATATGTGACTTAGGAGAAAATTTTTTCTCCTCTTTAAAATATGCTTATAAAAGAATGAAATTTATATGTACAAGCATGCCACTGAAACAAGCCAAAAGCATAAAGACATTTAAGTTTAATGAAATCCAATTAAGTTTAAGAAGAGTTCAATTAGCCTAATGAAGGTCATATGTTATACCAAAAACAATTCTTAAGCCAATTATGCATCATAAGATATCAATCAATTTATGCACACCACTTATCCATAACCATAAGATACAAATCAATTCTTGCATACCATTTAATTACAACTATATTGCATATTTCTCCCCCTTTATCACTATAAAAAAGAATCAAACATAAGAGGAGAAATGATAAATGCATTAAGCACAACCATTAAGGGATCAAATGTATGAAAAACCAAATATATTAACAAAAGATTGATAGCTTAACTACCAAGTTCATTGCTTAAATATGTAAAACTACAAGATAAAGCTATTCAGAAGCTTTGATTATAAAGCTCAAAAAGCTAAAACAGTCCAAAAGAGAAAACAATTTCTAAGAAATAAAAGCTAAGACAAAAGGACATTCGTCTAGTGGAGGATGATTTCGAAAGCGAGGGACTTCAGACTCAAAACTAATTATGTGAGTGTTGATGCTTTCCCTGAGATCCTCAAGTTGCTACTCGACATGTTGCTGTAGAGAATCAAAACCTTGATGTAGCAAGTCAAGGCAATGATGAAGATCTTGGTGGAGTAAGTTAAATAAATGATTAAAATATGCAAGAAGGTGATGCATTATGTCTAGAGCGAAGGATAAACAAGCCTATCCACCTACTGGTGTAACATCCTGTCACACCCCCTTACCCCACTATAGTTCAGCAAGGTAAGTGAGTATTACCCGTCTTACTGTTTTATAAAATTAATGAAGTGAAGTAATTTTTTTTTTAAATTTTGTAGACATTGAAATAAAATTATTACAAGCATAATACTCAAAATCTTATTTATTTATAAAATATATTAATTTACATTCAAACTATGTTCTTTTACATAGTAACTCACATATTTAATACACATTATATGAAATAAAAATAATACTTTAATTTACAAAGTTTTTTAACAAAATATACCAAAAAAGAAAACCCAGAGCTTTTTACTGCTTCCCTCTGGATACCCTTCTTCTTCTGACAGACTATTTTCTACGGCTACCCTTCTAAACCTGCGCGAGAGGAAACCACCCACGCTAAGCTACTAGCTTAGTGGTGCTTCAATGATAAAAATTTTACATACATATATATTTTCTCACATATTAATTAACCATTTAATAAATAATGCATAAAATAAAAATTTCTATAAAATCATATAAATTTCATTCAACATGTAATAGTAACAAATTTAATTCATGTAACACTTATCAAAATTACATACTTCAATATTAGTATTATTATTATTTTCTTGTGCCCATAACCCTATAACTGAACTATCTAATAGGAATAACGGAGTTGTCATTCCCGGCTTTCATAATGTAGCGCCGAGTGCTTTTATAATAATGCCATTACTGGCTTTTGTTATATTGCCATTACCGGCTTAATAATTTTGCGCCGAGCGCATTTATCAATTGCCATTACCGGCTTTCATATTTGGCACCGAGTGCCTAAATTCCCCTGATTGGCATGCCAAACTATTCCCTATTCTAGTTCTAGACTAGGTGTTTTTGGGCTTAACTATTTTTATATTAATTCGCAATATTTTCAACTATCATAAGTATGCTTGTTTATTTTTGTTCTATATTTCCATTATTATTACAATAAAATCTCATATATAAATAATCTGTTAAACATTGATAATTACCATCAAAGTAAATATTTGCATTAATTATTACATATAATTAACATACCACATGCATAAGTCCAACACTTCACGTTTTATACCTATGGCAGAATTTGGACCTGTTTTTGGGCTTCATTTTTATCCCATTTATAATTATAATTTGGAGTTCTGGCCTTCTAACAATTTTTAGCTTATTGTCTTAGCTTTCCGATGCATCAAAAATCAATTAAATCAAAGTTTTCTATCAAAAGTTATGATCAATTCACTACTGCATCATCACAGAATTTTCTGGACAGATTCTAAGATTAAACTTCATGCATTTTTCTGGGAAAATCTAGACATAATTAAATGTTATAATCTAAATACAAATTAAAGCCCTGTGTCTTAGCTTTCATTTCCAATAAATAACATACAAAAAGTAGTTCCACAACTCAAGTTATCATCAAAATAGACAGAGTTGTTCTTGGAATTCTGTACCCGAGCCATCAATTGGCATCAATTCACATTTCAACCACATTCATCATTTGCATTCATTTTGATACTAAAATTTCCAGAATTACAACTACATTCATATGTCTCAATTATTTCACACCATTTGGTCCCATTGCCATATATAATATCAAAAGTCACAACAAATCACATAACATCTCAAAAACACAAACATAACAAACCTTCATATATAATTCCATACTTATTAACAACATGCAAAATTTTTATCAATGAAGCACATACCTAATCATCCTTAGTTCTTCCTTTAAACCTTCTTTTCCTTCCCTTATTAGCTAGCTTTCTCCTTGCCTTTGTCACCCTCTTGAGGGCCTCTCACTTGTTCACTTATTTTTCCTACACAATTATACCACATCTCAATTCCAACATCCAATTTCAATGCTTTTCATGTCTACATAATATTCTAATGCTCCTAATATGATTTACACCTTAATTGAGCTAAAATGTACTAAGGTTAAACTTCCTTCTTCATATGCCATGGCTGCCCAAAAACCATATCCTAGTTAGCAATTCATTTCCTTCAATTCAACACTCAAATCATATTTTGCTTATCACCAATTGTTGTGTTTCCATATTAATTTCAATTTTCCCTAATTTCTTTAATTATGGAAGCCCCTTATTCATCCATTAACATCATATTTTCTTTATTTTTTAAGCAATAAAACAATTATCTAACATCAAATATCATCAACTCAAAGTCCAATTACAGCTTCATCAACTAAACACAAACTTAATTTTCTAAGTTCTATCTTGCAACTAATCCTAAATCTATCAAACCTAATCACATCTATCATCATCATGGGTCTCAAATAGAAGGAAAAAGGTTAAATTTAAGAAGAATAAACTCACCTTAAGAGTTCTCCAAGGTGGGCCGAAATTCCCCTACTCTTCTCCCTTTTTCTTCTTCTTTCTTCCTTCCTTCTTGCTCCTTTGGTACCTTTTATGGTAAGAACTCCTTAATTCTTATTTTTCCTCTCTCAAAACTAATTTCTTTTCATTATTAGCTTGCTGGAAATTGAAAGAAAAATGGAGGTTTAAGAGAGTGGAGGTGGACGGTGTTAACCTTGAGGGGTATTTCCGTCATTTTGATGATAATAAATAATATAGCAATATTGTATTTAACATACTTGTTTTTGTAAGCATATTATACAGGACATGAATTAAAATAGCAAGAATGGAGAATTGGAAGAATAATCCTTCAGAAACAAAAAAGCAAGAAGTAGCATGTTCACTGCCGTGACTCTAGGAGTCACTCCCGTGAACAAAGCTAGCCGTTAGCAAAACCAACATTTGAAGTTCACGGCCATGAAGGAAGAACAAATCGTGAAGTAAGCATTTCAGTCACCCCCGTGAAGAAAGGTGTCACCCCCGTGAAGAAAGGTGTCACCCCCGTGAAGCTTCATGCAAATTTCATTCCAGAGAGCTTCACGACCAGAGTCACCACTTGGGTCACGGCTGGGAAGATGTTCACCCCCGTGAATGATTCTTTCAATTTCATCCAGAGAGCTTCACGACCAGAGTCACCACTTGGTTCACAGCTGGGAAGAGTGTCACGCCCGTGACTGATTAAAGTCACGCCCGTGACTCCATATGTCAAAACATACCAAAGAGCTTCACGACCAAGGTCACCACTTCACTCACGGCTTGGGAAGAACTGTCACCCCCGTGACAAGCATATTCATGCCCGTGAACAATGAAAGAGAAAAATGTCAGGCGCGATTTTTTGGTTGGTATAACAGCTAGTTTCTTATTTAATGCACCCCAACGGCTATATTCAGCCATGAGAGTATAAATGGAAGTCATTTATACATTAAGAAAAAAAAGGATGATAAGAAAAACAAAAGATTAGCATATACTTCAAATTACAAGCTATCTTGTACTTTTATACTTTGAGAACAAATTCATTCTCTGTAAAAATCTTTTTGCTCCTCATATTTGAGCAATAAAGATTTACAAGTGGTTCTCTCTGTAATCTTTACTCAAGTGAGCATTGGGTAGTTTTGGGTTAAGAGTAGAACACTTGTAAGGGTTAGTTGTGTGAACCTCCAAAACACAAATTAAAAGGTTGTTTGTGTGAGCCTGTAAAACACAAAGTATAGGTTGTTTGTGTGAGCCTGTAAAACACAAAGTGTAGGTTGTTTGTGTGAGCCTGTAAAACACAAAGGAATTGGTTATTGTGTGAGCCATTAAAACACAAGGGATTTCTGGGTTAGGTGTGAGCCATTGTGAGAAACACCATAGTTGGGAGTGAGCTTGTAAAACTCCATTGTAACACTTAGTGTGTTAGTGAAACTCCCAATTGCGATTGGGGAGAGGAGTAGGGTTTGTTAATACCCGAACCTCTATAAATCTTTGTGTCTTATTTTCTCTATCCCTTCTAAAATTAACAATTTTATTTCCGCACCTTAAAGTTTAATTTTTAACTCCAATTCAACCCCCCTTCTTGGTCTAATATCTGGGCAACAATTGGTATCAGAGCCTTGTCTAGCATCAAAGCCTAAAAAGCGCTAGTAAAGAGTTAGATATGGCCAGTGAAGGATTCCAAAGTCTCAAACCTTACTTTGATTGAGCAAACTATGCCCATTGGAAGTTTAGGATGGAGACATATTTGGATAGTGAAGGAATTGAAGTCTGGGATAGTGTACGAAAAGAATGGACACCACCAACCAGAAGAGGAGCTGATGGTGAAGAGGAAATCCTATCAAGAGATGATTGGACTGAGCCCCCAAATTTCAAAAACAAGAGGGCAATGACAATTCTATCAAGCTCATTATCTATTGAAGAATGTGGGAGAATACAACATTGCTCAACAACATTTAGTATGTGGAAGACATTGGAGAACTATCATGAGGGAACTAAGCAAGTCAAATCCAAGAAGATTCAACTTCTAACCTCAGAATATGAGCTCTTCAAGATGAAATCAAATGAGTCAATCACTGACATGACTAACTGTCTTCTATCCATTATAAATGGAATGAGGAAACTTGGGAAGCATATGAGCTTGGAAGATATAAACAATAAAATCCTGAGAAGTCTCCATCTTAAAGACTATGGTTCAAGAGTTGCTGGCATAGAAGAAGCAAATGAAGACATGAGCATCATGAATACTGATGTGCTGATTGGCAAGCTTCTCACACATGAGATGGAAGTAAAGAGAGATAGAGAGCTTGAAGCAGAGCCAGAGAAAAGAAAACCCTTAGCACTTAAAGCCTCTACTTCAAAATCTCAAGAAGAAAGTGAAGATGATGAAGAAGTGAGTGATGATGAAAATGAGGACATCGCAATGCTTTCAAGGAGATTAAAAAGAATCATTGAAAAGAAAATGAGCAATTCCAGAAAATTCAGGCAGAGAAACCTCAAACAAACTTCTAATGAAACACATAGAAGTAAGGAAGAGGTGAAATGTTATGAATGTGGAAAGAAAGGACATATCAAACCAGAATGTCCAAGACTCAAGAAGCATAAGAGCAAATATCAAAGAGACAATGGGGAGAAAGGTCACAAAGCCACATGGGATGACAAAAGCTCTTCAAGTGAAAAAGATGATAATGAAAGTGAAGAGGTCAACCTATGTTTCATGGCTATTGAGGATCACGTCTCGGACAAAATAGGATCACTACACTCATACTCTTTCAATAATGATAGTAGTGATAATGATAGTAATAATGATAGTGATGATGATGATAATGAGCAAAGCCTAATAGAAGAATTAAATATAGAATTAGAAAAATATAGAACTAAATTTAGTACCTATAGAAGTAATGTCTCTAATTTAAAAAATAAGATAGATTGCTTAGAAAAGGAGAACATAAAGCTTAAATCTTCAAATGAATCTCTTCAAAAGTCTTTAGATGAATACTCATCAAAACCTCCAACAACTTTACTGTTAGGGGGAAAAATATTAGTGCTAGAATTAGAAAAAAATAAAATTTTCTATGGATAAAATTGGTATTATGGCAATTGTTAGGGGGAAAAGTGTGAATATGGAGGAAGATGTGGCAAATAAAGAATTTCTTAAAGTTAAAAATTTAATCAAGATTAATTTATATTTTAGACCAATGGAATAAAGGCTTATTGTAGTCATGAAACCATCAAATACTCTCCTTAAAAAAAAAAGATAAATATCTTCATTTTCTCCACCAATTAAAAACCAACTTCCCTCATCTTTTTCTCCTTTTTACGGTCCCTTTCCCTACCCAAAAACCTCCATTTTTCTTCAATTTTCCAACATGCTAAGAATGGGAAAAATGATTTTTGAGAGAGAATATACAATAAATTAAAGAGTTGTTGCCATAAAGAGAGCTAAGGAGCAAGAAAGTAGGAAGAAAGAAGAAGAATAAGGGAGAAGATTTGGGACCGATTTCGGCCCACTTTGAGAACTCTTAAGTTGAGTTTATTCTTCTTAAATTCAACTTTTTTTCTTCTATTTGAGACCCATAATGATGATATATGTGATTAGGTTTGGTTGATTGAGCTTATGTTGCAAGATTGAACTTAGAAATTTAAAGTTTGCAACTAGTTGATAAAAGTGTAGTTAAACTTTGAATTAATGATAATTGATGTTAGTTAATTATTTTATGACTTAAAAACTAGAGAAACGTAACTTTAATGGAGGAATGAGGGGCTGCCATAGTTAAAGTAATTTAGGGGAAATTGAAATTAACATAGAAACACTACAATTGGTGATAAGTCAAATGTGAATTGAGTGTTGATTTGAAGAAACTGAATTGGGAACTACAGTAAAGTTTTTGGGCAGCCATGACATATTAAGAGGGAAGTTTAACCTTATTACATTTTGCTAAATTAAGGTTTAAAATATATTAGGAACATTAGAATTTTATGTAGGCATAAAAAGTTTTGAAAATGAATATTCGGATTGAGATATGATATGGTTGTGTAGGAAAATCAAATGAACCAATAAGAGGCCCTCAAGAGGGTGACAAAGGTAAGAAGATTGCTAACTAATAAGGGGAGGAAAATAAGGATTAAGGGAAGATCCAAGACTTATTAGGTATATGCTTCATTGATAAAAATCTTACATGTGATTTAATGGTATGAAATTATGTTTTAATGTGTGTGATATGAATGTGGTTTGTCATAATGTGGCTAAGTGTTGGTTTTAAATGTTTTATATGGTAATGAGACCAAATGATGTGAAATCATTAAGATATGTGAATACAACTGTGATATGGAAACTTTAACATAAAAATGAAAGCATATGATAAATGTAAAAAGAGTGATGCCAATTGATGACCTTGTTGTATGGATTCTGGAATAGTCTTAACTATTTTGATTATAACTTGAGTACTGGAATTCCATTTTATATGTTATTTATTAGAATTGATAGCTAAGACATAGAGTTTTAACTTTTATTTAGACCATAAAATCTAAATATGTCTAAAGTTGCCCAGATAAATACATAAAATTCAGACCTAAAATTTGTTCAGAAAATTCTGCGCAGAAATTATAGTGATGATTCAGTGTTCATTTGACCATACCTTTTAATAGAAAACTGGGATTTGAGCGATTTTTAATGAATCTGAAATATGAGACAATAAGCTTCAAATTGTTAGAAGATCATAACTTCAAATTCGAATTATAAATAGGATACAAATGAAGCCCAAAAAGAGGGCCGAAATCTGCTATAGGTAAACACTTGAAATATTGGGTTTGTGCATATGGTGTGATAAGTATATGTAATAATTAGTGTTAGATTTTACTTTAATGGTAATTATTGATGTTCAATAAATTATTTATGTGTGAGATTTTAGCGCAATAATAATAGAAATAAAGAACAAAAAATAAATAAGCATAATTATGATAATTAATAATATTGTCATTTTTGGAAATGATGTGAATTAAAATAAAAATGGTTAAGCCCTATGACACCTAACCTAGAATTAGAATAGAGAATAGTTTGGCATGCCAATCAGAGGATGTAAGGAACTCGGTGCCAAATATAAAAGTCTGAAATGACAAATTTATAAATGCTATCGGCACAAAATTATTAAACCGGTAGCGACAATATTATGAAAGCTGGTAATGACATTATTATGAAGCACACGTCGTAATATCATGAAAGCCGGTAATGACAACCCCGTTATTCCTATTAGTTAGTTCGGTTATAGGTGTTATGGGCACAAGAAAGAAATGAAAAATAATAATAATATTAAAGTATGTCACTTTGATAATATTATATTAATTAGAATTGTTAAGTAGTACAAGTTTGATGAAATTTTTTTGATGAAATTTGTTTGATTTTATATAATTCTTTATTTTATGTCTTAGTTGTTAAATTTATAAATGATATGTAAGAAAATATATGTATGTAAAATTTTTATCATTGAAGCACCACTAAGCTAGTAGGTTATAACGAGTGGTTTCCTCTCGCATAGTTTTAGAAGAGCGGTCGTAGATAGAAGAATTGTCAGAAGAAAAGAGTACTTGGACGAAAGCAGCTAAAAGCTTTGGATTTATTTTAGTATATTTTTATCAAAAGTTTTGTAAATTAAATTATAATTTTATTTCATCTAATGTGAATTAGTAATGTGAATTAGCAATGTGAACTTGTAATGTACTAAACATATTTTGAATGTAAATTAATATATTTTATAATAAATAAAATTTTGAATATTAGTGCTTGTAAAATTTTTTATTTTAGTGTCTGTAATATTTTTGCAAAAAAAAAATTATACTTCATTTCATTAATTTTATAAAATAGTTAGATGAGTAATGCTCACTTACCTTGTTGAACGAAAGTGGGGTAAAGGGATGTTACAATTTTTGGTATCAAAGCTATAGGTTTAGACGATTCTTATTTAGTGGGTATAGGAAAATAAGTCCATGTTTTTAGCATTTGCATTGTTTTTAGCTGCTATATTCTAATAATAGACCCTTCTTATGATAATATAGGTTTTAATGGATACAAAATCATGAGAAAGTCATGAAGAATATGATGGTGATAATATAGCTAATTTGGCTACTCATAGATAGTCAGCATCAATTAGAGCTTCGGAGCCCATTGTGATAGCTCCACATCATGCTGAAGAACAAATTGATTCAGGTTAGGTACCCCTCATGCAACAGATGACTACCTTGTTACAACAGATAGCACAAGTTGTGCCACCACCTCCTCCACCATAACCAAAACTCCAAATTGATAAATTAAGAAAATATCGGGTTACGGATTTTATGGGCAAAAAAGAGGATGACCCAGCAACAGCAGAATTTTGGTTGGAAAAGACAAAGCGGGTTTTCGATGAGCTACAATGTCCGGAGGAGTACAAGGTTAGATATGCAATGTGTCACATCCCCTCACCCCAGCAGCTCGTGCTTGGATGAGGGAGTGCTACGTTGACTTCATCGGTTAAAATATCTTTTTTTTTAATTATTTATAAATAAAATCACTCGTATATATTTTTTTCTTTATTTACTATTTATTTACTTTGCATTATAAAAGAAATCATAGCATGGAAGATAAACTACATTTTTATATCATAACATGTTATTTACAAAATATACTGTTTATTTTACAAATACTACAAAATAAAATTCAAAATATAATATACAAAAGTTATGTGACCCACAGTGGTTGAAATATGCTGCTCCATGGATCAGGTCACTGTTAGTTTTATCTACTATTGTCTACTTATTCTTTGCTATATCTGTGCGAGAGAAACTCCCACACTAAGCCCTTGGCTTAGTGGTGCATATAAATAAGGCAATAAATTATTTTATATAATCATGCATTATCATATATCAACTCATGCTTAAACATCTTCTCATGCAGATATACATATCATGGTATTCTAGCATGTATAGACATCAAATTATATTCTTTTATCTCATGCTTTTTTATTTTATTAACCCATCATTATATAACACATCATAATTAACGATGTTACAATTCATAATTCCATTTTTATTTTCCATAACTTCTTTATTTATGCCCAAAACACTGAATCATCTTTTCATGCAACTTACATTTTATAAATTTTATTCTTTTATATCTTATATTTATTTTGCTTTATCAAATCATTATTATCCATAGCTTTTTATTGTCCATAACACCTAACGGAGTTGCTATCCAGACACTTAGAAGTGTCACCCGGGTAATATAATGTGTGCATATAAATGCCATTACCGGCTTCAATAATAGTGTCATTACCGACTTCAATAATAGTGTCATTACTGGCTTCAATAATAGTGCCATTTTCGGCTTTAATAATAGTGTCATTACTAGCTTCAATAATTGTGCCATTATCGGCTTCAATAATCATACCATTAATGATTTTCATTTTCATCATACTCCCCTCTCCTTGGCATGCCATACTATCCTAAGTTGGTTCTAGTTAGGTGTTCTAGGGCTTATACAATCTCATTAAAATTCATAGCAATTAAATTCACACTTTTCACGCATTTAATGTCTCAAAATAATTACATAAACACTCAGTTAAAATAATGTTTACATAATATAACAAGGTTCTCATCATTTTACTCTTTTAATTACACAACTCATATGCTGCCCTGTCACTGGCATATTCCATTTTCTATTTTGGACCTTAATTTTAGTCCTGTTACGATCTAAATTTAGTTACATGATTTTATTAACAAATTTAGGTATGGATTTTAGATTTAATATGCAACTTGAAGCACTTAATTCTCAGTTCTATATCAAAAGATATGATGAAATAAATGCTGACTAGTCACTAACAATTCTGCCTAAAATTTTCTGGACAGATTCTAAGTCCGAACTTTATGAATTTTTCTGCACAATTACAGTCATATTCAGGTTTTATAGTATGAATAAAATTTATAGCCCTATGTTTTAGCTTTCAAACCTAATAAAGAACATGCAAAACTAAGTTCCAGAAATTAAGTTATAATAATTTAAGTACTCACTGCTCATCAATTTCCAGCAAGGAACATACAAGCTAATCACATTCAATTTTTACCAAATTAAATCCTAAGTCTAGCAAACATGCATCCCTAAGACTTTCATCAGAAAATACTATTAATTCAAAATCATCAACATGCCAGATAATTAAATCATGCAAATAAAATAGGCTATTGCCTTAGGTTATGCACAAACATTCTCTTTTCTTTTCTTTTCTTTCTCTTTACTTCTCTTTCTCTTTTCCTTTGCTCCTTTGAGCTAAATCCTTGTCAATTTCATTTCCTAAAACATAAAAGAGATAATTAAAACTTCCTTTCATCAAATCTCTCTTTTTCCACAATATGTTTTATTCCCTACCTTTCTTATGATCAATTTTGTTGCATGAAATCTAATCTTCCATGCCTTTCACCTTTTTTTTTCTCACTTTCTCTTCTTAGAACAAGGTTTGGTTATGGAAGAACAAGGGAAATGTGGGGCTGGTGTAGAGAACAAAATTTTCTAGATGGAAGGATAAGGAAGAAGGATAAGTAATTAAGAGGAAAAAGACAAATAAATTAATTAATGGAGACACCTAAGCGTATTCTAGATGTCTTCATTAATGTCTAATTAATGTGTTCATTTTACTTTGATGTATGATGACTCAAAAAGCAATGTGGAAGATAAATAATTGATAGGAAATTCTAGATACAAAGGGATAAGAGAGGATTAATGAGCAATTAATGAGAAAATGACAAAAATCAATTAAGGATGGGGACACCTAAGGTTATTTACATTTAATGTCTAATGCATTTATGTTAATTGGCTTTTTAAAATGTGCCACTTGGTGTGGCCAGCCTCCACATGCATTTTATGTCCCAATTCATGCATTTAATTGATAATTATCCTCATTATCCTCCAATTTTTGGTAAATTGCAAATTAATCCCTAAACTTTTCAAAATTTGCAATTTAGTCCTTTATTGAAATTTAACATCTTAAAATATTTTGAACACTTTATTAGATATTTTTTTCAAAATTATTGACCATTATTTTAATTATTTTGAAATAAAAATCTAAATTTAGACTTCGGTCAAACCGATGAGTCGATTTAACAACTCGTGTGACTTAGGTCTAAATTAGCAGATATGACACAGTGTCCTTCCTTCAAGAGCATGCCTATGACTGGTGGAAGTTGGTGTTAATGAAATTCCAGACTCCAAACCCTCAGACATGGGATTTCTTTGTGCATAGTTTAAAAAGAAATATGTGCCAAGAGACTTTGTTGATGGGAAAAAAATGAGAATTTCTGAATTTGAAGCAGAGGGGTATGATAGTAGCTAAGTTCACCAGGCTGAGCAAGTATGCAACAAGGATTATTGGAAATGAAGCTGTATTTAGTGGCTTCCCACTAGCATACAAATTTTGCTACACTAGTGTCCTCTGCCATTAGTATTGAATGAAGGAAAAAGCTGAAGACAGAAGAGCACCATAAGAAATCAATAGCTAATGTGGCTCAGACATCTGGTAGGAAAGGGCGGATAGTACCCAGACCATTTCAGTCACAGGTTGCTGGGCAGACATTTTCTGGTAGGCGGGGACAACATTTTAAACCCGCAACATCATCTGCTAGTTCACCAACATCATTTTCCAAGAGACCAACTCCTGCTATGTGTCAGCATTGTGGTATAGCTCATACAAAAGAGTGTTGGTGGTTGACTGTAGCATGTTTGAGATGTGGAGCTACAAACCATATGAAGAGAGATTTTCCTAGACTTAGTACAGGCAGTATGGCACCAGTATAGACAGTGGCACCGGTACAGAGCGGTGGTAGAGGTCGAGGCCAGTTTAGAGGTGGTCGTACCGGACATAGTTAGGGGGTATCAGAGATAATAGACAAACCTAAAGGTAGTAGAGCTCCAGCTTGGGCATATGTGATGAGAGCTCGTGAGGACCAGGATGCACCAGACGTCATAGTTGGTAAAATATCTTTATTTGATTTTGATATACATGCCTTGATAGATCCTGGTTCCACGCATTCATACATAAGCACAGCTGCACTTAAACAAGGGAACATGGTTCCAGAGACCTTAGAATATGAGATAGTTGTGACTAATCCGTTGGGATATAGTGTGAAAATGAATCAGATGCTATTCTGGGTATGGATTGGTTGACAAAACATGGAGCTATAGTTGACTGCCGATCTAAAAAAGTTATACTTAAAATTCCCGGGCAGGATGACACTATCGTTCAGGGTGAAGGTCAAACATGTTTGACCAGTGTTATTTCTGCATTAAATGCTCAAAAATACATTAGGAAGGATGTGAGGCATATTTGGCCCATGTAATAGATATCAGGAAGGGGAGCCTAGAACTCAAGGACATCCCTACAGTGTGTTAGTTCCCAGATGTGTTTCATGAAGATTTGCCAAGGTTACCACCAAATAGGGAGATAGAGTTTATTATTGATGTAATTCCGGGTACAACCCCAATATCAATTACTCCTTATAAAATGTCACCTGCAGAATTGAGAGAGTTGAAGGTTCAATTACAGGAATTGCTAGACAAGGGGTTCATAAGACCCAGTGTGTCACCATGGGGCGTTCCAGTGTTGTTTGTGAAAAAGAAGGATGACACCCTACGATTATGTATTGATTATCGACAATTGAACAAGGCAACAATTAAAAATAAATACCCATTATCTAGAATTGATGATTTATTTGATCAATTGAAGGGAGAAGGAGTATTCTCTAAAATTGATCTCAGATCTGGGTATCACCAACTGAAAATCAATGAATCAGATGTGTCCAAAACAGCCTTCAGGACTCGATATGGCCATTATGAATTTTTGGTTATGCCTTTTGGCTTAATGAATACACCAGCTGCCTTTATGGATATGATGAATAGGAGTTTTAGGCCTTACCTTGATCAATTTGTGGTAGTTTTTATAGATGATATCTTGGTGCATTCGAGGGACAAGGGAGAACATGACAGACATTTCATAATAGTACTTTAGACTCTGAGGGAAAATCAATTGTATGCAAATCTATCAAAATGTGAGTTTTGGTTGGAAGAAATTGGAGTTTTAGGGCATATGGGGTCAATTGAAGGAAGTCGTGTGGATCCTATTAAAATAGAAGCGATTCTAAATTGGAAGCCACCCTCAATGTGACAGAAGTCTGGAGTTCCTTGGATTAGTTGGCTACTACAGAAGGTTTGTGAAGGAATTTTCAAGCGTAGCTACACCAATTACCAAGTTGCTCAAAAAAGAAACTAAGTTTGAGTGGACATATCAGTGTTAGGCAAGCTTTGAGAAGCTAAAAGTCATGCTAACCGAAGCACATGTTTTGACCCAACCTACTACAGGGAAAGATTTTGTGATATTCAGTTATGCCTCTCATAATGGGCTAGGTTGTGTATTAATGCAAGAGGGTAAAGTAGTTGCTTATACATCTAGAAAATTGAAGCCTCATGAACTAAATTACCCTACTCATGATTTAAAGTTGGTAGCAATAGTGTTTGCTTTAAAAATATGGCGACATTATTTGTATGGTGGATGGTGCTACACATATACAGATCGTAAGAGCCTCAAATACTTACCCACCCAAAAGGAGTTGAATTTAAGGCAAAGATGCTGGTTGGAGTTAATTAAGGTATTATTGATTATCAGTCAGGCAAAGCCAATGTAGTAGCAGATGCCTTAAGTAGAAAAACATTGGCAGGTATAACTTAAAATTTTCTCAATTTATAATATAATATATAGAAATTAATAATAAATTAAAAATTAGACTCATAATTTATTTTGGCAGAGTTACGGGTCCAACTTACCTTAAGGCAATAAGTGAGAGAAGCTCAGAGGCAAGATCAGAAATTGATGATAATTGCTGAAGCAATTAAAAAGTGGGAGAGACCTAAATTTGAGATTGAAGTTGACGGAAGCATAATTTATAAAGGAAGATTGTGCATGCCAAATGACAGCGGATTAAAGCAAAGAATTCTAAAAGAGGTACATAATACAACTTATTCCATGCATCCAAGAAGCAATAAAAAGTATCAAGACATGGAGACTCATTATTGGTGGCCAGGAATGAAGAAAGATATCGTGAAATACACTACAAGATGCTTGACATGTCAACAAGTGAAAGCAGAGCACCAGGTACCGTTTGAATTGTTACAACCTATTCCTATCCCAGAATGGAAGTGAGAAAGGATTACAATGGATTTTGTATCTGGTTTGCCTTTGACGCAAAAGAAGCATGATGCAGTATGGGTAATTGTTGACAGGCTTACCAAATCGGCTCACTTTCTGCCAGTTTGGATGGATTATTTGTTGAGCCAGTTAGTAGAAATATATGTTAGTGAGATAATTTGACTGCATGGGGTGCCAGTATCTATTATTTCTGATCGAGATCCATGGTTCATATCAAAATTTTAGAAAAGTCTACAACAAGCATTGGGGACCCGACTTGCTTTTAGTACAACATTTCACCCACAAACAAATGGGCAATCTGAACAAGTTATTCAATTGTTGGAAGACATGCTTAGAAGCTGTGTAATTGACTTTGAGAGTAGCTGGGATAAGTACTTAACATTGATGGAATTTGCATATAACAATAGCTATCAAGCTAGTCTCGGCATGGCTCCATATGAAGTTTTGTATAAAAGAAAATGTAGAACACCGTTATTCTGGACAGAAATTGGTGAAAAGAAGTTAATGGGTCTAGAATTAGTGCAGCAAACAGAGGAGAAGGTAAAATTAATCCAAGAATGATTAAAAGCTGCAACTGATCGACAAAAGTTCTACGCCGATTTGAAGAGGAAAGACATTGAATATGCTGTAGGAGATAAGGTATTTTTGAAAGTTTCACCTTTAAAGAAAGTACTTCATTTTGGTAAAAAGGGAAAACTGAGTTCTAGATTTATTGGACCATACGAAATACTTGAACGTGGGGGTCTAGTGGCTTACCGGTTGGCCTTACCACCAGAATTGGATAAGATCCACAATGTGTTTCATGTATCAATGTTAAGGAGATATAGATCGGATCCGACACATGTAATACTTGTGGAATCAATAGAGGTACAACCAGACTTGACCTATGTAGAAGAGTCGGTGAAAATCTTAGTGCATGAAGTCAAAGAACTACGAAACAAGAAGGTACCATTGGTAAAGGTCCTATGGTGCAATCATGCAGTAGAAGAAGCCACCTGGGAGAGTGAAAAAATGATGAAAACTCAGTATCCTCAGCTATTTGATTCCAGTTAATCAGGTAAAGTTCGAGGATGAAATTTTCTTAAGGGGGAGAGAATTGTAACTTCCAATGATTCAGGGCCTCATTGCGCGTGGCCTAGTGGGGTGCGCAAGTTCAATCGGAGTCTAAATCTGAACCGATAAAAAAATGACTAATAATAAGGGAAAATAATAAAGGGTATTATTATTATTTGGGAATTAAAAATATTAGTGCTAGAATTACAAAAAAAAAAAAATTTCCTATGGAAAAAATTGGTATTATGGCAATTGTTGGGGAAAAAAGTGTGAATATGAAGGAAAATGTGGCAAATAAGGAATTTTTTAAAGCTCAAAATTTAATCAAGATTAATTTATATTTTAGACCAATGGAATAAGGGCTTATTGTAGTCGTGGAACCATCAAATACTCTCCTTTAAAAAAAAGATAAATTTCTTCATTTTCTCCTCCAATTAAAAACCAACTTCCCTCATCTTCTTCTCCTTTTTGCTATCCCTCTCCTTACCCAAAAACCTCCATTTTTCTTCAATTTTTCAGCATGCTAAGAATGGGAAAATTGAGTTTTGAGAGAGAAGATTCAATAAATTAAAGAGTTGTTGCCATAAAGAGAGTTGAGGAGCAAGGAAGTAGGAAGAAAAAAAAAAGAATAAGGGAGAAGATTTGGGACAAATTTTGGCCCACTTTGGGAACTCTTAAGGTGAGTTTATTCTTCTTAAATTCAACTTTTTTCTTCTATTTGAGACCCATAATGATGATAGATGTGATTAGGTTTGGTAGATTGAGCAACTAGTTGATGAAAATGTAGTTAAACTTTGCATTAATGATAATTGATGTTAGTTAATTATTTTATGACTTAAAAACTAGAGAAAGGTAACTTTAATGGAGGAATAAGGGGCTGCCATAGTTAAAGTAATTTAGGAAAAATTGAAATAAATATAGAAACACCACAATTGGTGATAAGTGAAATGTGAATTTGAAGAAAATGAATAGGGAACTATAGTAAAGTTTTTGGGTAGCCATGACATATTAAGAGGGAAATTTAATCTTAGTACATTTTGGCTAAATTAAGGTATAAAATATATTAGGAGCATTAGAATTTTATGTAGGCATAAAAAGCTTTGAACATGAATATTAGGATTGAGATATGATATGATTGTGTAGGAAAATCAAATGAACCAATAAGAGGCCCTCAAGAGGGTGACAAAGGCAAGGAGAAACCTAGCTAATAAGGGGAGAAAAAGAAGGATTAAGTGAAGATCCAAGGCTGATTGGGTATATGATTCATTGATAAAAATCTTACATGTGATTTAATGGTATGAAATTATGTTTTAATGTGTGTGATATGAATATGGTTTGTCATAATGTGGCTAAGTGTTGGTTTTAAATGTTTTATATGGTAATGAGACCAAATGGTGTGAAATCATTACGATATGTGAATGTAATTATGATATGGAAACTTTGACATAAAAATGAATGCATATGATAAATGTAAGTAGTATATAGAGTGATGTCAATTGATCACCCTGCTATAGGGATTCAGGAACAGTCTTGACTATTTTGATTATAACATGAGTTCTGGAATTCTATTTTATGTATTATTTATTGGAATTGAAAGCTAAGACATAGGGATTTAACTTTTATTTAGACCATAAATCTAAATATGTTTGAATATGCCTAGAAAAATACATAAATTTTAGACCTAAAATTTGTCAAGAAAATTCTGAGCAGAAATTGTAGTGATGATTTAGTGTTCATTTGACCATAAGTTTTGATAGAAAACTGGGATTTGAGTGAGTTGTGATGCATCTAAAATCTGATACAATACGTTTCAAATTGTTAGAAGATCATAACTTCAAATTCAAATTATACATGGGCTAAAAATGAAGTCCAAAATCAGGGCCGCCAAAATCTGCCATCGGTAAACACTTGAAATATTGGGTTTGTGCATATAGTGTGATAAGTATATGTAATAATTAGTAAAATTTTTTACTTTAATGGTAATTATAGATGTTCAATAAATTATTTATGTGTGAGATTTTAGTGCAATAATAATGGAAATAAATAATAAAAAAATAAATAAGCATAATTGTGATAATTAATAATGTTGTTATTTTTGGAAATAATGTGAATTAAAATAAAAATAGTTAAGCCCTATGTCACTTAATCTAGAACTAGAATAGATAATAGTTTGACATGTCAATCAGGGAATTGAAGGCACTCGGTGCTAAATATAAAAGCTGAAAATGACAAATTTATAAATGCGCTCGACACAAGATTATTAAACCGGTAATGACAACATTATGAAAGTCGGTAATGACATTATTATGAAGTGCTCAACGTAATATTATGAAAGCCGGTAATGGCAACTCTGCTAATCCTATTAGTTAGTTCAGTTATAGGTGTTATGGGCGCAAGAAAGAAATGAATAATAATAATAATAATAATAATAAAGTATGTTATTTTGATAATGTTCTATTAATTAAAATTGTTAAATAGTACATGTTTGATGAAATTTGTTTGATGAAAGTTGTTTGATTTTATATGATAATATATGTATGTAAAATTTTGTATCATTGAAGCACCACTAAACTAGAGCTTAGCGCAGGTGGTTTTCTCTTGTGCAGGTTTGGAAGGGTAGTCGTGGATAGTAGAATTGTCAGAAAAAAAGGATATTCAGACGAAAGCAGCCAAAAGCTTTAGATTTATTTTGATATATTTTTATTAAAAGTTTTGTAAATTAAATTATAGTTTTATTTCATCTAATGTGAATTAACAATGTGAACTTGTAATGTACTGAACATAGTTTGAATATAAATTAATATATTTTATAAATAAATAAAATTTTGAATATTGATGCTTGTAAAAATTTTTATTTCAGTGTCTGTAATATTTTTGCAAAAAAAAAATTTATACTTCATTTCCTTAATTTTATAAAATAGTTAGACGAGTAATGCTCACTTAGCTTGCTGAACGGAAGTGGGGTAAGGGGGTGTTACAACTAGGGCATCAAGAGTCTCGACTCGAGCTCTCTTCCGCTGCTGATTTCCTTGTAATCTAGCTTTGAACTCATATAAATCCCCATGCACCCATTATATCTCATCCTCCAGTTTCTTGAAGTGATAGAAGATGTCATCTTTATGAGGAATTCGAACTGTGGCTCCTATTTTAACAAAGGAATTTACATCTAGTCAATCTCGAGGAGAAGCATAAATGATGGTGTAAGAGTGATTCTTAAGGTCTAGAAATCGAGCTCAATTGTGAGATGGGTGACATAACTGCCAATAAGAATGTCACCTGTTGGTTTTGTTGCTATGGAGAAGATGAGAAGCAAACCTCTTGGATAAAGCAATTAGCTACTTTTTCTGAGCCCATTCAAAGAATAAAAGCTATTTTTTTCTCACTACGCCATTGTTGTCACCTCATACGAAGATGCCATAGGTAACATAGTGGTGAATGTACTTATGGGTGGGCGAGATGAGCTGTATATAAAACATATTATATTATTATTAATTCAAATTCAATAATTTATGTCTATTGTCATAAAACATGCACAAACATTTATGATGCTCTATTTCACCAGTCTGCTCTTTGCCTTTGTCGTAATTGGGCTCCATCAATGTGCCTGCACACAATGTATATTGATTAAATATCATAATTCATATTAATCATCCTATAAATGTCCCTTGGCAACCCTTAGTTATTATAGTTTAACTAAATTTATTTTCCCTCGTACACTAATACCTTCATTAGCAATTTTAGCTATCATTTACAATTTTAATATTCTAAAATCTAAAATTTATACGTCGTTGGATTTTGATCACGACACTTATTGTTTGAATCAAATCACTTGATTTCCTTTTATGTATTTAGTTTGATATCTTTATATTACTAACTAATGACCCACAAAAATTACTATCTTTATAAATTACTAACTAATGTGTCGCGGTTGCTTTAAGCTTTGGATCTTGAACTCTATTTCAATACTTTTAATTTAATTGTTGGTCTCGGGTTACTGTCTTATACTAGTCTCAATTTGCATACTTTTTTGTACATTTTTATCCCAAAATTCTCAAATTATCTTCTCTAGCTCACGATCAAAATACTTCACCTAACTTGAATTCAATTTTAATTATTTTAATTATTTATCTAACTCATTTTATATTTTAATTATCACAACCCAAGTCACTGCTCCATGTCTCGGCCAACTCCATTTTCAATCTCAAATTTGAGCTTTTCTCATATCTAAATTCAACTAAAACTTAATATTAATATCATTATTTTTTAATAACTAAACTTTGATTTAACCAACTTAATCCTTGATCCAAATTTGCCCTTTTAGGTTTCGATTCCATTCAACCTATTAGTCCATTTGTTTCACCAACTCAAACAAATTCTCAATTTCTCCTTCTAAGTGTCTCGGTTCTATGTATTTCTGACCCAAAATCAATTCTTTTTGCTCCAACATATGATGACCAATTTGTCTCCTAGTCATGCAAACCACTTTGAATTTACAAGCTAGCTTCATTCATTAAAGAAAAGAGAAAGGAAGAAGAAATAAAATTAGAACTCTTACTATTTTTAAAGAAAAGAAGAAAAGAATGGGAAGAAAAGACAAAAGGGAGGCCACAACTTCAATAAAAATCAGAAGAACTAAAATTGTTTGCTCACCTTTTAAATTTTCCTTACACACCATGTGGCCTATTTGTTTTACTTTGCTCTTTTCTTGCTTTAGATCTGACATGCAATTTCCCTTTTACTCTTTTCCTACCTATCCAAGCTTGGTCGACCCATTTGAAACCCTTTTCTCCTTTAATATTTTCTTCAATCACACTTGATTTTATATGAAGATGGTTATTTCTTTAGAAGCTCATAATCACATATGTCTAATATTCTCTTGTATTAGCTAAAAAAGGTGTTTGAATTAAGAGAAAATGAAAACAAATAAAGGAAATGTCTTCAAGTGGGATAGGAAACCTATGAAAGAGATGTGTTATGCCCATTCGTCTGGATACTGACCGGCACATGCATAACGAGATTGGATGTGATGGACCGATTGGAGATCGAACTCATTCGCGATTGATACAATACCAATATGATCATAATCTAATAACAAACCCAATGAAAATGAAGAAATATAATATTGACTTGTAACATTAAGTATTCAAAATTGAGGAAATGTGATTTTTATTCAAAAGTGGTAATTTCGAAACCAAAGACAGCGAGACATAGTACACGTTGAAATGTCACCGCCAGTGTATTTATTTGTTAAAACTCTAAAGTTTAGGCTAAAATTGAGGAAATAAAATATGGGGTCCAATTTTGCAGAAATAGCGAAAAGTTGGGGGACCATAAGAGAAGTTTGCCTAATTGGGAAACCTAACTAAGTGTAACATCTAGTGATTTAGGACTCGATTGTGCGTGATCGTAGTGGGGTCCACTGATTCAATCGTAGTTTAAATTTGAACCTATAAAAAATGACTAATAATAAGGAAAAAAAATTAAGGGTATTATTATTTAGGAATTAAAAAGATTAGTGGTAGAATTAGAAAAAAATAAAATGTTCTACGGACAAAATTGGTATTATGGAAATTGTTTGGGAAAAATTATGAATATGGAGCAAAATGTGGCAAATATGGAATTTCTCAAAGTTTAAATGTTAATCAAGATTAATTAACTTAATGAACCAATAAAAATTAGGATTAATTTTAATTAGTGGGACCCACACCTTAATCAAAGTATTAAAGTAAAAAATGGGAGGAATTCTCCATTCTTCCACCAAAATATCTAACTCTTCTTCATCTTCTTTTCTCCTCTCTTTGCTGTCCACTCTAGCCTTCCATAAGCCACCATTTTCCTTCAAATCAAGCTTGAAAAAGTGAGGAAAGAAAGTAGTTTTGAGAGAGTAAAATTCGGAATTAAGGTGTTCTTGCCATAAAAGGTACCAAACGAGCAAGAAGGAAGGAAGAAAAAAAGAAGAAAAAGGGAGAAGAGTAGGAGCAATTTCGGCCCGCCTTCGAAAACACTTAAGGTTAGTTTATTCTTTTTAAATTCAACCTTTTTCCTTCCATTTGAGATCCATATTGATGATAGATGTGATTAGGGTTGATAGATATAGGTTATGTTGCAAGATTGAACTTAGAAATTTAAGTTTGGGATTAGTTGATTGAAGTGTAATTAAGCTTTGAATTAATGATAATTGAAGTTAGTTAATTGTTTTATGGCTTAAAAACTAAAGAAATATGATGTTAAGGGATGAATGAGGGGCTTCTATAGTTAATGAAATTAGGGAAAATTGAAATTAATATGGAAACACCACAATTGGTGATAAGGGAAATGTAAATTGAGTGTTGAATTGAAGGAAATGAATTGGGAACTAAGATATGGTTTTTGGGCAACCATGACATATGAAGAAAGAAGTTTAACCTTAATACATTTTAGCTCAATTAAGGTGTAAAACATATTAGGAGCATTAGAATATTATGTAGCCATGAAAAGCATTGAAAATAGATATTGGAATTGAGATGTGGTATGGCTGTGTTGGAAAAATAAGGGAACAAGTGAGAGGCCCTCAAGAGGGTGATAAAGGAAAGGAGAAATCTAGCTAATAAGGGAAAAAAAGAAGGATTAAGGGAAGAGCCAAGGCTGATTAGGTATGTGCTTCCTTGATAAAAATTTTACATAATGTTCATATGTGTGTAATTATATGTTAAAGTTTAATACGATTGTGTATTTGATGTGTTATGTAATTAGTTGTTGTTTTTGATATTTTATATGGCAATGAGACCAAATGGTGTGAAATAATTGAGACATATGAATTTAGTTGTAATTCTAGAAATTTTAATATCAAAATGAATGCAAATGATGAATGTGGTTGAAATATGGATTGATGCCAATTGATGGCTCGGATATAGAATTCCAAGAACAACCCTGACTATTTTGATGATAACTTGAGTTCTGAAACTTCTTTGTGTATGTTCTTTATTTGAAATAAAAGCTAAGACATAGGGCTTTAACTTTTATTTAGACAATAACATCTAATATGTCTAGATTTTCCCAAAAAAATCCATGAAGTTCAAATCTAGAATCTGTCCAGAAAATTGTGGGCATGAATATTTGTGCTGATGCAGTATTCAATTAATCATAACTTTTGATCAAAAATAGTATTTAAGTGATTTTTGATGCATCAGAAAGGTAAGATAATAAGATAAAAATGGTTAGAAGACCAGAATTCCTAATTTGAATTATAAATGGGCTAAAAATAAAGCCCAAAAATAGGTCTGAAATCTGTCATAGGTAAAAATATGAAATATTGGGCTTTTGCATGTGTTGTGATTATTTTATGTAATAATTAATGTGAATATTTACTTTATTGATAATTATAAATGTTTAAAAAATTATTTATGTGTGATATTTTAGTACAATAATAATGGAATTAAAAAACAAAAATAAATAAGCATAAATATGATAATTGAATAATATTGGCATTTTTGAAAATATTGGGAATTAAAATAAAAATAGTTAAACCCAAAGACACCTAGGCTAGAACTAGAATAAAAAATAGTTTGATATGTCAATCAGGGGATTTAGGCACTTAGTGCTAAATATGAAAGTCAGTAATGACAATTTAAAAATGCGCTCGGCGCAAAATTATTAAGCCGTTTATGACAAAATTATTAAGCCGGTAATGATATTTTTATAAAAGCACTCGGCACAACATTATGAAAGTCAGAAATGGTAACCTCATTATTCCTATTAGTTAGTTCAGTTATACGTGTTATGGGCACAAGAAAATAATAATAATAATAATAATAATAATAATAATAATAATATCGAAGTATGCGATTTTTATAAATGTTATATGAATTAAAGTTGTTAAATATTGAGTATTTGCTGAAATTTATTGATTTTATATAATTCTTTATTTTATGCCTTATTTATTAAATGGTTAATTAATATGTGAGAATATATATATGTATGTAAAATTTTTATCCTTGAAGCACCACTAAGGTATTAGCTTAGAGTGGATGGTTTCCTCTCGCACAGGTTTAGAAGGGTAACCGTAGAAAATAGATTGTCAGAAGAAGAATGGTACCCGGAAGGAAGCAACAAAAAGTTTTGGGTTTTCTTTTTGGTATATTTTATAAAAAAAATTAAAAAAAAAGTTTACTTCACTTCATTCATTTTATAAAACAGTAAGACAGGTAATGCTCACTTACCTTGCTGAACTACAGTGCGGTACGAGAGTGTTACAATGTTTTAGTGGGAATGGGAAGATAAGTGAATGTTTTCAGTATTTGCATTGTTTTAAGCTGCTATATTCTAATAAGGACCCTCTTCTAACAATATAGGTTTTAAATAGATTCAGAATCAAGATAAAGTCATGAAAAATAGAAGGGTGATAGTATAGCTGACTCGACTGCTCATAGACAGTCAACATCAATTAGAGTCTCAGAGCCTAGCATTATAGCTCCACAACATGCTGAAGAATAGGTTAATCTAGGTCAGGTACCCATTATGCAACAGATGGATACCTTGTTACAGCAGATAGCACAAGTTGTGCCACCACCAGCTCCACCATCTCTCCCACCTCAACTGAAACCCCAGATTGATAAATTAAGAAAATATGGGGCTACGAATTTTATGGGCAAGAATGAGGATGACCCAGCCGTAGCAGAATTTTGGTTGGAAAAGACTGAACGGGTTTTTGAGGAGTTACAATATCCGGAGGAGTACAAGGTTAGATATATAGTATCCCTCCTTTAGGAGCATGCCTATGACTGGTGGAAGTTGGTGTTAGTGAAACCCCAGACTCCAAACCCTCAAACATGAGATTTCTTTATGACAGAATTTAAAAAGAAATATGTGCCAAGAATTTATGTGGATGAGAAAAAACGAGAATTTCTGAATTTGAAGCAGAGGGATATGATAGTAGCTGAGTACGAGATGGAGTTCATTAGGCTGAGCAAGTATGCTACTGGAATTATTGGAGATGAAGCTGATAAATGTCGTAGATTTGAAGATGGCCTCAATGAAGAGATTGGATATTTAGTGGCTTCCCACCAGCATATAGATTTTCTTACACTAGTGTCCTCTGCCATTAGTGTAGAAAGAAGGAAGAAGCTGAAGAAAAAAGAGCATTTTAAGAAATCAATAGCTAGTGTGGCCCAGACACTAGTTATTTCTATTAGTTAGTTCAGTTATAGGAGTTATGGGCACAAAATAATAATAATAATAATAATAATAATAATAATAATAATAATAATAATAATAATAATAATAATAATAATAATAATAATAATAATAATAATATCGAAGTATGCGATTTTTATAAATGTTATATGAATTAAAGTTGTTAAATATTGAGTATTTGCTGAAATTTATTGATTTTATATAATTCTTTATTTTATACCTTATTTATTAAATGGTTAATTAATATGTGAGAATATATATATATATGTATGTAAAATTTTTATCATTGAAGCACCACTAAGCTATTAGCTTAGAGTGGATGGTTTCCTCTCACACAGGTTTAGAAGGGTAACCGTAGAAAATAGATTGTCAGAAGAAGAATGGTACCCAGAAGGAAGCAGCAAAAAGATTTAGATTTTCTTTTTGGTATATTAAAAAAAAAGTTTACTTCACTTCATTAATTTTATAAAACAGTAAGACGGGTAATGCTCCCTTACCTTGCTGAACTACAATGGGGTAATGAGGTGTTACACTAAGATTAATTATATATAAAGCTAATTAATTAACCACAAATCATGATGCATGCACGCCACATGGCATTCATGCAATGTAATTCACATTTTAATTTATATATATAATGCTTGAAATGAAAGATCGTTATTTCATTTTTATTCCTTCTTCTTTCTTTAGCCATTTTCTTCTCACTTTTATTTTTCCATTGTTGTTCATTCTCCATCCTTCAAACCAGAAATACACTTCTTCAATTTCTCTTTTTATTCTCTTCGATTCCTTCTCACTAAACACTAATCTATCAAGGGAGGCACTAAGTTTGAAGATATATGTTAATCCCATCTCGAAACTCTTTTCCCGAGGCTACCATTGATGGAGGAAAGGGACATTTGGTTCGGTAAAGTGTGGATAAGGAGCTAGAAAACTTTGGATGGGAGAAGAGATAGTAAAAAAGGTTTTGCATGTCAAGGATCAAACACGGGGAAGTTTTGCATGTTTCGGATTAAGTAAGAAAAAAGGAAAGTTGAACAAGGAGATCATGGGTTGGTGGAGACCAAGTGGATTTTGAAAATCTTCCTTTTTCCTTAGTAAAGGTCGAGACTCTTTTTCAACTTCTCTTTTAATTTTTCTTATACTCTTCATCTCAGTTAAGTACAACTGAGTCTAGTATAATGAGAACCTTGAAGAAGCAAGTCATCTTATGTCTTTTTAGAGAGAAGCCAAGTGTAGGAACTACTAGAACAGTGGATACTTATTTATTGAGCGTAAATCGTGCGCTTTCAATGCTTTAGGTGGAGACAAATTACTAGAACTTGACTCAATTCCATAGTACGAACGCTTTAATTCACTTGTGATTGAATGGAGATAAAAATTCCTTTTCGAGAATTTCCAAATTTCAGAGAAAACTTTTGATGAAAAAGTTATCTCCTTTCCTTATATCATTTCGTTATTAAGTTATATCTTTTCATAACTTTATATATAAGAAGATATGGGCCTGGGCTGGGTCAAGCCCATATGGGCGGCCCAATACCACAAAGCCCAACATCTCCCACTTGCCCAAAGTGGGCTTGGCTCAGTCCAAATATCATCTCACATCTTAAACTTAAACAAAGAATCTTTCATACAAGTGAACGGATCGTGGACCTGAAGCACACAAATTGTGGGAGCTCTAATACAAACCTAATTATAGGCCATATAGGAGACATCAACCCAAAGTTATAATTATTTTCGATAATGTGCTTAATTATCCCAAGCACCTTTCTCAATACACTTAATTCGAGTATCATTCAATCCCTCACGAATTGATGCTCAAATCATTCTTACAATCATTTGTATTCTAAGTTACTTTTCGCTTCATCAAGCGTAATAACTCCGGCCGGTGAACACAAGTTGTGAGTGCATAAGCAAAGTACTGTTTCTTTTGTCCTCATATCAATCAGATTTGAATTAACTCGCTTTTCTAGGAGTGTTCCATTAAGTCGAATCATTCCATGACTATAGGATACATCCTAAGATAACCAACATTAATTCATCACATCATGATATTGTCAAAAGTCACAAAGGGTAAAAGTTGTTTGAAATCCATTTCTAGGATTTCTAGGACTCACATAGCGAAGAAGTAGGAATCCATTCTTTCGCTTCCTAATAGGTCGTATAACACATGCAGTATGAAATGCATGCTATGGTGGAGCTACTCATTTCTTGTCAAAGATGAAAGAGTATGTCTTGCTCTTAGTTCAAAATAAATAAACATCATATGAGTATTAGTTTTGTCGCTCTAAATGTGCCAAACTTGAAACTTTTATTTATATATTCAACAATGTTAAATAACAAATTTCACACTCAGCTTCCTCTATATAGACACATGAATGGTGGGGAAGTCATTCATGTTGATTCTTATATATATGAAGAATATCATCTTGATCCTAATCAAGGCGACCTTATAAAAAAATGAATGAAACTAAGACCGCTCCCACTACATCTTAGTCATTCACTTAATGCCTCTGCATTTATAGTCTCATTTCTGCTCGCTCCATAGCGCCAGAGGTGATTACTCATGTGATGAGTCAATCTAAGCCTATCGACATACTTATTTGAATTGTGCTAACTGGTATTTGCAATATATTTATATAATTGAAAAATCATTAATCAATTAAATTTATATATCATTTGTAAAAAACCAAGTGACCTGACATAACATATATTGATTACATTCTACATAAGCCTAGGGATTTTACGTGCCTTGCAAACGCATCCCTAGCTATTGGTTTAGTAAATGGATATGCTACCATTTTGTTTGTAGAAATGTGTTTCAGAGTCACTTCCTTTTCCACAATCATGTCTTTAACATAGTGATATCTAATCTGGATATGTTTGGTCTTTCCATAATATTTTGGATCCTTAGCATAAGCTAATGCAGCCATAATATCACAATAGATTGTCACAGGTTCAGATGCTGACTTGACAATCTCTAAGTGCTGCAAAAATCTTTTCAACCAAACTGCCTCTTGTATAGCTGAGGAACATGCTACATACTCAGCTTCCATCATCGATAAAGCTATACAAGATTGCTTCGTGCTACTCCATGAAATTCACAATCATTAAGCAAGAATGCATATTCAGAGGTTGATTTGCACTGATCTATATCACCTCCCCAATTAGCATCAATATAACCAATTAAGCGCAAATCCTTGCCTTAATAACATAGAACATAGTCTGAAGTTCCTTTTAGATATCTCAATATTCTCTTGACTGCCATCCAGTGTTTTAGACCTGGATTAGATTGAAATCTGCTTACTAGCCCAACGACATAGCAAATGTCTGGACGTGTGCACATCATTGCATACATCAGACTACCAACAGCACTGGAGTAGGGTACTCTAGACATTGTTTCTTTTTTCATCCGATGTCTTGGGACACATATCTAGACTAAGGCTCAAATTCCTTTCGATAGGGGTATCCATAGGCTTACATTCATGCATATGGTAACGCTCTAATATTTTCTTTATATAAGTCTTATGAGACAAACCAATAAGTCTTTTAGAGTGATCCCTTAGGATCTTAACACCAAGTACATAACTAGCCTCACCCATATCTTTCATTTCGAAGTTCGATGATAACCATTTCTTGGTAGTATCAATCAACTTCTTATCATTTCCAACTATTAAAATGTCATCGACATACAAGGACATAATTATAAAACCATTTTTAGAACATTTAACATACACACAATGGTCTTCCTCCATCATCGTAAAACCATCTTTTAATATGGCTTGATGAAATTTGAGGTTTCATTGTCTTGATGCTTGCTTAAGACCGTAAATGGATCTTGTGAGCTTGCAAACTTTGCGCTCTTGTCCTTTGAGTTCAAAACCTAAAGGTTGATCCATATAGATCTCTTCATCTAGTTCTCCATTGAGAAAAGTAGTTTTAACATCCATTTGATATAATTCTAAGTCCATTCGTGCTACTATAGCCAGAATGAGGCGAATTGATGCAAACCTGACTACATGTGAGAATGTATCTTCATAGTCAATTCCCTCTTTTTGTGTGTAGCCCTTAGCTACTAATTGAGCTTTAAATCATTCTATTGTCCCATCCGCTCTATGTTTTATTTTGAGAATCCATTTGTTCCCAATAGTCTTACGATCAGGCAGTTTCTCAACCAAATCCCAGACTTGATTTTATATCATCGAATCCATTTCCTCTTTCATAGCTTTAATCCATTCCTTTGCTTTAGGACCAAAAAGAGCTTGTTGTACTATTTTAGGCTCTTCTTCATCTAGAGCAATCATAAAAGCTTCCCCCTTAATCTCAAATTGACGACGGGGAATCTTGTCACGATTACTACGTCGAGGTTGAGATTGTTCATGGTCTTGCTCCATTGGAACAAAAACTGACATTCTTTCACTCCCACTTGGTTCAGGAGGAGCAATAAATTATTGCTTTGTGAGTGCTAAATCAATTATTCTTGCACTTCCACTAGTCTCAGGATCTTCCATTTCATAAAATTGGAAATCCTTATTTATCTCACATCTTTCAAGAAAGTCCTCTTCTAAGAAAATGACATCTCATGACTCAACTTCTGTTATTCTTCCATTTGTTTCTTCCCCCAAAAATACATATCCTTTGGAGAATTCTGAGTATCTTATAAAGATACATTTCTTCCCCCTTGGACCAAGCTTTCCATATTCATGGGAAGTGTTGTGGATATAAGATGCGCAACCCCATGGGCGCATATGGCTTAAGTCAGGTTTTTCGCTTTTCCACAGTTCATATAGGGTGGAATGAACATATTTTGATGGTATACAATTTAGAATGTAGGTAGCAGTCATTAATGTATCTCCCCAAAAAGAAATTGGTAAATTAGCCCGTGCCATCATTGATCTAACCATGTCCAATAGGGTTCTATTTCTTCTTTCTGCTACGCCATTTTGTTGCGGAGTAGAAAAAATAGTTAGCTTCCTAGCTATACCCTTATCATCACAATAACTTTTGAATAAATCAGATCGATAGTCACGCCCTCGATTGGTCCGTAATGATTTTATATTCAAATTCAATTGATTCTTAACTAATTTACTATAACGTATGAAGCAATCTAATGCTTCAGATTTATGGGAGATTAAATAAACATGACCGTATCTAGTAAAATCATCTATGAAAGTGATGAAATAGTGAGCACCATGTCTTGCTCTAACATTCATTGGGCCATATATGTCAGAATGTATAAGCTGTAAAGGAAATGCGGCTCTTTTGGCTTTGCCAAATGGTAATCTTGTTGCTTTTCCTGTAAGGCAATGCTCACAAATGGGCAAATCTATTTTCTTAATAGATCCTAAAAGACCAGCTTTTGCTAATTTTTTAAACGATCTTGCCCAATATGTCCTAATCTAGCATGACATTTAGTATCATCAATTAATGAAACATTATTGGAATTTTCAACAAGAAATATAGATTGCTTAACATCCATAAAAATAGTGTCTAGCACTATAAAACCATTCAACATATGTCCAAAACTATAAAAAAACTTTGTCCAAAAGTATTTTAACACAACTATCTTCAAAAATAATTTTGAAGCCAAGTCCAAGCAAAACAATAATAAAAACTAAATTTCGTCAAACATCAGGAGCATAAAGCACATCATAGAGATAAAGCGTGCTACCTCCCCGCAGCACTAGTCTACAGGAATTGATCCCAAGCACGTCAACCGAAGCAGTATTCCCCATATAGATTTTTCTACTCCCCTATGGAATTCAACAAAATTCCATAAAGGCAGATTGGTCCCTTTCTATGTAGTCTGTTGCTGCTGAATCTACAGTCCAACAAGGAACAGTTTCAGCTAACATCAAGCAACTACTAACATATAAATCCGAGGCACTAATTTGGTCATACAATACCTTTGGCTCATTGCAATCACGAGCAAAGTGACCATGCTTTCCATAGTTGAAGCAATTCATGTTCTTGCCTTTCTTTCCGCCGCATTTCCCACGCTTGCTCTTATTTCAACTAAATTTTATCTTATTTTCTCCCTTACCTTGCCATTTTCCCTTACCTTTCCATTTCTTTTACCCAGAGCTAGAAGCCCCTTTTCCTCTAGACTCAGTCATATAAGCCTCTCCTTCAGGCTTATCAGCGAGAAGGCGATCCTCTTATAGCTCAACATGTCGGGCAACATCATCAAAAGTTTTTATATTATCATTATGGGTAAGGTTGACACGCATGTATTCCCAAGCTTTTGGAAGGGAGCGAATCACAGCTTGAACTTGTTGCTCATCAGTCATCTGATGGCCATCACCTTTCAGCTTACTTTCCATGTTAGACATGACAGTAAGGTGTTGCCTCATTGTATGATTAGAATTTTTCTTATAGGCATCAAACTTTAGAATTAATAGTTAACTGACGCAGCCTTATTATTGAGGTTCCACCAAACTGAACCTTAACAGCATCCGATACTGCTTTGGCTGAGAGATGCTTTTCAAAACATAGCATCAAATCGTTTCTCATGCTGCTCAACATTAATATGCGAGCAACTCTGTCCTTGTGCTTATAGGTTTGATATGCTTCCATATCCCGCCTATGTTGAGCAGTGTTTCCATGCTCAGGCTCAGCCATTGGTTGTGTTATTGTTTCTAGCATATCTTGCTCTTCTAGGAGATATTGAATTTTACGATGTCAAATGTCATAGTTTTTATCATTCAGCTTATCTCCTTGATTCAAGTCAGCAATAATGGTTTTTGTTGCAGCCATTTCAACTATTTAGAAACAATGATTATAATTAGAATTAGCACAATTTATTATTACTTTTATCAATTTCAAGTCACAATGCTTTAAATTAATCAATAATAACCTAACACAAGCAGTAGAAATAAAAAAACTGTATATAGAGCTCAATTAATTCCTATTGACATAGTCCAATTATCATTGTTTAATTTAAACATGCGCCAATTAATTTTATATTAGATGAGATTCATTAATCTACCAATCTAATATTCCCACAATACATTCATCATATAATGTAATATAAAAACAATAATATATATGCATTAAAATAAGATAAACATCAATTACATGTTCAAAAAAAATAAAATATTGTCACATAAAAATAAATATTTTTCTAATATTGAGTTTAATTCATTCATCATCTGGTTGAACCTGTGGTTCCTTTTCAGCAAATACTCTTTTTGCCAGTGTACCGAATATTTTTTTCATCCATGTGAAACTATTCATCGATTTACTAGATCGCCTAATACTATCTTGTATACGGCGCTCCAATTCCCGATTCAAGTCTTTTTCAAGATTTTCATAAGTTAAGTTGCTTAATCTTTCTTTAAGCATCTTTCTTTCCTCTTTCCATTAATCAGGTAAGGAATAAAAAACTATTGACATTTGTTGTTCCACAGCTAAGTCATAGTCTTCCCTAAACATCATATAGAAAGTCTAAATTTTATGGTACATCTCATCAATATGTTTTTCAAGAGAATGTTCTCGATCTTTCTTATATGTATATAATCGCTCCAACGTGCGAATCATTAGATTCCTCACTACATATTTGAATAAATTAAACCAACATTAGATTCATTTAAATATCATATATGTCATGTGACATAAAAAAAATTACATGTAATTATGTTCCAATTTGCATATATTTCTCCAAATTCTTCATCAAAACAGTCACAAAAAATTTTGAAAAAATATCCATTAAATTAGAAATTAAATTTTGAGAATTTAAAAAAACAATTGGACCAAAAATATTCATTCACGCGCCTTCACGCGCCGAACGAAGTTTGCCATGCACTTCACGCGCCTTACACACTACCACGTGTTCCTTTCCACATCAGCATTTGTGGACCAACCAGAGGAAGCCACGTGGCCAAACGTGCCACGTGTCATGGACACATGCATGACACATGGAAAAAACCATCAAAAACCATTTTTTATTAACCGCCAGCGCGTGACGCACCGAAGCGGCGCATGCAGTACACGCGCCATCGTTCGAAGGTTGTTTTGCATCGATTTTTGAAATTTTACACAATTTTTACGGTTTTAAAACCATTGGGACCATTTTTATTCCATTTCAACATCATTTTGGTTGTGTTTGGACAACACATGCATGATTTGAGAGTAGGAATCGTTTTAATGACAATTTTCAAAAATAATATACTCAGAAACTTTGAAAATTCATAAAAATTCATCCACTCATCAGAAAATTATGCAAAAATACTCGTTAGAAAGATTGTGATGAGAGCTTTCCAATGATATCCAATTTGACTATGAAACTGAAGAATGAATTTTATGAAAATTGAAGAAATTTTGAATTGCTATAGTAAATTTCTCAAAAATCATTACAATTATGATTTTAAGCACAAAAACGCACAAAATGGGCTCTGATACCAATGTAGGAACTACTAGAGCAACGAATACTTACTTGTTGAGCATAAATCGTGCACTTTCAATGCTTTAGGTGGATACAAATTACTAAAACTTGACTCAATTCCACAGTACGGTGGATACAAATTACTAAAACTTGACTCAATTCTATAGTACGAACGCTTTGATTCATTTGTGATTGAACGGAGATGAAGAAATTTCTTTTTGAGAATTTCCAAATTTCAGAGAAAACTTTTGATGAAAAGTTATCTCTTTTCCTTATATCATTTTGTTATTAAGTTATATCTTTTCATAACTTTATATATAAAAAGATATGGGCTTGGGCTGTATCAAGCCCACATGGGCGGCCCAATACCACGAAACCCAACACCAAGAAATGACCAAGGAATGGAAACCCAGTTGAGGCTCGGTCAAGATATAAAAAGAGAGAGACAATCTTGCATGTGATGGGAGACTTAATTTGAAGGTGAGACAAGGCAAGGAAATGGTAGGAATAGTCTTGCATGTGCTGATTAAACAAGGAAAAGGAAGGTGGGAGCGAGGAAGGTTACGATTTCAAAAAGGAGTATGATGAAGTTTAAAAAGGTAAGCCAAATTTTTTCTAGCTGAAATCTTTTTATCATCTTACTCCTAATCTCCTTCTTTGTTTCTTCAGAAGTTTCAAAATTTATTCTCTCTTACATCTTAAGATGAATTTTAATGATTTTTTTTGTATTGTTGTTGTGGTGGTGATGTTAGTTTTGATTTAGGTGTAAGAAGTTTTTTTTGAGAAGGAAAGTCTAGGCAGAAGCACAAGGCACAAGGAAACAAAATTTTGAACCCAAAGCTCCATGGAACCGAGACTTTGAGGGAGGAATTTTGATCTAGGTCGAGGCTTCTCTTGGAAATTTGGAGAATGTGGTTGAAATTAGTTTTGGACTTAATTTTGTGAAACCGAGAATAAGTGAGGTTTTAGTGAGACTTTTAAACCAAACATTTAGAAACTCATTAAACTAAGATCGTAACCAATCAATTGGAAAAGAATGAAGTGAAAGACGTGTGTTGATTGGAAAACAAATAAACTGAATTAATGAAAGACCATTTTGGTCGAGAGTCATAAAGTGAAGATTGAACATTTAAATAGGACTTTAGTTAATTAAGGTAAAATTTACCTAATTAAAGTAAAGTGAATTGAATGACGAAGTTCATTGGAAAAGAAGTCGAAAAATAGTAGAAAAGGCAAGTGTGGCCGAAAACATGGAGTTATTATTTTAGACCATAAATTGGCGAAGTTAAAGATTAATTAGAATTGAGGATATCTTAAGTACCCGAGACTACCTGGAAGAATGGAGAACTATTGAGACCAAGTTACTAAGCTAAATAACAAATGAATCCCAATGGTAGAAGGTCGGATTTCTAATAGATAAAAGGAAAGAAGTAGTTTTGTTGTACCTAGATAATTAAGACAGAAACGAGACCTAACAATAGAATTGCAATGTAAGAACCTACCCTAGCTGAGAGCATAAAGTTCACAATTTTAAAGACATAATTAAGTATGGGCAAACTAAAAATAAGAAGATAGTTGAAAAGTGTTAGAAACGGGGTAGTTCAAGGTTGGCAATGGGCATGGAATCCACATTTTCCACAGGATGCCCCAAATGGAGCGAGAATCATCTGTTTCCTCTGTTTCACCTCCCCACGGGGATAGAAATAGAAGAATTTCTTTCCCGTTGACCGGAGCAGGAAAGGGGAGAATACTCCCCATTTCGGCCTGCGGGTATCTCAAGAATTATAATAAATTATATGAATTTATTATATATAACAATTTTTTTATTTTTTAAACAAAAATTAATGTTATATGTTTGTTTATGTTTATGTGTTATCGAATTTATCTAATCTTTATATTTCTCATATGAAACTGTTCTCAATATTTCACATTTATCATATGAAACTGTTCTCAATATTTCACATTTATCAATTTACTAAGTTAACTAAATTATAAATCAATTACTTCAATTAATAAATTCAAAAAAATAAACAATAAAAAATAAAAAGAGAAATCAACTTCTGGATAGAGCAATACAAATTTTATTTTTTATTTTTATGAATTTGATATATATGCCCTATGTTGCCCAGATATAGAGCCAAGAAGGGGGGTTGACAAATTCAAATTTATCGAATTTATCTAATCTTTATGTGGAATGAAAAGTTAAATTTAGGATGGATAGAGAAATTTGACACAAGGATTTGTATAGAGGTTCGGGTGTTAACAAACCCTACTCCTCTCCCAATCGCAATTGGGAGTTTTACTAACATACTAAGTGTTACAATTGAGTTTTAAAAGCTCACTCCCAACTATGGTGTTTCTAACAATGACTCACACCTAACCCAGAAATCCTTTGTGTTTTGATGGCTCACACAATAACCAATTCCTTATGTTTTACAGTCTCACACAAACAACCTTTACTTTGTATTTTACAGGCTCACATAAACAACCTTTACCTCGTGTTTTATAGGCTCACACAAACAACCTTTCTTTGTATTTTTTAGGCTCACACAACTAACCCTCACAAGTGTTCTACTCTTAACCTAGAAATACCCAAAACTCACTTAAGTAAATGATTACAGAGAGAAATACTTACAAATCTAATTTGCTCAATAAATGATGAGGAAAAAGATTTTTATAGAGAACAAATATCAAATGCAAAAAATAGCTTACAAATCTAATTTGATTCAAAATATTTGCTATTCTCTTGTTCTTTTGTTCTCTTTATTGTCTCTTTTGTTCTGGATGCATAAATAACTTGCATTTATACTTCCATAGCAAATTATAGCTGTTAGAATGCATTTAATATGAAACTAGCCGTTGCACCAACCCTAATAATCGCTCTTGACATTTTTCTCTTTCATCTTTCACAGTCGTGACTCTGTGTGTCTCGGTCGTGACTGTTCTTCCAAGCCGTGACTGAAGTAGTGACTTTGGCCATGAAGCATTCTGGAAGGTTTTGAAATACTTGTTCACAGGTGTGACATTTTATCTTCACGGGTATGACAACCTTCCAAACCGTGGTTCAAGTGGTGACTTTGGTCATGAAGCTCTCTGGAAGAATTTGTCACGTCTTTTCACGGGCGTGACATTTCTTCACGAGCGTGATTGAAATGTTCATTCACGGTTGCTATCTTCCTTCATGGCCGTGAACTTTAAATGTTGGTTTGTTGGCACTAGGCTTCATCACGAGCGTGACACATAGGGTCACGGGCGTGAACATGCTACTTCTTCAATTTTATCTTTTTAAGATTAATCTTTCATTCTCCAGTCTTGCTATCATATTCCATACCCTGTTCAATAGACTTAGAAAACAAGTATGTTAAATATATTATTGCTATTTTATTTGTTATCATCAAAATGACGAAAAATACCCCTTAAGGTTCAACAATCTCCCCCTTTTTGTTGGTGACAAATAATCTAGCAATATGTGCTTTTGAGAAGTCTCCCCCTCAAAAGATGCTTAGGATAAAAAATGCTGAAGTGCAAGAATTGTAAAGAATGATGAAGTGTAGCATCAAAATATACTTTCTAGTTTTAAGTATATGCAAGTTATATGCAAAGTATATCCAATGTATACCAAAATTTTCTTTAAATCATGAAGTACATGTAAGGTATATTTAGAGTATATCAAGTGCATATTCATTTATGTAACTTGCATCAAAGTATATGCAAAGTATACTTAAGATATATTTAAAGTGTATTAATCTCATTTGCATACTTGCATATTCATTTTGAATCAAAATTTAAGTATTGCACTTAACTTTAAACTTAACTTTAAACAATATATTCTAGGTTCTCCCTACTTAATTTTGCATTTTACTTTAAAATAATATATTGCTAGGTTCTCCATTTTGATTCAAACTTAAGTATTGCTTGCACTCATCTTTAAACAATATATTGCTAGGTTCTCCCCCCTTTTGTCATCAACAAAAATGATATCAATAAAGTTAAACCATAATGGAAAACAAAGCAAATATATTAATCTAAGAAGAAAGGTACAATCAAAAAAGTAATTAAAATGCAGAAAGGAAATTTAGAATTTCCTACAAACAAGCAAGCTAGAAACAAATATAGTAAGGCTAACAGAAACATCTAGCCTAACATCTAACTGAACATCCTATTTCTAAGTCGAGCAACTTCTGCCTCGAGGCTGTCCATCTGAGACGCCATGAAGTCCTTGAGGTTTTCCAACCTCTCATCCATCGAAGCCTGCAGCTGCTCAAATCATGGTGCCAAGAGGTCAACCACTTGCTGAGCCAAATTTCGTGTGAAGGCAGAGGATTGTCCGATGTCCTGCTCAACCTCTTGAGGTGCCATCTCAACTCAAGCCCTTTTCTTCTGCTGGATTCCTTAGAGGCCAACTTTGAAGTCCTCCTTATCATTGTCTTCCCAAATGATTTCGCCAGCAGTGTCGATGAAGCGGTAGTAGACGTTGTTCTCAAACACAATTTGAACAGCCGCTCCCATCTTGATGAAAGACTCGACATCCAGTCGGTCTCGAGGATGCCCTGGGATGAGGTTGTAGTGATGTGCATCTAGCTTCAGGTATTCGAGCTTCAAGGCAATGTGGGTCACATACCCGCCAATAAGAATGTCTCTGAAGGGCTTAGAGGTAATTGGCAAGAAATGGTTCGCAAACCATTGAGAAAGAGCCACTATAAGGCCTCTTCGGGCCATCTCTAGGAGAAAAAGCTTAGACTTCCGGATTGTGCCATTGCTGTCTCCTCGGGCAAAGATGCTCTAGGTTAGAAACCAATGTAGATATTTGTGCATTGGAGATCAGAGGTGAGTACTCTTTGTCTTTTTAACATCCCAGCTGCAATCCAACCCGAAGTGAGTCCATGCCTGAGTAGCATAGAACTCTACTTCACTGTCGTTCAGGATGCCATCAGAGGGAAGGTTGAACAAATCTCGGAATTCTGTGGTAGAGAGGGTGTTCGGATGCTTGCACAATTGGAACTTAACAATGCCAGTGGGAGACACTTGCAAAGTGCTTAAAAACTCAAAGGTTGGCTCCCTCAAAGTGGTTGATGAATGTCAACAAATTCCTTTAAATTCCTCTGTAAGTTTTTGGTGAAAACGTTCATGGTCGTGAAAAAGCGTCACGGGCGTGAACAAAGGGCTTCACGGGGGTGAATGAAGTCGTGAAACATAGTCTTCACTACTTTAAGCCGTGAACCATATCGTGAAAGCTACTTGTTCTATTAGCGATTTAGTTCACGGCCGTGAACATATGTCACGGGCGTGAATTGCCTAAAATTCTCATTAAATAAAATTAAGTCTTAAAACAAGACTAAAGCATTTCTAAGAAGATTATATCCCTTAAAACATATATTTCCATCAATTTGGCTACCTTATTTCTAGTAAGATGAGACAAAAACAAGATTATCAATTAAGGATTGGCAATTTGGCTATCACAAAGTTAATCCATCAATCATACCAAGCTCTCTTCTTATGAAATTAAATCTTTCCTCATTTAGAGACTTAGTGAAGATATCTGCCAATTGATTTTCTGTGCTTATAAATTCCAATACAACATCTCCATATTGAATATGATCTCTAATAAAATGGTGTCTAATGTCAATATGCTTACTTCTAGAATGTTGAATGGGATTCTTAGAGAGATTTATTGCACTTATATTGTAACATCTAATAGGTATATGGTTCATACTATGACCATAATCCTTAAGTTGTTGTTTCATCCAAAGGAGTTGTGTACAACAACATCCTGGTGCTATATACTCTGCTTCAACAGTAGAAAGAGCAACTGAAACTTGTTTCTTGCTAAACCAAGAAACTAAGCACTCTCCAATAAAGTGACAAGTACCTGAAGTAATTTTTCTATCTAAAAGTCTACCAGCATAATTTGCATCTGAATATCCTACAATGTAAAAGGATAAATTTCTAGGATACCACAAACCTAGATGCAATGAGCCATGTAAATATCTTAG
Source organism: Triadica sebifera (assembly GCA_023653625.1). Lineage (NCBI taxonomy): Eukaryota > Viridiplantae > Streptophyta > Magnoliopsida > Malpighiales > Euphorbiaceae > Triadica > Triadica sebifera. The sequence continues at coordinate 7,863,266 of JALBGG010000023.1, read as the reverse complement.
AATTCTTTTTACAACATTTAAATGAGACTCTTTTGGACATGATTGAAAACGTGCACATAAGCATACACTATACATTATGTCGGGTCTAGAAGCAGTAAGATATAGAAGTGATCTGATCATACCTCTATAGAGGTTTTCATTAATGCTCTTACCCTTTTCATCCTTGTCCAATTTTGTTGATGTGCTCATTGGAGTCTTGGCATTCTTGCATCCTTCCATTCCAAATTTCTTAAGTAATTATTTGGCATATTTGGATTGGTTGATGAATATGCCCTCATTGCCTTGTTTTATTTGTAGACCAAGGAAATATTTAAGCTCACCCATCATGCTAATTTCGAATTCCCTAGTCATACACTTAGCAAATTCTTGACAAAATAATTCATTAGTAGACCCAAATATGATATCATCAACATAAATTTGAACAATTAGAATATCATGCTTATGCTTTTTAATGAATAATGTAGTGTCAACATTCCCCTTTGTAAAGTTATTTTCTAAAAGAAAAGAACTTAGTCTTTCATACCAAGTTATTCTCTTAGGGCTTGTTTCAAACCATATAAGGCTTTTGAAAGTTTAAAAACATGATTAGGCAAATCATAGCTTTCAAAACCTAGTGGTTGTTCTATATAAACTTTTTCTTCTATATAACCATTTAAAAATGCACTTTTTACATCCATTTGAAAGAGATTGAAATTCATGTGGTATGCATATGCTAAAAGTATTCTTATGGCTTCTAATCTAGCTACAGGAGCATAGGTCTCATCATAATCTATTCCTTCTTCCTGATTATACCCTTTTGCAACCAATCTAGCCTTATTCCTAGTTATTGAACCTTGTTTATCTATTTTATTTCTAAATACCCATTTGCTACCTATAATTTGATGATCCTTTGGTCTAGGTACTAAGGTCCATACCTTACTTCTCTAAAATTGGTTGAGTTCCTCTTGCATTGCAATCACCCAACTTTCATCATTAAGAGCCTCATCAATATTTTTAGGCTCAATTTGAGAAATAAAAGCAAGGTCAAAGGCTAAATGTTTGAAATGAGATCTAGTACTTACTCCCCTTGAAGGATCACCAATGATTTGCTCCTTGGGGTAATCTTTTGTCAATCTCCATTCCTTTGGGAGCTCTTGCCTGTTTTCCTCTTGAGCTTGAGGTAGAGAATCATCTTGATGTGAATCTTCTTGATCATTTTCTTCTTTTCCATTTTCAAGATCAAGTCTTTCCATATTTCCTACAACATCATCAAGAGCACTACCTTTCACAAGATCAAGTCTACTAGATTCATTAAAAATAACATGCATAGATTCTTCAACAGTTAATGACCTTTTATTAAACACTCTATATGCTTTGCTAATTGTAGAGTATCCTAAGAAGATACCTTCATCAGATTTAGAGGCAAATTTTCCAAGGTTGTCCTTAGTATTCAATATGAAACACTTGCATCCAAATACTCTAAAGTATGATATCAAGGGCTTTCTTCCATTCCATAGCTCAAATGAGGTTTTGTTTAGAAGAGGTCTTTTGAAAACTCGATTTGAAATATAACAAGCAGTATTTGTGGCTTCTGTCCAAAAGTAAGTTGGTAAACCATACTCATTGAGCATTGTTCTAGCCATTTCAATTAAAGTTCGATTTTTCCTTTCAACTACCCCATTTTGTTGAGGTGTCCTAGGAGATGAAAAATTATGTGAAGTGTCATGTTCAAGACAAAAACTTTCAAAGTTTTCATTTTCAAATTATTTGCCATGGTCACTTTTTATTTTTGAAATGCAATATCCTTTTTCATTTTGAACTCTTTTAGCAAAGTTTTTGAAATTTTCAAAAGCATCACTCTTTTGAGCTAAGAAAATTACCCAAGTAAATCTAGAGTACTCATCTACGATGACAAAGGCATAATGTTTACCTCCTAAGCTTGCAATTCTAGTGGTCCAAATAAATCTAAATGCAGGAGTTGTAGAGGTTTTGAGGTACTTACTATGTTTTTGGATTTGCAGGATGACTTGTGTTGCTTCCCTCTTTGGCAAGGTTCACATATCTTGTCTTTTTCAAATTTGACTTTTGGCAGTCCCTTTACTAGTTCTCCTATGCTGAGGCTTTGAATTAAGTCCATATTCGTATGACCAAGCCTTCTATGACACAATCAAGATTCATCACTAGTAGATACAAGACACTTAGAGAAATGGTTAGATATTTTGTGTAAGTCTATTATGTAGGTGTTGACATCTCTATTTCCTTTAAATATCTTTTGACCATCGATAAAGGTTACAAGACATTCGTTGGAAGTAAAGGTTACTTTGTTTCCTTTATCACATATTGACTAACACTTAACAAGTTATGTTTCAAGCCATCAACAAGTAAGACATCTTTAATAAAAGTAGTACCATTAATACCTATAGAGTCAATTCCAATTACCTTACCTTTAGCCTTGTTTCCAAAGGTAACTTTACCTTTATCAATACTTTTGATTTCATTGAAAAGTTTTTTGTCTCCAGTCATATGACTTGAGCATCCACTGTCTACTAGCCAAGCATTTTTGTTTATTGTGAACTTGAGGCATACCTATAAAATCACAATTCAAGTATGATTTGTAGGTACCCAAATGAGTTTGGGTCCTTGGGGGTTAGAACATGAAGGTTCCCAATGAGCCTTCCTTATCCAACAATGTTTATTTATGTGACCTATTTTCATACAATAATTACACTGTTTCGGTCTAAAATTGTTTTTTGGTCTTACAATGTATTTGAATGCCATATTTCTATTAGACTGATTTTGAAAACAATGGCATGCACAATTATGATTAATTAGAGCTTTCCTAGATACATACTTCTTATACATAAAGGCATGAGTATTCTTTTTCTGTATAAAAGGATTAGTGTACTTATTCCTTGGTGCTGTTCTAGCAAGTGTGGAGATGTGAGGTTCATTTGACTTAAAAAAAATAGTTTTGTGAGAAGATGTTAATGTGTCATAAAATCCTAGACCATGTCTAATTAAAGGTGGTCTTTGAGACACAATGAGAGTATTTAAGCTCTCTTTTCCTTTGTGAAATTTAGAAATGGAATTTCTAAGTTCCTCAACTTCATTTTTCAAAGTATTATTTTCTTTAAGCAAGGATTGTGTTGAGGGTCTTGATGAATATTCATCTAATGACTTTTGAAGAGATTCATTAGATGATTTAAGCTTAAAATTCTCCTTTTCTAAAGCATCAATTTTTATTTTCAAATTAGAAATGTTATTCTTGTAAGTACTGAATTTACTCCTGTATTTTTCTAATTCTAGATTCAATTCTTCTATTAGACTTTGTTCATCATCATCATTTTCACTATCACTATTACTATCATTATCACTACTATCATTATTGAAAGAGTATGAGTGTAGTGATGTTATCTTATCCGAGACGTGATCCTCAATAACCATGAAGCATAGGTTGACCTCTTCGCTTTCATTATCATCTCTTTCACTTGAAGAGCTTTCGTCATCCCATGTGGCTTTATGACCTTTCTCCCCATTGTCTCTTTGGTATTTGCTTTTATGCTTCTTGAACCTTGGACATTCTAGTTTAATATGCCCTTTATTTCCACATTCATAGCACTTTACCTCTTCTTTACTTCTTTGTGCATCATTAGAAATCGGTTTGAGGTTTATTTGCCTAAATTTTATAGATTGCTCATTTTCTTCTCAATCATTCTTTTTAACCTTTTTGAGAGCATAACAATGTCCTCATTCTCATCATCACTCATTTCTTCATCATCTTTATCTTTTTCTTGAGATTTTGAAGTAGAGGCCTTTAGTGCAAAAGGCTTTCTTTTTTCTGGCTCTGCTTCAGGCTCTCTATCTCTCTTCACTACCATTTCATGTGTGAGAAGTTTGCCAATAAGCACATCAGTATTCATGATGCTCATGTCTTCATTTGCTTCTTCTATACCGACAACTCTTGAACCGTAATCTTTGAGAGGAAGACTTCTCAGGATTTTGTTATTTACATCTTCCAAGCTCATATGCTTCCCAAGTTTCCTCATTCCATTTATGATATCTAGAAGATGGTTGGCCATGTCAGTGATTGACTCATTGGATTTCATCTTGAAGAGCTCATATTCTGAAGTAAGAAGTTGAATCTTCTTGGATTTAACTTGCTTAGTTCCGTCATGATAGTTTTCTAATGTTTTCCACATGCTGTAGCATGTTGGCCAGTGTTGTATTCTTCCACATTCTTCAATGGATAATGAGCTTGAGAGAATTGTTATTGCCTTCTTGTTTTTGAAGTTTGCCCTTCTTTGAGGCTCTGTCCAATCATCTCTTGATAAAATTTTTTCTTCACCATCAGCTCCTCTTCTGGTTGGTGGTGTCCATTCTTTTCATACACTATCCCAGACTTCAATTCCTTCACTATCCAGATATGTCTCTATATGAAACTTCCAATGGGAATAATTTGCTCTATCAAAGTAAGGCTTGAGACTTTGGAATCCTTCATTGTCCATATCTTGATCTTTACTAGTACTTTTTAGGCTTCGATCTAGACAAAGCTCTGTACCAATTGTTGCCCAGATATTGAGCCAAGAAGGGAAGTTGAATTGGATATTAAAAATTTAAGTTTTAAGTGCGGAATGAAAAGTTAAGTTTAGGAGGGATAGAGAAATTTAACACAAGGATTTTTATAGAGGTTCCGGTGTTAACAAACTCTACTCCTCTCCTCAATCGTAATTGGAAGTTTCACTAACACACTAAGTGTTACAATGGAGTTTTACAAGCTCGCTCCCAACTATGGTGTTTCTAACAATGGCTCACACCTAACCCAGAAATCCCTTGTATTTTGATGGCTCACACAATAACCAATTCTTTGTGTTTTATAGGCTCACACAAACAACCTTTACCTTGTGTTTTATAGACTCACACAAACAACCTTTACCTTGTGTTTTACAGGCTCACACAAACAACCTTTCTTTGTGTTTTTGAGGCTCACACAACTAACCCTTACAAGTGTTCTACTCTTAACCCAGAAATACCCAAAACTCACTTGAGTAAATGATTACAGAGAGAAACACTTACAAATCTAATTTGCTCAATAAATGATGAGCAAAAAGATTTTTACAGAGAATAAATATCAAATGCACAAAATAGCTTACAACAAGATTTTGATTCAAAATATTTGCTATTCTCTTATTCTTTTGTTCTACTTGTTGTCTCTCTTGTTCTGGATGCATAAATGACTTGCATTTATACTTCCATAGCAAATTATAGCCGTTAGAATGCATTTAATATGAAACTAGCTGTTGCACCAACCCTAATAATCGCACCTGATATTTTTCTCTTTCATCTTTCACGGTCATGACTCTGTGTGTCACAGTCGTGACTGTTCTTCCAAGCCGTGATTGAAGTAGTGACCTTGGCCATGAAGCATTCTAGAAGGTTTTGAAATACTTGTTCACGGGCGTGACATTTTATCTTCACGGGCGTGACAATCTTCCAAACCGTGGTCCAAGTAGTGACTTTGGTCGTGAAGCTTTTTGGAAGAATTTGTCATATCTTTTCACAGGCGTGGAAGAAATGTTCATTCACGATTGCTATCTTCCTTCATGGCCGTGAACTTTAAATGTTGGTTTGTTGGCGCTAGGCTTCATCACGGGTGTGATACATAGGGTCACGAGCGTGAACATGCTACTTCTTGAATTTTATCTTTTTAAGATTAATCTTCCATTCTCCATTCTTGCTATTTTATTCCATACCCTGTTCAATAGACTTAGAAAACAAGTATGTTAAATATATTATTGCTATTTTATTTGTTATCATCAAAATGACGGAAATACCCCTGAAGGTTCAACACCTAGTTAATTTTCACAAATTAATAATATTAGTATGGAGTGACATAAGCAAATGAAATATATATTGCATTTTCTAACTTTCACGTTTTATCATAGCATATGTCAAAAAAAAAATTCATTTGGTGATGAAATTTATAAATTATCATTAAATTATTAGTTTTCATGATAAAAATGCTTTTAGTCATTGTATGTATACATTTAGGTCGTGATAGTATATTATGTTTCGTCACAATATGTCAAGGAGGAAAATTGTTTTATCTATTTATTAATGAAAATAATTAATTGTAACAAAATTAATAATTTGTGACAAAAGCCATAAAAAAATAAAAGTGCGATTGAATACAATTTTGTTACTATTGATATCTAATATTTTCTTAGAAAAATACAATATAAAATAAATTATTCAAGAAATATTTAGTAGGATGAAGTCAAGATGTTGAAATTGAAATATTGAATCATTAAATTAGTTATTGAGTGATAAAATACACAAATTGCATCAAAATTCAAGTATGAGTGTATAAACATAATAAAGTAAAAATGAAAAAAAAAATATAATAGAATAATTAGGTAGCTACTAGAATCAATATAAAATTAGTATTTATATATATTATTATATATTAAAAATATTAATAGAAATTATTTAGATAATAAAGATGGAAAAAAATAAAATTATTATACAAAAGAAAAATATAAGAAAGTAAAGATATATTCTAAGTATCTACTATAATAAATTATATACAATATTATATATGAAAAAGTTAATTCCATTCAATTGTTTGAAACGAATAAGGTTGCAATTAATGCTAATTAAGAACAAGATATTAATAATTTTTAGTTTTTATTGGATCATTTGGGGTTAAACAAATAAAAGCAAAAGTTAATAACGACAAATTGTTTTGCTGTAGTCATAATCAGTATAACCATAGATTCCGAATTGAAAATAATATATATTTTGGATATTATTTTTATTGAATTCATAGGATATATTTATTTTGATTTGTATTAATTAATTAAACTTGTAATTTTATAAAATTTCAAAAGTAATGTCAATATTAATTAAACTTATAATTTTATTAATTTCATATACAATATACGTAATTAGTATTTTAACTTTAAACTAACTAAATTTTTTTTTTAACTTTAAATAATTACCTAAACAAATAAATCCTAAAAACCACATTACACCCGCTGACCCACAACAGCACAACCACAACCGCCCAATAGTCCAATACCATCCCTCTCTTCTCCTTTTCTTCTTCTGACCGTAGTCACTATCCATCTAGCACCACAAGTAGACTCTCGTTGCCAGCCATTGGACAGCACCCACGACGATGCGACCACAGCCGTCCATCCGTGCTCCCTATCACCAATCGCTGGCATTCTATTTCTATTTCCTTATGTATATGCTGTTAGATCTTCTTATTTTGTTGTTTTCTCTTTATAGATCTTTGGTTTCTCCCTTGACATTATTTAAATAGCTCAATTCCTCATTCTTCTAATCAAAATTACATTATTTGCTTGACTTTTCAAATTAATTTATTTTCATAAACATGGTTTTTTGAAAATTGACCAAGTTTCTTCGCCTAGTAACTCATTATTTCTGTAAAGATAAATAAGTTACTTGAGAAGGAGTGTTAGAATATTAATAATATTTCTTGTTATTTTTAGTTTTCTTGTTCTTATTTTTTTTGGGTGAAATTTAAGAGAACTTCATTAAGAAGAAACATCAGCCAATAGAGCTGAGTATAGGAAATTTGAGGGATCATCCCTAAACTGTATTTATTGTATTTTGGATTAGTTCGGTGTTAAGAAATTTGGCTGCGGAACAAAATATTTATTTGGCAAAACGGACGCTACAAATAAAATAGGAGAATAAAATAGAAGTATATCTGTATCTGATTTATGCTGTTAGGCAAACAGAGTAAAGAAGGTGAGGTGTGTTCTATTCATTCCAGTTTTAGTGTCCAATTGGATGGTATCATGAAAAAGCCTCTGAGAAAGGCTAGATTTATAAAAAAAAAATTAAGAGAGAAACTGGATGTGATGAAGAAATTTTTTTAAGGTGTAGTGTTAGAGTAGTAATAATATTTTTTTTTTGTTATTTTGGTTCACTTGAAATCTTTTATTTCAGATTAGTGGGTGTATTTACTGTTATGGTCTTAAGGAAAGCATGCATGCTGGTTTCGTTCACTTGTAATCTTTTATATTTTGTTTAAGCATGTTGTAACCTTTTCCTTTGTATTATACTTTTTCACATCAATGGAAAAATCACAACATTAAACTTCTCTTTTTTATTAATTTTCTTGGTGATATGTTCTCACTAATCTGAGTTTTTTTTTTAAAAAAATTTCTTAGCATGACAACTCATTATTTTTGCAAAGATAAATAATTAATAATTATTATTTTTAATTATGTTAGTATTAATTTTTAATTATGTGAATTGTAGTTTTTGAGTGGTAACGTGGTACTAATTTCTTTTTTGTTAACACCATATGAAAAATGGCATCTCTTGAGGCTCCTACTCAAGACTCCACAACGGTTGATTCAAATGAAATACCCATAGGTAGTTCTTAACCAACGATGCCTAGAGATAATTCTTTAACACCAGTTGATTCAAATCAAAACCTTTGTGCTGATGAAAATGAAGAGGTCTTGACCTTAAGCAATAAAAGAGGTTTGAAATCAATTGTGTGGAACCATTTCAAGAGACAAAAGATAGATGATAAATGGAAGGTGATATGCGACTATTGTCAAAAGAAACTTGGAGGAAAAATAAAAAATGGACCAAACATTTACATGATCATTTTATAATATGTCCATTGAGAAAATCAAGAGACATAAAGCAAACATTTTTGAGATCTAAGACAGATGCGGAGGGAGAAGTTTCTATAGGAGCTTACACTTTTGATGAATAAGTTGCAAGAAAAGAATTGACTACCATGATCATCTTATATGAATATCCTTTGAATATGGTGGAACATTATGGGTTTCGAAGGTTTGTGGGTGTTATTCAATCATTATTCAAAGTGGTTTCTCGAAATACAGTGAAAATAATGTATTGAAGATTTATGAATATGAGAGGTAAAAAACAATGAAGTTGCTTGATAAGAATAAGAGTAGAATCACCATCACAATAGACATGTGGATATTAAGTGATCAAATGAAAGGATTTATGACTACCACGATGCTCAAATGAAAGGATTTATGACTACCACGATGCATTTTATTGATGAATATTGGAATCTACAAAGTCGAATTGTTAGAAACATTTTTTCCATACTTTATCTATGATATAGTATGTTAGCTCAAGTCCATTACATGTATGGATTGCATTTTAATTTGTGTCTTATTATTCGATTTTAGGTGTATTTATGTGCCATGTCCACATATATCTGAAGTTTTTTCTAATGTTCTTATTGATTGTTTGATGGATTGGAATCTTGATCACAAGTTGTCTACATTGAAACTTGATAATTTACAACTAATGATTCATTGATCAACTTGATTTTGAACAAATTGTCTGCAAATTCACTTTGGTTAGATGGGTCATTGTTGTATTTGCGGTGTTGTGCTCATAATTTGAATTTAATTACTAGAGATAGTTTGGAAGTTATTGGACAAATTGTCTACTCTAAAACTTTATAATTGTACAACTAATGATTCTTTGATCAACTTGATTTTGAACAAATTGTCTGCAAATTCATTTTGGCTAGAAGGATCATTTTTGAATTTAATTGTTAGAGATGGTTTGAAATTTATTGGTGATGGTATTGAAAGAATTCTTGCTAATGTTGTCTTTTGGATAGCCACTTGTAAAGGAGCTAAAAAGTTTGAAGAGACAACTCATCAATTAAAAATGCCATTCACTAAGAAGTTAGCCTTATATTATAAGATTAGGTGGAATTTTACATATGATGCTTAATATTGTTGTTGGCTATAAAAATATTTTCAGTCGATTGAAACAATGAGAGCCTCTTTATAAATGCCTTCCAACAAAGGAAGATTAGGAAAGGGGTATAGAAATTATTGGACAAATTGTCTACTCTAAAACTTTATAATTGTACAACTAATGATTCTTTGATCAACTTGATTTTGAACAAATTGTCTGCAAATTCATTTTGGCTAGAAGGATCATTTTTGAATTTAATTGTTAGAGATGGTTTGAAATTTATTGGTGATGGTATTGAAAGAATTCTTGCTAATGTTGTCTTTTGGATAGCCACTTGTAAAGGAGCTAAAAAGTTTGAAGAGACAACTCATCAATTAAAAATGCCATTCACTAAGAAGTTAGCCTTATATTATAAGATTAGGTGGAATTTTACATATGATGCTTAATATTGTTGTTGGCTATAAAAATATTTTCAGTCGATTGAAACAATGAGAGCCTCTTTATAAATGCCTTCCAACAAAGGAAGATTAGGAAAGGGGTATAGAAATTATTGGACAAATTGTCTACTCTAAAACTTTATAATTGTACAACTAATGATTCTTTGATCAACTTGATTTTGAACAAATTGTCTGCAAATTCATTTTGGCTAGAAGGATCATTTTTGAATTTAATTGTTAGAGATGGTTTGAAATTTATTGGTGATGGTATTGAAAGAATTCTTGCTAATGTTGTCTTTTGGATAGCCACTTGTAAAGGAGCTAAAAAGTTTGAAGAGACAACTCATCAATTAAAAATGCCATTCACTAAGAAGTTAGCCTTATATTATAAGATTAGGTGGAATTTTACATATGATGCTTAATATTGTTGTTGGCTATAAAAATATTTTCAGTCGATTGAAACAATGAGAGCCTCTTTATAAATGCCTTCCAACAAAGGAAGATTAGGAAAGGGGTATAGAAATTTGTGATTGGTTGAAGTTTTTTAATAGTGTGACTGAGATTTTTTCAGGAACTAAATATCCTGCTGCCAATCTATTTGAGGAGATGGCTTACTTATAGGCATCCTTACATCAAAGATATGACAACAAAAATAATAAAAATGTTTGACAAATATTGGTATCAAATTCAAGGTATTATGGGTGTGGCAACTGTTTTGGATCCTAGATATAAGCTTATTGTTGACTACTATTTTCCTTTTCTATATGGAAGTGATAAAGCAAAAAATGAAATTCAAAGAATTCAAGACCTTTGTTCTAATAGATATAATAGTTTTACTTTTAGTCTTTTATAGATGATTCACATTCATCACTCTCTTGTCTTGAGTAGGAGGTAGATCCCTTAAGCAATTATGATAAGTTTGTTGCTTCAAATACTAAAAGTAAGAGTGCCAAAATAGAGTTAGATAGTTATTTAGAGGAGGATGTGATACCAAGAAATGTTATTTTATTATATTAAATTGGTGGAAGAATGCACTTAAGTATCCTACTCTACAATTAATTGCTAGAGATGTTTTAGTAATTCCTATTTCTATTGTGGCTTCAGAGTCAGCTTTCAGTATAAGTGGAAAATTTATAAGCCCACATCGTAGCAGACTTCATCACAACACATTGGAAACTTTAATGTGTGCAAAAGATTGGTTATGGACTGAAATGAAAGATATATAAATAATTTATACACAGACATATATTTTGTGCTATCAACTTTCAATTAAATTGATTATTGCTTTTATTTTTTTAGATAATTGTTCATATGGTCATTTTGGATGTTACACTTCTTATGAATGTTAGTCTTATAGTAATTGATATTTATTTTGATCTTGACAATCAAATTAAATGTAACTAATATGTTTTTTCTAGCATTGTTTTCGGTAGCATAAAAAGTTTCAAGCCCATTGGAAGTCAAACAGTTGGAGAAATTTTGAATAATTTTTTATGTCGTTTAACTCACGACTGCAATTTTAGAATCTTTTTTGTGTCGTTTAACTCATGATTGCAATTTTAGAATCGTGACTATGAGATGACAACATAAACTTCTAGAAAGATTTGTGGTCATTGATGCCCATGAGTTTGACCACAAGAAAGCTTTTGCGACAACGACAATCATTCTATGATCATAAAATTGAAAGTCATGTTACTGTTAACTTTTTGTCAAATAAGATGCACACATCCTCAATAGAGTTGAAAAACATTAGAGGGATTCCACACAATCAAAATTTGTGACCATAATAATTATTTCACAACTGCAAAAAAGTACCACTAAAACACTATTCATTTTGAGAGGTCTATGATCTTAGATATGACCGTAAAACTTGTCGCGAAAGGAACCCAAGATTGCAAAGTCATTTTAGTGATCGTGAGATTCAAACTGATTTTACTGTTACACAAATAACCAACCAGAATTTGTCACGTGTCGCAGAATAGTAAGACATTTAAAACTTGTGAGTGCAAACTGACAACTTGCAACCGTGAATTGACCACAAAAAGCAAAATTCAATTCAAATATTTTTGAATATTATAAATAATTGTAGCCACTATTTGTAATAGCTAATTGGAGAGAAAATATTTTAAATATCTCACTAAATAACTATAGCAAGAAGAACAACTTTCCCTAAGTAGCTATACCCTTTCAATTACATTTTCCAACATTTTTGTATTCAATTATTATTAAGATTGTTGTGTGAGCCCTTAAAATACAAAGAATTGACTCCATTATTAGTCAGTTAAAACACAAGGGAAAAGTGAAACACCTAGTTTGGATTAGGCTAGAGAAACTCTAGTGTATCTTGTTGAGTGAAATAGTGAAAACATCCAATTGTGGTTGGGGAGATGAGTATGGTTTATTAATACTTGAACCTCTATAAATCGTGTGTCCAATATCTCTTTCCTTACTTCTTTTATAATTCATTTATTTATTTTTGCAAGAAAATTTTAATTATCTCCCAATACATCCCCCCTTCATAGTGATTGTTTGAGTAATAATTGGTATTAGAGCTAAGTCTAGCATCAAAACCTAATTTGTAACATCCCCTCACCCTAGCAGCTTATGCCCGAATGAGGGTGTGTTACGCTGACTTTATCGGTTAAAATTTCATTTTATTAAATTGTGTTTAACTGAAAATTTCTCATATATATATATATTATTTACTATTTGTTTACTTCGTAATATAAAAGAAATTATAACATAAAAGATAAACTACATTTTATATAATAACATGTTCTTTACAAAACGTGTTGTTTATTCTACAAATACTACAAAATAAAACTCAAACCATAATTACATAATTTGTATGACCCACAATATTTGATACGAGCTGCTCTACTGGACTTGGATCACCATGTCTTTATCCAAAAACCTCAGCTACTTCTTTAAATCTACGAGGAAGGAAACTCTCATGCTAAGCTCAAGGCTTAGTGGTGCATATAAATAAGTCAATAAACTATTTTATGCAATCATGCATTATCATGTCCCAACTCATGCTTAATCATATTTTCATGCAAATATACATATCATGGTATTCTAACATGCATAGACATCAAATTACATTGTTTTATTTCATATTTATTTATTTTATTACCACCTTATTGTATAACACTAAATCTTCTTTTTATACATGCCATAATTCATAATTCCATTTTTATTATCAATAATTCTTTTATATTCCATGACTTTTAATTTATGCCCAGGACACCTATGAACCACTGACTCTGATAACGGAGTTGTCATCCAGGCACTTAGGAATGCCACCCGGGCAATATGATGTGCGCATATAAGTGTCATTACCGACGTAGATAACCGTGCCATTATCGGCATAGATAACCGTGCCATTACCGGCGTAGATAATCAAGTCATTACCGGTATAGATAACCGTGCCATTACCGGCGTAGATAACAGTGCCATTACCGGCATAGTAACAGTGCCATTACCGGCGTAAATAATCATACCATTAATGGATTTAATCATTTTCATCATACTCCCCCTATTTGGCATGCCAAACTATCCTAAGTTGGTTCTAGTTAGGTATTCTAGGGCTTATACAATTTCATTATAATTCATAACAATTAATTTCATACTTTTCATGGATGTAATATCTCAAAATAATCACTTAATTAAAATAATATTTACATAATATAATAAGATTCACATCATTTTACTCATTTCATTCCTCATCTCATATGCTGCCCTGTCACTCGCAGATTCTGTTCTGTGTTCTGGACCTTATTTGTGGTCCTGTTCCCTTCTGAATTTAGTTACATGATCTTACTAAAACATTTATATATGGATCTTAGCTTTAATATGCAACTTGAAACACTTAATTTGGAGTTTTGTATCAAAAGATATGATAATATTAACACTAACTAGTCACTGATAATTCTGCCCAGAATTTTCTTGACAGATTCTAAGTCTATATCTTATGAATCTTTCTGGACAATTACAGATATATTCAGATATTATGGTCTAAATACAAATTGTAGCCTTATGTCTTAGAGTTCCAACCGGACAAAGAACACACAAATCCAAGCTCCAGAACTCAATTTATAATAGTTTAAGTACTTACTGCTCATTACTAACAATTATCTCCAGAATTTCTGGACAGATTCTATGTCCGAATTTTATGAATTTTTCTGGATAATTACAGACATATTCAGATTTTGTGGTCTAAATGAACGTTATAGTCCTATGTCTTATCTTTCAAATCCAATAAACAACATGCAAAACCGAGTTCTAGATATTAAGTTATAACAGTTTAAGGGAACATTGCACATCAATTTCCAGCAAGGAACATACAAGATAATCACATTCAATTTTTACCAAATTAAATCCTAAGTCTAGCAAACATGCATCATGACAAAATAATATCAATTCAAAATCATCAACATACCAAATAAATAAATCATGCAAATAAAAAAAAAATTAAAATAGGCTATTGCCTTAGGTTATGCACAAACCTCTTTTTTTTTTCTCTTTACTTTTCTTTCTCCTTTCCTTTGCTCCTTTGAGCTAGCTCCTTGTCACTTGGAGTTCCTAAAGTTCATAAACTAATTATTCAAACTTTATAAACCTAATCTCTCTTTTTCTTCTTACTCTTTTAAGCTTTCTTAAGCATGAAAATGGAATTGCCCATGCATTTCTCTCTCTTTTTCTCACTTTCTCTTCTTAGAACAAGGTTTGGTTATGGCTGTCCAAGGGAAAAATGTGGGCTGGTTTGAGAGGCAGAATTTTCCCCAATGAAAATGGATAAGGAAGAAGAAGAAACAATCAAGAACAAAATGACAAAAGTCATTAAGATGGGGGACACATAAGCCACATTCTAGAAACCTTCATTAATGTTATATGCATGTATCTTCATTAGCTTATTAAACTTTGCCACTTGGTGTATTGGGCTTCAAGAAATGTGGGAGGCAATTGAAAGATAGAAAATTCTAGATATGAAGATATGAAGGAATAATTAAGAGAATAAAGACAAGCTACATAATTATGTGATACCTAAGCCAAATTCTAGAAGTCTTCATTAATGCATTGATCTCCCTTAGTGCATGTTAATTGTCCACTTAATGTATGCCACTTGGTGTGGCCAGCCCCTTCCCATGTGTTCAATGTCCCAATCATGTATTTAATTTATGATTATCGCATTTAAATCCTCAAATTTTTGGTAATTTACAAATTGACCCCTAAACTTTTCAAAATTTGCAATTTAGTCCTTTACCAAAATTTAACATCTTAAAATATTTAAAACACTTTATTACGTATTTTCCATACTTAATTTCCATTATTTTCATTATTTTTTGATAAAAGTCCAAATTTAGACTTCGGTCAAACCTACGAGTCGATTTAACAACTTGCGTGACTTAGGTCTAAATTGGCGGATATGACATTCTCTCCCCCTTAAAATAAATTTCGTCCTCAAAATTTACCTGTTAATTCTGTGAACAACTGAGGATATTTCCTCTTCATGACTTCTTCATTCTCCCATGTGGCTTCTTCAGTAGCGTGATTTCGCCATAGCACTTTGACTAATGGAACTTTCTTGCTTCCTAAAACTTTTTCTTCACGTGCTAATATAGCCACCGGTTCCTCTTCATAAGTCAAGTCAGTTTGCACTTCTATCTCTTCAGTTGGTATGACATGAGTCGGATCAGACCTATATCTCCTTAGCATCGACACATGAAAAATATTATGGATTTTATCTAACTCTGGTGGAAGTGCTAATCGATATGCCATTGGTCCAATTCTTTCCAAAATCTCATTAGGACCAATGAACATCGGACTTAACTTTCCCTTTTTACCGAATCTCAATACTTTCTTCTAAGGTGAAACCTTGAGAAATACTTTATCTCCCATAACATACTCTATATCTCGCCTCTTAAGGTCAACATATGATTTCTATCGATCTTGAGTTGCTTTCAATCTTTCTTGGATAATTCTAACCTTTTCTTCTGTTTATTGCACTAACTCTGGCCCTATCAACTTCTTTTCACTAAATTCGGTCCAACAGATTGGTGTCCTACATTTTCTTCCATACAATGCCTCATACGGAGCCATGCCTATGCTTGTCTGATAACTATTGTTGTAGGCAAATTCCATAAGAGGTAAATATCTATCCAAACTTCCCTCAAATTCAAGCACACAACTTCTCATCATATCCTCTAGCAACTGAATAACTCTCTCCGATTGTCCATCCGTTTGTAGATGAAAGGCCATCCTGAAATTGAGTCGAGTCCCTAAAGCTTGCTGTAGACTCTTCCAGAATTGTGAAGTAAATCTGGTATCTCTATCAGATATGATGGATATTGGCACTCCATGCAATCTCACTATCTCACTTACATAAATTTCAGCTAGCTTGTTTAATGAGTAGTTCATTCTGACTGGTAAGAAGTGTGCCGACTTCGTCAATCGATCCACTATCACCCATACTGCATCATGCTTTCTCTGAGTCATCGGTACATCGGACACAAAATCCATCGTGATTATTTTCCATTTCCACTCTGGAATCGGTATTGGTTGCAGCAATCCTGTGGGCAACTGGTGTTCCGCTTTCACTTATTGATAAGTTAGACATTTAGCAACATATTTAGTGATATCCTATTTCATCCCTGGCCACCAATGTTGAGTTTTCAAATCTTGATACATCTTGTTCCCGCCTGGATGCATGGTATATATTGTTTCATGTGCTTCTTTGAAAATATCGGACTTCAGCTCTTCTACACCAGACACACAAATCCTATTCTTGAAGTACACTGTGCCATCCTCTGTCAATGAAAAATCAGGCTTTTCTCCCTTTTTCACTGCCTCAACTATCTCTACTAACTTTTCATCTTGCTTTTGAGCATCTTTGATTGTACTCGCATCTCAGCTAAAATCTTCCTGCTTAGTGCATCTGCGACCACATTAGCTTTTCCTGGCTGGTAGTCGATCACACAGTCATAATCTTTAATCAACTTCAACCATCTTCGTTGTCTCACATTCAACTCTTTCTGTGAGGGAAGGTACTTAAGACTTTTGTGATCTGTATAGATATAACATCTTTCCCCATACAGATAATGTCTCCATATCTTAAGAGCAAAAACTATTGCAGCTAAATCCAAATCATGTGTCGGATAATTAAGCTTGTGAGGCTTAAGTTGTCTTGAGGCGTAAGCAATCACCTTTCCTTCTTGCATAAGAACACAACCTAAACCATTATGACTAGCATCACTGTACACAACAAAGTCTTTTCCTGGAGTAGGCTGAGTCAAAACTGGTGCTTCAGTCAATATTGCCTTCAGCCTATCAAAACTTGTTTGACACTTGTCTGTCCACTCGAAACAGACCTTTTTTCGTAGCAGTCATGTCAAAGGAGTCGCTAATGATGAAAATCCCTTCACGAACCTCCTATAATATCCTGTTAATCCGAGGAAACTTCTCACTTCTGTCACATTTTGTGGTGGTTTCCAATTAAGAATAGCCTAAATTTTACTAGGATCAACCCGGATACCTTCTACTGAAATTACATGACCCAGAAAACTGACTGATTTAAGCCAAAACTCGCACTTAGATAGCTTTGCATACAACTGCTTCTCCCTCAATGTTTGCAGCACTATTCTGAGATGTTGATCATGTTCTACTCGGTCTCTAGAGTAGACAAGAATGTCATCAATAAACACTACAACAAATTGATCAAGGTATGGCCTGAACACTCGGTTCATTAGGTCCATAAAAGCTGCTGGTGCATTCGTCAATCCAAAGGGCATAACCAGGAACTCATAATGACCATAACGAGTCCTGAATGTCGTCTTAGGTACATTTGACTCTTTTATCTTCAGTTGATGATACCCAGATCGAAGATCTATCTTCGAAAATATGGCTGCACCTTTCAATTGGTCAAATAAGTCATCAATCCTAGGCAGTGAGTATTTATTCTTAATAGTCACTTTATTAAGTTGTCTGTAATCAATGCAAAGACGAAGAGTGCCATCTCTGTTCTTGACAAATAATACTGGAGCACTCCATGGTGATACACTGGGTCGTATAAAACCCTTATCTAACAACTCCTGCAACTGTACCTTCAGCTCTTTCAACTCTGCTGGTGCCATCTTATATGGTGTAATGGAAATAGGGGTGGTGTCGGGTACCAAATCGATAGAAATTCAATTTCTCTATCCGGCGGTAACCCTGGCAACTCCTTTGGAAATAGGTCGGGGAACTCACTAATAGCAGGAATATCCACCAACTTCGGACTTGCTTTTTCCATATCAACCACATACGCTAAGTATGCTTTGCATCCCTTATTGATGAGTTTATGGGCTTTCAACACTGATATCACATTGTCTGGGTATCTTCTATCCTCACCCATCACCACTATCTCATCTTGTTCTAGAATTCTGATGATCATTTGTCTTCTTCCATAATCCACTACCACTCCATAACGAGCCAACCAATCCATTCCGAAGATCACATCGAACTCATGGAATGGTAATTCTATCAAGTCTGCTGGAAATTGCCTTCCTTGAATTTCAATTGGGCAACCCTTAAACACCTTGCTAACCCTCACACTATGCCCTAATGGATTAGTCACAAGAATCTCAAATTCTAGAGTCTGTGGTTCTAAACCCTCTCGACTCGGTGGTGGTGTGCATATGTATGAATGCGTCGACCCCGGATCTATCAATGCATGTATGTCAGAACCAAAGAGAAGAAATTTACCAATTAAGACATCTGATGCATCCTGCTCCTCTCAGCCTCGCATGGCATATGCCCTAGATGGGGCAACTCTACTATTTTCTGGCCTCTCAATTGTCTCTGATCTAAACTGACTACGCCTTGATCGGCCTCCTCTACCTTGCCCTCGGCCTTGGTCTCTGCCTTGCCCAGAAGCCTGTGTCTATATCGGCTCAGTGCTCCCTGAACCTCTGCCATACTGTAACAAGGGACAATCTCTTTTCAAGTGATCTTTGGAGCCACACCTCCCACATGCTCCTGTCATCCACTAACACTCTCCTGGATAAGAACGACCACAATGTTGACATTCTAGTAGGGGTAGAGATCTATATGGTGTCTGTGTCGGTGGACTGGCTGCCGAAGAAACAGATCTCGTGGGTTGTCCCCGCCTGAAAGAAGAAGGCCTGTTGGAACCCCCAGCCTGAAATCGGCCACTGAAAGATCTAGCTCTTTTGCCACTTGACTGTACTCTACTCAGTTGTAATATGGGCCTCTTGAACCCTCTATCTTGTGTTGACTGTTGTGTGGCTAGAACTCTCTCAACTGTTCTGGCAGATGCTACCGAACTAGGAAAACTCATTAGACGTAGAGCTGAGACCTGTAGCTTGATTGGGTCTCTCAATCCATCTTTAAATCATCAACACTTATCTGCCTCAGTGGATACAATGCCTCCAACATACTTGCAAAGATGTGTGAATTCTCTTTCATATTTTGTTACCGATAAGTTTCCTTGTTTCAGCATCAAAAACTCTCTTTTCTTATCGTCTGTGTAGATAGGAGGAATATACTGCTCCTTAAATTTCTTTAGAAAGAACTCCCATGTCATAGGGTTAGGAGCCTCTGTGCTTTGTGATTCAGATCGCCACCAGTCATATGCATGCTCCTGTAGTAAAGATACTGCATACTCATATTTATGCTCGTTTTTGCAATGCAGCTGATCAAAAACTCTCTCTGCCCGTTCTAGCCAAAACTTTGCCACTGAGGGGTCATCTTTCCGTTTACCATTGAAATCGGGTGCCCCTAACTTCCTCAGTCTCTCAAATTGTAATCCTGATGAGGCTAGTTGTGATGCTCTTTGTAGCAAATCTATCATGTTCCTCATAAGCTCTGTTTGTCTTGTGCCAGCAATAGACTGCCCTTTTGATAGGCTAGCACTGGATCTAGATATAGTAGCTCGGCGACGACTGGGTCGCGATGAAGCATGTGTTTCGGTAGGCTCATTACTTTCGCCTCCCTCGGCCACAATATGTCGTGACCCTGAAGCCATACTATACCTATATCATAAAATAACGGCCCCAATCAGTAAGCAACAACTTTAATACTTAATTGTGGGTACACACATGTTATAATTATTTTTGAAAACTATTTTAAAATCTCAAAACCGCCCAAACTAGGCTTTAATACCAAAATCCAGAAACACCAACCTTGTGCTCTGATACCAAAAACAGTAACACCCCCTCACCCTAGCAGCTTATGCCCGAATGAGGGTGTGTTACGCTGACTTTATCAGTTAAAATTTTATTTTATTAAATTGTGTTTAACTGAAAATTTCTCATATATATATATATATATATATATATATATATATATATATATATATATATATATTATTTACTATTTGTTTACTTTGTAATATAAAAGAAATTATAACATAAAAGATAAACTACATTTTATATAATAACATGTTCTTTACAAAACGTGTTGTTTATTCTACAAATACTACAAAATAAAACTCAAACCATAATTACATAATTTGTATGACCCACAATATTTGATACGAGCTGCCCTACTGGACTTGGATCACCGTGTCTTTATCCAAAAACCTCAGCTACTTCTTTAAATCTGCACGGAAGGAAACTCCCACGCTAAACTCAAGGCTTAGTGGTGCATATAAATAAGGCAAGAAACTATTTTATGCAATCATGTATTATCATGTCCCAACTCACGCTTAATCATATTCTCATGCAAATATACATATCATGGTATTCTAACATGTATAGACATCAAATTACAGGATTTTATTTCATATTTATTTATTTTATTACCACCTTATTGTATAACACTAAATCTTATTTTTATACATGCCACAATTCATAATTCAATTTTTATTATCAACAATTCTTTTATGTTCCATGACTTTTAATTTATGTCTTTATTTATGCCCAGGACACCTATGAACCACTGACTCGGATAACGGAATTGCCATTCAGGCACTTAGGAGTGCCACTCGGGCAATATGATGTGCGCATATAAGTGTCATTACCGGCATAGATAACCGTGCCATTACTGGCATAGAAACTCTTGCCATTACCGGCATAGATAACCGTGTCATTACCGGCGTAGATAACAGTGCCATTCCCGACGTAGATAACCGTGCTATTACTGGCGTAGATAACAGTGGCATTACCGGCATAGATAATCATACCATTAATGGATTTAATCATTTTCATCATACTCCCCCCTATTTAGCATGTCAAACTATCCTAAGTTGGTTCTAGTTAGGTGTTTTAGGGCTTATACAATTTCATTAAAATTCATAACAATTAATTTCATACTTTTCATGCATGTAATATCTCAAAATAATCACATAATCACTCAATTAAAACAATATTTTCATAATATAACAAGATTCACATCATTTTACTCATTTCATTCCTCATCTCATATGCGGCCTGTCACTGGCAGATTCTATTCTCTGTTTTGGACCTTAATTGCGGTCCTGTTCCATTCTGAATTTAGTTACATGGTCTTCATAAAAAGTTTAGATATGGATATTAGATTTAATATTCAACTTTAAGCACTTAATTATGAGTTTTGTATCAAAAGATATGATAATATTAACACAAACTGATCACTGATAATTCTGCCCAGAATTTTCTGGACAGATTCTAAGTCTAAATGTTATGAATTTTGCTGGACAATTACAGACATTCAAATATTATGGTCTAAATAAAAATTGTAGCCTTATGTCCTAGCTTTCCAACCGGACAAAGAAAACACAAATTCAAGCTCCAAAACTCAATTTATAATAGTTTAAGTACTTACTACTCATTACTAACATTTTTGCCCAGAATTTCTGGACAGATTCTATGTCTGAATTTTATGAATTTTTCTAGATAATTACAGACGTATTCAGGTTTTGTAGTCTAAATGAAAGTTATAGGTCTATGTCTAATCTTTGAAACCCAACAAACAACATGCAAAACCGAGTTCCAGAAATTAAGCTATAATAGTTTAAGAGAACACTGCACATCAATTTCCAGCAAGGAACATACAAGATAATCACATTCAATTTTTACCAAATTAAATCCTAAGTCTAGCAAACATGCATCTCCAAGATTTTCATCACAAAATAATATCAATTCAGAATCATCAACATACCAAATAATTAAATCATGCAAATAAAAAAAATTAAAATAGGCTATTGCCTTAGGTTATGCACAAACCTTTTTTTTCTCTTTTTTTCTCTTTACTTTTTTTTTCTCCATTCCTTTGCTCCTTTGAGCTAGATCCTTCTCACTTTGAGTTCCTAAAGTTCATAAATAGATTATTAAAACTTTATAAACCTAATCTCTCTCTTTCTTCTTACTCTTTTAAGCTTTCTTAAGCATGAAAATGGAATTTCCCATGCCTTTCTCTCTCTTTTTCTCACTTTCTCTTCTTAGAACAAGGTTTGGTTATGGTTGTCCAAGGGAAAAATGTGGGCTGGTTTGAGAGGCAGAATATTTCCCAATGAAAATGTATAAGGAAGAAGAAGTGTTAAACCTTGAGGGGTATTTCCATCATTTTGATGATAACAACAAAAAGAGCAATATTGTATTTAACATACTTGCCTTCTATGTCTATTATACAGGACATGGATTAAAATAGCAAGAATGGAGATTGGAAGAATAATCCTTGAAAGACAAAAATTCAAGAAGTAGCATGTTCACTACCGTGACTATATGTGTCACGCCCGTGAAAGGAGCTAACCGTTACCAAAACCAACATTTAAAGTTCACGGCCATGAAGGAAGAACAAACCGTGAAGTGGGCATTTCAGTCACCCTCGTGAATAGATAGGTCACCCCCGTGAATGTTCATGCATTTTCATCCAGAGAGCTTCACGACCAAAGTCACCATTTGGATCACGGCTGGGAAGTTAGTCACGCCCGTGAATGAGTATGTCAAGACCGCGACTCTATATGTCAAAAAATTTTAGAGAGCTTCACGACCAAGGTCACCACTTCAGTCACGGCTTGGGAAGAAAGGTCACTCCCGTGACAAACATAGTAACGCTCGTGAACAATGAAAGAGAAAAATGTCAGGCGCGATTATTTGGTTAGTACAACGGCTAGTTTCGTTTTTAATGCACCCCAATGGCTATATTCAGCCATGAGAGTATAAATGGAATTCATTTATACATTCAGATAAAGAGAAGAAAGAGAATAACAATAGAATAACATATACTTCGAATTTAATTCTTATTACAAGCTATTTGTACATTCATATTTTGAGAACAAAATCTATTCTCTGTAAAAATCTTTTTGCTCTTCATTTATTGAGCAATTAAGATTTGTAAGTGATTCTCTCTGTAATCTTTACTCAAGTGAGCTTTGGGTATTTCTGGGTTAAGAGTAGAACACTTGTAAGGGTTAGTTGTGTGAGCCTCCAAAATACAAGTTAAAAGGTTGTTTGTGTGAGCCTGTAAAAACACAAAGTGAAGGTTGTTTGTGTGATCCTGTAAAAATACAAAGTAAAGGTTGTTTGTGTGAGCCTGTAAAACACAAGGAATTGGTTATTGTGTGAGCCATTAAAATACAAGGGATTTCTGGGTTAGGTGTGAGCCATTGTGAGAAACACCATAGTTAAGAGTGAGCTTGTAAAACTCTATTGTAACACTTAGTGTGTTAGAGAAACTCCCAATTGCGATTGGAGAGAGGAGTAGGGTTTGTTAACACCCGAACCTCTATAAAATCCTTGTATCAAATTCTCTTTTTCCCTCCTAAAATGAATCTTTTATTTCTGCACCTTATAGTTTAATTTTTGAAACTCCAATTCAACCCCCCCTTCTTGGCTTAATATCTGGGCAACAATTGGTATCAGAGCTTTGTCTAGCATCGAAGCCTAAAAAGCGCTAGTAAAGATTAAGATATGGCCAGTGAAAGATTCCAAAGTCTCAAATCTTACTTTGATGGAGCAAATTATGCCCATTGGAAGTTTCGGATGGAGACATACTTGGATAGTGAAGGAATTGAAGTCTGGGATAGTGTACGAAAAGAATGGACACCACCAACCAGAAGAGTAGCTGATGGTGAAGAAGAAATCCTATCAAGAGATGATTGGATAGAGCCTCAAAGAAGAGCAAATTTCAAAAACAAGAAAATAATGACAATCCTATCAAGCTCATTATCTATTGAAGAATGTGGGAGAATACAACACTGCCCAACAACATACAACATGTGGAAGACATTGGAGAATTATCATGAAGGAACTAAACAAGTCAAATCCAAGAAGATTCAACTTCTGACCTCAGAATATGAGCTCTTCAAGATGAAATCCAATGAGTCAATCACTCACATGACCAATCGTCTTCTAGCCATTATAAATGGAATGAGGAAACTTGGGAAGCATCTGAGTTTAGAAGATGTAAATAATAAAATCCTAAGAAGTCTTCCTCTTAAAGACTATGGCTCAAGAGTTGCTAGCATAGAAGAAGCAAATAAAGATATGAGCATCATGAATACTGATGTGCTGATTGGCAAACTTCTCACACATGAGATGGTAGTGAAAAGAGATAGAGAGCTTGAAGTAGAGCCAGAGAAAAGAAAGCCCTTAGCACTCAAAGCCTCTACTTCAAAATCTCAAGAAGATAGTGAAGATGATGAAGAAATAAGTGATGATGAAAATGAGGACATTGCTATGCTCTCAAGGAGATTAAAAAGAATCATTGAGATGAAAATGAGCAACTTAAGAAAATTCAGGCAAAGAAATCTCAAACAAACCTCTAATGACACACATAGAAGTAAGGAAGAGGTTAAGTGCTATGAGTGTGGAAAGAAAGGACATATCAAACCAGAATGTCCAAGGCTCAAGAAGCATAAGAGCAAATACCAAAGAGACAATGGGGAGAAAGGTCATAAAGCCACATGGGATGACGAAAGCTCTTCAAGTGAAAAAGATGATAATGAAAGTGAAGAGGTCAACCTATGTTTCATGGCTATCGAAGATCATGTCTCAAATAAGGTAAGATCACTACACACATACTCTTTGAATAATGATGATAGTAGTGATAATGATAATGATAGTGATGATGATGATGATGAGCAAAGCCTAATAGAAGAATTAAATATAGAATTAGAGAAATATAGAACTAAATTTAGTACCTATAGAAATAATATCTCTAATTTAAAAAATAAGATAGATGGTTTAGAAAAGGAAAACATAAAGCTTAAATCATCTAATGAATCTCTCCAAAAGTCATTAGATGAATACTCATCAAGACCCTCAATAGCTTCATTGTTAAAAGAAAACAATACTTTGAAAAATGAAGTTGAGGAACTTAGAAATTCCATTTCTAAATTTCACAAAGGTAAAGAGAGCTTAGATACTCTCATTGTGTCTCAAAGATCACCCTTAATTAGACATGGTCTAGGATTTAAGGACACATCATCATCTTCTCACAAAACCATATTTGTTAAGCCTAAAGAACCTCACATCTCCACACCTGCTAGAACAGCACCAAGAAATAAGCATGTTAAACCTTCTTCACATAAAAAGAATAATCATGCCTTTATGTATAAGAAGCATGCATCTAGAAAAATGCAAATTAATCATGATAGTGCATGCCATTGTTCTCAAAATCAGTCTAATAGATTTATGACATTCAAATATATTGTAGAACCAAAAAATAAATTTAGACCAAAACAATGTAATTATTGTATGAAAAAGGGTCACATAAATAAATATTGTTGGATAAGGAAGGCTCATTGGGAACCTTCATGTGCTAACCCCCAAGGACCCAAACTCATTTGGGTACCTAAAAATCATACATGAATTGTGATTCCATAGGTATGCCTCAAGTCCACAATAAACAAAAATGCTTGGCTAGTAGACAGTGGATGCTCAAGGCATATGATAGGAGTCAAAGAACTTTTCAATGAAATCAAAAGTATTGATGGAGGTAAAGTTACCTTTGGAAATAATGCAAAGGGTAAGGTAATTGGAATTGGTTCTATTGGTATTAATGATACTACTTTTATTAAAGATGTCTTACTTGTTGATGGCTTGAAACATAACTTGTTAAGTGTAAGTCAATTATGTGATAAAGGAAACAAAGTAATTTTTACTTCAAATGAATGTCTTGTGATCTCTATCGATGGTCAAGAAATATTTAAAGGAAATAGAGATATCAATACATACATAATAAACTTACATGAACTATCTAACCATTCCTCTAAGTGTCTTGTGACTACTAGTGATGAATCTTGGCTGTGGCATAGAAGACTTAGTCATGCTAACATGGACTTAATACAAAGTCTCAGCACAGGAGAACTAGTAAAAGGACTACCAAGAGTTAAATATGAAAAAGGCAAGACATGTGATCCTTGCCAAAGAGGAAAGCAACATAAGTCATCCTTCAAAGCAAAAAACATAGTAAGTACTTCAAAGCCTCTTCAACTCCTGCATTTAGATTTGTTTGGACCCACTAGAATTGCTAGCTTAGGAGGAAAACATTATGCATCTGTCATTGTAGATGATTACTCTAGATTTACTTGGGTAATTTTCTTAGCTCAAAAGAGTGATGCGTTTGAAAATTTCAAAAACTTTGCTAAAAGAGTTCAAAATGAAAAAGGGTACTGTATTTCAAAAATAAGAAGTGATCATGGGAAAGAATTTGAAAATGAAAACTTTGAAAGCTTTTGTCTTGAACATGGCATTTCACATAATTTCTCATCTCCTAGGACACCTCAACGAAATGGGATAGTTGAAAGGAAAAATCGAACTTTAATTGAAATGGCTAGAACAATGCTCAATGAATGTGAATTACCAACTTATTTTTGGGCAGAAGCCACAAACACTGCATGTTATATTTCAAATCAAGTTTTGAAAAGACCTCTTTTAAACAAAACCTCATTTGAGCTATGGAATGGAAGAAAGCCCTTAATATCATACTTTAGAGTATTTGGATGCAAATGTTTTATATTGAACACCAAGGAATCTTGAAAATTTTGCCTCTAAATCTGATGAAGGTATCATTTTAGGATACTCTACAACCAGCAAAGCATATAGAGTATTTAATAAAAGATCACAAACGGTTGAAGAATCCATGCATGTTGTTTTTAATGAATCTAGTAGACATGATCTTGTGAAAGGTAGTGCTCTTGATGATGCAGTAGGTAATATGGAAAGACTTGATATTGGAAATGGGAAAGAAGAAAATGATCAATAAAATTTACTGCAAAATGATTCTCTACCTCAAAATCAAGAACAAAATGATCAAGAACTTCCAAAAGAATGGAGAATGACGAAAGATCATCTAAAAGAGCAAATAATTGGTGATCTATCAAGGGGAGTAAGTACTAGATCTCATTTCAAATATCTAGTCACTGACATTGCTTTTATTTCACAAATTGAGCCTAAAAATATTGATGAGGCTCTTAATGATGAAAGTTGGGTAATTGTCATGCAAGAGGAACTCAACCAATTTGAGAGAAGTAAGGTATGGACCCTAGTATCTAGACCCAAGGATCATCAAATCATAGGTAGCAAATGGGTATTTAGAAACAAATTAGATGAACAAGGGTTAATAACCAGGAATAAGGCTAGACTAGTTGCAAAAGGATATAATCAGGAAGAAGGTATAGATTATGATGAAACATATGCACCTGTAGCTAGATTAGAAGCCATAAGAATACTTTTAGCATATGCATGTCACATGAATTTCAAACTTTTCCAAATGGATGTGAAAAGTGCATTTCTAAATGGTTATATAGATGAAGAAGTGTATGTAGAACAACCACCATGTTTTGAAAGCTATGATATGCCAAATCATGTTTTTAAACTTTCAAAAGCTTTGTATGGTTTAAAATAAGCTCCAAGAGCTTGGTATGAAAGACTAAGTTCCTTTTTATTAGAAAATGGCTTTACAAAGGGAAATGTTGACACTACATTATTCATCAAAAAGCATAAGCATGATATACTAATTGTTCAAATTTATGTTGATGATATAATATTTGGTTTTACTCGTGAGTTGCTTTGTCAAGAATTTGCTAAGTGTATGACTAAGGAATTTGAAATGAGCATGATGGGAGAGCTTAAGTATTTCCTTGGTCTACAAATAAAGCAAAGCAATGAGGGAATATTCATCAACCAATCCAAATATGCCAAAGATTTAATTAAGAAATTTGGTATGGAAGGATACAAGAATGCCAAGACTCCTATGAGTACATCAATAAAATTGGACAAGGATGAAAAGGGTAGGAGCATTAATGAAAAGATTTATAGAGGTATGATCGGATCACTTTTATATCTCACTGCTTCTAGACCTAATATAATGTATAGTGTCTGCTTCTGTGCACGATTTCAATCATGTCCTAAAGAATCTCATTTAAATGCAGTAAAAAGAATATTAAGATATTTACATAGATCATTGCATCTAGGTTTATGGTATCCTAGAAATTCATCCATTTATATTAGAGGATATTCAGATGCAGACTATGCTGGTAGTCTTTTAGATAGGAAAAGTACTTTAGGTACTTGTCACTTCTTTAGAGAATATTTAGTTTCTTGGTTTAGCAAGAAACAAGTTTCAGTTGCTCTCTCAATTGCTGAAGCAGAATATGTAGTAGCTGGATGTTGTTGTACACAAATTCTTTGGATGAAACAACAACTTAAGGACTATGGTCATGAGATGAACCATATACCTATCAAATGTGACAACACAAGTGCTATAAATCTTTCAAAGAATCCTATTCAACATTCAAGAAGTAAGCATATTGACATTAGACACCACTTTATTAGAGATCATGTTCAATATGGAGATGTTGCATTAGAATTTATAAGCACAGAAAATCAATTAGCAGATATTTTTACTAAGTCTCTAAATGAGGAAAGATTTATTTTCATTAGAAGAGAACTTGGTATGATTGATGGATTAACCTTGTGATTCGAAAAATATGAAATTTTAATTGTTAATCTTAAATCATATCACAAGATATAAGATAGAAATTTTGATGAAAATTCATGTTTTAAGGAATATAATCTTTGTTGAAATGATTTAGTGTTGTTTTAGGACTTAATTTTATTTGATAAAAATTTTAGGAGAGTCACGCCCGTGACACATGTTCACGCCCGTGACTTAAATGGCCCAAAGAGGTAGTGTCGTTCACGACTTGGTTCACGGCATGGTTCACGACTTCAAGTGGTGAAGCTTAATTTCACAGCTTCATTACTCCCGTGAAAAGAGATTTTCACGCTCGTGACAATTTTTCACTCACGTGAACCGTAACACCCCAAAACTCACAGAGGCTTTCACGCCTTGAGTCACGTCTTTCTTCACGGGCATAAGTGGTGAAATTCAACATTTCACACCCATGACATTTGATTCACCCCCGTGATGGATGATCATTCATGCCCATTATGTTCAAAGATCACGTCCGTGAACTTATTCACACCTTCATTCACGGGTGGAATACTCCTTCAGCAAACCGTGAACACGACCATTCACGCCCGTGAACACCTACTTCACGCCCATGATTGTATCGAGTATATAGAACAACAGTCGGTTATATTTTTCATTTCAACTCTCTAACTCCCAAAACCGCTCTCATTTACACACATTCATTAAGACATTGAAGATTCCGGCCCCTAAGACTCCAACTTTTCTTATAAATACCACCAAAAGCTCGAATCTTCATAAAATATAATACATTTCTAGGGTTTCCATAAGGATTTTTTTTATCAAAAATTTTCCAACTCCATCACCAACCGAATTCTTCAAATCAAATGGAGACTGCTTCGTCCAAGGGAAAGAGAAAGAAGTCCCATGCTCCTAGGAGGTATGCAGATTACCTCATGAATCGCATTCTGGAGCAATGCCATCCTCGGTATGCAACTTTGAAGAAGAGACCTCTACTTTCATCAAGGTCCTTCGAATGGCAGACAGTCTGAAGTCTCGGACTTGAGAAGGCTATGACAGAGCAACTCCAAGCCTGTCATCTGAAAGACTTTGTAGAAATTCACCAGCCAACCCTAAGGGAGCCAACACTAGAATTCCTCAGCACCCTGCAGGTTTCACCTACTAGAGTGGTGAAATTCCAACTCTGCGACAATCCCAACACCCTCAGTGCCATCGAATTTGGGGAATTGTTCAGTCTACCATCTGATGGCATCCTGAATGATACTGAGGTAGAATTCTCTGCCCCTTTAGCATGTTCACATTTTGGCTATGATTGTAATTGGGATGTCAAGAAGACAAAGAGCACTCATCTCGTGTCCCCAGTGCACAAGTATTTGTATAGGTTCCTGACCTATAGCATATTTGCTAGGGGAGAAAGCAATAGGACTACCAGGAAATCAGAGCTCTTCCTCTTTGAAATGGCTCGCAGAGGACACACAGTGGCACTTTTTAGATGGTTTGCTAACCATCTTCTCTCCATTTCCACCAAGCCTACTGGAGATATTTTGATTGGGGCATATGTCACCCACATAGCAGTGAAGCTTGAGTATCTAAAGCTGGACGTGCATCACTTCAACCTCATCCCTGGACATCCTCGAGATCGCTTGGATGTCAAGTCCTTCATCAAGATGGGAGCGGCTGTCAGAATCGTTTTTCAGAATGATATCTTCTACCGCTTCACTGACACTGCTGGGGAAATCATCTAGGAAGATAATGACATAGAGGATTTTAAAGCAGGCCTCCAGAGAGTCCAGCAGAAGAAGAGGGCTCGAGTTGAGGAAGCACCTCCAGTAGCTGAGCAGGACATCGGACAGTCCTCGACTTCCGCACCGACCTTAGCGCAGCAGGTGGTTGACCTTTTGGCACCACATTTTGAGCAGCTGCAGACTTTGATGGATGAGAGGTTGGAGAACCTCAAAGACTTCATGGAGTCTCGGATGGACAGCCTTAAGGCTGAAGTAGCTAGGCTTCGTGATAGGATGTCCGACTAGGAGTTAGGCTAGAGTGTAGCCTAAATTTGCTTGTTTTTACTTGTTTATTTTGTTTATGTTTGTTGGTGTGTAGGAAATTTTCAATTTCCTTTCTAAACATTTAACTTTGTTTGTATCTTTTCCTTTACTTAATGTATTTGCTTTTTCTTATCTCATTGATATTTTTATCTTCCTTTTTGATTGATGATAAAAGGGGGAGAAAACTAACAATATATTATAGGGAAAATGGTATCAAACTAGCAACATAAGAAGAAACTAGCAATATATATTAAGGTAAATGAATTTTGAATCAAAAATTAAAATTGAATTCATATGCAAAGTATAAAATTGAGAAATTGAGCTTTATATACATTAGATATACCTTAAGTATACTTTGCATATACCTTAATGCAAGTTACAAAAATTAAATATATCTTAATGCAATTATGGTATACATTGGATATACTTCTCATATAACTTGCATATACTTAAAATCTAGTAAGTTTATTTCAATGCTACATCATTCTTCACAATCCTTGCATTTTATAAATTCTTTATCCTAAGTATATTTTGAGGGGGAGACTTCTCAAAATCACATATTGCTAGATTATTTGTCACCATAAAAAACGTGGAGATTGTTAAACCTTGAGGGGTATTTCTGTCATTTGGATCATAACAAATAAAAGAGCAATATTGTATTTAACATACTTTTCTTCTAAGTCTATTATACAGGACATGGATTAAAATAGCAAGAATGGAGATTGGAAGAATAATCCTTGAAAGACAAAAATTCAAGAAGTAGCATGTTCACTGTCGTGACTATATGTGTCACGCCCGTGAAAGGAGCTAACCATTACCAAAACAAACATTTGAAGTTCACGGCCATGAAGGAAGAACAAACCGTGAAGTGGGCATTTCAGTCACCCCCGTCAATAGATAGGTCACCCCCATGAATATTCATGCATTTTCATCCAGAGAGCTTCACGATCGAAGTCACCATTTGGATCACGGCTGGGAAGTTAGTCACGCCCGTGAATGAGTATGTCACGACCGTGACTCTATATGTCAAAACATTCCAGAGAGCTTCACGACCAAGGTCACCACTTCAGTCACGGCTTGGGAAGAAAGGTCACTCCCATGACAAACATAGTCACGCTCGTGAACAATGAAAGAGAAAAATGTCAGGCGCTATTATTTGGTTGGTACAACGGCTAGTTTCATTTTTAATGCACCCCAACGGCTATATTCAGCCATGGGAGTATAAATGGAAGTCATTTATGCATTTAGATAAAGAGAAGAAAGAGAATAACAATAGAATAGCATATACTTCGAATTTAATTCTTATTAGAAGCTATTTGTACATTCATATTTTGAGAACAAAATCTATTCTCTGTAAAATTTTTTTTGCTCTTCATTTATTGAGCAATTAAGATTTGTAAGTTATTCTCTCTGTAATCTTTACTCAAGTGAGCTTTGGGTATTTCTGGGTTAAGAGTAGAACACTTGTAAGGGTTAGTTGTGTGAGCCTCCACAACACAAATTAAAAGGTTGTTTGTGTGAGCCTGTAAAAACACAAAGTGAAGGATGTTTGTGTGATCCTGTAAAAATACAAAGTAAAGGTTATTTGTGTAAGTCTGTAAAACACAAGGAATTGGTTATTGTGTGAGCCATTAAAACACAAGGGATTTCTGGATTAGGTGTGAGCCATTGTGAGAAACACCATAGTTGGGAGTGAGCTTGTAAAACTCCATTGTAACACTTAGTGTGTTAGTGAAACTCCCAATTGCTATTGGGGAGAGGAGTAGGGTTTGTTAACACTCGAACCTCTATAAAATCCTTGTGTCAAATTCTCTCTATCCCTTCTAAAATTAATCTTTTATTTCCGCACCTTATAGTTTAATTTTTGAAACTCCAATTCAACCCCCCCTTCTTGGCTTAATATCTGGGCAACAAGAAGAAACAATCAAGAACAAAATGACAAAAGTCATTAAGATGGGGGACACATAAGCTACTTTCTATAAACCTTCATTAATGTTATATGCATGTATCTTCATTAGTTTATTAAACTTTGCCACTTGGTGTATTGGGCTTTAAGAAATGTGGGAGGCAATGAAAAGATAGAAAATTCTAGATATGACGAGATGAAGGAACAATTAAGAGAATAAAAACAAGCTACATAATTATGGGACACCTAAGCCAAATTCTAGAAGTCTTCATTAATGCATTCATCTCCCTTGGTGTATGTTAATTGTCCACTTAATGTATGCCACTTGGTGTTGCCAGCTCCTTCCCATGTGTTTAATGTCCCAATCATGTATTTAATTTATGATTATCGCATTTAAATCCTTAAATTTTTGGTAATTTACAAATTGACCCCTAAACTTTTCAAAATTTGCAATTTAGTCCTTTACTGAAATTTAACATCTTAAAATATTTAAATCACTTTATTAGGTATTTTCCATACTTAATTTCCATTATTTTCATTATTTTTCGATAAAAAGTCCAAATTTAGACTTTGGTCAAACCTACGAGTCGATTTAATAACTCGCGTGACTTAGGTCTAAATTAGCGGATATGACATAATTAGTACTAGTAAAGATCAAGAAATGACCAATGAAAGATTTCAATGTCTCAAACCTTATTTTGATGAAGCTAACTATATCCATTAGAAGTTCAGGGTGGAGACATATCTTAATAGTGAGGGGATTAATGTATGGGTTATCGTGCATAAAGAATGGACATTTTGATTAAGAAAGGAGTAGATGGTGAAGAAGAATTCATCCTAAGAGACAACTGGACAAAACCACAAAAATGAGCAAATGGAAAAAACAAAAAGAAAATGACAATTCTTGCAAGCTCTCTATCCATTGAAGAGTGTGGTAGAATTAAACATTGTCTCACCGCATACAGTATGTAGAAGACATTAGAGAATTATCATGAAGGTACCAAGCAAGTAAAATCTAAGAAGATCCAACTTCTCACATCAGAATTTGAACTCTTCAAAATGAAACCCAATGAGCCCATCATCGAAATCATGAACTGTCTTTTAGCCATCATCAACGACATGAGGAAGCTTAGAAAACATATAAACCTAGAAAAAGTCAACAATAATATTCTAAGAAGCCTTCCACTTAAGCCCATGGTTCAAGAGTCGCTAGTATAAAATAAGCCAATGAGGATATGAGCACCATACCTAGTCATGTGCCCATTGGCAAGCTTTTAACACATGGGATGGCTGTTAAGAGAGTGTAACACCCTCTATCCCAAACAACACTTGTCCGGATGAGGGAGCGTTACCACTAACTTCTTACTTCTTCAAATCACTATTTTCTTTTAAATTTGCTAGAGAGCCATACACATTTTTTTTAACATACAATAAATAATATACATGTTATTTACATAAAATAGTATTTATAAATACTAAATTACTACTTAACAAACTTTGAAAATAAATTTACAAAATTAAAAGTATATGATATGAAAAACAAGATACAAAAATTCAAAAGTTTGTGATCCACTATTTTAAGATCGGCCGCTTTAATTTGAATAGGATCACTGCTTGCTTTATCTACCACATTCAGTTACCTTTTTATATCTGCACGGAAGGAAACTCCCACGCTAAGCTATAAGCTTAGTGATGCATATAAATAAGGCAATATACTATATTATGCAACAAGCATTAACATGTATCATTTTATACATTAAAATCTTTTCATGCTATTCATATTATCATGTCCCTATTTCATACAATTATCAATATCATGCATACATGTACAATGTTATTTTCATTTATCTTTAATGATAAGTTACTTTTTTAATCTCTTTAGTATTCTATATCAATCTCATATCATTTTTTTCCTTATCTTTCAACTTGACTTCATTATCCTACCCAAATCACTCTAAAATTTGGACTAACTAGATACGAGTTATGGATTAGGAGCGATCCCAGAGCTATAGATACCCTATCCACTATCTAGCTCAACAAAGCTTCTCAAATCAATGACGCTCCTAGAGCTAAAGCTACAATGATTGCGTAATATATCATCATAGATGAATAACCGGACCAAGGGCGCTCCCAGAGCTAAAGCCACCTTGTCCTCAATTTATATAAGCTCAACAGAGCTTCTCAAGTCAATGACACTCCCAGAGCTAAAGCCACATTGACCAAACATCTCATATTAATGGCGCTCCCAAAGCTAAAGCCACATTGATTGAGGAATATCTCATATGGTAGGTACTGTTCGCCCCCATAATGACATATCATCTATCCTATTCCTATTCCGTAATTAAAGTAATAGACATGTTCATATTTCCACATTATTCATATATCTTTACTTTTTCAAACATATCATCATTCTCGTTTTTCAAACATATCAACATTCTAATATTTCAAACATATTATCATTCTTATCTTACAACATCTCAACATTCTCATATTTCAAACATATTATCATTCTTATCTTACAACATCTCAACATTCTCATATCACAACATATTATCATTCTTGTTTTACTTGATAAACAATATCTTTTCATTTACTTGCCTAAATACTTCATTAATTAACCATATTCATAATTATTAAAAATAGAGCATTTATGGTTGTGATTACTAATTCATGCTCGAGAATTTGTTCACACTCGTAATTCAAAGCTGTGAAGCTTCTGGAATGAATCGTGCCAAGAGAATTCATGGTCGTGATTACTCATTCATGCCCGAAAATTTGTTCATCTCCATGATTCAAAATCGTAAATGCTTCTGGAATGAATTGTGCCATTTCCACTCCAAAGTCACAACCGTGATACAATTCAGTCATGCCCGTGAACTAGAAAGTTCACATCCGTGACCCAAAAGTCACGCCCGTGACTATCTGCAGGAAATCTGCAGATTCACTTTCCTTATTCATTCCTAATTGCACCAAATCATACCAAACACACAACTAATGCATTTCTGGAGTTCTTTACTGAACATATCATGTCTTAATACATACAAATTCCTTAATCATAAATAAATTCTCTAACATACATTACTTAATTCAACAAATCACAAAAATCTCATTCTTTATCCCTAACATATGGTTTCATGCCATAGTCATCATTAATGCACTTCAATAATCAATTAACATGTTAAACATGCATTATTTCAAACAAAGATAGGCTATTGCCTTAAATTATGCACAAACCTCTATCTTTCTCCTTCACTCTTCTAGGTAACTTTCCCTTTGCCCTTATTCCTTTGAGTTTGTTCCTTGTCACTTGGAACTCCTACAACATTACAAATCATCATCAACATCTTACTTTCTCAAACCCTAAACTCTCTCTCATGAAACCCTAGACTCTCTTTCTACATAAGCAAGCTCAAAATGAGCTCAAAACTCCAACTTCCTTAAGAAAAGATGAAAGAGAAGAAGAAAAGCTTTTTATCTTTACACTTTCTTCACTTGATCACAACCTTGAAGATTTTCTCTCTCCACTAAACTTGTTTGTACTTCCTCCCTATTGTTCTTCCAAGCTTCCTCAAGACTTGTAGATTATGGAAATCACTTTGTTTTGTTTTTTTCCCTCTTTTCCCTTCATTTGCCTCTCTAGATTTTATGGTTGGCTATGGAGGATTCATGGGTGCGGCTGGTGTGACTGGGTAGAAAAGAGAGAAGAGATCAGAAATAAGGAGAAAAAGAAAAAGGAAGAATAAGAAGGGACCAAAAGTCTTTATGTGGGACCCACCAAATTGACCATTTCTTTGATATTTAAACTTAATCAACATTAATCCTCTTTCTTTAATGTTACGGACGGCCAACCCAAATTAAATGTCCAAATTTCATATGTTTAAATAACAATTATCTCATTAATCATCCAAATTTTGGTAAATTGCAATTTGACCCCAAAACTTATCAAATTTGGCAATTTATAATTTAGTCTTTTACTGTATATCAACTTCTTTTAGCTTTATTACCAATTAATTAGGCATACATCAACATAATTTAATCATTAATTGGTTAATTTGATTCAAAATCTGAATTTAGACTCTAATCAGTCAAACGCATCAACTTCGTGACACGTGCGACTCGAGCCTAAATTAGCGGATATGACATTCTCCCTTCTTAAAATAAATTTCGCCCTCAAAATTTACTTATTCATTCTGGGTTGAACAATTGGGGATACTGCTTCTTTATCACTTCTTCACTTTCCCACATGGCTTCTTCAGTTGCATGGTCCCGCCATAAGACTTTAACTAGAGGAACTCTCATGTTTTTGAGAACTTTCTCTTCATATGCTATTATAGATTGGTTCCTCTTCATAGGACACGTCTGTCTATACCTCTATCTCTTCAATCAGTATAATGTGGGTCAGGTCCGAGCGATATCTCTTCAACATCAACACGTGGAACACATTATGAATTCTTTCTAGCTTCGGAGGAAGAGCTAATCGGTAAGTTACTGGTCCTATTCTTTCCAGAATCTCATAAGGACCAATAAACCTTGGACTCAACTTTCCCTTTTTGCCAAATCTTAGTACCTTTTTCCAAAGTGAAACTTTAAGGAAAACTTTATCACCTACAACATATTATATGTCTCGTCTCTTTAAATCGACATATGATTTCTGTTGATCTTGTTCTGCCTTTAGCCTTTCCTTAATCACTTTAACTTTCTACTCAGTCTATTGAACTATCTCCAGTCTGATCAACTTTTTCTCGTTTAGCTCAGTCCAATAAACTGGTGTCTTGCACTTTCTTCCATATAATGCCTCATATGGAGCCATGCTAATGCTTGTCTAGTGACTATTGTTATAGGCAAACTCCATAAAAAATAGATATCGATCCCAACTTCTCTCAAATTCTAGCAAGCAACTTCTCATTATGTCTTCTAATAATTGGATAATTCGTTCTGTTTATCCATCCGTCTATGGATGAAAAGCCATACTGAAATTAAGTCGAGTTCCCAAAGCCTATTGTAAACTCTTCAAGAACTGCGATGTAAATTTGGGATCTCTATTAGAGACAATAGACATAGGTACTTCATGAAGTCTCATTATCTCATTCACATAGATCTCAGCCAGCTTGTTCAACGTATAGTCCATCTGGACTGGTAGGAAATGTGCTGACTTCGTCAATCGATCCACTATCACCCACACTGTGTCATGCTTCCTCTGAGTTACCAGTAAACCGGAGAAAAAATCCATCATGACTCTTTCCCACTTCCATTCTGGTATGGAAATCGGTTGTCGTAATCCTATGGATAATTGATGTTCAACTTTCACTTGTTGATAGGTTAGACATTTAGCAGCATACTCGGTGATATCCTTCTTCATCCTTGACCACCAATACTCTGCTTTCAAATCTTGGTACATTTTGGTTCCACCGGGATGTATAGTATAAACCATTTCATGAGCTTCTTTTAAAATCTCTGACTTCAACTCTTCTATACTTGGTACATAAATCCGGTTCTTGAAATACATGGTACCATCTTCTGTTAAAAATAATTCTGACTTTTCTCCATTTTTCACAGCTTTGACCATCTTTACTAGCTTTTCATCTTGTTTCTGAACATCTTTAATTCTCTACACCAACGTGGATTCTACTCGCATCTCAGCTAAGAGTTTTTGGCTTAGTGCATCTGCAACCACATTAGCTTTGCCTTGCTGGTATTCGATCACACAGTCATAATCTTTAATCAACTCTAACCATCTTCATTGCCTCTGGTTTAACTATTTTTATGAAGGAAAATACTTAAGACTCTTGTGGTCCGTATAAATGTAGCATCTTTCTCCATATAGATAATGTATTCATATCTTAGGAGCCAAAACTATCGCTGTAAGCTCTAAATCATGCGTCAGATAGTTAAACTCATGAGACTTGAGCTATCTGGAGGCATATGCAACCACTGTTCCTTCTTGCATAAGAACACATCCAAGCCCATTGTGACTTGCATCATTGTACATAACATAATCTTTTCCTGGAGTAGGCTGAGTCAAAATTGGTGCTTCAGTCAACATTGCCTTCAATCGATCAAAGCTTGCTTGACATCTATCTATCCATTCAAAACGGACCTCTTTTTGTAGTAGTCGTGTCAAAGGATTTGCTATGGATGAAAATCCTTTCATGAACCTTCTATAATATCCAGCTAATCCAAGGAAACTTCTCACTTCTGTCACATTTTGAGGTGGTTTTGAATTAAAAATAGCCTTAAATTTACTAGGATCAAACCGAATACCCTCTGCTGATATCACATGACCCAGAAAACTAACTGCTTCTAACCAAAACTCACACTTAGATAGCTTTGCATACAACTGCTTCTCTCTCAGTGTTTGTAGCACTATTATGAGATGTTGATCATGTTCTACTCTATCTCTAGAATATACTAGACTATCATTAATAAACACCACTACAAATTGCTCAAGATATGGCTTGAACACTTGGTTCATCAGGTCCATAAACACTGTTGGTGCATTCGTCAATCCTGAATGCCATCACCAGGAACTCATAATGACCATAATGAGTCCTGAATGCCATCTTCGGTACATCCGACTCTTTGATCTTCAGTTGATGATACCCCTATTGAAGATCTATCTTTGAAAATATGGTTGCACCTTTCAACTGATCAAATAAAAAATCAATCCTAGGCAATGGGTATTTATTCTGAACAGTAACCCTATTAAGCTGCCTATAGTCGATGCAAAGACGGAGGGTATCATCTTTCCTCTTCACAAATAATACTATAGCACCCTATGGTGATACATTGGGTCATATAAATCCCTTATCTAACAATTCTTATAATTGTATCTTCAACTCTTTCAACTCCACAGGTGCCATCCAAGATGGTATAATAGATATAGGAGTAGTGTCAAGTCTTAAGTCGATAGCAAACCCTATCTCTCGGTCAGGTGGTAATCCTAGCAACTCCTCTGGAAACACATCTGGAAACTCACTAACTGTTGGGATGTCAGCTAACTTTGGACTATTCTTTCTTGTATCAATCACATATGCTAGGTAAGCCTCACATCCTTTACCAATGAGTTTATGAGCCTTTAGCACCGATATCACATTATCTAGATATCCACTATTCTTGCTCATCACTACTATCTCTTCTTGTTCTGAAACTTTAATCCTCATCTCCCTCTTTCTGTAGTCTACTATCACCTCGTGTCGAGCTAGCCAATCCATTCCTAAGATCACATCGAACTCATGGAATGGTAGCTCTATTAAATCCACTAGGAATTGTCTGTTTTGAATTTTGACTAGGCAACCTCAAAAAACTTTACTAACCTGCATACCATGTCCTAGTGGGTTAGTCATAAGAATCTCATATTCTAGAGTCTCTAGTTTTAAACCTTTTCGACCTGGTGGTGGTGTGCATATGTATGAATGTGTCAACCCCGGATCTATCAATGCATTTATATAAGAGTCAAAGAGAAGGAATTTACCCATTATTACGTTAGGTGCATCTTGCTCCTCTCGACCTCGCATGGCATAAGCTCTTACTGGCATAGCTCTACTGCCTTCAGGCCTTTCCACTATGTCTGGCCTAAACTGGCTTGGCCCTACTCCGCCTCTTCGGCCTTGCCCTCAGCCTCAACCTCTGCCTTCCCCCATAGTCTGTATCGGTACTGACTGAACACTCCCTGAACCTCTGCCAAACTGTAGCAATGGACAATCTCTTCTTATATGGTCCTTAGAGCCACATCTTAAGCACGCTCCTGTCACCCACCAACACTCTCCTGGGTGAGAACATCCACAATATTGAACATATCATGTCTTAATACATATAAATTCCTTAATCATAAATAAATTCTCTAACATACATTACTTAATTCAACAAATCACAAAAATCTCATTCTTTATCCCTAACATATGGTTTCATGCCATAGTCATCATTAATGCACTTCAATAATCAATTAACATGTTAAACATGCATTATTTCAAATAAAGATAGGTTATTGCCTTAAATTATGCACAAACCACTATCTTTCCCCTTCACTCTTCTAGGTAGCTTTCCCTTTGCCCTTATTCCTTTGAGTTTCTTCCTTGTCACTTGGAACTCCTACAACATTACAGATTATCATCAACATCTTACTATCTCAAAACCCTAAACTCTCTCTCATGAAACCCTAGACTCTCTTTCTACATAAGCAAGCTCAAAATGAGCTCAAAACTCTAACTTCCTTAAGAAAATATGAAAGAGAAGAAGAAAAACTTTTTATCTTTACACTTTCTTCACTTGATCACAACCTTGAAGATTTTCTCTCTCCACTAAACTTGCTTGTTCTTCCTCCCTATTGTTCTTCCAAGTTTCCTCAAGACTTGTAAATCATGGAAATCACTTTGTTTTGTTCTTTTCCCTCTTTTCCATTTCTTTCTCTCTCTAGATTTTATGGTTGGCTATGGAGGATTCATGGGTGCGGCTGGCATGATTGGGCAGAAAAGCGAGAAGAGAGCAGAAATAAGGAGAAGAAGAAAAAGGAAGAATAAGAAGGGACCAAAAGTCTTCATATGGGACCCACCAAATTGACCATTTCTTTGATATTTAAACTTAATCAACATTAATCCTCTTTCATTAATGCTATGGCCGGCCAACCCAAATTAAATGTCCAAATTTCATATGTTTAAAGAACAATTATCTCATTAATCCTCCAAATTTTGTTAAATTGCAATTTGATCCCAAAACTTATCAAATTTTGCAATTTAGTTCTGTACCTTAAATCAACTTCTTTAAGCTTTATAACCAATTAATTAGGCATAAATCAGTATAATTTAATCATTAATTGGTTAATTTCATTCAAAATCCGAATTCAGACTCTGATCGGTCAAACGCATCAACTTCGCGACACGTGCTACTCGGGCCTAAATTAACGGATATGATAGAGAGATAGAAAACTTGAAACAGAACCAGAAAAGAGAAAACCTCTCAAACTCAGAACTTCAACCTCAAAATATTAAAAAGTGACCCAAGATGATGAAGAGAAAAGTGAAGATAAAAATGAGGATATTTCCATATTCTCATGAAGAATAAAAAAAATGATCGACAAAAAGCTTGGCAACTCCTAAAACTACAAGCAAAGAGTCTCAAAACACTTTTCAAATGACTTATTACAAAAGAGCAAAGATGAGGTAAAGTGCTATGAATGTGGAAAGAAATGACACATCAAACTAGATTGTCCAAAGCTCAAAAAGCACAAGAAGAAGTTTCGCAAGGAAGATGGGGATAAAGGTCATAAATCCACATGGGATAACAATAGTTCCTCAAGTGAAAATAAGGACAATGAAGAAGAAGTGACCAATTTGTGCTTCATAGCTTAGAGGTTCACTTCACGGATGAGGTAAGTCCTTCTTGTTTTCACTCTTGTGATGATATTGACAATGCTGATAATGATGATGATGAGCTTAGTATTATAGAAGTTTTGAACCTTGAATTAGAAAAATATAAAAATTAAATTAAATTTCATAAATATAATAATTCTAAATTATAAATAAATTGAAAAAATCTACAAAAAGAAAATTTTAATCTAAAAGCTCTAACGATACTCTTAAAATATCATTAGATGAATTTTTCTCAAAACTATCAATTAAGTCTTTATGCAAAGAAAATAATATTTTGAAAAATGAAGTTGATGAACTTAGAAATCTATTTCAAAATTCCATAAAAGGAAGGAAAACTTAGATACTCTTATTGTTTCACAAAGACCTCATTTAGTAGGACATAGATTGGGTTTTAATGGAGCATCAATATCATCTGCACCTAGTATTGTATTTGTTAAATTTAGTACACCTCAAATCTCTTCCATTGAGGTAATAGCTTCAAAAACTAAAACCAAGACACACACTTAACCCTTTATTAAAAGAAAGAATATTGGAAGGTTACATGGCTTAAAAGGTATACCTCAAAAAGCCAATCACACTTTTATGTATAAAAGACATATTCCTAGAAACTCACACACTTCACATGCATGTTCCATATACACTATAGACCCTTAAAAGTAGTGAAGCCTAAGCCTTATGCAATATGGCAGGAACACTTTAAAACTAAAAAATGTCATTATTGCATGGAATGTGTTCATATTAATTTGGATTTTCCGATAAATAAGGAACATTGGAAACCTTTCAAAGCTAACCCCTAGGGATCCAAGTACATTTGGATATCTAAAAACAATATAATCTATTTTCTTACAGGTATGTCTAAAATCCATAACAAATGAGAATGTATGGCATGTTGATAGTGGATGCTTTAGACATATGACAGGTAATAAAAGCCTATTCACCAAAATCAAACAAATTGAAGGTGGTAATGTTACATTCGGAAATAATGCTAAGAGTAAGGTAATTGGCATTGCTTCCACTAGATTAAATGGTGTTTCTTTAATTGAGGATGTATTGGTTGTTAATGGTTTAAAACATAATATTTTAAGTGTTAATCAATTATATGATAAGAGAAACCAAGTAATCTTTAATTCTAATAGATGTCTAATAACCACCATAAATGACCAAGAGATATTCAAAGGAAAAGAGATGACAATACTTATAGAATTGATTTACACAAGTTAATATAACATTTCCTCTAAGTGTTTTATATCTATTATCAATTAATCTTGACAATGACATATAAGGCTTGGACATGCAAACATTGAATTAATTCAAAGCCTTATTAGAAAGGAGCTAGTAGATAGACTACCAAAAGTAAGATTCATCAAAGACAGAACATGATGTCAAAGAGGAAAACAATATAAAACATCATTCAATTCAAAGAATATTGTAAGTGCCTCTAGACCTTTATAGCTTTTGCATATGAATTTATTTAGTCGAAATAAAACTGCTAGTTTATGAGGTAAATATTATACATTTGTAATTATTGATAATTACTCAAGGTTTACATGGGTAATATTCTTAGCTCA
Organism: Triadica sebifera; assembly: GCA_023653625.1. Classification (NCBI taxonomy): domain Eukaryota; kingdom Viridiplantae; phylum Streptophyta; class Magnoliopsida; order Malpighiales; family Euphorbiaceae; genus Triadica; species Triadica sebifera. The sequence goes on along the minus strand of JALBGG010000023.1, from coordinate 7,819,352 downwards.
TAATAATGAAGCTTTTTGATCCTTATTAAAGATTCTCATTTATACCCACCATTATTTCAAAAATTAGAAGTGATCATGGTACATAATTTGAAATAAATATTTTGAAATTTTTGTTTAGAAAATGGTATTTCACATGATTTTCAACTCCCAGAACACCTTAACAAAATGGGATTGTAGAAAAAAATATAAATTTAATTGAAATTGCTAGAACAATGCTTAATGAATATAGTTTTCAAACCTATATTTGGGAAGAAGCCACTAATTCTACTTGTTATATTTCATATTGAGCTTTCAAAAGACCTATTTTGGATAAAACTTCTTATGAACTTTGGAATGAAAGAAAATCCAAAATTTTATACCTTAGAGTATGTGGATGTGAATACTTTATGTTAAATACCAAGGACAACCTTGGAAAATTTGCTTCAAAATATGATAAAAGAATATTTTTAGGATATTATGAATCTAGCAAAGCATATATAGTTTTTAATAAAAAAATATTAATTGTAGAAGAATGATTGCATATTAAGTTTGATGAAACAAGTAAGCTTGATCTTGGGAAAGATAGTTGTCTTGATGATATTACAGGTGAAATGAAAAAGCTTAATCTTGATAATGAGGAAACTGTTGAAACTTCAAAGAAAAAAAAACATGAGAATAAAGAAGAAGAACAACAACAAGAGGAAACTATGCATACCTAAGAGCTTCTAAATGAATGAAAATTTGTAAGAAACTATAGAAAGGAGCAAATCATTTGTGATCCTTTCAAGGGTGTAAGTAAACATTCTAAACTCTTAAATTCTAATCTTGCCTTTGTTTCTCAAATCGAGCCAATGACCATTAATGACGCTCTTAATGATGAAAGTTGGGTGATTGCTATACAAGAAGAACTGAATCAATTTGAAAAAAACACAGTTTGGACTTTAGTTCAAAGACATAAAGATTATCCTATAATTGATAATAAGTGGCTCTTTAGAAATAAATTAGATGAGCAAGATCAAATAACTAAAAATACGACCAGATTGGTTGCCAAAGGGTATAACCAAGAGGAAGACATAAATTATGATGAAACCTTTGCTCCTGTTGCAAGATTAGAAGCAATTAGAATTCTTTTAGCCTATACATATCACATAAATTTTTAATTATTTCAAATGGATATTAAAAGTGCATTTTTAAATAGTTTTATTGAAGAAGAAACATATGTTAAACAACCACCTAGTTCTGAAAATCATGATTTTCCAAATTATATTTTAAAACTCACTAAAGCTTTATGTAGTTTAAAACAAACACCTAGAGCTTGGTATGAAAGATTTATTATATTTCTTTTAGAAAATGGTTTTTCAAAAGACCTTGTAGATATGACTATTTTCATTAAAAAGCATAAGCAAAACACTTTAATTGTTCAAATTTATGTTGATGATATTATATTTGGGACTACTAATGAGTTGCTTTATCAAGAATTTGCTAAGTGTATGATTAGGAAATTAAAAATGAGCATGATACGAGAACATAAAAGTTTTTTGGTCTTCAAATTAAGTAAAGCAAAGAAAACATCTTCATCAACCAATCCAAGTATCCAAAGGAAATATTAAAGAAATTTGGAAAGTAAGAATATAAGAATGCAAAAACCCCAATGAGAATATAGAGTAAATTGGACAAGGATGAAAAAGGTAAGTCTATAGATGAAAAGTTTTATAGATGTATGATTGGATCACTTTTATATCTTACTGCTTCTAGATCTAATATAATGTATTATGTATGCTTGTGTGCTAGGTTTCAATTTCGTCCTGAAGAGTCACATCTAAATGCCGTAAAAAGAATCTAAAAATATCTTCATGGCACAATGTATTTAGGTTTATGGTATCCTAAAAATACATCATTTTAAATAAATGGTTTTTCGGATATTGATTATGTTGGTAGTCTTTTAGATAGAAAAAACACTTTTGGAACTGGTCACTTTTTAGGTGAATGTTTAGTTTCTTGGTTTAGTAAAAACAAATTTTAGTAGTTTTATCTATTGTCGAAGCAGAATATGTAGTAGCTGATTATTCTTGTACTCAAGTTCTTTAGATAAAAGCAGCAACTAAAGAATTATAGTCATGTTGTTGATCACATTCCTATCAAATGTGATAACACTAGTGCTATCAATCTTTCAAAAAATCTCACTCAATATTCTGAAAGTAAACACATAGATATTAGATATCATTTTATTAGGAATCATGTGCAAAATGGTGATATAATGATAGAATTTATTGACATTGATAATCAACTAGCTAATATTTTGACAAATCCTTTAAATGAAAAAAGATTTTGTTTTATAAAAAGGGAACTTAGCATGCCTGATGGAAGTACAATGTTTTAATTCAATTTTATGTGCCTAAATTCATCTCATACATTTCTTTTTATAAAAATAAAAATAAAAAAACTTGTAATTAACGGTTGCGAATTTAACCTTCTTAAGTTTCTGACAATTGGATATTTTGTTTTATAAAAAAGGAACTTAGTATGCTTGATGGAAGTAAAATGTTTTAATTCAATTTTATGTGCCTAAATTCATCTCATGTATTTCTCTTTTATAAAAATAAAAATGATAAAAAAAACCTGTAAATCATTGTCGCTAATATATCTTCACGGTCCAACTTTAACCTTCTCAAGTTTCTAATAATTGGATGCATTTCGCTCTTGTTAAAGGAAAACTTGCACTCGTAAAATTTGAAAATCTTCATAATTGTTACATCTGTTAATCTCATGCTTGCGAAACAAAGTTCATGGCCACAAAATTTAAATGCTTATGTTGACCGTTATATCATTTTGTGTTCACGATTGTGAAACCTACTTCACAGTTGCAAATCTATTTAAAAATTCAAATTTCACGACCATTACTCTATTCGCTATTGCGAATTCAAGTTGAGGTCGTGAATCACGTGCCAATGGAAAATTTTTAAATTTTTTCATTTTTCAAGATTTTGAAATTTAAACCTCTTTTAAGGCTACTACCCATTAGACACATTCTTTTTCACTATAAATATGTTACTTTTTCACTATTCTATTCACTTTTACACATTCTAAATCATTTTTCATCTTTATCTCTCTAAATATTCTCTCATTCTTTTAACATATCTTCAACCTTAACTTGCTTTGATCATCTTCCATGACACCTAAGCCTGCAATACGTGCTTCCAAGGGCAAAGCCCCAACAACTTCTTCTTAAGAAGAACCTCTAACAAAAGCAAATATCATGAACACATAGACTCAAGAAGAATTGGTACTATACTATATTATTACAAAGAAGAAATTCATTGCCAAAAACTTTCTAGATATTGATGATTTAAAAGTTCTTGGATTGAAGAAAGAACTCATGGATACTCTAAAAAATATTGGTTGCCTAACATTGAAGGTTACACTTTTTGATTGTCGAATTTCTTGCAACATTAGAAGTAGAAAAGGCCAACACCGAAGAATTTGGTATCTATGACATTAAATTCTCAATGTTTGGAAAAAAGGTATGGTTTAATCAAGGCAGAATTGGCCAACCTCTTTGGTTTTTTACCAATGATTTTCTTAATGAAACCAATATCACTCTTCTTTATTTTGACTTTTGGAAATCTATTTCCATTGAGAAAATCCAAGACAAATATACCAATGCCAAAAGCATTAAGTCTTTTTTTTTATTGGCTCTTACATCGAATTATTTCTTTTACAATCAATGCTAGAGGAGATAACAATGAAAAAGTCTCCCAAAATGATCTCTTCTATGTCTTTCCATTGATTCATAAAATGCCTATTGACATGGTACCTCTTTTTGTTGATTAACTTGCTCATATTGCTATTACTTTTAGATGAGTTATCTTAATTACTTCTCAAATTTCTCTTATAGCTAAGCATTTCAACCTTCTTACATAAGAGAACAAAATATTTCTTGATGAATATCATGACAAGAACATCAATCTCATTGACATACCTTACCTTTTTAATTGCAAAGGCATTCAAAAGATTGGTGAAGATTCTTATGAGTATGCTTTGGAAGAACAAGGAGCATAAGCCTCCACTAAACTAATCTCAAAGAAAAGACCATGACTTATTATTGGAGAAGGCTTCTAAGTTTAAGAAGAAGTACCAACTCAAGTTCCACCTCAACCACAAGTTCCAACTTTTTTGGAATTGTATGAATTGCAATTAAAAACATTTGAGATTATGAGACACCTTCATCTTGATTTTTAAGACATCCAAAGAAAGATGGGTTGGGAAGTTTGCCTAAGAAATTTTGAAGAAGAGCCTTATGTTGAGGAGGAGCCACAACAAGGAGATCAAGGCCATGATGAGGAGCATCCATATATTTTTTCATATAAAAAATCATAATTTTCACCATCATACATTTCGACCAACATTCATATTTCCATGTTTATTTTGTGTTGCATTACATAATCTTTTATTTATATAATCAATGTGTAATGCTTGTTTATCAATGAAAAGTTTTATTATTATCTCTCCTTTACTTTTTAAGTCTTATGGTAATTACTTTTTGATCTTTCCAAAAGGGGAAAAGTATAAAAATATATAGCATAAAAATGAAATTAGCATTCATACTTGGTATCACCTATTTGAGCACATAATTTTCTATACTATTAACCTTCATTTATTGTGAAACTTGAAACACTTATATTTTTAATACTTAATTTGATTGCTATAAGTTCAATTTTATATTTTTGCTATGTTTGATTGTCAAAATCAGAAAGGGAGAGATTGTTAACCTTATGGTAATTGATCTTTATTTTGATCTTGATAATCAAATTAAATGTTACTAATATTTTTATCTAATGTTGTTTTTTGGTAGCATAAAAAGTTTTAAGCCCGTTGGAAGTCAAGCATTTGAGAATTTTGAATTTTTTCTATGTCATGTAACTTGCAACTACGAAACAAGATTTACGACTGTGACAAGAAGACACCAAGAACTCATGACCACAACTTTAGAAATGTGATCACGAGATGACAACAAAAACTTCCAGCGAGATTCGTGATGTCATTATTGCCCTTGGTCTGATTGTGAGAAAGCTTTAACGATGATCATTCCGTAACTGCAAAATTCAAAGTCATATTAGCATAATTTTTGGTCCAATAGGACACATACATGTTTCCTCGGTAGAGATGAAAAAAATTGGAGGGATTCCACACAATCAAAATTCGCAATCGCGAAAATTATTTCACGACCACGAAAGGAGTACTAACAAAATACTATTAATTCCAGAGAGGTTCACGATCTCATATGCAACTACAAAACTCATCGTGAAAGGAATCTCGTGACTGCAAAGTCATTTTGAAAACCACGATATTCAAGCCGACATTACTATTAAATAAATAGCCAACTAGAATCTGCCACATCACAATAGCGTAAGACATTCAAAACTCACGACCGCGAACTGGAAACTCACAACCATGAATTGACCACTAAAAGTAAAATTCAATTCAAATATTTTAGAACATTAGAAATAATTGTAGCCATTATTTATAATAACTAATTGGAGAAAAACTCTATAAATGCCTGACCAAAGAGCCATAGTAGGAAGAATAACTTTCCTCAATATTTTTGTATCCAATTGTTATTTAGGTTGTTTCTTGAGCTTTTAAAATGCAAGGAATTGGTTTTTGTGTTAGGCAGTTAAAATACAAGGAAATTGGGTTTGATGTGATCTGAGAATGAAACACCTAGTTTAGAGTAAGCTAGAGAAACTCTAGTATATTTCATTGAGTGGGATAGTGAAAATACTAGTTGCAGTTGAAGAGAGGAGTAGAGTTTGTTAATACCCAAACTTTTATAAATTGTGTGTCCATTATCTCTTTCCCCACTTCTTTTTAATTTATTTTTTTGGTTTGAAAAGAAAATTTTAATTATCCACCAATTCATTTCCTCATTCTTAGTGATTGTCTAGATAACAATGGAGATATTGATGATAAAGAAAAGGTAAATTACTTGTTAAATAAATATTTTTATTGTTTCATATTGTTGAAGAATGAGAATTATCATGATTTTTTACTCTTTTCTTTGTTTTTTTTTGGGTAAGTCATTGAAATTGCTTTATGATATTCAAGGATATACACTGTGTGGGTACAAGTTGAATGGAGTTATTGGAGTTTTCAGTGCAATGAAGTTTTGAAAGAAGAAAAGGAAAAAAGCAGCAACAAAATGAGATTTTATGACATTTTTTTAAATGCTTGAACTTTTAAATTATGATTAATTTACGAATGTTTATGCATTATCTATACGTATTTTAATTTGTGTGAACTTTTATATTTACGTGGCAGTAACTTTGTTAAGTATTACTATATTTTTTTTCATTCTAAATGATTTATTTTCATATGTAAATTGTAGTATTAATCTATTATTATTTATTATATTTCAACTTAAAAAAAAATTAGCATAGTGGGGATCCCCATGAGAGTGAGGACAGAGACAATTTTGTCCCCGTTAGTATTGTAGAGATAGGAATGGGGATCTATAGCATCCTCTTGATTAACTAGGATAAACCCTATTAATTAAGTTGACACTATGAAAATAGTTATGTGGAAAACTTATGAAAATTAAAACTTTTCTTTGCCCTATGGAAACAGTTATGTGGAAACAGTAAAAGAAATGCTTGACTTAATATTTAAATTTCATTTCATAGAATTAATATGTTAACCCTTGACCGGAGGTTTACAAAAATACATGTCCTTAACAAGGAATTACATAATTCTTCAACATTGACATGTATACAAGTAAACACTATGACACGTACACAAAATAGAAAAGTGTAACATATGCTATCACTGACCTGCATAGGGTTTAATCTAATGTCTCTGATGTCTGGGCTACTTCACTTGTTCAACTTCTACTTATCCACAAGGCTCTAACTTGTGTTGGGAAAATACCCACACGTTAAGTTATTGAAAGCTTAGTGGTACATATATACATAGAAATTCACTTTCAATTATATATTATACATATTTCATTACATCATGTAAGAATATCATGACATGACAATATAATCATAATATCATATAGACTATCTTACCTTGTGGAAGTATAATTCGTTGAACATGTATAATGATAACTATAGCATGTAATATTTCACTATGTGCATAAACATACTTGCATACTTATGCCTTTCCATTCATTTCATGTTACTGGATTCTTCACTTACTTTAACATATTTGATATTATTGTCCGATAACTCTCAAATGTTATTGCCTGATTGTTCAAATACAGGTTGTGGATAAGGGCGCTCTCTGACCTTAAGCCACCCTGCCATTATCTATAAACATGTGTCAGTCCAAGCTCCTTAAGTCAATGGCGCTCTCCAAGCTTAAGCCACATTGATTGGCTAAACATATAACTACGGTATCATAACCCTCTTAATGGTGTACCATATATCCTACTACTAGTCTTAATATCAAGTCTGGGCTTAACTTGTTCATATTGTCGTTATTGCACTTCAATATATCATTCATATCATATATCATGTATACTTTGTTCATGTGGAAATGCATCATGTAACATTCTTGTGTTGGAAATCATATGAGCATACTGTATTTGTATCATTATGAAACATGTGCATAGCCATTGCATTGCAACAATTTGTAAATCTCATTTAAAGCAAGCTTTACGAGCATGAACTACATGTTAATGGCCGTGAAGGTTCATTCACTAGGATCTTACCCGTGAACCAAACCATGAACTATGTCATGAACATTTATGTCCATTTTGTGCACTTTCTTTGTGAACATTTCTGCCCATTTTGTGCACTTTCTTCATGGGAGTGACATTATATAGTCACGGGTGTGACATTGTTCATAAGATGAGATTCACAGTCGTGACACTTAGTCACGAGCATGAATCTAGATTTTCTAGCAGTTGACAACATAAAAAATATGTATTAATTACAAGTCACACGCAAGGCTCTAAGGATTGTCCTATGACAACCTTTTCCTATCAACATTCTCATCACATCATGCATTAAAATAAGTTAAAAGATCATTCAATATACATAGTCACTACACGTAAATTTCCTTATTCACAAACTAATTCTTTTCCAAGCATTTATAGTTTCGTATATATTTAATTATTTCTTACTTACCTCTTTCACCCATTATGCATCATCATTTATTATTTCATAAATGCCTCATTAGGCACATTTATTACATATACATTAACATTGTTTATCAAGGCAATTATTGACTAACTTAGCATTCATGCTTATATAATTTATTCAATTACATTTATCATGGAATTCATTACTACTTTTCATCTTACCATAGGCATGAACTTCCAATTAAAGCTTTCAATTCATTTATCGCACAACATGCCATATTTTGGAATTTAAATGCTTATATGTACATACCTTTAATGGAGCCTCACAAAACCAAGTTTCTCTCAAGCTTGCTTATACTTTTTGGTGGATTTTACCACCTCCCATTTCAACTCCTATCACATATAAGTAAACATAAAAAAACTCATGTGCTTAGCCTTTAAAGCCATAAGGGTAAAAACCCTAACTTTAGCTCTTTCAACATCCTTAACAAACATACCCTTACTAACACATGTTACAACTTTTAAACAACTTAAAAAGGGGTCTTTAATCTTAATCTCTCAAGATTAAGCCTTAACCTAACCCATATGCTATGAAAGCTTGTACAGAAGAAGGATAAATGTGATTCCTTACCTTACTCGAAGGAAACACAGATGGGATGAAAGATTTGACTTCCATCTTCCTTTTAGGGTTCATCTTCCTCAAGAACACCACTTTGCTCTCTTTTCCCAAGAACTTGATAGAACCTTGATCTTTTTCTTTGGTTTAGATATCTAGGGTTGGGAATCAAAGAGAAACAATAGATATTGGCCTTTGGTATGAGAAAACCTCAAATTCTAGGGTTCCCTTTTTAGTTTTAAGTCATGGATAGAAGAAAGAACAACTGATACGATTTTATATCTGATGATATTCATTGGTGTGACAACCCTTGTCACGGCCATGAATATGTTAAATCCCAAAATTACATCTTGCGATGGTTTACAGTCGTGAAAGAGCGGTCACAGGTGTGAACCCTGTGACATTTCATTTTTTTTTTCTTTTCAACTCTTGTCCCATAACTTTTAAACATACTTATCTTTTCTAAATCTGTATTAATTACTAGGTCCTAATTATGGGCATTATAGGATCAGCCTTCCACCTTCGTCCTGCCTTATTGTCAAGCTTAGATAGTTATGGGACACGTGAATCTAAGTGACAACCGAAATAGAAATGATGTGTATCCCTAACGTAAATTAAGCACTCACTTTATTAAATTTAAGAAATGAATAAATTAAGTTATGTTAGTATACCAATGTATGTACGACAACTAATCGTGAAATGCCATAAGGGCTCGAGCTTGACAATGCCAAAGGTTGTATCAATATTAGGAGTGATAATAATGTTTGTGCAAGTTTTATGGAAATAGGCATAAAGTTGTAATAATAATAATAATAATAATAATAATAATAATAATAATAATAATAATAATAATGATAATAATAATAAAGTAAGACCTAGTTAAAGGGGAGAGATATGTAATGCTCGTTAAGTAGGACCTAGTTAAATAGTTGCTTTAAGGATGTTGTTGTACACACAAATTTCTCGTTCTGAAATTAAAATCAAGAAACAAAATGAACAAATATAAGAGTTAAATTTATTAAAATAAAGGAAAGAGGGTATGATCTCTAATGAAGAATTTATACTGATGTAGAAATTGGAGCCTTTGATTATTTCCTCCTTTGATTACGGTTCAAAGGCTTATGAAGCTTGATCTCAAATTCGTAGAAGATTTCTCTTTCGATTTTGGTGAAAGAGATTGGTTGAACCAATGATGAACATTGTTTGAAGATTTATGTTTTCAGACTTGAACAATCTTCATGTGGAGATGTAAAAGCCTTGATGCTTTGATTTTGAGTTGTTTTGACGTTTAGAGAGAATTCTGCAGAGCTTTACTTGATGTTTTGATTGCAGAGTTTTGACGACTTAAGACTTGATTTCCCCTATCTTTTTTTTTATTTTTTATTTTGATGACTGAAGCTCCACTATTTATTGGAGAATTTGGGTTGTTGTTTTTATGGTAATTTTTTTCTTTTATTTAGTCAAGTGTATTAATACACACTTAGACTATTTATGGAAAAGAAATATACTTCTCTATTTAAGACAATTGTATATTTTGACACATAAAAATATTTGATTTGATATTTGAACTTTATTTAATAATTAAATTAAATTAATTACTAAATAAAACATAAGTCCAATTTATCTATGGACCTCCAAAATTTTTATGTCTACAAATGCCCCCTCGAGACTTGTTCGTATAATCTTTTAAAGCGATCATATCTCGGAAATTTTTATTGTCATAATATTTTGACAATTTTAGTTTAAATAATTAAAAATACATGAGTACTCTTAATAATTTAAATTATTTTGATTTTTTAATCATATCAAGTATAGGAAATTATTACTATTTAAAAGCTGAATTTTTTTTCCATCTTGGTTTTGGCAGGGTGCCATTTCAGTTAAGTGAACAATTTCTTGGAACTTTTTTTTTGCCTCTTTTGCAATATTCTTCCACATTTGAATGAAACAAAACTTCTAATTTAGGAGACTAGTTTGTTTAGGAATTTCATGTCTCCTATTCAAGAAGTATTCTTTTTTTTTTTTTCCAATTGAGATGAGAAAATACCCTATTTAAAACCAATCTCTCTTTCCCAAATAGTAGAGCACATCTCTATATAAGCACATACTCATCTTCAAACCAAAGCACAATCTTCATAAGCTCCCTTCATTGACTTCATCGGAGTAATATTCAATTTTCTACTGTCTCCAACTTTTTTCAAAGCGAAGAATTTCCACAAATGAAGTCCACAAGGTGAACTTTATGCCCTCAACTTAAATTGGTGACCTAATTTTGTAAGTGTTTTTCATATTTCTCTTGTTATTGCCCTTTTCTTTTTTCTTTTTTTTTTTTTAAATTCTTACATGTATATATATACACATATTATCTTTTCAAGTTTCATGTAACATTCTTGTTGCAATATTAGATCAATTTTCCTACAATCTCGAAGATTATTAAAACTACAAACTTTAGAGTGCAACTTCTACAATTGTCTTCATACTGTTACTCCAATTTGTTTTCTTTAATTTTTGTTTTAGTGATCAAATTGCTTCATACTCTTCAAAATGGTGTTCTTCAAGGAAACTACATGTTCTACATCAACCAATCTTCTAATTTTAGACAACAAAACTTCAAACGAGGAGGAAGGCACCACACTTGTGGTCTACACTCCTGCTATTGGCGATTTTGCTCCTTCATGGTCATTTTCCAATGGTCTTGCTCATTCTTCATCTTGGAGTTTGGAAACATCACGAGACATCTACAACTTCAAACTTAATACCATCACATCTTCAAGGGTCATTTTGTTGCAGTTTTCACTTCATATAAGTAAATCATCATATGATGGCCTCCAACTATTGAAATATCGCATCAACAATAGTGAATCTTCGTGGACATCATTTTCTTCATTTTTGGGTGAAGCTACCTACACCGAATGCTATTGGGAATGGGTTGAAGATGTGTTAGCGAGCAATGAACGAATATTGACAATTGTGGGACTCTATGATGCTGTTTTCGCTTCTCTCTTCACTTATGACTGCAAGTTGAACATCATACATGATTTTTGTGAGCATTGGGATCCATCTTCAAACACCCTTTGTACTTTCAATGGGGAACAATCCATCTCTTTATGGGATTTGAAAATATTAGACAGTCTGCCTATTTTGGGATCTTTTTATGATGAAGTTGTTCTATCGACTGAAGAATTGAATGAGCATGATCATGACGGAAAACATCATCTACCTTGCAATTGTGCTTATTTGTTCCTTACTTTTCATCAAAACTATAAAAAAAATAGGAGATCACTACGAAATGACCATCACTGATTAGGTGAACTTCTAGTTTCAAGGGCCTTCAAGATACAGAGAACCTCCAAAGAGAGACAACAAGAAGAGGACAGGACTTCCAAGGGAAACTTATAATCCTTCTGGTGTCATTGATAAAACTTCACTTCATGCGAAAAGACTGGAACAAACCATTCTCTACACTTCATATAGAGGTCGATGCTCGAGAATAAGTCTACTTAGCCACTTTTCTCTGTTGTTGGCTATGCAAGTTTGTGCTTCCTAGAAGGGACATTGGTCTAATATGCCCAAGTACCTTCAAAATTGCAAGTTTGATGGAAACTGGTCAACGCTTTTGTCTAGCGATTCCGGCTTTAGCAAACATCTATCAAGGTTTGAGGGAGATTTCAACTGCTATTGACTTTAGCACTTATGTCTCCACCTTTCCTGCTCATTATGTGTATGGATGGCTTGCCGAAAGATTTGGAACACATTTTACTTCAAATTGCGATAGATCTCCCAAAATGACAACTTATGCTGGAGAATGGATGGCCAAGTTCTTTAAAGATTTTGATGTTCATAACCTCTTTAATAGTCCATCAAGACAAGTTTATTCTTGTATGGATGTTGATAAGATAGCCGTGTTGATTGAAGATAAGAATTTGACTACTAGTTGTGGAGAATATTTTATTAGTCTTCGCTCGAGCTTTTTGACTACATGTTGCAACAATGACTACATATGTGAGTCATATAGTCCTTATAGATTTGGTAGACAGTTTGACTTTTGTCAAGATATTTCTGGTGATTTGAAGCATTACTTCGATGATTTGACTTTGCAAGTTGTGATGCAACTTTGGCTATCATGTACCAAACTTTCTACTTTTGCAAGAATAAAGCTACCTCTATTACATGATGGAACAACTTTTGTCACCAAAGACTACTTGGATTGGTGGAAAGAAATATGACTTCATAGTCCTCGTAGAAATAAAAAAAATGATCATTCGGTTGAAGACTAATAAGGGTGATGGAAAATCTTATAATGTTGATGCTGCAAAACTTATTGATGGTTCCCCCTCCTATGAGCCCAAACAAGCGATAAAGAAGAGCATTTCCAATGAAAAGACAATTAAAGCTACTTGTGAAGGTCAAGCTAAGAAAGAATATTCATCAAAGGGACATGCTTCAACTCTTGCATCTGACCAAAATACTATTGAGCCAATTCAGGCACAATCTAGTGATAATTTAGTAAATTATTTAAGCATCGTCGACAAGATTTTGATCATCATTGGAATTGACCCAAGAGGCCCAAGTTGTGGATTCCTGAAGACCCGAAAAATTTTCAAGCAGCTATCAGTTCTTCTATCATCCCATGTAATAAACTGGTAAACAATTTTTTTATTTGTTTTTTTTATTTCTCAAATATTTTGCTTATTCTACTTTTTTTTGAAGCATACACTCACTGACCTTGATATGGAGATTAGAGATACGAGGATACAACACTTAGCACTGAAACTTTTTGAATAGTGTCAACTGCATTTGGACAAGCTCAACCAATAGAGTTCATGGAAAATACTTCCAAAGCACACATTAACGATGCTCACACTATTCACCCAAATAAGAACTCAGGGCAATCATCAAAAGCAACTCATCCCCTGATCCATTTGATGTCACTAAACTTTGTGCCAATGACATGTTCCTCCATTTTCATCGTCAAGCTGCAATTCTTGCATGGAAGCATCTTCAAAAGAGGTTTACTTGTACACCTCTATTCAAAATTCCTTCAATGGTAGAAGATGTATGTAAGTTCCTTGATATGCTGAAGGATTCCAACAATATTGATACTTCAGTTCTAAAGGCTCGCTTAGAGGGTCTTCTTCAAAAGATTGAGAAAGTGAACGTGGAGGAATCTAAACTTCACTTGAGCATATTACAAAACAGTCATGCCAAAGAACTTGATAGACTCAAAGGGAAGTTAAGTGCTTCACTTGCACTTGAAAGCGAAGTTGTTAACAATCAATCTTCCTTACAAACTAAGCTCATCGAAGTTAAAGATGAACTTAAAAATTTGAATGTTAAAAAGAAGGATATTGAGTATTCTTTGGAGGTGACTAAGAAGTCTGTTCAAGAATGTCAAGACAGTATTTCTAAGATTCAAAATGAAATTTCTACTGTTGAGAACACTCATGTGTATGGTGTTGCTGAAGAGAGTAAATTGCAAGAACTTCGAGGTTTACTTGAGATTGATTTTGATTAATTAAAGAATCTCAAGTGGAAACCTTAGACTATTTTTTTTCATATTTTTTCTTTTACATCTCTATGTGATAAGATAACTCTTTGAGCACTCAATAAGAAAACAAAAGGTTTGTTTGTTTTCATATGTTTCTGGCTTATCTTATGAATGCATATTGCTTTGCTAATTGCTTCAGTGAAATGAAATTTCGACCTTAATTGATTCTTTTTATTGATATGACTAGACTTGGAATGAATACAAGTTGCCTACATACTTTCTTGCGAAAGATCAAGTCAAAACATAGTTCAAAAGGAATTACAAACATAGCTCGACTTTGTTTTTGGTGTGACTGAACTTGGGATGAATCCAAGCTGCCTACGTACTTTCTTGTGAAAGATCAAGTCAAACGTAGTTCAGGTTTAAGTGTTTTTTTTAAGGGAGGGCCATTCACAGTTTTAGCTCATGAGGGCCAGGAGCACCATGGAGCCTTAAGCATAGTATTTCTTCAAAAATCTGCCATTGATAGGTCCAATACGTAACCCATCCTTGTCAATAATCTTGTAAGCACAGTTGGTGTAAACCTCTTGAATAACATAGGGACCATCCTAGTTTGAAAGGAACTTGTTACACATGCGGTGTGAGATGATTATTGGTGTTCGAATTGCAAAAACCAAATCTCAAACTTGAAATGATCGAGGCTTCACTTTCTTATTAAATGCCTTAGACATTCTAGCTTGATAACACTCCAATCTCTGTTGTGCTTCAAGTCTCTTCTCATCCAAAGCCTCTAATTCTTCAAGGCGTAAGTGAACATTATCCTCAATGGACAAACCTTCTTGAATAGTGATCCTTAAGGAAGGAACCTGACATTTTAGTGGCAGCACAGCCTCTATGCCATAAACTAGTGAATATGGAGTCACTTGAGTTGTTGTTCGATGAGTAGTCTAATAGGCTCATAAACCTTCTCCAATTCTCTCATGTCAGTCTCACTTTGAACGATTCACAATCTTCTTAAGCATATTAAATAGAGTCTTATTGAATGCTTCCGCAAGATCGTTAGCTGGCGCATGATATAAGGAAGAGTTATGCTACTTGAAGTTAAATTGAGCACATAATTTATCCATTGCCTCATTGTAAAACTCTCTCCCATTATCAATAATGATGTATCGAGGAACACCATACCGATAACTGATATTGACCCGAATGAAATCCACCACAGTTTCTTTTTTCACTTCTTTAAGTGCCATAGCCTCAGCCCATTTTCAAAAGTAGTCAGTTGCAGCTAAGATATAGAGACGTCCTCCTGAACTTTTAGGAAGAGGACCAACCACATCCAACTTGTAACACCCCCTCACCATAGCAGATCGTGCCTGGATGAGGGTGTACTACGCTAACTTCATCGGTTAAAATATCATTTTTAAAATTTGTATACATGAAAATCATTCCTATATTTTTATTTTCACTTACTATTTATTTACTTTGCATTATAAAAGAAATATAACATAAAAGTTAAACTACCTTTTTATATAGTAACATGTTCTTTACAAAATGTACTGTTTATTTTACAAATACTACAAAACAAAATTTACAAGATAATATACAAAAAATGTGTAACCCACGATGTGTGCAACAGGCTGCTCTACTGGATTAGGTCACTGTTGTCTTTATCTACTATCTTCTATCTATTCTTTACTAAATCAACGTGAGAAAACTCCCACGCTAAGCTCTTGGCTTAGTGTTGCATATAAATAAGCCAATAAACTATTTTGTGCAATCATGCATTATCATATATCAACTCATGCTTAATCATATTCTCATGCAAATATACATTTCATGGTATTCTAGCATGTATAGACATCAAATTATATTATTTTATCTCATACTTATTTATTTTATTACCATCTTATTGTATAACACTAAATCTTCTTTTTATCCATGCCATAATTCATAATTCCATTTTTATTATCCATGTCGCAATTCATAATTCCAGTTTTATTTTCAATAATTCTTTTATGTTCCATAACTTCTTTATTTATGTATTCATTTATTCCCATGACACCTATGAACCACTGACTAGGATAACGGAGTTGTCATCCAAGCACTTAGGAGTGCCACCCGGGCAATATGATGTGCACATATAAATGTCAAATCCAATGTAGATAACCATGCCAAAATCTATGTAGATAATAATGCCATACCCGAAATAAATAACAATGCCAAATTCGGCATAGATAACATTGCCAAACCCGGCATAGATAACATTGTCAAACCCGGCGTTAGGTGTTCTATGGCTTATACAATTTCATTAAAATTCATAACAATGAATTTCATACTTTTCATGCATGTAATATCTCAAAATAATCACATAATCACTCAAGTAAAATAATATTTACATAATATAACAAAATTCTCATCATTTTACTCATTTCATTCCTCAACTCACATGCTGCCCTATTACTAGAAGATTATGTTCTCTGTTTTGGACCATATTTTGGTCCTCTTTCATTCCGAATTTAGTTACATGATATTCATAAGAATTTATATACGTACCTTAGCTTTAATATTCAACTTGAATCACTTAATTCTGAGTTTTGTATCAAAAGATATGATAAAATGAACACTGACCGGTCACTAGCAATTCTGCCCAGAATTTTCTAGACAAATTCTAAGTCTGAAATTTATGAATTTTTCTGGATAATTACAAACACATTCAGATGTTATGTTCTAAATAAACATTATAGCCCTATGTCGTAGCTTTCAAACCGAATAAATAACACACAAATTCAATTTCTAGAACTCAAGTTATAACAGTTTAAGTACTTATTGTGCATTAATAAAAATTCTGTCCAGAATTTCTGGACATATTCTATGTCCCAACTTTATGAATTTTTCTAGACACTTACAGACATATTCAGGTTTTATGGTCTAAATGAAAGTTATCTCTCTATGTCTTCTCTTTCAATCCCAATAAATAACAAGCAAAACCGAGTTCTAGAAATTAAGTTATAACAGTTTAAGTGAACACTACTCATCAATTTCTAGCAAGGAACATACAAGCTAATCACATGCAATTTTTACCAAATTAAATCCTAAGTATAGCAAACATACATCTCCAAGATTTTCAACACAAAATACTATTAATTCAGAATCATCAACATTCCAAATAATTAAATCATGTAAATAAAAAAATTAAAATAGGCTATTGCCTTAGATTATGCATAAACCTCTATTTTCTTTCTCTTTACTTCTCTTTCTCCTTTCCTTTGCTCCTTTGATCTAGCTCTTTGTCAATTTGAGTTCCTAAAATTTATAGTTAGATTATTAAAACTTCATAAATCCTAATTTTGCTCTTTCTCCTTACTCTCTTAAGCTTCCTTGAGCATGAAAATGGAATTTTTCCTTACTTTTTCTCTTTTTCTTTCACTAGGATCAAGCTTGGCTACGGAGGAACAAGGGAAAACGTGGGCTGGTGTAGAGAACATAATTTTCCTCAATGAAAATGGATAAGGAAGAAAAAGAAACAATAAAGAAGAAGATGACAAAAGTTATTAAGATAGGGGACACCTAAGCATCAATCTACAATCTTTAATTAATATTTGGTTCATGCACCTCACTTGGCTAATTTTTGTATGCCATTTGGTGTGTGGTGCTTCAAGAAACGTGGGAGGTAATTAAAACATATCAAATTCTAGATATAAAGAGATGAAGGAGCAATTAAGAGAATAAAGACAAGCTACATAATTATGGGACACCTAAGCCAAATTCTAGAAGTCTTCATTAATGTTAAATTCATATACGTTAATTGGTTTCTTAAAATTTGCCACTTGGTTAAGCTAGCCTCAACATGCATAAAATGTCCCAATTCATGCATTTAATTTATGATTATCCCAATAAATCCTCAAATTTTTAATAAATTGCAAATTGACCCCTAAACTTTTCAAAATTTGCACTTCTATCTCCTCAGTTGGAATAACATGAGTCAGATCAGACCTATATCTCCTTAGCATCGACACATAAAAAACATTATGGATTTTACCCAACTCTGGTGGAAGTGTTAACTGATATGCCATTGGTCCTATTCTTTCCAAAATCTCATAAGGACCAATGAACCTCAGACTTAACTTTCCTTTTTTACCGAATCTGAATACTTTCTTCTAAGGCAAAACCTTAAGAAATACTTTATCTCCCACAGTATACTCTATATCTCGCCTCTTAAGGTCAGCATATGATTACTATCGATCTTGAGCTGCTTTCAATCTCTCTTGGATAATTCTAACCTTTTCTTCTGTTTGTTGCACTAACTCTGGCCCTATCAACTTCTTTTCACTCAATTCGGTCCAACAGATTGGTGTCCTGCTTTTTCTTCCATACAATGCCTCATATGGAGCCATGCCTATGCTTGTCTGATAATTATTGTTGTAGGCAAATTCCATAAGAGGTAAATATCTATCCCAACTTCCCTCAAACTCAAGCAGACAACTTCTCATCATATCCTCTAGCAACTGAATAACTCTCTCTGATTGTCCATCCGTCTATGGATGAAAGCCCATGCTGAAATTGAATCGAGTCCCCAAAGCGTGCTGTAGGCTTTTCCAGAATTGTGAAGTAAATCTGGGATCTCTATCAGATATGATGGACATCACTCCATGCAACCTCACTATCTCACTTACATAAATTTTAGCTAGTTTGTTTAGTAGTCCATTCTAACTAGAAAGAAGTGTGTTGACTTCATCAATCGATCCACTATCACCCATACTGCATCATGCTTTCTCTGAGTCATCAGTAACCCAGACACAAAATCCATCGTGATTTTTCCCATTTCCATTCTGGAATCGGTATTGGTTCCAGCAATCCTATGGCCAACTGGTGTTCCGCTTTCACTTGTTGACAAGTTAGACATTTAGCAACATATTCAGTGATATCCTTCTTCATCCTTAGCCACCAGTATTGCATTTTCAAGTCTTGATACATCTTGTTCCCGCCTGGATGCATGGTATATAACGTTTCATGTGCTTCTTTTAATATCTCAAACTTCAACTCTTTTATACTGGGCACACAAATCATATTCTTGAAGTATACTGTTCCATCTTCTATCAATGAAAACTTAGGATTTTCTCCCTTTTTCACTGCCTCGACTATCTCTACTAACTTCTCATCTTGCTTCTGAGCATCTTTGATCCTCTGCATCAAAGTAGATTGTATTTGCATCTCAGCTAAAATCTTCCTACTTAGTGCATCTGCAACCATATTAGGTTTTCCTGGCTGGTAGTCGATCACATAGTCATAATCTTTAATCAACTCCAACCATCTTCATTGTCTCAGATTCAACTCTTAATGTGAGGGAAGATATTTAAGACTTTTGTGATCTGTATAGATATAACATTTTTCCCTATACAGATAATGTCTATAGATCTTAAGATCAAAAACTATCGTAACTAACTTCAAATCATGTGTCGGATAGTTAATCTCATGAGGCTAAACTTGTCTTGAGGCGTAAGCAATCACCTTTCCTTTTTGCATAAGAACACAGCCCAAACCATTATGACTAGCATCACTGTACACAATAAAATATTTTCCTGGAGTAGGTTGAGTCAAAATTAGTGCTTCAGTCAGCATTGCCTTCAGTCGATCAAAGCTTGCTTGACACTTATCTGTCCACTCAAAATGAACCTCTTTTCATAGTAGTCGTGTCAAAGGAGTCGCTAAGGATGAAATTTCCTTCATGAACCTCCTATAATATATGGCTAATCTGAGGAAACTCTTCACTTCAGTCACATTTCGTGGTGGTTTCCAATTAAGATAGCCTCAATTTTACTAAGGTCAACCCGAATACCTTCTACTGAAATTACATGACCTAGAAAACTGATAGCTTCAAGCCAAAACTCATACTTGGATAGATTTGCATACAACTGCTTCTCCCTTAGTGTTTGCAACACTATTCTGAGATGTCGATCATATTCTTCTCGATCTCTAGAGTACACAAGAATGTCATCAATAAACACCACTACAAATTGATCAAGATATGGTTTGAACACTCGGTTCATTAGGTCCATAAAAGCTATCGGTGCATTCGTCAATCCAAAGGGCATAACCAGGAACTCATAATGACCCTAACGAGTCCTGAATGTGGTCTTAGGTACATCTGACTCTTTTATCTTCAGTTGATGATACCTCAATTCTATCTTTGAAAATATGGCTGCACCTTTCAACTAGTCAAATAAGTCATCAATCCTAGGTACTGGGTATTTATTCTTAATAGTCACCTTATTAAGTTGCCTATAATCGATGCAAAGACGTAAGGTGCCGTCTTTTTTTTTCACAAATAACACTGAAGCACCCCATGGTGATACATTGGGTCATATAAAACCCTTATCTAACAGTTCCTGCAATTGTATCTTCAGCTCTTTCAACTCTACTGGTGCCATCCTATATGGTGTAATGGAAATAGGAGTGGTGTTAGGTACCAAATCGATAGAAATTCGATTTCCCTATCCAATGGTAATCCTGGCAACTCATCTGGAAATACATCAGGAAACTCACTAACAGTAGGAATATCTACCAACTTTGGACTTGCTTTTTCCATATCAACCACATACACTAAGTATGCTTCGCATCCCTTACTGATGAGTTTCTGAGCTTTCAACATTGATATCACATTGTCTGGGTATCTTCTATTCTCACCCATCACCACTATCTCATCTTCTTCTGGAATTCTGATGATCATCTGTCTTCTTCCACAATCCACTATTACTCCATAACGAGCTAACCAATCCATTCCCAAGATCATATCAAACTCATGGAATGGTAATGTTTACTAAACGACAGACGCATATAATCAAGGTTATACGCGTCTGCTATTAATAAACGACAGACGCATATAAGTATTATACGCGTCTGCTATATTAAACGATAGACGCGTATAATTGATTATATGCATATGTCAAAACGACAGACACATAAAATTTATATCATATGCATCTCGTATATATGTGTCTACTATTTGACAGATGCATAAAATGCAAAATAACAGACACATATAACACTATTTTGTACTAGTGATATTCAGATTTTATGGTCTAAATAAAAATTATAGACCTATGTCTTATCTTTAAAACAGGATAAAGAACACACAAATTTAAGCTCCATAACTCAAGTTATAAAAGTTTAAGTACTTACTGCTGTTACTAACAATTCTGCCCAAAATATTTGGACAGATTCTATGTCCTAACATTATGAATTTTTATGGATAATTACATAAATATTCAGGTTTTATAGTTTCAATAAAAGTTATAGATCTATGTCTTATCTTGAAAACCTAACAAATAATATACAAAATGGAGTTCCATAAATTAAGTTATAATAGTTTAAGTGAACACTGCTCATCGATTTCCAGCAAGGAACATACAAGCTAATCACATTCAATTTTTACCAAATTAAATCCTCAGTCTAGCAAACATGCATCCCAAGATTTTCAACACAAAATAATATTAATTCAGAATCATCAACATGCCAAATAATTAAATCATGCAAATAAAAAAATTAAAATAAGCTATTGTCTTAGGTTATGCACAAACCTCTCTTTTCTTTCTCTTTACATCTCTTTCTCCTTTCATTTGCTCCTTTGATCTAGCTGCTTGTCAATTTGAGTTCCTAAAATTTATATTCAGATTATTTAAACTTCATAAACCCTAATTTCTCTCTTTCTCCTTACTCTCTTATGCTTCCTTGAGCATGAAAATGGAAATTTTCCTTACTTTTTCTCTATTTTCTCACTTTCTTTCACTAGGATCAAGCTTGGCTATGGAGGAACAAGGGGAAAACGTGGGCTGGTGTAGAGAACAGAATTTTCCTCAATGAAAATGGATAAGGAAGAAGAAGAAACAATCAAGAAGAAGATGACAAAAGTTATTAAGATAGGGGACACCTAAGCATCAATCTACAATCTTTAATTAATGTTTAGTTCATGCACGTCACTTGGCTAATTGTTGTATGCCATTTGGTATGTGGTGCTTCAAGAAACATGGGAGGCAATTAAAAGATAGCAAATTCTAGATATGAAGAGATGAAGGAGCAATTAAGAGAATAAAGACAAGCTACGTAATTATGGGACACCTAAGCCAAATTCTAGAAATCTTCATTAATGTTAAATTCATATATGTTAATTGGCTTCTTAAAATTTGCCACTTGGTTAAGCTAGCCTCCACATGCTTAAAATGTCCCAATTCATGCTTTTAATTTATGATTATCCCAATAAATCCTCCATTTTTTAATAAATTGCAAATTGACCCCTAAACTTTTCAAAATTTGCAATTTATTCCTTTACTGAAATTTAACATCTCAAAATATTTTGAACACTTTATTAGGTATTTTCCACACTTAATTGCCATTAGTTTAATTATTTTTCAATAAAAATTCAATTTTAGACTTCGATCAAACCGACGAGTTGTTTTAACAACTCGCGTGATGTAGGTCTAAATTAGCGGATATGACACAACCCCCGTGCATCAAATGGCCAAGAAGCAACAATTGGATGAAGCAGCTCAGGTGGCCAGTGAATAATATTACCATACAACTGACACCCTTAACATTTTCTTGCATAGTCCATACAGTCTTTTACCATTGTTGGCTAGTAGTATCCCATCCGCTTGATCCTGAAATGCAATTTAGGGCCAAATTGATGGGCTCCATAGACCCCCGAGTGTGCTTCTTCTAATGTCTTACTTGCTTCATCTTCTCCCAAACAACTCAACCACACTCCATTAAAAGAGCGACGGTAAAGAGTGCTTTTATAATAGACGAAACGAGATGCTTGTCGCTTTATTTTGGCTTTGTGTCATGGCTCATTTGGAAATCTTCCACTAGTACAAAATAGTGTTATATGTGTCTGTTATTTTGCATTTTATGCATTTGTCAAATAGTAGACACATATATAGGAGACGCATATGATATATATTTTATGTGTCTGTCGTTTTGACAGACGCATATAAATAGTTATACGTGTCTGTCGTTTAATAATAGCAGACGAATATAATAATTATACGTGTCTGTCATTTAATAATAGCAGACGCATATAATAGTTATACATGTCTGTCGTTTACTAATAGCAGAGGCGTATAAGCTTGAATATATGCGTCTGTCGTTTAGTAAACTACAAGTTATTCAAAATTCTTTAATTTAAAATTGTATTTCTCATTAATATATATGAAATATTTTACAAAAGTAAATAAAAAGATTACATACACTCTCTCATAAAGTAATTTGACCACATATGCCGAATTTCATCTATTTGATCTTGACTATATGATCATTTTTCAAAGCCCTACAAGACAAATAAACAGATAATAGAAAATATGTTAGAAATGAAAAAATTAATAGCTAGTTATGTATCATATTTGTAATATAAACTGACTAGTATTTGAAAGAACGTACCTTAAGCAATGTTGTATCACTGTTATTATATACGACAATTTCGTACATATACCTCATAATGTAATATCCGCATTCAACACCTCATTGTTGTTGAGGGCACTTAAAATAGAAAAAACAACAAAGTCCCATGCTAAATAAAGGATTATAAAATCATAAAAACTTTAATTTAACTAGTAATTTAGAATAAAAAATTCTCAGCGAAATGTCATTCCATTTTAACCTGGCACCTTTATTTTTTCCACCTTCTATAGCATAAGTTCTATAGGCTCTGAAAAATAAATATATATCAAAATCGGCATTAATATTGAAAATGCTACAAACATCGTAGAAACTATTAGCTAGTAGTATTATAACTTATATCGCGGCTGCCACGAGATAGAGGATCCATGAAAAATGCCTCACTCCGTTCACAGCAAAATACAATCAACATCCAATGGTTACTATAGATATACAAATATGTTAGAAGTTAGTAAAAATGTTGAGAATAAAAATTATGCAAACATGAATGTAAATATTTCTTACTTCTCAAAATATGGTAGTAGAATGAAATGTTTATCTCTTTGTTCCTTCAAAGCTTCTAGAATATATCTTTCTGCTGAGTTAGTCTCTGTGAACATCAAACGAAGCATTGTTGGACAAAGAAATCCGATCGACGATATGAAGAATGTATCACACAAGTTATGAAGGTACCTGCATGCATGAATCACAATACCTACATAAGTATTATTTTTGTATTTTTTAAATCAATCTTATAATATTAGTAATAATTAGTATAATCTTACATCATAAATATTCGAATGATCGAGACATCAAGCCATTCCATGGAGATGAGTTGAGCGATGTCTTCCATACCAACATGAATCATCTGATTATCTACTGGATACTTAAATACTATAATGTCTGCAGGAACTTCAAAAATATACCCAGTAGGCAATTTAGCAACCATCTCATGCATCAACCTCATGTCACCACTCAAAGTTGTCAAAATGTTCTCATTAACTAAAGGCCCATGTTGCTTTGTAGTTGATTCTTTCGATAAACCGCTACCTTGTTTATTCTTTGGAGCCTTCTTTAATGGCTTGGATTTAAGTTCCTATCAATTAATAATAAATTATGATATATGAAATGCGATAATCTATATTGAAAAATTTTATAAGTTTAGAAATTATTACCTCTCCAAGAACCACAAGATGTTGTGGCCATTGAACAAAGCTACCTTCTGCTTTCCCAACTGTAGTTAAGTATTCCGTAGGCACAGGAAGTTCGGCTTCATGACAACTAGATAATACTTCATCTACAGATACCTTGACGTGATTGGGCACGATTGGTCGATTGTGCACCACATAATCAATAAGGGATGGATAAACCATACCCCTTGCCACAATCACCTGCTTACCTTCATTAATGGTAGCAAGTCTGCATGATGTAGGTGTCTGCAAAAACACAAACAATCAATATTAGCTAGATTAAAGTGGAAGTGGAACTAATGAAATTAATGTACTTTTTACCTGTAATTCTGATATTGGAAATGGTGGGTCCACAGAGTGACAACTACTGGGAGTTGGGCGAACAAATGAAAGACCCATCTCCACCTTCATATCAGGGCCAATTTGAGAGGACTTCATAGTTCTCTCCTTTATCATATTCTCAAGATGTGCAATATGTGCCGAGAATTTAGCAAATAATCTGGCCTTTATTTTAGTCTCAAGCGCTTCAATAACTTCAGGTGAGACGAATGTTGCTAGTTTCCTTTTTCCAGGATTACCATAAAATTTTTTGATGGTCACAGCACTTCCAACACCTCTCACATAGCCAGAATGTTCGGACTTTTCAAGTGCACGTGACAATATGTCATCATGCCTCTCTGGTACCCAGCTACCTTGGGCTACTTCTCCCCGTAATGTCTCCTATTCACCAGATAAACAATATGTTATAAGCAATCATAGATAAAAAAAAAAAAACATATTCCTTGATACCATTGTTTGTTTAGCAAGTTATACTTACGATTTTTGTTGCCACCTCTTTTGTCTTTTCTACTGGGATTATATAATTTCCTTCTTCTGTCTTTTTTGTTCTAGCTCTTACCCAATCTAGGCTTCGATCATATGATGATGTAACATGAAAGCTCATAGATGGTGATGATGAAAAAGAAGAGATGAGATCTTCAACAATCCATTGAGTCCTTTTCCCAGCATAGCCCACACGACCCAAGAAATGTGGATGAACATTCTTTGCTTGCTTTTCCTTCGCCTTGGCACTGATTTGCTGTTAACAAAATAATGAAGATCCCATTATCAAGCATTGTATAAATGTAAATATAAATTGCATTAATCTACTTCATAATTAGTACCTCATATTCTTCAAATTCATGTGCTTGTTTAAACTCCTCCCAATCTTTCTCAGTGATGAAGTCATATAATTCCAATGGTGACTTTTGTACTGATTTATTCTTTATGTACTTAACCACCAATCGATACTTAAAATCCTTCCACCGCATTCCAACAGTTCTGAGTACAATATTTTTCTTATCATCCGGAATGTTGAACTCTTTCTGCAAAATAATATTTTAAATTAATTAGTTTTACTTCTTTACAATCAAATTTCTTAATAGATTTGAAGGAAACTTACCTTGATATCTTCCCAAATTGTATTTTTAAGACCCTTATCGACCAGATCCCAGCTTTTTATCGTGATGTTCACATGGGAACGTGCAACAAGGCCAATGTAGGAACTAAATATATTGGCGTATGTTCCTGTTGGGCGATCAAACTCATCGAAATCTATTGTCTTTTGTTCATTCCCTTGCTTCTTCAATTTTTTGCACATGGTAGCTCCCCTAGTTTTCCTTTTTGTCATGATACTTGATGGCTCAGAATCTGGTTGTTCATTGGACATGATTTCCTGTAACATAAGCATAACAAAGAAACATGTTAGTATAATCCACAATAATAATACTTTATTTTAAAGGGAAATAAAAACAATAGATTTATATGATAAACAATAACAAAACTGGTAATTATGAGTATAAACCACATTAATCATAATACACATTTATAAATAAACTTACAAGAAACATATATGCATCAATTATTATCCTTTTTCAATCCATATGCCTTCGGTATGATCATCACACATGTAATTTGAATCTAAAATATATTCCCCAACTGGCATTGGTAACCCGATAGAAAACGGGGGAGTCTCATCAAACTGATCATATTCTTCCTCATCTACCACATCAAACTGATCATATGGTTCATTTGTCAACCATATTTCACCTTTGGATGGATTCAAATGCCTTAAAATGGACATGTGCTCTTCTAAATATGGATGAACTTGTGTAAGGTGGTGCAACACAATGAGATGTGCTTTCTCACACATCTGAGCACCAGGTAATACCATTTTAAATCCAATTGTTCCTTTACCTCCAAGTCTTCCCTCATGATGAGACTTAGGAATGCCAATAGGTTCAACACCTGATAAGTAGTCTGTGCAAAATTCAATACCCTCCTCAACTGAGTAACCTTTAATAATACTACCTTCAGGTCGATATCGGTTCCTCACATACCCTTTTAAGATACCCATGAATCTCTCAAAAGGATACATATACCTCAAATACACTGGGTTGCACAATTTAATCTCTCTAACAAGATGAACAACCAAATGCACCATTATGTCAAAAAAGGAAGGTGGAAAATACATTTCAAATTGACATAGAGTAACAATAATATTGGCTTACAACTCATCTAAATTATCTGGATCAATGACCTTACAACAAATTGCATTGAAGAAAAAATAAAGTCTTGTGATAACATTCCCCACATGATTCGGTAGTATTCCTCGAATTGCTATTGGTAAAAATTGTTGCATCAAAACATGACAATCATGAGACTTCATACCTATCAACTTTAATTCTTTCATTGACACAAGACTTTTAATATTTGATGAAAATCCATATGGAACTTTAACACCATAAAGACACTCACAAAAGCTTGTTTTCTCTTTTTTAGACAACGTATAACAAGCTGGGGGAAGATATGTTCGTTTCCCTATATCTTGAGGTGCTAACTCCATCCGTATGCCCATTTCTAACATGTCCTTTCTTACTTTGATACCATCTTTTGTTTTTCCCAGTATATTCAACAATGTCCCTATTATAGCATCACAAACATTTTTCTCCACGTGCATAACATCAATACAATGATGAACCGGTAAGTATTCCCAATATGGAAGATCCCAGAATATAGATCTCTTTTTCCAAGGACCCTTTTGAGCAGGTTTAAAAGGTTTACCAAATGCATTATCAATTTCTCTAACTCGTTCAAAAACCTCATTTCCTGTTAATGGCAAACGAGCTACTCGCATTTTGGTATATCCATTGAAAGACTTTTTCTTCTTACGATAAGGGTGATTAGGAGGGAGAAATGTTCGATGACTCATATAAACATTTTTCTGGCTATGATTTAAACGTTGGTCCATTGTGTTGTCCTCACAAATCGGATATGCTTTTGCTCCTTTCACGGTGCACCTAGATAAGTTACCATAAGCCGGAAAATCATTTATAGTGCAAAATATCATGACATGTAAGGTAAACATGCTTTCACTGTATGCATCATACATCGGCACACCTTCATCCCACAATAGTTTCAAATCATCAATAAGTGGTGCAAGGTAAACATCAATATCATTTCCCAGTTGTTTAGGCCCTGATATCAACAACGACAACATAATATACTTACGCTTCATAGTCAGCCAAGGAGGCAGATTGTAAACTGTAAGAAGAACTGGCCATGTGTTATGTTTACTACTGAGTGTGCCATGGGGGTTGATTCCATCCGTACAAAGTCCAAGCCTCAGATTCCTAACTTTACCACCAAATTCTGGGAATGTTCTATCAATTGTTCTCCATTGAGGAGAATCTGCAGGATGTCTAAGTTTTCCATCATGTTTTCTTCCTTTTGCATGCCACCTCAAGTTTTTTGCATCTTTTTCATTTGCAAACAGGCGTTTGAATCTTGGTATTATAGGTAAATACCATAATACTTTAGCTGGAGGCCCTTTTTTATCCTCAGAAGAAACTTTCCTATGTTTGTAATGTGATGCTCCACAACTTGGACACTCATGCAAGTCCTTATATTCATTTCGGTATAATACACAATCATTTGGACATGCATGTATCTTCTTATATTCCATACCCATGGGACACAACATTTTCTTAGCCTCATATGTAGATGTGGGAAGCTCATTTCCCTCCGGAAGCATGTCTTGCAACAATTCAAATAGTGTCGTGAAACTCTTATCACTCCATCCATTTTTTGCTTTCATGTTACAGAGTTTAAAAACGGCTGACAATTTTGTGAAATTACTGCAACATCAGCATCGTTTATCAGCATCGTTTAACAATCTCTAAAGGTATTCCGGCCTTTCCACAAAATGTTCCGTATCATCTATCATCTCATCTACACGATCATTCTCTTCATCATCAATGTTATTTTCTCCTTGCTGATAAAATTCATTATTATTAGAACGTGTCCCAGTTAAAACACTCTCACCATGCCATATCCACCGCGTATAACCTTCCTTAAAACCATGTCTTATTATATGAGATTTCACTATATGAATATCTCGAAACTTTTTCATGTTCTTACAATCAACACAAGGACATACAATCATTTCTTCTCTTTCCCTTATTTGTTTTTCCTCCGCAATTCTAATAAATTTTGCAACTCCATTCAAATATTCAAATGTAGTGCGTCTACCATACATCCAACTTCGATCCATATCTAACCACACAAAAAAAGGTTCAATATATATAAGTCTTATTGTTTTTTAATCAAGAGAAACATTAATATAATATCCTTAAATATCTAATGATCAGTAAATCTTGAATGGGTATTGATGATTTTGAATCCATTGTTGATTGAAAATATCGATTTCATATCATTGCTAAACTGTTAATGCAACTATCTAGAAACATAATATATATATATATATATATATATATATATATATATATATATATATATATATATATAGTTGGAAAATTTATATACACACGAAATTCAAGTAGGAATTATGCAACCATAATGACTAAAATCAATAGAAGGTTGATGATATTAAGATGAGGAAAATATACCTTGAGTGTTCTTGTATTTCAGTACGAAAAACTTGATGTGAGGAATGAAGCCTGGTCCGAGATCAAAATCTATCATATTATCAAGTGAGGATCAAGATTAAAATTCATAAAATGGCATTGGGCACTCCCAAAATTTAAAAATTTATACATAAAATCTATTCACATGTATCCTCATGGAAACAAATTTATCATTCAATTTTCAGTATCCAAAAGTCTTGGAAAAATTCTAAGTATTCCAGGGAATATAAACTCAAGATTATGAAGTGAGAACACTGTAAATTTCAGCCTCAATAATTCTGAAGAAAGAAATCAACTCCAATAACTAACAGACAATAAATAATGGAACCAGCAGAAAGTTTTTGATAAGTACTGCAGACATGTAAATGAAGATATAAAATTTAATAAAAGCACAACCATACCCTAATTTGCTTAGTGCCCTTTAACTCCTCAACCCCATGTTTTTGCATGTTTCAGCCTGTTTGAATCAAGAAAAATAAAACAATTAAATGACAAAGAGCTAGCAATAGAAGCACCAAATACTTTGTGGAATCAAGAGGTCAGACCTTTGCCCTTAGTTCCAAACCATGCTTTTCACAGTAAGCCTTGTGCTGCAACTTGCCATTAATTATCTTTACATTCATGTAAAAACCAGTACTCCTAGCACAGGAGGGATGAAATGATCACACACCCTTCTCATGGACTACTCTGCTTATATAACAACTGGAATTAATCTTCTAGAACTAAGAGCAGAATAAAAAAGGAACAAAAAGGGTGTGATTTTTATCATTTTTTAATTCAAACAAGTATCAGGCTTCCCCATAACATTGGGGAGACAAATAAACTTTAAGCCAAAAAAGACAAGCAAAACTGAGGGAAGTTGGCAGGCTATGAAAAAAGATCACAAATTAATATTAAAAAATAAAATAAAATATTTGAAACTTACATCACACAATTCATGCTACAATTAGACAATATTACAAAATAAAATAGAGCAATTCATGAGTTAGAAGATCAACCGGCATTGCAGCAATAATAGCACTGTAATATGTGTTTAAGACAAATAAATTTAAAAGAACTAATCTTAGAAAAAAAATAAAAGAGCACTCTAGACAGGGAAACTGATCTAGTATAAATATTGGGACATCTATAATTTTACAAAGTAAACATGACCCATTGGTATGAAAAATGATCAACCAAATAATTCCTATTACCTAAATTGAGATCATTGATCAACAAGAGGGCATAATGCACATATATCATGTATATCTCTCCATATGCTAAGTTGTTATAACAAAATAAAATTGTTTGCTACTTTTTAAAATAATTTGTACTAATAACTCTTGTTTTTAATAACGCATATGTATTGTTAAATGCCACTTTATTCAAGAAATGCATTGCTGAAATACATATGGTAATTGATAAACTGAAAACAATTTTTTTTTTAACTCTATAGAGCATAACTTCAAGCGGTTAGATAATTGTAACTAAGCTGTTAGAAGAGAGGAGGAGAGTGAAACTGACAGAGAAACCTGTACTGAGTTTGGTATTTAATGATCACACACCCTTCTCATGGACTACTCTGCTAATATAACAAGTGGAATTAATCTTCTAGAACTAACAGTAGAATAACAGCTATAACTTGGACTTGTTGACTAACTACTTATGACTCAATGATACTGTAATAAACTGAGCCAAGTCAACTCAAGCTAACTTTCATGGCTCTATTGACACGTTGTGCTACTCCAATGTTCTTCAATTCTGTTCCCAACACAAGGGCATATCTAAGTATTTGGAGCAGCCATTACATGCAACAAAATGGAAGGCCTATCTTCAAATTGTCTCTTAGGACTCCACATTTTCATATAAGATAGAATGATGAATAACTCAAAAACCGTAATATGCTTTAACTTCAGATAAATGGAAAAACTTCAAATAAGCTATCATATGAATCATACAGAGACGAAACACAAGTCATGCTGAAGAATGTACAAACCAGGCCTAAAGCATAACAAGAAGATTTGAAAAAGCATTAGATAAGAGTGACTGACCTGTGGCAGAAATTTAAGAACAAGTAAACACTCACAAATGAGTAAATTTAGTTCTCTAATGACAGATCTAGATCAAATTTTTCCTAAACAATTGCCAAATAATTGAGCTACAACAAGTCTGTCATTTATATGAGTATTAAAGCATATACAGACTTATTTAAGTTATGCAATATCATCAGTTAAAGGCTAGTCATCAGTGCAATATCATCTAAATCCATACCCACATTAGTAAATCAAGAAATAAACAAAACCTAGTACTCATAATGCCAAGATATTGGTGTCAAATCAACATACTCAATCAATAAATAGATAATGCAAATCGCTTACAGTCAGCCCTAGAGTGAGAAACAACCCATTAAAATCTTCACGTTATTGATCGATGCAGGTTCTTTTCCTTTATTCTTTCTCCAACTCTTCAAGATTCGGACTCGCGAAGAACCAAGTTATAGCAGTGCCACACAAACCACTTCAAAATCTATCCTTTCTGCTTCTTTGTTCCTACAAGCCACCATGATATAAGCTCAACTAAAAGCCAACGGAGATGTATTATTATTATTGTTTCGAAGTACAGGTTTTGGCGGCCTCCAGCAATCTCAAAATTTTACAATCTGATATGGATACATAAAAACATAGAGATGTTTGGTTAAATTTGGGAAGAGCCAAACGGAGATGTATCATATGCGTCTGTTATTATTTAAGACAGACGCATATTCTCTTGAGTTGGCATATGTCATTATAAATGACATACGCATATAATTATTTATAGTTATATGCGTCTGTCATTTATAATGACTGACGCATATTCTCTTGTGTTTTACTTGTTATATGCGTCTGTCATTATAAATGGCAGACGCATATAATTATTTATATGCGTCTATTATTTATAATGACATATGTCTAAACTTTATATGATTGATATTTGTAAATGACAGACGCATATAAAAAGTAAAATATTTACAAAATTGCCACCGCATCCATTTTAAGCGTCTGCAATTTAGACAACAGACATATATAACCTTTAACTTAAAGTACTTATTGTACTCGTGTTCCATGTTCTAAGTAATCAATCAAGGGTTGCTGCCAATCTTCTTGTTCAATTTCATAAATAGAAAGAAAGTTCACTTGCCCATCTCCATTTTCTTCCACCACATATGATGGTACAACCCATCTTTTACACACAGGTACTTGAATTTCAACATTTGGAAGAGTCAATGCTGCTGCTAGATTTGCTAAAGCATCTGCCTGCTTATTTTCCTTTCTTAGCACATGTTCTATGATGCTGCTGTCAAATCTACCTAATTGTTTCTTAGCATATTGACAGTAAGGAACCAATTCAGGCTTTTTTACTTCATAAAGTAAAATGGTTAACCACAAATTTAGAATCTCCAAACACTTGAAGATGATTTATACTCATATTAGTCACTGCTTTATGCCCTAACAATAATACTTGGTACTCAGCTGCATTATTTAAGCAACATTGAGTAAGATTGAATGCATATGGAAATACCTCTCCTTCAGGAGAGATAAAAATGACTCTAGCCCCTGTACCATCATGTCGAGCTGCTCCATCAAAGTACATCTTTCAAGGTAAATTTTCAATAAACCATACATCCTCATCCGCTAAATCTTCAGAAAAATTCCAATTATCTAGGATAGGATGGCCTGCTAGGAAATTAGCTAGCACTTGACCCTTTACTGCCTTTTGAGGGACATAGGTTATATCAAATTCTTGGAGGAGAAGAGCCCATTTTGCTATCCTTCTAGAAAGAACTGGTTTTGACATTATATACTTGATTGGATCAGCTTTGGAGATCAACCAAATTTAATGAGCTTGTAGATAGTGCATAAGCTTTTGAAGGGCAAACATCAATGCTAAACACATCTTCTCAATAGGTGAATAGTTCAACTTAGGTTTGTTTAAAGTTCTACTTAGGTAATGCAGTGCAACTTCCTTACCTTTGTCATTCTCTTGTGCCAATAAAACTCCTAATGAGCATTCTTGAGCAGCAGCATAGAGAATTAGAGGACGTCTAGAAATTGGTGCTTGAAGAATTGGAGGACTCATTAAGTACTTTTTTACGCTTTCAAAAGCATTGTTACATGTTTCATCCCATAGGAAAGGAACATCCTTTTTCATCAATCTATGAAATGGATGACATCGACTAGCTAGATTTGAAATGAATCGCCGAATGTATGCCAATTTTCTTTGCAAAATTTTGAGTTCATGTATATTTCTTGGCATTGGCATCTTTGTGATAGCATCAATTTTAGATTGATCTATTTCAATTCCTCGGTGTCGCACGATGAAACCTAAGAATTTTCCAGCTGAGACTCCAAAAGCGCATTTTAAAGGATTCATCTTTAATTGATATTTCCTGAATCGTTCAAACACATGTTGTAGATCCTTTGGATGATTCTTCCTTCTTCTTAAAATTATTATGAGGCACAAACATAGGCTTGAGAACCTTGATTGTAGAGCCATCACTTGCCTTGTCTTTCTTCTCTTTTAATGGTTCTTTCTCACATGCCTCCTCTTTGTTGGATGCTTTCAAAATAGAAATCTCATTTTCTACTTTAGTTGAATCCACATAGAATTTGGCATTTGCAAAATAAGATTCAGCTATATTGAAAGGTTTAGCATCAGCATCAACCCTCTTCACCTGTCTATACCGATAATACTTAAAACATTGATGGAGTGTGGAAGAGACAACACCATTCTCATGCATTTATGGTCTTGCAAGCAACATCTTATAGGAAGTCCTAGCATCAATTACATGGAATAAATCATTTGATTCCATGTCATTCATGACTAATGCTAGCCTGATTTTTCCAAGAGTCATTTGCCCCCATTAGTTAAAACCTTGGATTATCATGCGACTTTGTAAGAGTTCATCCATAGGTATGCCTAACTCCTTCATAGTTTTAAGAGCTAGAATATTAATAGAAGACCCATCATCTATTAAAATTCTATTATCCTTCTGCTCATTGACATAGGTCGTGATAATGAGTGGACGATTGTGAAGTTTAGACCCAAGTAGCAAATCTTCGTCAGAAAAGCATATCTTAGTTGGACATGGACTACACACAGCTTTTCTAGACTCAGATTTTTCTTCTTTTTTTGGTTTATAGTCTTCTAGGTCTTCATCAATATTATAACAGGAAAAGACTACATCATCTGGCTCCACAAGTCCCTTTGGAAAAAACTCTTTTAGGGTAATAAGTACCCTAGGCCTTTCTTTGAACTCTTTTTCTTTTTGGACTAAAGGTGATCTCCTCATCATTGTTTGAGGAACTAATTTATTCACATAATTTTTCACCACTTTGGACCTATTTAGAGTAATCTTTTGCAATGGCATCTTCTTCTTTCTTCCTCTTCGTCGAGTGACAAGAGTCCACCCTTCATCAGAGTGATCTTCAATTTCCATGTACTTATTCTTGATGCCCCGAGTTAGGTCATCATTTTGTAGGGTAACTTGTATAGGTTGGTTCAAAATTTGACTAGAAAAAGCATGCATTGCAAAGTCCATAGGTTCAAAAGAACCAATCTTTAAAGTGGCAATATGAGGACTTGCACTCATTATTGTGGTTACATTAGAGGTTGCAGTTTCCTCATCAAACACAACATCGCCATCCTCATGTCATTGCATAATATTAACTTTTAGAATAAAACATTTTTGAACTGGGTGGCTAATCAACCTATGATACTTACAATAGTTTGGATCGTTTACACGATCAACTTCCTCAGGACGCTTCATTTTAGGAAGTTTAATGCGATTAGCTTCAAGCAAGTCATCCAACATCTTTGGAATATCAGTATCAGCAAAAGGGTATTATTTTTCTTGTCTTTCTTTCAAAGTGGTCTTTTTTACACCTTGGCCTCGAGTAGCAGTGGTATTTGTCTCATTTTTCTTCTCGAACTTAGTAGAAATTTTAAATGGTGCAGTACTCACCTCCATGGACTGTTTGGTTTCTACTTTTGTAGAAGGCTTACCCCCTTTGCATGTATCCTGCTTTTCCTTTCATTTCTTTGGGTCTTCCATAGGTAATCTTTGACCTTCAGCAGTAGCAATGTTTAGTTCCATGTCTTGTTCTCGAGTAGCCAACTCTTCAAAGGATTTAGGCTTGATACCTTGAAGAATGTAGCATAAACCCTAATGTATGCCTTGGATGCACATATCTAAAGTAGAGGTTTCAGATAGACGATCCTTATAGTTAAGGCTCAGATTTCTCCATCTATGGATATAGTCGATGACAGGCTCATCAACCCATTGACGTGAGTTTGTAAGCTCTATCATGCTAACAATCCAATGGGTACTGTAGAAGTAATTGAGGAACTCATGTTCTAATTGCTCCCATCCATCAATTGTGCCTGGTTCTAACTCTGTATACCAGTCAAAAGCATTTCCTTTCAAAGATTGAACAAACTGCTTAACCATCAAATCACCATAGGTACCAGCATTGTTGCAAGTTTCCACAAAGTGAGCCACTGTTGTCTCTGATTACCTTTTCCATCAAACTATTGAAACTTCAGTGGTTGATAATTTGTAGGCATTCTCAAAAGGTTAATCCTCTGAGAGTATGGCTTGGCATATGTATATGATGGCTGAATGATACTCTCGACTTGGTCTTTGACAACTTCCTTAATAAGATCTTTCAACTGACTAGCATTGATAGCTCCATCAGCTAACATTTGAGAGTCATTTGTGAGAGTAGTTGTTAGAGTTCCCACATATTCTTCAATCTTTGATGGTAAATTCTTCACAATCACTTCTCCTTTTTCAGTCAAACTTTCAAATGTTTTCATTAAAAAGGTGATTTGCTCATCTTTCTCTTTATTTGAATCACTAAGACTCTCTAGGATTTTAGTCATCTTAGCAATTTGTTCCTCCAAAGAAGTGGTGTTAGTCATCATAACAGTCATGACATCAGAAGATCCGTTTGATGACACAGGTGCACAAGGAGATGTTAGTGCATCATTTCCATGAGGATGATTGAAATATTTGATGGATTACGTGTTGCTATCCCCATTTTCCTTTTATGGAGATTGAGTAGGTGATGTCATATCTTTCACCATTTGTGGTGGAGCAAATGTCTTTTGAAACAATGGAAGAGTGTAAGCATAAATGTCCTCGATCAATCTTTCCTTGAAGGTAGCTCTTGGGCTACCATCAGTAGTGCATCGCACATCGAAGCGAATATGTGCCTTGGATTGTTGACCATTTTTGTTGTTGCTTAAAGCCATAGATCTTAATTTTTGAATCTTGTGAAGCCTTTAAAGGAAAAATATGAAAGGTAGAGATGTCCCATTAGGCGTGCCACAAATTTGTACACACAAATTTCTCATTCTGAAATTAAAATCAAGAAAAACGATGAACAAATATAAGAGTTAAATTTATTAAAATAAAGGAAATGGGGTATGATCTCTAATGTATAATTTCTACTGATGTACAAATTGGAGCCTTTGATTATTTCCTCATTTGATTACGGTTCAAGGGCTTATGAAGCTTGATCTCAAATTCGTAGAAGATTTCTCCTTTGATTTTGGTGAAAGAGATTGGTTGAACCGATGATGAACACCGTTTGAAGATTTATTTTTGTAGACTTGAACAATCTTGATGTGGAGATGTATAAGCCTTGATGCTTTGATTTTGAGTTGTCTTGACGTTTGGAGAGAATTATGTAGAGCTTTACTTGATGCTTTGGTTGCAGAGTTCTGATGACTTAAGACTTGATCTCCCCTCTCTTCTTTTTTTTTTTTTTTTGAAGACTGAAGCTCCTCTATTTATAGGAGAATTTGGGTTGTTTTTTTTATGGTAATTTAGACCATAAAAGGAAAGAATATATTTCTTTTATTTAGTCAAGTGTATTTATGCACACTTAGACTATTTATGGAAAAGAAATACACTTCTCTATTTAAGGCAATTGTATATTTTGACAAATAAAAATATTTGATTTGATATTTGAACTTTATTTAATAATTAAATTAAATTAATTACTAAATAAAACATAAGTCCAATTTATTTACGGACCTAAAATTTTTATGTCTACAGTTGTATATGTGTTTAAGGGTTTGGTTAAGGAAAAAAAGTTAAGAAAATATGAGAAGAGTGAAAATTCCATGTTCACACCCATGAATGTTGTGTCACGACCGTGACTGATTGAGTCATCCCATGAACATCATCAGATATAAAACTCCAATAACTGTTCTTTTTCTCATGACCTAAACTCAAAAGTAAACCCTAGAATTTGAAGATCCTCATACTATAGACCAATATCTTGTGCTTTTCTTTGATTCCTATACCAAAACACTTAAACCAATATCAAAGATCAAAGTTTAACAAGTTTTTAGGAAAAAGAAACATAACAAAGGTTGTGTTCTTGAGGAGGCTGACCCAAGGAAGAGGAAAAGGGTCCAAATCTTTCTTTCTGGATGTGTTTCCTTCAATCTTGGTAAGGAATCACGTTTTTTCTTCTTCTTTACAAGCTTTCATAGTTTTTTTTTCAAATATATTCCATTTTTGGTAGAGACCCATTTTCAGATAGGTTAAGGTTTTGGTTGATCATCAGCTTTTAAGGTTTAAGACACATCTTTAAGCTTATTAAGGGTTATAGTATGCTTTAGAAAGAGGTTATATAAGTTTAAGGTGATATAAGAGGTTTAAGGTTAGGATTTGTTCATTTATGGCTTTAAAAGTTAAGCATATGGTATATAGAAGTTGATGGATATATGTTATATATGACAGGAGTTGGAAGAGAAGATGGTGAAACCCACTAAGATGACAAACAAGCTGGAGAGAAGCTTGGTTTTGAGGCTCTATTAGAGATATGTACATATATGCATTTAAAATCCAAATTGATGGCATGATGTATGTTAAATTTGTGTTAATTGCCTTTGTATGCTATAAATGTTAGCTCTTATTTATAATGAGTTTAAAAGAAGTAATTAATGTTATGATGTTACAAGAATTGAATGTGAAGTATGCTTGCTAAGAGTTATTAAATGACACCATATTGTGGAGTGTAATAAATGATTCAAATGTGCATTTATGAGGATAATAAACGATGATGGCTCTAGTGACTGAAAAAAGTAATTAATGATGTATTAATACCTATGGAATCATAGATGATTGCTAATATGTATAATGAGCATGAAAAATGGGGAATTGATTGATTATGTGTTCTCTTGATTTTAATATGAGATAACCATTATAGCCCTTGCATGTGGATTACTTTGAATGGCTTGTTTTTCTAGAAAACCCAAATTCACACCCGTGACATAGGGTTCAGGATCGTGAATCATCATCATAAAACTATTCATTTCAGGCAAAGTTTGTCATAATTTGAGTCACCATTTGGCTCACAACTGTGAATAAATATGCAAGTTTTAGTTAGAGACGTTCATGACATAGTTCACAGTTTGGTTTACGAGTAGGGGTGTCTATGAATGAATTTTCATGGTCATGAACACATAGTTCATGCCCATGAATCATGTTTAAAATGTTATATGTTATTCTTCCAGAATTGTAATTTAACAGATATATATATATATATATATATTTCCATAATGGTATGACATTAATAGAAGACACATGTCTATATGATTGTTCTTGCATTTCTGATAAATGGTGAATTTCACATGTTCTGTAACACCGCCTCACCCCAGTAGCTCGTGCCCGAATGAGGGTGTGTTACAATGACTTCATCAATTAAAATATCATTATATAAGTTATATATAAAGCAAAATCACTCGTACATTTTTTTTTCATTTCCAATATTCACTATTTATTTACTTTGCATTTATAAAAGAAATATAACATAAGAGTTAAACTACCTTTTTATATAGTAATATGTTCTTTACAAAACATACTGTTTATTTTACAAATAGTACAAAATAAAATTTACAAGATAACACACAAAAGTTGTGTAACCCACGACGTGTGCAACAGGCTGCTTTACTGGATTAGGTCACTGCTGGCTTTGTCTACTATTTTCTTTTTATTCTTTACTAAATCTGCGTGAGAAAACTCTCACGCTAAGCTCTTGGCTTAGTAGTGCATATAGATAAGACAATAAACTATTTTTAATGTCACATGCATTGTCATATAAAAATTTATGATCAAATCATGCAAACATACATTTCATAATATTATAGTATGCATAACATCAATTTATTGTATCTCATTTTGTTTAACATAATCAAATCATCATTCTCATGCAAATCATGGTATTCTAACATGTATAGACATCAAATGATATTATGTTATCTCATACTTATTTATTTTATTACCACCTTATTATATAACACTAAACTTTCTTTTTATCCATGCCACAATTCATAATTCCATTTTTATTATCCATGTCACAAATCATAATTCCCGTTTTACTTTCAATAATTCTTTTATGTCCCATAACTTCTTTATTTATGTTTTTATTTATGCCCAGGACACCTATGAACCACTGAATAGGATAACGGAGTTGCCATCCAGGCACTTAGGAGTGCCACCCGGGCAATATGATGAGCGCATATAAGTGCCAAACCCGGCGTAGATATCCATGTCAAACTCGGCATAGATAACCATGCCAAACTCGGCGTAGATAATAATGTCATACCCGACATAAATAACAGTGCCAAACCCGGCATAGATAACATTGTCAAACCCGGCGTAGATAATGATACCATTAATGGATTTAATCATTTTCATCATACTCCCCCCCTATTTGGCATGCCAAACTATCCTAAGTTGGTTCTAGTTAGGTGTTCCAGGGCTTATACAATTTCATTAAAATTCATAACAATTAATTTACTAATTTCCATGCATGTAATATCTCAAAATACTCATATAATTACTCAATTAAAATAATATTTACATAATATAACAAAGTTCTCATCATTTTACTCATTTCATTCCTCAATTCACATGCTGCCCTGCCACTGGCAGATTCTGTCCTCTGTTTTGGATCTTAATATTGGTCCTGTTCCGTTCTGAATTTAGTTACATGACCTTCATACAAATTTTAGATATGGATCTTAGCTTTAATATTCATCTTGAATCACTTAATTCTGAGTTCTTTAGAAAAATCTATGATAATATTAACACTAACTGGTCACTGATAATTCTGCCCAGATTTTTCTGGACAGATTCTAAGTCTAATTTTTATGAATTTTTCTGGACAATTACAGACATATTCAGATCTTATGGTCTAAGTAACAATTGTATCCCTATGTCTTATCTTTCAATTCCAACAAATAACATACAAAACCGAATTCTAGATATTACGTTATAACAGTTTAAGTGAACACTGCTCATCAATTTCCAGCAAGGAACATACAAGATAATCACATTCAATTTTTACCAAATTAAATCCTAAGTCTAGCAAACATGCATCCCCAAGATTTTAATCACAAAATAATATCAATTTAGAATCATCAGCATTTCAAATAATTAAATTATACAACTAAAAAAAATAAAATAGGCTATTGCCTTAGGTTATGCATAAACCTCTTTTTTTTTCTCTTTTCTTTCTCTTTACTTTTCTTTCTCCTTTCCTTTGCTCCCTTGATCTAGTTCCTTGTTAACTTGAGTTCCTAAAATTTAAAATCAGATTATTAAAACCTCATAAACCCTAATTTTTCTCTTTTTCCTTACTCTCCTAAGCTTCCTTAGGCATAAAAATGGAATTTCCCATGCTTTTCTCTCTCTTTTTCTCACTTTCTCTTCTTAGAACAAGGTTTGGTTATGGCTGTCCAAGGGAAAAACGTGGGCTGGTTTGAGAGGAAGAATTTTTCCCAATGAAAATGGATAAGGAAGAGGAAGAAACAATCAAGAAAAAAATGACAAAAGTCATTAAGATGGAGGACACATAAGCCACATTCTAGAAACTTTCATTAATGTTATATGCATGTATCTTCATTAGCTTATTAAACTTTGCCACTTGGTGTATTGGGCTTCAAGAAACGTGGGAGGCAATTGAAAGATAGAAAATTCTAGATATGAAGAGATGAAAGAACAATTAAGAGAATAAAGACAAGCTACATAATTATGGGACACCTAAGCCAAATTCTAGACGTCTTCATTAATGCATTCATCTCCCTTGATGTATGTTAATTATCCACTTAATGTATGCCACTTGGTGTGGCCAGCCCCTTCCCATGTGTTTAATGTCTCAATCATGTATTTAATTTATGATTATCCCAATAAATCCTCAAATTTTTGATAAATTACAAATTGACCCCTAAACTTTTCAAAATTTGCAATTTAGTCATTTACCGAAATTTAACATCTTTAAATATTTTGAACACTTTATTAGATATTTTCCATACTTAATTACCATAATTTTCTTTATTTTTCGATAAAAGTCCAAATTTAGATTTCGGTCAAACCGACAAGTCGATTTAACAACTCGCGTGACTTTAGTCTAAATTAGCGGATATGACATTCTCTCCCCCTTAAAATAAATTTCGTCCTCAAAATTTTTACCTGTTCATTATGAGAACAACTGAGGATATTGCCTCTTCATGACTTATTCGTTCTCCCATGTGGCTTCTTCAGTAGCATGATTCTGCCATACCACTTTAACTAATGGAACTTTCTTGTTTCATAAAACTTTTTCTTCCCGTGCTAATATAGCCACTGGTTCCTCTTCATACGTCAAGTCAGTCTGCACTTCTATCTCCTCTATTGGAATAACATGAGTCGGATCAGACCTATATCTCCTTAGCATCGACACATGGAAAACATTATGGATTTTATCCAACTCTGGTGGAAGTGCTAATTGATATGCCACTGGTCCGATTCTTTCCAAAATCTCATAAGGACCAATGAACCTCGGACTTAACTTTCCCTTTTTACCGAATCTTCATACTTTCTTCTAAGGTGAAACTTTAAGAAACACCTTATCTCCCACAGCATACTCTATATCTCGCCTCTTAAGGTCAACATATGATTTATGTCGATCTTGAGCTGCTTTCAATCTTTCTTGGATAATTCTAACCTTTTCTTCTGTTTGTT
Organism: Triadica sebifera; assembly: GCA_023653625.1. Taxonomy (NCBI): domain Eukaryota; kingdom Viridiplantae; phylum Streptophyta; class Magnoliopsida; order Malpighiales; family Euphorbiaceae; genus Triadica; species Triadica sebifera. Next base: position 7,776,564 of record JALBGG010000023.1, on the reverse strand, counting down.
GCACTAACTCTAGCCCTATCAACTTCTTTTCACTCAATTCAGTCCAACTGACTGGTGTCCTGCATTTTCTTCCATACAATGCCTCATACGGAGCCATGCCTATGCTCGTCTGATGGCTGTTGTTGTAGGCAAACTCCATAAGAGGTAAATATCTATTCAAGCACACAACTTCTCATCATATCCTCTAGCAACTGAATAACTCTCTCTGATTGTCCATCTGTTTGCGGATGAAAGGCCGTGCTGAAATTGAGTCGAGTCCCCAAAGCTTGCTATAGACTCTTCCAGAATTGTGAAGAAAATATGGGATCTCTATCAGATATGATGGACATTGGCACTCCATGCAATCTCACTATCTCACTTACATAAATTTTAGCTAGCTTATTCAATGAGTAGTCCATTTTGACAGGTAAGAAGTGTGCCGACTTCGTCAATCAACCCATTATCACCCACACTGCATCATGCTTTCTCTGAGTCATCGGTAAATCGGACACAAAATCCATAGTGATTCTTTCCCATTTCCACTCTGGAATCGGTATTGGTTGCAGCAATCCTGTGGGCAACTGGTGTTCTACTTTCACTTGTTGACAATTTAGACATTTAGCAACATATTTAGTGATATCCTTCTTCATCCCTGGCCACCAATATTGAGTTTTCAAATATTGATACATCTTGTTCCCGCCTGGATGCATGGTATATACTGTTTCATGTGCTTCTTTTAAAATATCGGACTTCAGCTCTTCTACACCAGGCACACAAATCCTATTATTGAATTACACTGTGCCATCCTCTATCAATGAAAAATCAGGCTTTTCTCCCTTTTTCACTGCCTCGACTATCTCTACTAACTTTTCATCTTGCTTCTGAGCATCTTTGATCCTCTGCATCAAAGTAGATTGTATTCGCATCTCAGCTAAAATCTTCCTACTTAGTGCATCTGCAACCACATTAGCTTTTCCTGGCTGGTAGTTGATCATGCAGTCATAATCTTTAATCAACTCTAACCATCTTCGTTGTCTCATATTTAACTCTTTATGTGAGGGAAGGTACTTAAGACTTTTATGATCTGTATAGATATAACATCTTTCCCCATACAGATAATGTCTCCATATCTTAAGAGCAAAAACTATCGCAGCTAACTCCAAATCATGTGTCGGATAGTTAAGTTCGTGAGACTTAAGTTGTCTTGAGGCGTAAGCAATCACCTTTCCTTCTTGCATAAGAACATAGCCTAAACCATTATCACTAGGATCACTGTACACAACAAAGTCTTTTCCTGGAATAGGCTGAGTCAAAACTGGTGCTTCAGTCAACATTGCCTTCAGTCGATCAAAACTTGCTTGACACTTGTCTGTCCACTCGAAACGGACCTCTTTTCAAAGCAGTCATGTCAAAGGAGTCACTAATGATGAAAATCCCTTCACAAACCTCCTATAATATCTGTCTAATCCAAGGAAACTTCTCATTTCTGTCATATTTCGTGGTGGTTTCCATTTAAGAATACCCTCAATTTTACTAGATCAACCCGAATACCTTCTGCTGAAATTACATGACCTAGAAAACTGACTGCTTCAAGCCAAAACTCGCACTTAGATAGCTTTGCATACAACTGCTTCTCCCTCAATGTTTGCAGCACTATTCTGAGATGTTGATCATGTTCTACTCGGTCTCTATAGTAGATAAGAATGTCATCAATAAACACTACTACAAATTGATCAAGGTATGGCCTAAACACTCGATTCATCAGGTCCATAAAAGCTGCTGGTGCATTCGTCAATCCAAAGGGCATAACCAGGAACTCATAATGACCATAACGAGTCCTGAATGTCGTCTTAGGTACATCTGACTCTTTTATCATCAGTTGATGATACCCCGATTGAAGATCTATCTTTGAAAATATGGCTGCACCTTTCAATTGGTCAAATAAGTCATCAATCCTAGGCAGTGGGTATTTATTCTTAATAGTCACTTTATTAAGCTACCTGTAATCGATGCAAAGACAAAGAGTGTCATCTTTTTTCTTGACAAATAATATCGGAGCACCCCATGGTGATACACTGGGTCGTATAAAAACCTTATCTAACAACTCCTGGAACTGTACCTTTAGCTCTTTCAACTCTACTAGTGCCATCCTATATGGTGTAATGGAAATAGGGGTGGTGTCGGGTACCAAATCGATAGCAAATTCAATTTCTCTATCCGGCGGTAACCCTGGCAACTCCTCTGGAAATACGTCGGGGAACTCACTAACAGCAGGAATATCCACCAACTTCGGACTTGCTTTTTCCATATCAACCACATACGCTAAGTATGCTTCACATCCCTTATTAATGAGTTTCTGGGCTTTCAACACTGATATCACATTGTCTGGGTATCTTTTATCCCCACCCATCACCATTATCTCATCTTGTTCTGGAATTCTGATGATCATCTGTCTTCTTCCACAATCCACTACCACTCCATAACGAGCTAACCAATCCATTCCCAAGATCACATCGAACTCATGGAATGGTAATTCTATCAAGTCTGCTGGGAATTGCCTTCCTTGAATTTCAATAGGGCAATCCCTAAATACCTTGCTAACCCTCACACTATGTCCTATTGGGTTAGTCACAAGAATCTCAAATTCTATAAACTGTGGTTCTAAACCTTCTCGACCCGGTGGTGGTGTACATATGTATGAATGCGTTGACCCCGGATCTATCAATGCATGTATGTTAGAGCCAAATAGAAGGAATTTACCAATTAAGACATCTGGTGCATCCTGCTCCTCTCGGCCTCTCATGGCATATGCCCTGACTGGGGCAGCTTTACTACCTTCTGGCCTCTCAACTGTCTCTGATATGAACTGACTGGACCCTGATCGGCCTGCTCTGCTTTGCCCTTGACCTCAGCCTCTACCTTGCACAGAAGCATGTGTCTGCATTAGCTCAGTGCTCCCCGAACCTCTGCCATACTGTAACAAGGGACAATCTCTCCTCATATGGTCTTTAGAGCCACATCTAAAATATGCTCCTGTCATCCACCAACACTCTACGGGATGAGAACGGCCACAATGTTGGCATTCTAGTAGGGGTAGAGATCTATATGGTGTCTGTGTCAGTGCACTGGCTGCCAAAGAAACAGATCTCGCGGGTTGTCCCCGCCTAAAGGAAGAAGGCTTGTTAGAACCCCCAGCCTGAAATCGGCCACTGAAAGATCTAGCTCTTTTGCCACTTGACTGTACTCTACCCGGTTGTGATATGGGCCTCTTGAACCCTCTATCTTATGTTGACTGTTGTGTGTCTAGAACTCTCTCAATTGTTTTGGCAGATGCTAGCAAACTAGGAAAACTCATCAGACATAGAGCTAAGACTTGTAGCTTGATTGGGTCTCTCAATCCATCTTCAAATCGTCGGCACTTATTTGCCTTAGTGGATACAATGCCTCCAGCATACTTGCAAAGATGTGTGAATTCTCTTCCATATTCTGTTACCGATAAGTTTCCTTGTTTTAGCATCAAAAACTCTCTTTTCTTGTCATCTGTGTAGATAGGAGGAATATACTGCTCCTTAAACTTCTCTAGAAAGAACTCCCACGTCATAGGGTCAGGAGCCTCTATGCTCTGTGATTCAGATCGCCACCAGTCATATGCATGCTCCTGTAGTAAAGATACTGCATACTCATATTTATGCTCATTTGTGCAATGCAGCTGATCAAAAACTCTCTCTGCCCGTTCTAGCCAAAACTCTGCCACTGAGGGGTCATCTTCCCGTTTACCGTAGAAATCGGGTGCCCCTAACTTCCTCAGTCTCTCAAATTGTAATCCTGATGAGGCTGGTTGTGATGCTCTTTGTAGCAAATCTATCATGTTCCTTATAAACTCTGTTTGTCCTGTGCCAGCAATAGACTGCCCTCTTGATAGGCTAGTACTGGATCTAGATGCAGTAGCTTGGCGACGACAGGGTCACGATGAAGCCTGTGTTTCAGTAGGCTCATTACTTTCGCCTCCTTCGGCCACAATATGTCGTGACCCTGAGTCCATACTATACCTATATCATAAAATAACAGCCCCAATCAGTAAACAGCAACTTTAATACTTAATTGTGGGTACACACATATCATAATTATTTTTGAAAACCATTTTAAAATCCCAAACTGCCCAAACCGGGCTTTAATACCAAAATCCAGAAACACAAACCTGGCTCTGATACCAAAAACGGTAACACCGCCTCACCCCAGTAGCTCGTACCCGAATAAGGGATTGCTACACTGACTTCATCAATTAAAATATCATTATATAAGTTATATATAAAGCAAAATCACTCGTACATTTTTTTTTCATTTCCAATATTCACTATTTATTTGCTTTGGATTTATAAAAGAAATATAACATAAAAGTTAAACTACCTTTTTATAGAGGAATATGTTTTTTCCAAAACATACTGTTTATTTTACAAATACTACAAAATAAAATTTACAAGATAATACACAAAAGTTGTGTAACCTACGACGTGTGCAACAGGCTACTTTACTGGCTTAGGTCACTTCTGGCTTTGTCTACTATTTTCTTTTTATTCTTTACTAAATCTGCGTGAGAAAACTCCCACGCTAAGCTATTGGCTTAGTGGTGCATATAGATAAGGCAATAAACTATTTTTAATGTCACATGCATTGTCATATAAAAATTTATGATCAAATCATACAAATATACATTTCATAATATTCTAGTATGCATAACATCAATTTATTGTATCTCATTTTGTTTAACATAATCAAATCATCATTCTCATGCAAATCATGGTATTCTAGCATGTATAGACATCAAATTATAGTATGTTATCTCATACTTATTTATTTTATTACCACCTTATTGTATAACACTAAACCTTCTTTTTATTCATGCAAAAATTCATATTTCCATTTTTATTATCCATATCACAAATCATAATTCCCGTTTTACTTTCAATAATTCATTTATGTCCCATAACTTCTTTATTTATATTTTCATTTATGCCCAGGACACCTATGAACCACTGAATATGATAACGGAGTTTCCATCCAGGCACTTAGGAGTGCTACTCGAGCAATATGATATGCGCATATAAGTACCAAACCCGACGTAGATAACCGTGCCAAACTCGGCGTAGATAACTGTGCCAAACTCAGCGTAAATAATAATGTCATACCTGGCATAAATAACAGTGCCAAACTCGGCGTAGATAACATTGTCAAACCCGACGTAGATAATCATACCATTAATGGATTTATTCATTTTCATCATACTCCCCCCCTATTTGGCATGCCAAACAATCCTAAGTTGGTTCTAGTTAGGTGTTCTAGGGCTTATACAATTTCATTAAAATTCATAACAATTAATTTACTACTTTTCATGCATGTAATATCTCAAAATAATCGCATAATCATTCAATTAAAAAAATATTTATATAATATAACAAAGTTCTCATCATTTTACTCATTTCATTCCTCAATTCACATGCTGCCCTGCCACTGGCAGATTCTGTCCTCTGTTTTGGACCTTAATTTTGGTCTTGTTCCGTTCTGAATTTAGTTACATGATCTTCATACACATTTTATATATGGATCGTAGATTTAATATTGAACTTGAATCACTTAATTCTGAGTTCTGTATCAAAAGATATGATAATATTAACACTAACTGGTCACTGATAATTCTGCCCAGATTTTTCTGGACAGATTCTAAGTCTATCCTTTATGAATGTTTCTGGACAATTATAGACATATTCAAATATTATTGTCTAAATAAAAATTGTAGCCCTATGTCTTATCTTTCAAGCCCACTAAAGAACATACAAAACTGAGTTCCAAATATTAAGTTATAACAGTTTAAGTGAATATTGCTCATCAATTTCCAGCAAGGAACATACAAGATAATCACATTCAATTTTTACCAAATTAAATCCTAAGTCTAGCAAACATGCATCTCCAAGATTTTCATCACAAAATAATATCAATTTAGAATCATAAGCATGCCAAATAATTAAATCATACAACTAAAAAAAATAAAATAGGCTATTGCCTTAGGTTATGCACAAACCTCTTTTTTTTCTCTTTTTTTTCTCTTTACTTTTCTTTCTCCTTTCCTTTGCTCCCTTGATCTAGTTCCTTGTTAACTTGAATTCCTAAAATTTAAAATCAGATTATTAAAACCTCATAAACCCTAATTGTTCTCTTTTTCCTTACTATCCTAAGCTTCCTTAGGCATGAAAATGGAATTTCCCATGCCTTTCTCTCTCTTTTTCTCACTTTCTCTTCTTAGAACAAGGTTTGGTTATGGCTGTCCAAGGGAAAAACATGGGCTGATTTGAGAGGAAGAATTTTCTCCAATGAAAATGGATAAGGAGGAAGAAGAAGAAACAATCAGGAACAAAATGACAAAAGTCATTAAGGTGGAGGACACATAAGCCACATTCTAGAAACCTTCATTAATGTTATATGCATGTATCTTCATTAGCTTATTAAACTTTGCCACTTGGTGTATTGGGCTTCAAGAAACGTGGGAGGCAATTGAAAGATAGAAAATTCTAGATATGAAGATATGAAAGAACAATTAAGAGAATAAAGACAGGCTACATAATTATGGGACACCTAAGCCAAATTCTAGAAGTCTTCATTAATGCATTCATCTCCCTTAGTGTATGTTAATTTCCCACTTAATGTATGCCACTTGGTGTGGCCAGCCCCTTCCCATGTGTTTAATATCCCAATCATGTATTTAATTTATGATTATCCCAATAAATCCTCAAATTTTTGATAAATTGCAAATTGACCCCTAAACTTTTCAAAATTTGCAATTTAGTCATTTACCGAAATTTAACATCTTTAAATATTTTGAACACTTTATTAGATATTTTTCTTACTTAATTACCATTATTTTCATTATTTTTTGATAAAAGTCCAAATTTTGATTTTGGTCAAACCGATGAGTCGATTTAACAACTCGCGTGACTTTAGTCTAAATTAGCGGATATGACATGTTCCAAATGTTATGTTATAAGATAAAGGTTTATAAAAAAGTATATCAAAAGAATTTGGAACAAGTAAAGCCGAGGCTCGATACTAGGACTAAAAGTAGGATAGGTGGCATGCCATAAGGGGGCGTATGGTACCATAGTTATATATTACATAATGAGTTATTTTAACGACAAGGTGGCTTAAGCTCGAAGAGCGTCCTTGATCCTATGTTTCATGTAAAAGATATATGTTTGAATGTGAATTTAGCTTGGAAAGTCCTTTTGACTTGAGTCTAGACGGGCATATATGATTATAGACAGTGGTAGGGTAGCTTAAACTCGAAGAGCACCTCTATTTACAACTTGTATCTAAATAGTCTAAGTTGAGAGTTGTTGGGCTAAGATGCTAAAGTAATAAAAGAATACAACATAATGAAAAAAAAGGTTTTACGACACATGTATATAATGACAAATGTATGTTATATGTTATGTACATAAGTAATAAGCACGATATATAGGTCTATTACTTTATTAGTTCCATAAGATGAAATATATTACATTATGTTATGGTTTTGCTGTCATGCCACATTATTTTAATATAATGTCATGTATATGTATGATGTGATGTTATTGTATGAATGCATGTTGAATTTATATGCCTACATATACCACTAAGCTTTTAATATATTAGTGTATGAGTATTTTTTTCTACACAGGTTAGAGCCTAGTAGATAGTAGAAGTTGATCAAAGGAGCAAGTCTATGTTTAAACACAACAGAGCAGACCTGACAAGGGTCGATGATATATCATATTTTGTATTTTGTACATGACATATGAGTTATTTTTATAAACATCGGGCCATTGGAGTCCAAGGTTTTAATATATATATATATATATATATATAATGATGTTTCTTATGGAACAAAAATATTTAATAGTACATGTGATGAATTTGTATGTAATACGTTTATGTGACAAAAAGGGTTTAAGTTTAGAATTTTTCATAAATTTTTCGCAATGGGTACTTATGGCACTCACTCATTTAGTTAGGTTAATCATGATTATATGAGAGGACAATACAATTAAAATTGATAAGGCCAGTGTAAGGAGCACACATTTTTGAACTTGTAATTTTATTAAATAACAGGTCAAAAAGGGCATTTGTTTACATTGTTGCAATAGAAAGCTAGACCCATAATTTTAAATTTAAGATATATATCTTGGGCTTGCTATAAGAGACGACAAGCCCACCACTCCCAAAAACACATTGCCTTTGGTAAATAACAATTTATGTGTGGATAGTATATTTGTAAAGCCCACTAATTTGGGCCCAAATCGCGAATGCATCTTAAAGGTGCAACTGCATTTATCAAAGTCTAAAATTCAAGCTAAAATAATAATTTAAATATTTTTGAGGATAAGTAAAGTTATTAGACATGGTAAATTAATAAGGGAAATTTAATTAAATGCATTTTGGGATAAATGCATGAGCAGTGGCATAATAGTAATTTTACATGAACAGAGTTTTAAAATATTTGTTTGAGTAAGACTTTTATATGATTGGGTGATTTATATATGGTTTTGATTTAAAATGAGATATAGCTTAATTTGGGTTATTAGATCTTAGGGCAAGATTACATTTTTGCCAAAGGAGTATAAAAGTCTTTCCTTCCCTTTTCTCTTTCTATTTTTCTATACACTCCATTTCTTTTCTCCCCATTCCTCACGTAACCAACATATTCTTATTCTCTTCTTCATTTATTCTATATTTCTAATAATAGAACACTCAAGATTCATGAGATTTCACATCCTTATGATCAAATTTTGAAGAAAGGAACGAATAGAGAAAAAGCTAAGTAAGAGGGAAAATTTTTGTGAGAGGGAAAGAAGGAAGAAGCGGGAGAGGCACAAAGAGGATTCTAGAGCAAGATCCATTTAGATCTTTAATCAAGTAAGTTTATCTACTAATTCTCTTATTATTTAAAACATTAGAATTAAAAAGAGAAGTATCAAGTTAATTCCTCTTTTACTCCAAATGTTGAAATTAGGGTTCATCTCAACCCTAATTTTTTCTTATGTTTTTGGACAACTTAGATACAAATTTAAAGGGTTATGTAACTAGAAAAATGTTCCTTTATGTTTAAGTTTAATGTAAAACAAATATAATAGAATTTGGATTAGTAATGAGTGAGATATGCCCCTATCTTTGCACATTGCTCTGTGTAGTGATGAACCATAAGCATAATTGTTTTTTAACTATATTTGACCCATATATAATGAAAATATTTGGTTAGATACAGGAAAAATGTAGGTAAACATTACCTATAGATGCCTGAAAATTTTCAAAATGAAATCTTATGAGGATTAACACTATGTTTGGTTGAAGGGAAAATAACGAGATAAAATATGGGAGAATTTTTACTTTACCTAGTTTGGATATGGAGGGAAAATAAAGAGGGAAATAAAATATTCCTTATTTTTCTCTTTGTATTTATTCCCCAAATTGGAGATAAAATAGAAAGGATTGGGAGAAATTTTTTACTGTTGAGCATAAAATTACCTTTTTATCCATACTTCAGTTTGTTACTACTGTTAGACTTTGTGTTCAATTGCTTTTTGCTAAGTAGCTACTTCATTCTTTTAGTTCCATTACTATAAAGTGCAACCATATTCTGTCGTGATAATATTGTGATTTTAATTTTTTAATTTTTCATGTTATGTCATAATTAATAAATTTGAAAAATAACTAGTCATTATTTTTGGGTTTTTTCACTTAAATGTATAATATTTTATGTTGTAATTGTTTGTTTATTATTTTATAACGTATAAAATTATTTTATTTATTATTTCATTATAGTAAGATATTTATTATTCTATAAAGTGATAAGAATATATATATATATATATATATATATATATATATATATAATATTATTTTCTTTCCTCTTCCTTGTTATTTTTCTTCAATTCAAATATAAAAAAGAAAAATATATTTTATTTTCCATCATTTCCTTTGTTATTTTGCGTCCATTCAAATATGAGGATGGAAAATGAGAGAAAATAAAATTTATTTTACCTCCCCCTTATAGAAAGTTCCCAAACAAGAAGGGGTAAAAGTTATTGATCAAACTTGAGGCTGAGTACTATTCATTATGATTTTACCTACATCAAGTCGTGTGATTTTTTCAACCCACTTAGGATGAGAATTCAAGGATGGCTAAAATATGTAAAATTTGGATAAATAAATCCTTTATATGTCATAAAATTTTCGGATTAAAACCCCAAAAGAATTGAGAGATATGGGTCATTATATTGGGTTGGTAAAGTGTCTTTACAATTGGATATTATTTAGCAATTTTTGTTGTATATATTTTATCATTTTTGGTACACTATGAATTGAAGGGGGCCCAAACTAGGGATCCAAGTGCATCCTAAGGATTAAATAACCTTTTCAAGGTGAGTAAACTTATAGTGAGACATACACATCAATTTGATTACTTGTATTGTAATATCAATGTATATACGTGTTTTGATTAATGCATGAATAAGTATGATAAGTAATTTGTGATGACATGCAAATAGTTGTTAATGTGTGTATGTATATATATATATATATATGCACACTTGGCATTCAAATTCAATTTATGGCAAGTTTTAATGATTTTGTATGTTTTGACATGATAAAATATATGCTTGAAGATGTGTTTGAAAGATGAATGGTATGCATAAAAATGGTAGAATGCATGTTTGTTGACTATTTGGCCTTGTGAGAGGCAATTAAGTATGGTAAAAGAGCTAGGATTATGTTTTGAGTAGGAAATTTCACATTTGATTATTTAAGGCAATTAGAGACTTTAAATGTGTTAGAATTGATTTTTAAGGAATAAAAAGTGTGCTATATGATTCTTGCCAAATGGGTTATATTATGGAATTGAGTTTGGAATGGGATTCAGTTTTTTATGTTGAAAGAATGCCTATTTGCTTAATTCACATTTTCGTCAAACTACACCCAAGATTTATTCCCATGATTGGTGAGTTCACAACTATGAACACTTATTCACTTCCATGAATGAATATTTATGGTCGTGAATGTTGGATACACATAAAGGATTAAGTTATCTGATGTTATATTAAATGAATAATTGTGGAACTATGTTATTGATGAATTATTTAAAAACATGAATAATTTAGTTCACAATGTAATGACACAGTGAGAACTATTGTGGCACAAAACATGTTATACATATACAATGTCTACCATAAGTATATATGATTATGAGATATAAATGATCATGATGATGATATGATAGGATATGTACATGAATATTGTGAATCATGCAATATACATATATACCCACCTAGCTAATTAGGATTTCTGTCGATTAATTGAGTAGATACTACTAGTTACTGTAGTAGAAAACTTGTGAAATTTTAAATCTTTTTCTCTTTTTGTAAAACTTAATCTCAAATCTTATTACTGAAATAAACATTTGCATTAAAACTTACATGCATAAAACTTGATCCCTAAAATTAAACATAAACCCAAAAACCCATGTCATGAATAAAAGAAACAAAAATGATATGAAACCAAACCCTTTAAGGTTTGACATTAACTCTCGGTATGAGCGCTTCTTTTCTTCATGCCAACTTCAGTTATCCCTTAGGCTCCAAACTTGTGTGTAGAAAACCCACATGCTAAGCTACTGAAAACTTAGTGGTACATATAGGTATAAAAATTCAAGCATATATTTATACAATTCATGACCTAAATTACATATTCGTGTTATGATATCATAGTCATAAACAACTAACCTAATGCATGACAATACAAGTATCATATCTTTTATGCATATATCATATCATCAATCATACATATCAAGGATTCTCATAAAACTAGTTCACTATAATTTTACCGTACTTATTTCACTTTGCATTGCTCATAACTTACCATTATCCGATTACTATTTTCTTTTTAAATCTATTTTTTCCAAAACTCTAAACCGAACTATCTGGATGAAGATTATGGAATAGTTACACTTTACCTGAGCTTCAACCACGTCATATCTGCTAATTTAGGCCCCTAGTCGCGCGAGTTGTTAAATCGACTCGATGGTTCGACCGGAGTCTAAATTTAGATTTTGACTGAAAAATAATTAAAATAATGGCAAATAGTTATGGAACATATATAATAAAGTATTTAAAATATTTAAAGATATTAAATTACGGTAAGGGACTAAATTGCAAAATTTGAAAAATTTAGGGTCAATTTACAATTTACCAAAAATTGGAGGACTAATTGGGATAACCACAAATTAAATGCATGAATTGGGAAATTATATGCATTTGGTGGTTGGCCATACCAAGTGTGAAGTTTTGAGAAGCTAATTAACATACATGAATTAGGCATTAAATGCATATGGTCTTAGGTGTCCCATTAGTAATGAAATTTTTCCTCTTTCTCTTACGTATCTATTCCATCCTTTTATCTGTCATCTAGAATACTCTAATCTCATCAAATCAGACCACGTTCTTCCCCTCCCAAATCCTCCATAGCTAAAGCTTGATTCTAGGAAGAGAAAGTGAGAAAGAGAGGGAGAATGGCATGGAAGAGTAGATTTCACGCATTGTTGATCAAAAGGAAGCTAGAGAAAGTAAAAAGAAAACAAATAAATTAGGAAATAAAATAAAAATAAAACCTTAAGGTTTGGCTATAGAAGCAAGGAAGTGAAGGTAAGGTGATTTTTCTTTTCTTCCATGTTCTTTTTTAAAAAAAGGTAGAGATTAGAGCAAAAAGAGATAAAAAGGTTAGGGTTTATGGAGTTTTAATGAAGTAAAGTTTTAGTGAAACCTTTTATGTATTTTAGGAACTCAAAAAGGAGCTAGCTCAAAGGAGCAAAGGAAAAGAGAAAGAAAAGTAAAATAAGAGGTTTGTGCATAACGTAAGGCAATAGCCTATATTTTGTCTTTAAGTTGCATGATTTGAGCATTTGGCATATTTATGATTGTAAAATAATAATATTTTGTGATAAAAGTTTTGGGATGCATGTTTGCTAGACTTAGGATTAATTTTGGTAAAAATGGAATGTGATTAATATGTATGTTCTTTGCTGAAAATTTAGGAGTAGTGAGTACTTAAACTATTATAACTTAAGTTTTGGAACTTGGTTTTGTGTGTTGCTTATTGGGTTTGGAAGCTAAGACATAAAGCTATAACTTTTATTTAGACCATAAAATCCAAATATATCTATATGTTTTCAGAAAAATACATAAAGTTCGAACCTAGAATTTGACCAGAAAATTCTGGGCAAAATTGTTAGTGACCTGTTAGTGTTAATTTGATCATATCTTTTGATGCAGAACTCTAAATTAAGTTATTTGAGTTGCATATTAAAAATAAGATTCAGAAATAAAATTTTTAAGAAGACCCTGTAATTGAATTAGAATGTTAATAAGACCAATATTAATGTCTAAAATAGAGCACGAAATCTGTCAATGTCAGGGCAACATATGAGTTAAGGAATGTAATGAATAAAATGATGTGAACCTTATTATATTATGAAAATACTATTTTTATTAAGTAATTGTGTGATTAATTGAACCTTTACATACATGAAAAGTGTGAATTTAATAACTATGAATTTTAATGACATTAACTAAGCCCTAGAACAACGAACATAAAACTAGACTCAGCATAGTTTGGCATGCCAAACAGGGGGGAGTATGATGAAAATCATTAATGGTATGATTATTGAAGCCAGTAATAGCACAATTATTGAAGCTGGTAATGACACTATTATTGAAGTCAGTAATGGCACTATCATTGAAACCGGTAATGACACTATTATTGAAGTCGGTAATGACACTATTATTGAAACAGGTAGTGGCACTTGTATACGCACATCATATTGCCCAGGTGGCACTCCTAAGTGCCTGGATAACAACTTCGTTATCGTAGTCAGTGGTTCATAGGTGTTGTGGGCTGTAAAGAAGGATTGAAAAAAAGAAAAGAAAAGAGGAACCATGAATTGTGATATGGATAATAATAATGATCTGATAAAGTAAAATAAATATGAGATATAATAATATAATTTGATGTTTATACATGCTAGAATACTATGAAATATATAAATTAAAATAACTATGAGATATAATAACATAATTTGATGTTTATACATGCTAGAATACTATGAAATATATGTTGCATGAAAAGATGATTGAGTGTTGTGGGTATAAAAAGTTATGGAAATAAAAGGAATAATAGACATGGTTAATTATGATGAATTATATAATGTGTTAATAAAGTAAAACAAGTATGAGATAAAAAAAATATAATAATTTGATGTTCATGCATGCTAGAATATTATGAGATGTATATTTATGTGGAAAGATGATGTGAGCATAAATTGATATATGACAATACATGTTGCATAAAATAGTTTATTGTCTTATTTATACGCACCACTAACCTTGGAGCTTAGCGTGAGTTTCTCTCGTACATATTTAATGAAGAATAAGCAAACAATAGTAGAAAAAGGTAACGGTGACCTAATCTAGTAGAGTAGCTTGTATCAAATACTGTGGGTCACACAACTATTGTATTTATGGTTTGAGTTTTATTTTACAGTACTTATAAAATAAGCGCATGTTTTGTAAATAATACTTTATTATATAAAATGTATTGTGTTTCTTTGTTATGATTTCTTTTATACTACAAGTAAATAAATAGTAAATAATAAATAATAATAAAGAAAATATACGAGTGATTTTCATTTATACATCACTCCCTTATCTGGGCATGTGTTGCTGGGGTGATGGGGTGTTACAAGCCATCCTGTCCACTAACTATAAAAGTGTTTGTCCGAGCTCCTCAAGTCAAATGCGTTCTTACCTAAGTTTTAATCACCTTAACTGAGTATAAAATAAGAGCAATGGTGCTCTTACTTGAGCTTCAACCATCTTGTCCTTATAAATGCATGGAATAGAGAAACAAGGATGCTCTAATATAAGCTTTAACTATCTTGGTCTCAAAATCATATATTTGATGGTACCATAACCTTCTCAATGACATGCTATCTATCCTATGTCAATTTCTATACTAGAGAAAAGGGAATTCAAATGTATTCCTTATCTTTTAACCCATTTCCTTTTCATTTTGTTATTGCATTTATCCATGTTCATAAATAAAAATACATGTATATTACCTCATTACCATCACCCATTACATAGCATCAAAATACAATATTGCATAAGTCATACTATCATGATTCACAAGTGTGAACTATATATTAACAACTGTGAAGGTTCCATTCACGGGTACTCTCATCCATGAACCAAACCGTGATTGTTCACGTAAAAGCTATTACCCATAAAATACACTTTATTCACGATCGTGAAATATACTTCATGGGCATGAAACCAAACATTTATGACCATGGATGAAACTGTAAAAATTGAGGGTGAGAATGTTCATGGCCATGACTATTTTTTCACAGGCATGAACCTATGCATTCACAACTTCCCTAGCCACGGTGCAAAGTGTGAAAGCTTATGTCTGTTTTGGGCATTTTATAGGTTGAAATTCCATGAGAGTGACTCTTTTGTCATGGGCATGGATCGTGTTTGTGTGCATCATTCACGAGCATGACTATCGTATTATGGACTTGAATTTATGTGATTTTAGAATAGAAAATAGAGCATGCTTTACAATTATGAAAGGCTTATAATATTGACCAATGTCAATCACTCCTATCAACATTTAACATCATTTCATGCTAACATGTCCTTAATATAAATTAAAGCATTCAAAACACAAATCATGCCCAAAGATGTCTTGAACATCATAGACATCATAACTCATTCCATGACATTTCTAACAATTATATCATACCACCATCATGTATATACATTCTAGAAGCATATTATAATATTTATCACATTTCATGGCATAAAACACAATAGCATAAAAAGATTAAGGGAATTAATATGCATATATGTACTAACCTTAAACGAACCTAAACGCTTCACGGTTCCTAGCTTGTTTGACCTCTTGGATGCTCCTCACCTCTGTCTCTAGCTCCTATCAACACGAAAACATCACCATTAGCCCTTAATACCTGAAAACAGACATAAACCACTCCAGATTTGAGCTTAGGTTACACCTCACAATTCACCCTTTTCACTCATTTCAAGCTTCAATAAGGTATAACAATGGAGTTTTAGGTGTTTAATGAGGTGAAAATGGTGAAGAAGATGAGTGTGGCATATAGGTTTGGTTTACAAAGGGTGGAGTAGCTAGGGTAGTAGAAAAAACATAGGAAAAGAGGTAATCGTGGCTCTACTCACCAACTCTATTGACTATCGTTCATGGGCATGAACTCAATCACAACACTCACAATAGTCAAATCCCATTCACAGGTGTGAAAGCACCCTTCTGACTACTTCTAACCTTTTAATCTACCCACACTCACTCATAACAACCCATCTAACTTATAGAACCTTAAAAATGAGGGTGGTTCCCTCCTAAAAGATCCTGCCTGAGAATGTCTATGTTATGATCCCTTACTCTATGAGTGCCTTGAAGAGAAATGACTTTTGTAGCCTGAAGTTTGAGCCACTAAAGCCAATGGCTTCCTAGGAGCATCCTTTACTTTTTCCTTTTCTGGCATAGGATACCAATTTTGAGAAACTCGCATGCTAGAGAGCCATCACAAAATCTTCGATCACCATGTTGAAGTCATCTTATTGATCTTGTTCACAATCAACCCAGATGCATATTTACTCAAGCTAGTAAATTCTCTTTAGTACTCAATGATTACTTGAGGTTCAAGAACTCCATCTTCTTCTTATCGATGTACACTCAGGGAACATGTTGATCCTTAAACATGGCCACAA